>CM039507.1:50042525-51242525 GCA_022432975.1 Begonia masoniana | reverse complement strand
AGACAAATTAATTCAAGAAACTAGAAAAAAAATAAGTAATCATGTTCTTGGTTCCACTAAAAATTGATGCCATTTCAATCATGTGTTCTAGATACATGTATTTATTTTTCTAGAAAAAGTTTAATTTTATGCTTTTTTAAGACTTAGTTTCACACGAGATCAAGATTTTTGTTTGACCTGAAGTCTTGGTTGATTAGATTCGAAAAAGTGCAAGATATTATACAAGCGTTAAAATACATTTTCTTAGATTTGTTACGATAATAAAAGAAAAACCTGAATTTATTCTGATTTTGCCGAGTTTGATAGTAATACGATTACAAAACCTTTTAAATTATCGAAATTTTGAAAAATAGATATCGGTATGAACATTCGAAAAAGACGATCCAGAATGTCCGTCAAATAATAATAAAAAAAACATAAAGAGATATGCAATATAAAAATAATGTTATATTTTTTTTTATATGTGTAATTGTTATAATAAATTATAAATAATTAAAATTAATTATTAAAAATAAAATTTAAACATAACATTATTTATATTCTAATTAATATGTTTTTATGGTAAAAATTATGACAGTCAATTTTGGAAAGACAAGTGATTTAAGGTAATTCCAAGGTGGAGGGTAATAATTAGGTCTTCATTGTCACCTTACTAGAGAGAGAGAGAGAGAGAGAGAGAGTCTAATAAAAGGAAGCATTTTGTACCCCCAAAAGGAAACTAAAAGATGAAAAGCAGAGCAAAACAAAAAGAAAATATTCCTCCTTTGACACGTCTCAATTATTTTTTAATTTCTAGATTCTTTTCTTCTTGGACTTAAACACCATTCCTCAAACCAATAAGAACAATTTGTGCGTGCTTTTAAATTGGCATCCATCAAAAACTTCTTTTAGTGCACCTAAAACGATAAAATAAAAATTACGTAGATTTACGGGAAAAAAATATCTTAAATGACACGGGACAAGAATTTCCGATGAAAACAGAGAAATTTTTAGAGTATTTGGCTTACTAGCCGTTTTTTTTGCTTCTATCGTAAATTTTGAAAAATATTCATAATTTAGTTCTTCGATTATATCGTATGGAACGCTTTCGAATTCTCGGAGAATTTGGTGGCAAAAAAGCACGTTGGATTAGAGTAATTTTATAAGTGGTAAATTAGAGGTCAAAGAGTCAAAGTATTCAAATGAGAGTAACACTCATCCTTAGTTTGATTTTCATTTCGTCAAAAGCTTGGCCGTGTTTTCTGGATGTCAATAATAATTATGACTTCTTATTTCTAAACAGCCACTTAGTGATTTCCACGTACTCATCTCTTTCTCTCTCTTCCTCATAGTCTCTACGAAGCGTATTTGACCCAAATTAGCCGTAAACTATCAATTTTTTTGTTTGAAAATTGATCAATACCCTTTTTTTCTATGTTAGGTACAAAAGCGTATTTACTCAATTATATGAAATACATGTACATCAAATGTTTTAATTTCTTCATTTTAAGGTCTTTTATTCAAGTGATGGAGAATTCTTTGTCATAATCTGGAGGTCAGGGTTCAAATCACTGGGGAGACAAAAATTCTCTTTTCAGGGGAGAAGATCATGAGTAACGACTGGCTCGTATACTGGATCGCACGGAAAAAAAACTGGTGAAGGAAGTACGTCGTTACATTTATTTGTTAAGTGTTGTGATATATTTTAGGTCGTCACCTGTAGATGTTGTACTACTTACAAAAAAAAACGATTACACAATTTTACATGTTTTTCGGACTTCGGGATCTGCCCGTATTTGTTTATCTGGAAGATGTATTTTGAAAGTAGGCTTCTAATGAATTATGTCACGTAATGTTAGATTAGCAAAATAAATTGTAATAAAAAAATGGATAAAGGGGTTGTCAAATTCATTGTATCATAATAAGTACTTCAATTAACTTTTCTTAATCAGCCAGCCTGTCGCGAACCAGCGTTGGCCATATAAAATACATTGGATTTGATCATTTTTTAAAAAAATTATTAAAATTAAGATGCAAATTTAACAGAACTTGAATTCATTGCTCTGTTCTTCAGCTGGTCAGTCAATCCAAGGGCTGCTCGAGTTGAAACCATGAATCCATAGATTCCATCACGATTAAATCATTGATTTATACCTTTGAAATTTACAAATTTAAGGCTGGTAATCGAAATTAAATTAATATTTCTTAATTATTAGAGTTCATTGACCGGAATTTTCTTAAAAAGTCAATTACTTGATTTATAATTTGTGTTAAAATATCTAAAACAGTAAAACTATTGATCTATAGGTCAAAAAAATTTATAAAAATTATAGACATGATATTACAAAAATAATATCTCTTAAAATCACGTCCAAACAATGTGGGATTCTGATCTCATACTGAATCTCGAACCCCAACAAGCATTCACAAGAAAGGGTTATCACAATTATCCTCTCTCGGGAGGTCATATGTCACTGTTGGTTACATTTTTGGTTGAGTTCTGATATCATTTGTAATATCCTGATCTTTATCGAGTATTACATTAAGTTTGTTTCTCCTCAAATAACATTGTACTAGTTGTAAGTGAGATCTTATATTGTTTCAATGACGGTTATAAAAAATAACATTAATATAACAAAACCATAAAACAATATTGGTCCGAAAAATCTCATAAAGTCACGTGTTGTGGGACAAGTCTTTACCCAAAACCAAATAAAATTCAAATCATCAAATTCTATTAAAGACGTTTCATTGGGCGGCGTAGAACGAAGAAGAAACAACGAGATGATTATTCGATCCGGCAAAGAGTCTCCCATAATTATCCGTCCACGGTTACATATACCAACAATACGATACCCGAAAAGCTCCACTAAGATCACTTCTAATTAAAAAGCAGTGGAGGAAGAAGAGTAAAAGACAGAATGAACTACTAACTTTTGCTTAGATACCTTATCTCGTTGCTTCAATTTCAGTCACACAATTCTAGAATAAACAATGTTTGTTTGATAAGATCTCTCCAAGTTCAAGATTTGGATTGAATTAAGTAATCTAAAGATGTATGATTGAGAGAATGAGGTGGAAGAAATTGAGCTCGATAACTCTGTCCAATACATCAATAAATAATAACGTAAAAGAGGAGGATGATGACTAGGGTTGCCTAAACCTAGTAGTTCTATCAATTATGTCACAGTGTCATACGTAAAATTGTTGTTAGAGCGGATACGATTTATCAGATTTTAAGGCCGGGTTTGTGTAGAATTTCTTCTGGTACTTCTCTTTTCGTAGCGAAAATTTAGAGACACGAAATTGGTGAAACTTTCGTACCGATCAGTATAAATTGACTATAGTTTTATTTTCTCATAATATTTGTATATTTTTTATATCGCTTTAAATATCTTCTTCGAACGATCATTATAGTTTTATTCGACTTAAGAACTAGCTAAGATGTCTTTATCGACATAGACATAATTGTGCGTACAAAAATAAAATCACGGGGCATCAAATTTGACGAGAGAAAAATTAAAACTATGAACTAACCCTAAATTATGATGACCAAAAAATTACATTTCACAAAAAATAATTAATATAAACATTTATCAAACTCGAAAGAGAGTAAGAAGAAATGGTTGATCGACAGATAATAAAAAAATATTAAAAAAAAATGGAGACGGAGAGTCAAATGCGACAAATAAGCTTACACGTTTTATTATTATTTTAATAAATGGAATAAAAAAATAAAAAGAAATAGCACTAGCTTCATGAGGAAGGACTTGGATGGATAAGAAGAGGTGATTGTCAAGCAATAAGAAGCACCTTTTTCCAATTCAACAACACTTGAAAAAAAAAGAGGCAAAGCTCAAGATGTCAAAAAACAGCATCGTACGAAGTTGTCTCTCTTTTTGGGCATTTTAAAGCTTTATTTTTAAACCTTAACCTTCACAAACAAACCTTACCCACGTTTGTATTTGACTAACACGCATCTTGAGAGTTCGGTTCGGTTACACTCTTGGTTGGACTTTGGAGTCGAACTCGGGTTTTAAAATCTTAGACTTGAACAAAGTTGTGGAATTAAGTCAAAACTGAATGATTTTTTTTTTTTCTTAATTTTGTCTAGTTTCATTTATGTTTTTTTTCCCTTATTTTGGCTCAGTTTTCATCGGTATAAGCTCAAAATTTTCGCGAGTTCATGATTATTTGGATTTTTCACTTAGTTTTTTTTTTTTGTAATTTTCAAAATTATAAAAAAAGTTGGAATAGTTTTTTCGGTCTAGAGCCAAAAACTAAATGAAGAACTCTAGTTCTAGAATTGATTTTCTAAATATTAGAACCGAACCAAAGCACACTTAAATACTCGATTATTTTCGATTTATCCAATCTAACCTGAATCCGTCCCACCCATGGTGGGTTTGGTAGCTAAATTCATTTCCGACTCCATTGACACTCATGGTCTCAAAAGTGAAGAACACATTCCTTGAGACGGTGGGAGGCATGTGGTTGTGGAAACCCCACAACCAGTTAATGTTCAGCTACGGTAGGAGACATGTAGTTAAAATAAATCATAATATTTTCCATGTCGGTAATTAAAAATAGAAAGTATCGAATTTATTAAAAAAAAAAAAAATCCATTTTTCAAGTTTAGTTCATTCTCCAAGTGTCGGATTTAGTAAAAATTTTACTCTTTAATTCAATTTTCGTCAAAATCGAACCAAATGACAACTCTAACTACATAAAAAAATAATTTATTGAATTAATTGCACCTTAATTATACCAATCATTATTTGACACGTCGTTAAATTTATAAGAGAATTTTTTAAAAAAGTTTTCTCTATTATTATTGATGTCCCGTCGAGCTTAGTTATCAAGTTGTATAGATATTAATATTAAAAAATTATTAATTAAATGAAAATAATAAATTAATATGCAACTTATCAAAGCCATCATAGTCATATTTCAACACGTTTATCCAATATTTCTTTGATTGTCAACAAAGGAAGTCATCTTTTTATAGTTTAATACAATCCCAGTTTCTAAAAAGAGCATCTTCCTTATTGCATAATTGACATTAATGGAGATAATAATGGTTGCAAAGAGTGGAATTACATTCCATTATCCAACTTAAATTACTATTTAATGTGACAAATATATTAAAAAAATACGAGACACATAGTTTATTTAGAACGTTTCGTTATCAGTGTGAAAGCTATGTTCACTTATTTCTCGATCATTCTTTATGACTCGAGATAATCTCACAAAAACAATTGCTGATCATAACCCTAATTACTAATTTAATAATAATAAGAAAATAAAAATAAAAATAAGTTTTTTTTTTTTTTTAAATTCTACACTCTAATCTTATCTCTTGGTGTGATACTTAATTTCGATTATTTAATCATAGCAATAATTAAGATAAATTATAAATGATTAAAATAAGACATTAATTGTACTAATTAATAAGTGTATAATTATAAGATAAACGATAATATTACTTTAAAATTAAATTACACATTCTTGTACGCATTCACGAAGAACATCTTCGTCCTTGAATTTTTTTATCGTTGATTATTAGGTAGATTTACGTCATTGATCTCAAAATCATTAATTTTAAATCATCTAAAGTTTGTTCATCGTTAGTTGATCAAACGAAAACCATTAGATTAACTGATGCTTACTCTCCATCATAATTAAAAGAGTAATGTTACGTTTATTCTCTAATCCTAAACTCTATCGTGTCAAACATTGATTAGTACAATTAATATAATAAATTACAAATAATTAAAATAAATTATTAGTTGCAGTAATCAATATTTGTCACATCAAAGTGTAGAATTAGAGACCAAACGTAATATTATTCTGATTAAAAATATAAGATACATTACCTGTAGACACCCTTTAGCTCTTCGATTATATCGTCACGTAGGCTTTTTATTTAAAGCCCATTATCTTTCTGGCCTCTTTTTGATATCCTACGAAACTAAGTAATTCTAGTTTCCAAATTCATAAGATTGCTGGATTCGAAATCAATTCCCATAAATTTATTTACGCGTAAACCAATTAATTCAGTTCAGTTTGGCAAGAAAATCGAAGAGATTTTCCAGCAAAATAAGTAGAATTTTCCCAAGTTATTTTCTTTCCCAAACTGGATCACTCTTCCCTCGCTATATACCAAACCCTCTAGGCTCTAACCAGTGTTTTCCTATCGCTGTTCATCGTTTTTTCTTCCGACGAATAATAATTTTTTTCTCTTCTTGGAGTGTCTGTAAGTGGGCAATCATGGGTTTTTCAAACGTTGCAGTTGTTGCTCTTCTCTTGATGGCCTTCAATGGCGTCTGTTTGGCCGTCGTCTACGACGTCGGTGAAGCCGCAGGGTGGACCAAAAGTGGCGCCGTCGATTACAATGCGTGGGCCGCTTCTAAGAAGTTCTTCGTCGGAGATACCATAGGTTAGTTTAATTATTTTAATTATGTAATCTTCTTTGTTGCTGAGATTTGAACTGACAATCAAAGCTGGTCTTTAATGGCGGTTGCAGTTTTCAAATATAAGAATGGCGAAAAGCTGCTGCGAGTGAACCACGCCGATTTCAAAAAATGCGACACGAGGTTTCCGGTCACCACCTACACCTCCGGCCACGATTCGTTTCTGATGAAGAGGGCGACCCATCTTTACTACATCAGCGCAGTTTACGGCGACTGCATGGCGGGGCAAAAAGTTGACATCAAGGTCCTCTCTTCCGCCCATTCTGCTCCTACTCCTTCTCCTTCTCCGGCCATCCCCGAATCTCCGTCGCCTGCGCCTGCGTCTACTGCTAACGCTTCCCCTTCTCCGGCCGTCCCAGACTCTCCGTCGGTCGCGCCTGCGCTCACTCCTGAAGCTACTCCTTCTCCGGCCGTCCCTAAATCTCCGCCGATTGCACCTGCTCCTAGATCTAACGCTTCTCCTTCTCCGGCTTCTGCGACTGGACTGCTATCTTTTTCCAGTTTGCTGACTACTTTGTCTACGTTTCTGGTTGCTAGACTGATTACTGGTTAGGTTTAGAGTTGACACGATTGCTGCTAATATTTATTTATGGGTTTTTAGAATTATTCGATTAGTTTATGATTATATGATTCATCGTTGCGCTTGATGAATCTATTTTATTTACTCTAAAATACTATTTTCAGTTTTGAATTTTATGAAATTATACCCTTGTCCATTAACTAACTTCAACCGATATATTAGTAATTAACCACGAAAAAAATTAAACTACAACTTCATTAACGATGTCTTCTTAAAACTCTTAAAACTATGTTAATTAATAAGATCACTTGTGCTAGGTTAACAAAATACTATTACTGTCCATATCACTTTTAAACTATCTTAAATTAGTAAAAAAAAATTCAAAAAAAAAACTCTAAAGTATGAGTTAGTTTTAAAAAAACTCATCGAGAAAAACCTTAAAGTATTGAAAATACGCAATTTCAACCTCGCAGGGGGAGGCCGTCCTCAAAGATCGAGTACGACCGGTCCAGCTAGACCGGTCATACTTGTCTCCCTTTGCAATTTTTTTGCAAAAATATGGTTTGAGTACGGCCCGTCCAGTGGACAGGCCGTACTCCTTGTTAGGAGGACAGCCCATCCTCTGGACAGGCCATACTCCTTGTCAGGAGGACGACTGGTCCTGGACCAGCCATCCTCCATGGGTAAAACCCGTGACTTTTGTTACAGGGTTTGTCATTTAGGAGCTAGTACGGTCGTACTCGACTCTCCTATTTAAAATCACAAGGTCGGTTTTGAAAAATCACACTTCAATTCTCTCAATTCTTTCCATCGTTTCCTATTTCGACGATATTTTTCCGTGTTCACTTACTAGGTACAAAGGTTTTTTTTTATTTTTTATCATCTACTTTAGACATTTTAAAAAAATTCATATAAGGAGTTAAATTGAGATTAATTTTTTTTGACGTATGATTTATTCATTGTATTTTTATTTTAAAAGTTTTTATCAAAATTCTGAACGTATGAATATTTTAATTTATGTTTATTTATTTAAATATTTCTAATATTTTTTTTTCAATTACCAAAGACTATCAAGAGCGGCGTAAGAGTAGTGAGGTGCTAGTAGATAAATATCTTGTTAGGACTACTAAAATTAGCACTAAGAAACTTGCAAGGGTCGCGGTGCTCTATGAGTTATATCAATACATAAAAACCTCAGTATATACCCTAT
The DNA here is from genome assembly GCA_022432975.1 of Begonia masoniana. Taxonomy (NCBI): domain Eukaryota; kingdom Viridiplantae; phylum Streptophyta; class Magnoliopsida; order Cucurbitales; family Begoniaceae; genus Begonia; species Begonia masoniana. The sequence goes on along the minus strand of CM039507.1, from coordinate 51,234,343 downwards.
TATCAAGAGCGGCGGCATTGCGCTTCACGTACTGATATAACTCATGGCGCACCGCGACCCTTGCAAGTTTCTCGGTGCTAATATTAGCAGTCCTAACCAAATATTTATCTATTAGTACCTCACTACGCTTACGCTGCTCTTGATAGTCGTCGGTAATCGAGAAAAAAATATTAGAAATATTTAAATAAATAAACATAAATTAAAATATTCATACGTTCAGAATTTTGATAGAAACTTTTAAAATAAAAATACAATGAATAAACAATACGTCAAAAAAAATTTAATCTCTGTTTAACACCTTGTATATGAATTTTTTTAAAATGTCTAAAGTAAATGATAAAAAAAAAAAATTCGTACCTGGTAGGTGAACAAGGAGAAATATCGTCGAAATAGGAAACGATGGAGAGAATTGAGAGAAATGAAGTGTGATTTTTCAAAGCCGACCTTGTGGCTGACGGAACCCGTGACTTTTGTCACAGGTTTGTTCCCCTCCGAGTACGGCCGGTCCAGTCAGACCGGTCGTACTCACCCCTAAATGACAAAACCCGTGACAAAAGTCACGGGTTTTACCCATTGAGGACGGCTGGACCTCCTAACAAGGACTACGACCTGTCCACTGGACGGGCCGTACTCCAACCCCATTTTTGCAAAAAAAATTGCAAAGGGAGGCCAATACGGTTGGTCCAGCTGGACTGGCCATACTCGATCTTTGAGAACGGCCTCCCCACCCCTCTGCGAGGTTGAAATTGCATATTTTCAATACTTTAAGGTTTTTCTCGATAAACAGTGTATTTTGAAGGTTTTTTTTTAAAACCAACCTATATTTTAGAATTTTTTTTTTAAAACCCTAAAAATTAAGATAAATTATAAATTATCAAAATAAGTCATTGATTGTACTAATTAATAAATGTCATTAAAGTATATAATTATAAGATAAACATAATATTACTCTAAAATTAAATTATATATTCTTGTACGCATGCACGAAGAACATCTCCGTCCTTTCATTTTTTTATTGTTGATTATTATCTAGATTTACGTCATTGATCTCAAAATCATTAACTTTAAATCAACTAAATTTTGCTCATCACTAGTTGATCAAACAAAAACCATTAGATTGACTAATGCTTACTCTTCATTGTAATTCAAAAATTAATGTTACGTTTATTTTCAAATCTTAAAATTTATTGTATCAAAAATTAATTAATTCAATTAATATAATAAATTATAAATAATTAAAATAAATTATTAGTTGCAGCAATCAATATTTGTCACATCAAAGTGTAAGATTAAAGACTAAACGTAACATTATTTTAATTAAAAATTAGACAAAAAAAAAACAAATTATATGAAATTAAAATTACGGGGTAGAGTCTTATCAGCCCAATTCCTCTACACCGACAACAAATTTTTTAAAATATTTGAGCTCTTCGATTATATCTCGTAACGTAAGCTTTTTATTTAAAGCCCATTATCTTTCTGGCCTCTTTTTGATATCCTACGAAACTAAGTAATTCTAGTTTCCAAATTCATAAGATTGCTGGATTCGCAATCAATTCCCATAAATTTATTTACGCGTAAACCGATTGATTCAGTTCAGTTTGGCAAGAAAATCGAAGAGATATTCCCGGAAAATGAGTAGAATTTTCCAAGTTATTTTCTTTCCCAAACTGGATCACTCCTCTTCCCTCGTTATATACCAAACCCTCTAACCAGTGTTTTTCAATCACTGTTCATCGTTTTTTCTTCCGACGAATAGTAATTTTTTCTGTTCTTTGAGTGTCTGTAAGTGGGCAATCATGGGTTTTTCGAACGTTGCAGTTGTTGCTCTTCTGTTGATGGCCTTCAATGGCGTCTGTTTGGCCGTCGTCTACGACGTCGGTGAAGCCGCAGGGTGGACCAAAAATGGCGCCGTCGATTACAATGCGTGGGCCGCTTCTAAGAAGTTCTTCGTCGGAGATACCATAGGTTAGTTTAATTATTTAAATTATGTAATCTTCTTTGTTGCTGAGATTTGAACTGACAATCAAAGCTGGTCTTTAATGGCGGTTGCAGTTTTCAAATATGAGAATGGCGAAAAGCTGCTGCGAGTGAACCACGCCGATTTCAAAAAATGCGACACGAGGTTTCCGATCACCACCTACACCTCCGGCCACGATTCGTTTCTGATGAAGAGGGCGACCCATCTTTACTACATCAGCGCAGTTTACGGCGACTGCATGGCCGGGCAAAAAGTTGACATCAAGGTCCTCTCTTCCGCCCATTCTGCTCCTACTCCTTCTCCTTCTCCGGCCATCCCCGAATCTCCGTCGCCTGCGCCTGCGTCTACTCCTAACGCTTCCCCTTCTCCGGCCGTCCCAGACTCTCCGTCGGTCGCGCCTGCGCTCACTCCTGAAGCTACTCCTTCTCCGGCCGTCCCTGAATCTCCGCCGTCTGCGCCTGCTCCTAGATCTAACGCTTCTCCTTCTCCGGCTTCTGCGACTGGACTGCTATCTTTTTCCAGTTTGCTGACTACTTTGTCTACGTTTCTGGTTGCTAGACTGATTACTGGTTAGGTTTAGAGTTGACACGATTGCTGCTAATATTTCTTCATGGGATTTAGAATTATTCGATTAGTTTATGATTATATGATTCATGTTTGCGCTTGATTAATCTATTTTATTTAATCTAAAATACTATTTTCAGTTTTGATTTTTATGAATTTATCCATCAATAAAAACGAAGAGTAATTATCAATTTAAACCTTGTATTTTACATAATAACTTCAACTTATATATGATTAATTAACCCAAAAATTTTTTTAACTGTAAAGTCATTAACAAACTCGTATTTAAACTATGTTTGTTAATAAGATCACTCTTAAACTATGTTATGTTAACAAAATAACTATTGTCGTTCATATTTCTGTTAAAATTTGTACGAGCGAAACTCCAGTATTCAGGACTATGACCTCACTCCGAGAGTTTGTGTTAAAGCGAGAGCTCCCTCTTCTACAGCAGGATCCTACTCATTTTTTTCTTTTGGAGCGTTATTGTATACTTCTAGAGGGAGATCCCGCTCGTGAAGGACGGGAGGCCACTAGAGAGAGAGAGAGAGAGAGAGAGAGAGAGAGAGAGAGAGAGAGAGAGAGAGAGAGAGAGAGAGAGCAAATCCTCTTTAATCTTGACCTTCTATATTTCATCTCTCTCTCACTCCCCCAAAAATGAGAGAGAGATGGTTGTGAATTAGAGCTATTAGTGTTCTGGAAATGCTAGATGGTTTACGATATTTTTATTTGTATTTGCACAACTAATTAATTGTGTAAATTTTCCTCACTCATTTTATAATACTAATATATCATAATAGATTTTTATTAGAGTAAATTGCAATTTATACTCTAAAGTTTTGCAATCATTCATAGACTAAACTTTAAACTAGTTTTTTGGAGTCAAAAGATATCAGTAATTTAAACATTGTCGTAAATTTATCAGTTAAATTTATTATGTATATACTACATTTTTCATTTACAATGTGTTTTTAACCAGATTTCTAATTCCTCCTATAACTTCTAACCTAATTCAAATCATATCGATTTCTTATCCGAAGATTTCAAATTCTGTCAACCGCGTGATAAATCATATTAGAAATCTCTAGATGGGTTATAAATCAGGTTAAAATATTTTATCGAATGGAAAAAATAGTATGCAAGTGTTGCTTATAACAGATAAATTGTTGATGACTAATTTAAAATTAGTGATAACTGAAAAGTTGATGTTTTATTTGTGCAACAAAAATTTGAGCACTAATATGTAAATGACACCGTTACAGTCTACCTAAATTATTATTTAATCAACTAACGAGCTCAATGATTAGGGACAAAAAATGAGATTCACATTTAGCTATAGTAGTGATGATGACTTGCCTCCAACTTTCTCATTTGACACCTCTTGACAAATAATATATTCCTCTAATTATATTTTTTTTAAAAGATTACGTGTTTAATTATTTTAACCTATTATCTAACAAAATAAATATTAAATTATTATATGTTAACAAATTAATTTTTCTATCAATAAGTATTTATGCGGTCGATAGCATTTTAACTGTAAGTGATCGCATGTACGTCTGCATGAAGTCGAGGTCGCCCGTTTCTTAATGTATTTTGTACTCATTTTAAATGCGGACAATTATATTTGAACTGAGGGCGTTCACAAAAGTTTGAATTGTTAACGAATGATAGTTTAAAATTTATTTTGTTAACAAAACTAATTTACGAACGAGTTGACTCTATAGTTTAGAGTTTTTATTAATAATTAACCTTATTACTATTATTTTTATGGGTTAAATATATTTTCACTCTCAAAATTTGGTTTTTTTTTAAAACCCTCTAAGTATTAACTCTAATAAAATAAACTTTAAACTATCAAAAACCTAACAAAGCGGTCGACCGATATCTCCCAGTTCTGTATTTTACACATAGAAAAGAGGACCGTTCTTTTTAGAACGGTCCTCCATTCTAAAGAGGACAAATGCCATGTGAATTAACTTCTTCACTTTATAAATTAATTTAAAAAAATACCAAACGATATTCAATTTACTTGAAAGTTTTATCACATGTTCTCCACATCATGGACGGATAATCAGAAATTGTTTGTGATTTTATAACACTTTTATGATTTATTATAATTCTTTTATAAAATAATCACCTAAAATTACAATATATTGTACAAGTTTTATAAAATCACGAAAATTTCCAGATTATATTCTCATGGTATGGTGAACATGTGGTAAAAAATTTAATTAAATTGAATATTATTTGGTAATTTTTAAAATTAATTTATAAAATAAATGAGAATCTTTATAAATTAATTTTAAAAAATATCAAATGATATTCAATTTACTTAAACTTTTACTACATGCTCACCACATTATGAGAATATAATATGAAAAGTTTTGTGATTTTCTAATACTTGTACAATATATTATAATTTTAGTTAATTGTTTTATAAAATAATTATAATAAATCATTCAAGTGTTATAAAATTACAAAAATTTTCAAATTATCTCTCATGGTACGATGAACATATGTGGTAAAAATTTCAACTAAATTGAATATCGTTTGGTATTTGTTTAAATTAATTTATAAAATGAATAAGATAATTTACATGACATTTGTCCCTTAAAAACGAAGGACATTTTTTGCTGGGTGATATCGGTCGACCATCCCTTTTTTTTAATTAGATTTTGGGAAAAGTACCATTTAGACCCCAACGTATGGGGTCAGGTACCATTTGGTACCTAACGTATGTTTTGTGTCCAATCAAACCCTAACGTATAAAACGTTTGCTTTTCAAACTCTACCGTTAAAAAACCCGTTAAAATTAGCACGTGCCACGCACGTGCAATTAATAATGCCCAAATTGCCCTTATGTTAAATTATTCAAAATTGAAAATGAATTAAACTCATTGGGTAAAAAATTGGCCGAAGCCCTAACGTATCAGACAGTCGCCTGTTTTCTCGTCGCCGGTTTCCATTCTCTCCGGCATCGCACCTCGCACCTCGCACTGACAGTCGCTCTTCGCTCTTGCTCTCATCGCACGTCGCTCGGCTCGCTCGCATCGCACAGCACAGTCGCTTGACTCGCTCGCATCGCACAGCACAGTCGCTCGGCTCGCATCGCATCGCACGGTCGCTCGGATCATCTTCTGATTATTGATCGGCTTCTGCTTCTAAAGGTTTCTGTTTCTGATCGAATTCTGATATTTTGTTTCTTTGATTTCGAAGAACTCTCTGTTATTGATCGACTTCTGTTTCTAAAGGTTTCTGTTTCTGATCGAATTCTAATATTTTGTTTCTTTGATTTCGAAGAACTCTCTGTTATCACCTCGCACCTCGCACCTCGCACCTCGCACCTCGCACCTCGCACCTCGCACCTCGCACCTCGCACCTCGCACCTCGCACCTCGCACCTCGCACCTCGCACCTCGCACCTCGCACCTCGCACCTCGCACCTCGCACCTCGCACCTCGCACCTCGCACCTCGCACCTCGCACCTCGCACCTCGCACCTCGCACCTCGCACCTCGCACCTCGCACCTCGCACCTCGCACCTCGCACCTCGCACCTCGCACCTCGCACCTCGCACCTCGCACCTCGCACCTCGCACCTCGCACCTCGCACCTCGCACCTCGCACCTCGCACCTCGCACCTCGCACCTCGCACCTCGCACCTCGCACCTCGCACCTCGCACCTCGCACCTCGCACCTCGCACCTCGCACCTCGCACCTCGCACCTCGCACCTCGCACCTCGCACCTCGCACCTCGCACCTCGCACCTCGCACCTCGCACCTCGCACCTCGCACCTCGCACCTCGCACCTCGCACTGATATGATCGGCTTCTGCTTCTAAAGGTTTCTGTTTCTGATCGAATTCTGATATTTTGTTTCTTTGATTTCGAAGAACTCTCTGTTATTGATCGACTTCTGTTTCTAAAGGTTTCTGTTTCTGATCGAATTCTAATATTTTGTTTCTTTGATTTCGAAGAACTCTCTGTTATTATTCTGATTTTTTATCGGCTTCTGTTTCTGATGGAATTGTGGCGATGGATAATTGAATCGCATCGCACAGCTCGCCTGCTCGCAAGATGGATAATGGCAGTTCTTCAACTTTATGTATGTTTTACTTGATTTTACTTGATTTTAAATTGCAGTTCTTCAACTACAACACGGTGATTTTAAGTCAAGCTGTCTTTTATTGCTGCATCATTTGGATATTATCTTGGCTGCTTTTATTGGGATAAACTTGTTTCATCTTGGTTATATTGTTCTGCTTGTTATTAGTATATTATTAGCCGAGAATCGTGTCAATCCTAATGCAATTAAGTTGCTGTTTTATAGCCGAAGCATGTTGCTAATTTTCTGTTTAATTTCTTCTGTTTTCTGTCTCTTTCTTTAGGATTAATATTCTTGTTTGTAGTTGATATTTTGGTTCATTGTTTTAGTTGTTTGTCGAGTTGTTGGTTGAATTTCTAGTGTCACTTTCATTGGAAATATGACTATGACGTGTGGGAAATGTGGTGAGCCTAATCACAATGCAAGAACGTGCAAAAGAGTCTCAAGTGCAACCCGAGTAAGTAAAAATTACTATGACTTTCACATTTTTTATACTCAATAAATGTCTTTTATAATTTATATACTTATTGTTTCAGGCTTCCTCGGCAGGAACAAGCTCCCACAACAAATCTAATTTGTTCATGGGTTTTACACAATGATTGCTTCATGTAATTAGAAGCAGGATAATTTTGGACAATCAAAGGGTTGCGGAGTAAAATCAGTGGAATTTTGATATTTTTGGGGCCTTATTTTGAAAAATCTGCTCTTTTAACCCCTATTTATGCCTCTGATTTGCTTCAATAGCACATTTTGATATTTTTAGGACTACATTTTGAAAAATGTGTTGATATTATGATCACGTGTTTTTACTTGTACTTTGATGGCTAAAGACAATTACTAAGCCGTCTTTTTCTGTTCATGGTTCGTTCTTCATGTTCCATGTTCTGTTTTCTTAGATTTTTAGGTGTTTTAGTGATGATACACCTTAGATTTAGACAGAAGATGGAAAGAAAGACAACTCTGCTCAGGTTTGAATTATAATATAGTGAGAATTGATTGCGTTTCCATTACACTGTATATGGTATGTATTTGAATATACACGTATTTGGCTCATCAGATTTTACAGAAACTTTTGTGGTTTGTCGAGTACATCATCTATTTGTATGATCAAAATAATATAGTGACGCAGTTTGGTCAAATTTACAAAAATAATACCTTGTCATCTTCTACTTCTTTGTTTTGGGTTGCAGGACATGGCATTTCCCATATCATGGAGAGAAACAGATAAAAGGAGACAATCCACTAAAATGTTCGTTTTTTGTTTCATTCAAAAAAAAGTTTGACAATCCACATTTTGCATTTTACATTTTGTAGCCTACGAAAAGCGCAACTAAAATGGATGTGACAATCCACAAAGACTTATATAATAATAACTTTGTACGCAACTTCTCGTTCTTTGCTTCCGCTTCCTTAAGTCGTGACTGTAATTAATTCAGTACCTTATTCTCTCTCTCCTTCGTTGGTGGATCGTACCATGTGAAAAAATCACATCCTCTTGTGCCTCGCTATGAGAAAATGAATAATGTAAGTGCATTCGAACTAAAGTAAAGTAGATAATTCACCCCATTTCATTGTATTTACCATTTAATTGGAAATGAGAGAGAAAGATTAGTCAATTCTGCAATGAAAAAACGCACGAAAAACAATAACATGACATTAACAAGTGCAATTAGCCTGTTCTATATGCAAATTAATGGGTTGGCCTAATTAAGTCCCAAAAATTAAAAACAAAATCTCACCCAAAAGAAATCAACATTATGGTTCTCGGCTATGCAAAAAAATCCAATACATAGCTTAATATTTCCAATGAAAGTGACACTAGAAATTCAACCAACAACTCGACAAATAACTAAAACAATGAACCAAAATATCAACTACAAACAGAATATTAATCCTAAAGAAAGAGACAGAAAACAGAAGAAATTAAACAGAAAATTAGCAACATGCTTCGGCTATAAAACAGCAACTTAATTGCATTAGGATTGACACGATTCTCGGCTAATAATATACTAATAACAAGCAGAACAATATAACCAAGATGAAACAAGTTTATCCCAATAAAAGCAGCCAAGATAATATCCAAATGATGCAGCAATAAAAGACAGCTTGACTTAAAATCACCGTGTTGTAGTTGAAGAACTGCAATTTAAAATCAAGTAAAATCAAATAAAACATACATGAAGTTGAAGAACTGCCATTATCCATCTTGCGAGCAGGCGAGCTGTGCGATGCGATTCAATTATCCATCGCCACAATTCCATCAGAAACAGAAGCCGATAAAAAATCAGAATAATAACAGAGAGTTCTTCGAAATCAAAGAAACAAAATATTAGAATTCGATCAGAAACAGAAACCTTTGGAAACAGAAGTCGATCAATAACAGAGAATTCTTCGAAATCAAAGAAACAAAATATCAGAATTCGATCAGAAACAGAAACCTTTAGAAACAGAAGCCGATCAATAATCAGAAGACGATCCGAGCGACTGTGCGATGCGATGCGATGCGAGCCGAGCGACTGTGCTGTGCGATGCGAGCGAGCCGAGCGACGTGCGATGAGAGCAAGAGAGAAGAGCGAAGAGCGACTGTCGGTGCGAGGTGCGATGCCGGAGAGAATGGAAACCGGCGACGAGAAAACAGGCGACTGTTTGATACGTTAGGGCTTCGGCCAATTTTTTACCCAATGAGTTTAATTCATTTTCAATTTTGAATAATTTAACATAAGGGCAATTTGGGCATTATTAATTGCACGTGCGTGGCACGTGCTAATTTTAACGGGTTTTTTAACGGTGGGGTTTGAATGGCAAACGTTTCATACGTTAAGGTTTGATTGGACACAAAACATACGTTAGGTACCAAATAGTACCTGACCCCATACGTTGGGGTCTAAATGGTACTTTTCCCGAAGATTTTTTATAATTTAAGATTTGTTTTACGAGGTTAATACTTTTAATATTTTTTTGAAAAAACACAAAAGATGAAATTTTACTCCAAGAGTTGACTTTCGTTGCAGATAAGGTTTATAAAAGGAAGCTTCAAAGATGGAAAGGTCTAGCAGAGATCATTGATGGCGGAAGCGAAGGGAGTGGTGAAGCACGTCTTGTTGGCCAAGTTCAAAGATGGACTTCCACCAGACCAGATCGACCTCCTCATCAATCGCTTCGCTAACCTCGTTACTGTCATCCATCCCATGAAATCCTTTCATTGGTACTCTCTCTCTCTCTCTCTCTCTCTGCTCGAGATCTTTATGTAAAGTTCGACTAGGGTTTTTTGTTAGTCGGGATTTGCAATTTTAACGGCCGGGACTATGGTTCTCTGTAAATTAATAGGGTATGGAGTGTACACATTCCACTGTTTTTTACAGAGAACACCGATCGTGAAATGGGTCGTTGTTTGATTTCGATTTGGGTTTTGTGTTCTTCAGGATCTGCAATTTCTATGGCTGAGATTCTGTAACTATGCTTGTTATGATATATGGTTTATGGTGGTTCCATTCTAGGTGGTTAATTTGTATAGGGGAGTTTAGGGCAGTTTGTATATGTGATGGATTAGAGTTATTGGTGAAGGAGTTATGCAAACTGCTTTTCTCCTCTATCTTCCCTTCCCACTTCAATTTGCTTATAAATTAGGTTCTAAGAGTGTAAAAATGGTGTGGGAATGAAATCAAGTTGTTCACTGTTATTTACAGATGGGTAGATTGAACTACGAAAAAACTATGTAGATCTAAAATTAGGGATCTAATGTGAAAATTATGAACAGGGGAAAGGACGTGAGCACTGAGAATCTCCATCAAGGGTTCACTCATGTGTTTGAATCAACGTTTGAGAGCACAGAGGGAATTGCAGAGTATATGTCTCACCCAGCTCATGTTGAATTTGCAAATCTGTTTCTTCCTGCATTGGATAAAGTCATTGTGATTGACTATAAACCCACCACTGCTGCTGGTTCATCCGTTTGAAGGGGCGAGACTTGAATCCTTGGCTTTTATGATTAGATTCTCTCCTTGTCCATTGTTTCTACTTGATCATCACTTGCCGACTAGGAGAGGATTTGTCATTTGATTTCACTTTCTTGTTCTAAAATAAAATCAACAGGGTTTCACGTGTTGTACGATGCTTTGTTCGTGAGTATTCGAGGAGTAACATGTGTGTTTTTTGGTTGGCAGCGCCAATTCCCATTGTTCTTCTTCATTGCAATTGATATAGGAATTAAGATAGTTTGAAAAATACAACGATACAAGTATATCAAACAATCCGAAGGTAGGTGTGTATTCCACCATTAAACCTATTTCATGGAATGATAGATGATGTTTGATAAATCTCGTATTGCTTGCGAAATGTGAAATGTGTAAGACAATGATTCATGCATTATATTTAATCTTTCACTGGAACAAAACATTGTAGCATAAAACTCAAAAACAAACAAAGATTCATATTAAAGCTGACAGAAATCATAAAGTCTTGGTCCCTCACAAAATAGACTACCAACATGAATAAACATGTTTTAAAAGTTCACAAGCAATGATATGAAACCAAGACAGTATTCAAACGCTATAATGGGAAAAAAAGGAAAATATGTAAGTAAAATGAAAACGGAATTTCCTTTAAATTTCACAGCAAATAGGAACCCAAAAAAGAGATGATTGATTACACGTACTGCCTCCAACCCAACATAACCAAGGATGTTGTGTGGGCATGAAATCAAATAAAATTCAGAGGCTCAACCTACATTTGAAGACTGAAACAATTGACGACGATACCATTTGCTGCTTTGCTTAAACAAGACCCGAATCATATTTATCGAAAAAAATTACCTTTGCACCGGGGCTCAATTTTTCAAATTAGCATCCATTTTGTATAGCTGCAATGCTCTGGGATCGAGTGGAATGGTTCCAACTGTCAAAACTGCAGATGCTTCTGGAAAGCCATTTACTTTTACAGGCATTGAACCGACTGTAACCACATCTAAATTTTGAAGAGTGGCAGAGACAACAGATGGTTTGGACTCAAGCTGCTTCTGCCTGCTATTTAGCGAGCCAGAATTTGAAGTAGAGAGGGCGGCATCCCTTTTGGTTTCTTTTACTGATTCTTCTGCATTTTCTTTCGTAGAGTGAAGCTGTTCTGAAGTTGGGACCAAACCGATTCTCATTCGACTGAGATCATCAGCAAGCCCGTTAAGCTTCTTAAATTCAGTCTGTGACAACTCAGCAACTGAATTAAGCTTGCGAGGAGGATCCATGGAAGATGGAAAAAAAGGTCCCTCCAGGCTTCGGATGCATAATTTAGCTTTTTCTTCCTGCATGATTTTCTGACGATTTTCATAGTACATGAAGTCATCAAGCAATGACGTCTTCAATGTGTGATTTTTGAATATTTTCAATATCTCCAAGCCTTTCTTGTAAGGTATCTGCAAATGGACCATCATTTAATGAATAATAATATCTCCAAAATTTTCTATCAAAATTTATTTTCATTGGTAAATATACTATCCTAATGGACGAAGTGTACATGAGGGCAAGTGCATGCTACAAAAAAAAAATGCTCAACTCCGCAAACAAACAACACCCTACAAAATCTAGCAAACTAATTCTCTCTCACCAAAACAAATATGGAAGCATTCAAATTCCAAAAAACACTCAATGGTCTGCATGCATGTATTCTGAACGAAATATGGAAGCATACCTCTTGTGTATCTCTGCAATTAGTCACTGGTTTGTTTTCATTATTCTCTAGTATGATATGCCTAAAGTTTGTGTTTGGAACATCTTTAATAATGTGCCACTTGACCGGGAAGCTTCCACTCCATTTATCCTGCTGCCAAAAATCCATATCCTTGTTGAAATCAACTGGGCCAGTAATCTCTGCAACACCACAGAATTGACCACTTGCATTGACCTGAATAAAAAGAATTTCAAAGTCAGCAAGACCAACAAAAACAAGAGGTTCCCTGCTCTAGCAAGGTAAAGATAATATTCATAAAACTTCTGTCATTCAAATGTTAACAAATACAATAAACTTACAGAATAATATAAGAAAATAGGACAGCCTTTAGGCTTTCCGCTGGCAATTCTAAGCGCATCTTCATAAGCGCTGTTCAGTTTCTTGTTCCCATGTGCAGTAGAAGACCAAATATTATATTTAATGCTCTTGTGTACATCGTCCTCGCTATATGATTTAATAACAAAAAATTTTGCATCCACATAATCAATCGGGAAATCCTTCTTATTATACTGATCGGAGTAGATGATGATATTTCCATCTTCATTACCATCCAAAGCCTTGGTTGAGTAGGCTCTAACAGCCAGCTCATTTCTTAATTTGTTTACTCTAGGACCTCGATTCTGCTCACCCAATGTACCGGAACCATTTATATCATTGATAACCCGACCAATCTTAGGTCGAAGTTTACCAACTCCACCTTGTCCATTAGCATTTAGTCCAAACTCAGATATTGCATTATTAAAAGGAATAGATGCTTTTATTTGACTGTGAGGAGTAGCAAATTTTCCACTTGATATGTTATCAATAAGTTGAGGTGAACCAGAATAACTTTTACCCTGTAAGAAAGAATAGGAACAGAAACCATCACTACTAGAACTACAGAAACACTAACTCATAAGAGATGAAGAAGTTAGATAGAGAGAGAAAGAGAGACAAGGAAACTTTAAATAAACCATAAAGCCAAGGTACCTGAAAAACATGTGATGAAACTGGACCTTGGAAACTGCCAGCAGATATGCTTCCATGTTTCATTGATTGCTTGCTTGATCCAACATTAGGTCTTAGCCCTTCCGGTACCCTGGATAAGGAGTTTGTCTGGTTTAAGGTCTGTTTTGAAGTATAGCTGGGAAAGATGCCAGAACTTGCAGTTTTGAACCCTCGTTCGTTAGATTTAAGAACAGGTGGATTCATGAAGGTGTCAGGTGAACTAACTGGAACAATATCTGGCTGAACAGCAATAGGCATATAAGCAGATGAAGAGACAGAGTTTTGATAAGAGATGGGGTAATATGGTTGGGCTCTAAGGAATGGCCCATCAACTCCCATCATAGCGCCAGGTATGTAAGGATTGTATGGGTTGTATTCAGACTGTGCATATCCATAGTTAGGTGTATAATATACATAATTCAAAAATTCATTTTGTGCACCCTGGAATGCAGAAAACAGAAAATTAGAAGCTCGAATGGAAGTTTTACATACGTTTCAGAAAAAGAGTAATGACTTGAAGAGGTTTGTTTAACTTACCGTGTACTGGACATCGGGACCATCTATACCAAAAACCCTATGGTGGTCCTCCCATTCACTGGGTGTTTCATACCCTGGTGTATTCAACAACAATATCACAAACAGTTAGGCAGTAACAATTTAAGTTTTGATCACTCAAGCAATCTACTATTGGCAATAACTCTCAGCAGGAAAACGCACATGAAATTACCTGTACAGTAATATCCGTAGTTGGTGGCAGTAGGATAGTACATTCCCTGATCAGAAACAAACTCAGGAGCTCCTTCGTAGTACATTGCTTCACTTTGTTCGAGAAGTGGACTTGGTATATGAATGTTTGATTCAACACCTTGAATCTAAAAGCCACAGAAACACATTTTATGAACGACAGACCTTACAGAAGGAAAAAAAAATTAGGGTGAGGCTGGGCTTACAGTACCCATTCAAAAACGAATTTGACAATAATAGTTCAATAAAAATTCATACCACATATGTTCCAGTGTTTCCAAATTCAGAAACATCATACATCTCCATTCCTTGGCTGCCACCACTACAGAATCCAAAGGGGTGAAATATAAGCATATATTGGGTGAAAGACAACGAAGTAAAACTTGAGAGACTAAACCAAACCTAATGGTCATGGAAAGTAAGTAAGAGTAGTCACCAGTAAAAAAAATGCCTGAACCGAAAAAAGAAAAATCCACTTAAAATAAATCGCAAAGAGAACATCACTGCCATAATAAATTAATACAAAAATTTGTTGACACTCCTTTCTTCTTTTGGGAATACTTAAATATTTATTTTCAGAGGAAGTTTACGATTTATAAGTTCAAGAATAACCTATTCCGAACATGACGACGAAGACCACTAATGAATCATCAAAACCCCAAAAGAATCGAGCCGAAGTTGATAAGGATGGGGAAAAAATAGTTTGACAGCGAAGAGTTTCAACGAAACTGCACAAACAAAAACTGAAGGCCAGAAGCATAACACACACACAACAAACACATTATTTCGCCATAAAAACATTAAATCCCAAATCCAAATCAGCTCAGCAGAGAAAATATCCTAAAAACCCAAAGAAGAATGATAGAATCATTAATCTACTCGTAGAGCAAAACAAACGTACGAAAATCCGAAAGTTCCTCAAAAAGAATGAATAGATAGAGAGAACAGCAACCAGAAGTTTACTGTTTCAGGCCATGGAAGATAGAGAAAGCTCTAAGCGGCTGATAACAAAGAGAGAGAAAGCAGTAAGGAATTTCTGCGTCTGCAACATAAGATAAGCCTAAGAAACCCTAACCATTGGCGGGGGGAGAGGGGGAGACTTGGAGAAGAAGGCGGTTGTGGGCCTGTGGCGTAATTTTAAGATCAGAAACGCGGAAAATGAGTTGGTACCCCTACCCCTCTACTTATACGATGCTTTTTGATGCTTTGTCGAAATGTCCAAAACACCCCTCATGAATTCCATTTATTGCTGATTGTGCCACGTGGCGAAACGACGCTCAGTAATGGTTGTGACGACACTACTAACTTAACCATGTATATCAAAGTTAATAGCTTATGTTCCAAGGAATATGGGCCGATTTTTACGGATTTGGATTGGGTTTTGGATCGAACTTTTTATCCATGGTTCGATTTGGTTTTTGACTCAAAAACCGTGGACCGGACAGGACAATCGATCGCGAGTCTTGAAAATGGGGACCATGTTGGGCGGTTCTGGTCCGGATTTGCCCATCCCGGCTTTTATGGCGGCAAGAGACTACTTGCGAGAAGCTAGCTCACAGCTTCACACTTCGTCACCCCACGACTCATTCCAAATGGGAGGAGGTAAAGAGCCGTCGGACTTTGATCGGCTTAACAAACCACCTCCTGCCGCCGCCACCCCCTCCACTAGTAGTGACCCCAATGATAATGATTGCGGCTTGCCGATCACGTGCTTCAGTGAGGTCCTCAATGACGTTTCCCTTCATTTTCAGATTATACGTTTCCCCAATCAGGTCTTCTATCGAAACCCCCAAACTTTCGTTTTCATCATTTGATCGTCATATTTGTTTGCCATGTATGAGTAATTTTCGAATCTAGTGTTTTTACCGTTTGGTATGGTATAAGACTAGCATTATTTTCTGGTTTTCATTTTAAATGAAATCGATAATTTTTTAGCTTAGTCGGAAATTACTTCAAGATTCATGTCTCGACTGTAGGATTCCAAAGATTGACAAGACAATGATATCTCGGTAATTTTGTGACTAAAAAATTGGTGGTTTTCTCTATAATAGAAAGTTGTGATTCTTGTACCGTATCGATTAATGTTATTTCCTGAAATTTCCTCGTTACGAATGTTTTTAATCTGTTTTCATTGTAGATATATGCATGGGTTGGTTGCAATTCGACAAAATTTGGACAATTGCATGCAGCTGCACCGACAAGGCCTGTAAGTTATTGAGGTTTATCCTTTAAAATCTTTTTCTGGTCCACTTATCCGCATTGAATTCTCAATGTCAATCATTATGGATAGAAACAACAAACTTCATTTTATAATCTCACTCATGGCCCCATCTTTTCTTGAATGATGATTTCTGCAGAATAATGCTGTTAGTGTTACTTCTATACTCGGAGGAACTTCTGATAATACAGGATCTGGCATTGCCCGTCGATTAGGTGAATATAAATAATTTGTCTCATTCAACTTTGAGGTTCATATCTCATTTGTATTGCCATTTTACTCAGTGTTAAAGACTGGTTTGAATATCGTTTTTGCTTCCAACATTCCGAAGAACAATGCCAAGCTTGAGGTTAGGCCCTTCCTTTCACTATCTCTAATCATATAAGCACAATCTATTCTTCCATATGCTGGCTCCTATGGTGCATGAGATTGACTTAAATATGTTGTTATGTTAAGTTATTTGCTGCTGATTGTTCACTTACTTTCTTACCATTTGCATCCCCATTAAATTAGATCACACTCACTATAGTTTCTATTACTTGGGTATTTTAGGCTGATGCTGAAAAACTGTTGGTACAAAAGCTTGTGAATCTGGGGTACACTAGGCCTAAATCAGGAGTGCCTAGCTGACATACATCCTCAACATTTTATACTAGGGGGAATCTGGATGGATCTGTCTGGACATCTCAATAGTATCCTAACCTGGATTGCATCCCAAGATCATCTGTCACTTTAAAGCTTCTCATACATTTCTGTAGTCTTGTTGTTTCATGCTGACAATCTTGTAAAATTTTAAAGTTCTGCTGCAGATTATGAATTGAATCTACGGCAACTTAGACGATGAAAGAAATCTGTTATTATTTGGTTGGTTTTACCCTTTTGATTGCTGATCAAAAGCAGATTAATGATGAAGAGAAAGTTCAGATGATGATAGATCTTTGATTTGAGCCTCGCTGTGACCAGGTTCTTTTCATTATCAATTATAGTATATAGTTGATCAATTTGAAACACTTGTCTACGTAGATCAAATCAAAGTATATGTCATATCACATGAACATAACATTCAAGTAGATATCTGAACTCCTAAAAAGTGGCTGCTTGAACTAAATTTATGATTAATATTCAACAACTCGGATTTCCAATGGTTGTCTACTGAAAATGCACAACTCTGTGACAAGTTTGTTTGTGCCCCCGAGACTTTACGTTTCGCTACTTCAAATTAGATCGTACAATCAGAAGATGAACCTAGCATTACGCTTAATCAAAACTGGACCAAATGATTTTATTTGTCATTTTTATGTTCACCTCAACCTAAGATCTGTGTATTTGATCTAATACTTGGAGATTTGTATAGAAATCTCGAGAGAATATTGTAACATTGTTTAATTTCGATATCATTCCAGGTAGTACTTCTTTATGTCATTCTTGTATAGTTATCGTTTTATTTTGGTCTTTATACCTTTTTCATTAGGATCTCATTATCATTTTAATTAATTGACTCGATCGTTCGATCATTTGTAAAGTCGAATGAACACCAAAAATTACACCCTTGATGTCGATGAGAACCGAATTAAACAATAGTCACAAATTGTATAATTTATTTATTTTTTATAAAATAAGAAGCTGACTGAGTAGAGCGTGCCATAAAATCTGGTCATAGCATTTGATACATCTGCAGACTGCAACTAAACTAGCTAACACGCAGCTTCTAACAAATTTAGCAAATTGTAAGCCTTCTTCAGTTTCATAATCGGTCTCTTCTTCCTCGACTAGATCGACCCATATTTCAATGCTTCCCACCGGAATGGCTGGAAAATGTAAATAACTTCCGGCGAGCTTTTGAAAAGAAGAGCCACACATACACAAACTGCTGCAATAACAACCATTGATAGCATTGCCGGCCGGTATACCAATGCACCCGATTTGTACCCACAAACTGTCTTCCCCTCACAAACCCTGCAATGTCCAATTGCGTCTTTTCCCCTCATCGTCGATTCGGTCTGTAGGCTGCATATTTTAGATGCATTATTAGGGATTTCAACCACTACACTTTCGCTTTCTACGATCTTTCCGCATTTTTTCTGGACGAGCCGAATGTACGAAAAGTGGCCTCGCAAACACGCATAATCGTTCGGTGTCAAACCCGTATCGTCCCGAGATGTTTTCCACACCTTAATTCCCACCTACACAAAAAAAAAAAAAAAGCTAATCAGAAGTCCACTACTGAAACGTAAAGAAATGTTAGTATTTTTCGTCCTTAAATAAATTAGTCGACCTCTTCGATTATCGTCTATTCATTGCATAGAGTAAAGAAAATACGAAAATAGGCTTGACGAACAGAACTTACCTTTCCGGGATCGTTTGTCAAGGCATCCAACACGTTTTCATAGCCATCGCAGCTTGCTGCGATGTGAAGTGGAGTCAAACCAGCCAACCCCTTGGCATCGGGTTTAAACAAGTAGTTTGAACGATGCTTTTCCAATCCCAGTTTATTCAACTGTTTGCCGGGGACAAACGATAATAGGAGTTCTACCATAGGCCTGCAATTTCTCTGCACAGCTAGATGAAGAAGATTCATTTCCACTAGGGCGAACTCCATTGAAGGATACTCACCTTTAGAAACAGTACATCCTTCAAAGAAAATACCCAATAGTTTATTCACCAATGCACACCAATCCTGGTACATTGAAAACTCGATGAGCCACTTGAACCGTTCAAACGAGAAACGATCGAGATTAGGGTCCATTCGACCGAGTCTTAGAGACACCCGATTTCTATGAAGAAGCCATCCCAATTCTTGTATGAAATCCAGGGATATTGTCCTCGCTCTCGTATTTGGAGTCTCGACCTCATCAATCGCAGACTCAAGGGTGCGGATTTCAGAACAAATGTCTGGCTCAGCGACTATAAATGGAAAGAAGGTGCTGGAAAGGTCATCATCTTCAATCTATCAAGATCATTTGAAGTTTTTTAGATCTATGCTCAGATTTAAAGCATAGTTCATTGAAAAAAGCTAGATCAATGATTAAACTCCAACCAACAAATTAAGCTTTCAAAATTAGTGGTAACTCACGAAGAAAAAAGGAGGATGATATCACCTCGATGAATCCTCTACCGATAGCATCTGGGACGGAGCAGATGAATCTGAGAGTTTGGAGATCATCTTGCTCCTTCAAAGCATCACCACCGTCGACCAAATCATAACAAGTTTCATGGAGTAAATATTTCCCCTCAAATGCACACAGTAACCTGAAAGAAAAAAGAATAGCATTCGAAGCTTCAAGCTAATGCTAGTCGCTTTATAAAGTCTGAAGAATTCGAAGAATACCTCACACTAGGCCGATAAATGTTGAAGCCTTTCACTGTGAATTGAGCTCTCTCGGACCCAGAAATGGCGATGGGTTTGATGCTCGATATCCTGCATGATGTGCCGTGGTTTAAATGTAAGGGCATGTCTACGACAAGGTGACCTGCAGAATTGAAACCTTTAAAACTTCGCAAGTTGATTCTTTCTTACTTTTCGGAAAGTTTCATAGAGAGAGAGGAACCAAACAGCACAGAGCCGAACACTCACGTTATACAGAAACTCACACTCTACGGCAAGGGAGAAAGTAAAGGTAAGGAGAGTGATTTGGAGAACTAACCATTATGTATAAAAGCTATATGGTGTTGGAATCGAATATACACCCATCCCGTCCTCCAAAAACGATCGTTGGCTGAATTAAGAAGCCGTTCTAAACTGGACTTCAGACCATAGAAAAGCTGTACCAAAAAAGAAGATCGATCTTTCAGAAACTATTATGTTATTCAAAAATCATGATAAAAAAAAAAAAAAACATTAGTCGTCTAGATCAGGTAGCATAGCATACCTCGTCCATCATGGATTTTCCAAGACGGAAATAAATTGTCAATATAATACATCCTGGCCTTATGTAGCTCTCTAATTCTGTAGGACTGTGTGATAACCATTCAAGGATCTGATATTTATGAGAAAATAAATAAAACAAACAAAATAAAGAAGTTACTTAGGATAAAACTATTCTCAATTGTCATATCGAGGTACCTGCGACCGAAGAGCAAGAGGAAATTCATTTGGGTCTTTTCCGAAAAGTTTAAGAACAATTCGTTCAGTATGATTCTGAGAATTGTAGGGGAAAACCAAAAATTGTGAGAAAACCAGAACCATCTATACTAAAAATGATTAAAATGAAAGACGCTAAACAATTATTTTACACGAATTTACCTGAGAACCTCCTCTGGAACCCAATGCCGATTGGATAGAAGTCGATTCCATACGCTCACTTGTCTGATGCGGACTTGATTTGCGGGAGTCACTCTGTATACATAACGGACCGTTACGCGTTCCCAATCCGGTTTCTGTACAAAGGGGGGTACAAGTCTTCCCATGCTCATCCACATTTTCCAACGAATCAACGTAGACGTTATTCAAGTCGATGTTATTTAATTTCATCTGGCCAAATTTAGTGTCAGCCTCCAACAACTTGGATGGAAGACTGTCCCTTGTTTTGGAGGAAAGGGCCTCACTTGATGGAACCATTTGTGTCGATTCTCGACAAGTTGGAGACGTTTTATGCTGAGAAATATCAGGTTCCTTTACTGCTTCAGACTGTTCGGCGTTGTTCGTTTTTGGGTCCTGAATAACTGTGGTATCGTTCTTCTTAGAGGCGGAACAATCAGGTCTGACACCAGTTGAAGGATCTAGAACCTTTTGTGAAATCCTTAGAGATTCCTCCGGCAGTGAGGCTGAACTTCTTCCTTCAACAGCACCAGCTGAATTGGCTAGATTCTTTAACAAATGAGACAGAAGATCCTGGTCCTTTGTTTTGTCAGAGCTATTGGCTGGATTTTTGAGGGAAAATTAGCATATAATCACATAGCAAATTATAAGAATCAAAGATGAAGTTTAAGATAAAAGCCTCACTTGACTGCAAAAAAATAATAGTAGATAATATGCCATTTCATGAATAACTATGCTTAATTTATCATCGTTAATAATCCATGAATAGTTGCAACGATCGAGAGAAAATCTTGAAGCCAATAGAGAACCAAATGAAAGACAAATTTCTAAACTGCACGATGATGATGATATAAGGCCAAACGATCTTCATCGGGTGATAGAAAGAAGAAAATGATGATTTTATATGTAAGGACGGGAAAAAGAACAGAAAGTTTGACCATATTAGAAGGTATAACCGATCAAATCATTCTTTCTAGACAAATACGACCTATTTTCTTTAGATTTTTATCTCCTCCGTCGATTTAAAATTGCAACAGCCCCAAAGCTATTTTCCCTTTGTTCCACAACATATATAACTGTTGACAGATTGAATTGTATTGAAATGTGCAAAGTATATCGACGTTAAGATTGTAGACGGGATAGAGCTAAAAAAAAAGCCTCTACCAGTGCCATAAAATCAATTTTCAAGTATACTTTTCTCATACTGAGACCATCTATCCCATCCATTCGAAAAATTTAATCCGCAATAGTCATTATACCTCTACGTAGCAATCTTCCACAACCAGTCCGATATCAAATCAGGCAAGTAACATTGTTTTTCACAAAAAGCAAGAAGTTCATCATCAGAGCATAAGATAGTACTACTGACTGCGTGTTAAGACACTCGAGAATTCGCTAGTTTTCTAGCACTAATGTCTTGCAAGAGATGGTCTAGTACACTAGTTAAAAAAAGGCAACAACTTACTGTGTAAATTGGAAAGTATCCTCAACAAACGTACTAGCAGATAGCTGATACCCTTTTGATCATTCATTGCGCCTCCATTAGCCACAGGATCGGGTTGTTTTTTTCTTCTTCTTTTGTTATGGCCCGCTAAACGCCGGCGACAACTTCTCTTCCCCTCGTCAAATTCTTGAAGACCGTGAAACCTATAAATATTACATTAATCTAAACGAAATTATAAAATGTTGAATTTACAAATAATCATCTTGTGTGGATCAATCTTAATCAAATTGCGTAATTCTAGGTTTAAATAGAGTAATTTTACACTCTAAATTTACTTTATGACATACATTTATGTGTTGTTTATTAATCATTGTAGTAATTAAGATAAATTACAAATAATTAAGATAAAACATTAGTTATACTACTTAATGAGTGTCACGTCATGAGCCAAGAGCTAATACAAGAGTGTAAAATTAAAGAGTAAACTTAGTATTACTCAATTAAATATTCGAACTGACCTGCTACATTGTTGACAGAAACGTTGCATAACGTTTCCCACTAGGGTTTCACTGGCTTTAGAATGCATATTACAGACCTTATGCCTGCGGTGGTAATCCTTGGCGGTGCTAAGATCCGTCTGACAATCATCGACTTGACAAACTATTCGATTTAAATTATCCCCAACTATTTTTATCTTCTTCCCATCTTTCATCTTGTCTTCGATGATCGGGTAGACGTGCCCGCCAAGCTTTAAATTAAGGGAAGTGGATTGATCATTTAAATCTTCATCTTCAAGAGACATGGGCCTCCTTCGCTTTTCCAATTCCCTCTTTCCTTTCTCATTTCCCGGTCGTTTTCTTCCGAGCCTAATGAAGAACTATTGGATAACTCGCCATTGGCAACAATTTCGGACCCATTTGGAAACGAATGTGGTTTCCCGCGATCCGATGGGGCAGAATTCAGAGGAGAAGCTGTAAAAAGATCTCCATCCCATTTCCAGTCATTCAAATCCCATTCCAAATTCTTCTTCCCAGCTCCTTTTAAACCCGACAGCACAGGACGACACGCTTGACCAGATTTACCTCCGAAATTCCCCTCCATTAGTAAAAATTTCAAGCAAATCCCAAGAAACTAGACTATTGTGGTCAGCTGGACCAGATAATCATCAATGACAACAGCCTACAACCAAGAATAGAAACATCAAACTCTCAGTTCATCCAAGTAATCACAACCCATTTAGCTGCGAGAAACAAAAAACAGCAATTCCCTCAAATCAGACAACTTTCTGAACCAGTATGCCCAGAAAATGCCCAAAAAATAACCATGGATCCACAATTTAGCTTTCCATTCGTCAAATAAAAAAGCAAAATCACCTCCGAAATAAAAGAACCACAGCTAAAAAACTTCAGACTTACATTACGAGCAGCCACAGAATCTGCCCCAAAAAAAACCCATAAA
This sequence comes from Begonia masoniana, assembly GCA_022432975.1. Taxonomy (NCBI): domain Eukaryota; kingdom Viridiplantae; phylum Streptophyta; class Magnoliopsida; order Cucurbitales; family Begoniaceae; genus Begonia; species Begonia masoniana. The sequence continues at coordinate 51,210,867 of CM039507.1, read as the reverse complement.
CCTGCCGATTTGAACTAGTTGAGAAAGTGGGTATGGCAATAGAAGAACTGAAACACAGTAGAAATCTCGCAATCGCCAAAAAAAGAGGAAGAAAGTTAGGCAGAGGTTAGAAAGAGAGTAGTCCAAAATAGCGTTTTCAGAGCATTGTCGTCTAAAGGAATCTCTTTGCTCCACTCGACATAAAAAAAACTTTTTTGACTCTTCGAAGAACATAAACCTTCCTCGGATAAAAATTGCCTCCCCTACGTCACCCCCACAAACATGCACGTTGACAAATAGTTATTAGCAGGTTTATTAGACCAGTAATTTCCACTTGAGAAAAACATTAAATGGCTTTACTTCCAAAAAAGTTTCATCTTTTCTGGAAAGTTTATCCATTTGTGCTACATCCCAAAAAAAAAAAAAAATCCCAGTAATTTCTTCAACTTAGTGAATGCTAAAGACTTCAACTTTGAATTTCTTCAACTGTAAAAAATTTTGGTTTCGCATTCTGTCTCGTGTAAAAATAAAATAATGCGAGTAGTCTCAACTTGTATATTAGAAGAAACTCGTTTTCGATTCCGTGACTGAGGTCATGCGAGAGATGAGATTCTTTCAATGTTGAAAAAATGAAACACTACAATTGATAGACAAATTTTAACACGTCTGATGATAATTATAACGTTAATTCTGTCATACTCAATGTGATATTTTATAATGTAATTTTACCTTACTTGGCTCCTACATACATATAAAATGTATGATTAAAACCGAGACGGTCTCTGAAGAGATTCTATATTTTTTTCGTGTTCAAGAAACCAAGTATTGGCTATGTTAATGCATAGTTTTGACAATTGAAAGCTAAATGGTTAATATTCGATGGTCAGCCATGCGCTATAACTCATTGGTCTATACACGTGAATATTTTAAATTAAGTAATTTTATGGTAGTATGTTCGAATCCATGATCACTCCATCGTTTTCTTATAATTTACAAAAAAATATAGGGTACGAGAGGAAAGATAACATACTTCCATGATCCTCGATGACGAAAAAACTTCATCATCGTGGACGCCAAGTGTTGTCGATTGAAGAGTTTATGTTGTTCCAGCTCGGCCCGGCTTTGATTTTTTTATTCGTATACGATGATTTCGATCAAGTTTTGAATATTTCTAATGGGATTTTTGTGCATTAAATTTTATTTATTAATTAGCTTGATAACTTTGTTTTTTTTTTTATAAATATTATTTAAAAAGTAGAAAGCCCAACGCAAAGAATGCCAATGACAAAGAAGAAGCTCACAAGCCCAACCAGCTGCGCCCACTGCATGCATGCAACGCTTGGCGATCTCCTCACTCACAACTGATGGATCTACTCTAAAAGGTAGATATATCATTTGAAGCCCATCTTTGTCACAACTAGGAGGCAGGCGTAGGGGTGTGCAAAATCGATTTCGGTTCGGTTTTGGGGAGGAACCGAACCGAACCGATCGGTTTCGGTTTCGGTTTCGGATTTACCAAACCGAAACCGGTCTTTTAACATATCGAAACCGAACCGAAAGTTTTGGTTCGGTTCCGGTTTGGTTTCGGTTCTACAATTTATTTTTCAAAAATTTAAATAATGTAAATTTAAATTGGAGGAGATAAAAAATAATTAGATGTATAGTCAAATATAAAAAAAAATGTATTAGAAGAATAAAAAACGAAAAGTAAAGTCAAAATTACAATAAATCATTTTAGGAAATAAAAATAATATCATAACAAAAGTAATTTTAATTATTAAAAAGATTCTTTATTTTTTATTATTATATTTTTAATAATTAAAATTCTTTTATGCAAAACCGGTTTGGTTCGATTTGTATCGGTTTTGACCGATCCAAACCGAAAACCAAACCTAATTAAGCGGTTCCTACAAAATGAAACCGAAGATCGGTTTCTAATTGGTCAAAACCAATCCGAACCGGACCTATTTCACCTGTTTCGGTTCGGTTCATCGGTCCCGGTTTGGTTTGCACACCCCTAGGCAGGCGTAATAGAACGTCTGGTCGGACGGTTCGATCTTCTTCCTACTTTCGGAAATCATACTTACTCCTTCGAGCAAACAAGTAGTGATTAGCGCGAAACAAAGATGATTAAATTGAAAGTGCTTGAAAAAATGATTGATTGATCTGAATATCAACAGTAAACCTTTCGTCAATCCATTGCCTGGAAAGGATGACAACGAGAGGACAGCATAAAGCAGGCGTTGCCCAATTTTTTTTATCTAAAGTGGAGTAAAGTGATCGAGAAAAGAGTGAAGGCAGCTGGAAAAGAAAGATAAAGGCCAGAACTCGGCCCGGCTCGCCACTGACTGAGCTAAAGCGACCGACCAGAGAGTTACGGAGATGAAATTCCAGACATGCCCGCTCCTTTTCGCCGTCGCTGTTGTATCAGTGCGTATACACGTACACCCTTTTGATTATTGGAATAAAGCTGGAGTCGTTGAACTCGGAAAGCTCCTTAATCTTAGACCATTTAGCCATTCCCTCGCTTCGTTCTCTGCTTCCGCAATATGGGTAGAGAAAACAGCTGAAGGAAAGCTAAGGCCGATTATCTGTTTTTATTTACATATAATCTCTTTCTGCTTAACTTTTGGTGGGGAGACTGCGGGACTGAAGGGTACTGGAAATTTTTTCCTAATTTTGGAAGTTTAGTTCATACGGGACTCTTCTTTTATCTGGCTGGTACGATCCAATTTGCGGCTTAATCTCTGTATGATCATGTTGACGTGTTGATTGAATCCAATTAACACTATGATTTGATGAATTGTGAGGACAGTCTCTGCTGGTTATAACTATGTTGTTACATCTTAGGTTGTTGGATTTCACTCGTGTTTGTGCCGGCTCAGCTGCCATGAGTTGCTTTAGTTGTTGCGGTGTAGGTGTCGACCGTAGAGCCTCCAACGATGGGCTATTCCCGGCGAAAAACTCAGCAGGTAATTGTTTATCCTCAATTGCTCTGTTTAAATGTGCTTCATCTCGATGGGAACATACTTTCGAGTTTCGACTATAGCTGGAATACTTACGTTGTTGTGTCCGGTCTTGTCCGGTCTCGTAATTTTGGACATTTAAGTATATAATTCGGTGTCTAATTCTCGAGTAAACCATGATTCTGCCTAAACTAAAAACTGTAAAACAACACGCAAATCATAAATGAGGATTTCTCGACAGAGAGGATCGTCATCGACTATGAAAGTGAGAGTTTTATTCATTTGCGACGGAGAAAATAACAAGAAAAAATTTCATACCAAGGTCGATCAACACGAGCGTTAAAGCTATAATTAGACTCTACATATTCATCAAATATCTCTTCATTGACTTGTGCAGGCAATAATGGTGGGCTCTTCACCGGAGGATTTCTGAACAATTTACAGTCTGCAGACATCGAACCTATTTTGATACCTGCCATTTCAGTAAGCGAATTGAAAGTGATGACTGATAATTTTAGCGAGAAGTCTACGATTGGCGAGGGATCGAACGGAAAAATATATTATGGTGTTCTTAAAAGTGGGCAGGCTGCAGCCATAAAAAAACTGGAGTCTAAACAACCAGAACAAGAATTTCTAGCACAGGTTTTGAATATAAGAAAGCACAATCTGTTTGGCTACTGTTTGGTACCAAATTTATGTATTTTGATTTAGTTAATGAATAACTTTGCAGATCTCCGTGGTGTCAAGGCTAGAAAATGAACATTTTGTCAAGCTTATCGGCTATTGTGCAACTCGAGGAACCCGTGTTGTTGCTTATGAGTACGCTTCGAACGGGTCTCTCCATGATATTCTCCATGGTAAATAGCACGATTTGTATTTTTTGTCGTAATTTAAGAGTTTTTTTTGGAGTTGTACCTAATTTAGACTATTGGATTCATCGGAATGAGATCATTTTTTTTATGGATAAGTCTCTGAATAATGATTTACGGGATAAGGGTAATCTTCTTATTACTAAGTGAACATTCAATTTCTTTATATTTTAAATGATGCCCTCTTGATATGATTCTTTCTAGCTATAATGAAATTGTTTTTCGTTTTCTATTTCTCGATTGGGTGGAGTTTCTCTCACTACGACGGCTTGTAACCTTTTCGTCGTAAATACAAAGTTTTGAGTTGTTTTTGTTAATAATAGCTATTCTTTTTTGTGAAATAGGAAAGAAGGGAGTCAAAGAAGCACAACCAGGCCCACTTCTCTCGTGGAGTCGAAGAGTAAAAATTGCAGTCGGAGCGGCAAAAGGACTCGAATACTTGCACGAGAGAGCACACCCCCGGATAATTCATGCTGCTATCAGGTCTACGAATATTCTCATTTTTGATGATGATGAAGCTAAGATTGCTGATTTTGATCTGTCAAATCAAGCTCCGGATAATGCTGCACGACTTCACTCGACTCGTGTCCTTGGGACGTTTGGTTATAATGCTCCAGAGTAAGCTCTTTGATACGTAAATTTGCGTTTCTTGTCTAATTTTTCTTCTCGACAAAGTTCATGATGTCCAATCAGATTGCGACATTAATGCCTTTTTTAGATTATCGCTAATTTTAAAAGGAGACTAGAATTCAAAAGAAAAAGAAAACATGGAGAGTAAATATAATATAATCCTTAAACTTTTGGGTCGAAGTTGATTTAGTGATTTGAATTATTGACCATTTGAACTATAACTTACTAGTACCACTTATTCTTGTTGAAATTGAATGACAGATATAACATGGCTGGAGAACTGAGCACAAAGAGCGATGTTTACAGCTTCGGCGTCGTTTTATTAGAGCTCTTAACGGGCCGTAAACCTATCGATCACAAACTTCCGCGAGGCCAACAGAGCCTCGTAACATGGGTACTTAATTATCGTAATTTCCCTTCTTTCGAGTTCGATATACCAATTAGTTGTAAATTCTTTGATTTCTGAATTCGGTCAGGCAACTCCACAACTTAGCGAAGACAAGGTTCGGCACTGTGTTGATCCTCGGCTCGGTGATAATTACCCCCCTGAGTCCGTTGCGAAGGTAATATCGCGAGTCTATCTCTTTCGTCTTAAAATTTTGTAGAATTGGTGCAAATTCACTTGTTTGGTTGGTTTGTGAATTGTGATTTTTGTCTTGAGCAGTTTGCTTCTGTAGCTGCCCTGTGTTTGCAGTACGAAGCCCATCACCGGGTTAATATGAGTATCGTCGTCAACGCTCTGCAACCTCTGTTGAACGCTCGCCATGCTCCTCGACCGAGACGAGAAAATGATGTCGTCTTCGCCTAGTCTTCCTTCCCATTCTACCCTGTTTTGCCAAATAACTGGAGAATTTGCTATCAATAGAAAGTTTCACTATTAGAATTCGTGACTATTTTATCGTTATTCGATCGTTGCTCGTTATGTATAATCTTTGTCGGATTATTTTATCGATAGCACGTTTAACGGATTAGTTGTGTTGTATTGATTGATGAAGTGGGTGTATCTTCTGTTGTCACTTGGAACTTTCTTCAAGTATATGGTTTGTCATCCACATTTATCCCGAGTTTATCGGCCCAATCTCTTCACTCGTCCGTTACAGGATTGTTAGAATACGAACAATATACGAAAAAGAAAAAATACGGACACACGTATTTAGCGTAGAATTAGAGTATATCACGAGAGATCACTAAAAGAGGTACAAATTGGGTTAACACGCCAAATTCAATGAACAAACATGGTATACGTTTGTTGCATTTAAATAGATAAATTAACAATAAAAGTTATTCATAATATTGTAAATCATTATTTGTACGAAACCAGCTGCTCTCCCCTTTCCGCCAACGGTGTCCCCCAAGTACCGAACCAGAGGCGGAAGAAACGAGCGCTGTGTGGGGCTGAAGGGAAGGAGAAGATGAGACCTTCTTGTTCAGCTTAGTTCTTCATTTCGCAGGAATGATTCGTCAATCCTTGTCATTGTTGTAGTTCTGCTGAAACGCACGTCCACAGCCACTGCTAGATTTTGCTCTTCTTCTTCGTTCTTTTCGTCAACTCTGGTGATCTGACTTATCTTTTTTGAGGTTTTTTTTTGCATCTGACACTCCACATCTATGAACTATTGCGTTTGCAGCTCCGCATTCTAGCTCGCATGCTTAGATTTGTTACTCTTTGTTGATTTACATCTTCTATTATTTGATTTTCGTGTTGCCTGTTTGTGAACCAGTGAACGTTGGCGTTCTTTGAGATTCGCTTATATTCACATTTTCTTTTTCCGATTCGATTAATTTGCCTGTAAATTCGTGTTCAGCTATGCTTTTAATTGAATAACCCTGGCGTTACCGATGTGATTGAACTTCTTAGTTAGCTCTATTTTTTTCTTGTCGCTTTATCTAGATTAAACGACTTATTCTGTTATTGATTCTACCTCTTTCAGATTAGCGCTTGTGAAATATTTTACCTAATTTGAGATTAATGTATTATTCTTGAAATATAAGATGTCAAACTAATGCCTGACAAACGAACCATTTTTCTCTAACAGAAAAACTTCTTTATTTAAAAGTACAAGCCATATCAGACCTAGCTTATGATTTTCAGTTTTTTTTTCCTGCTTCTTGTTTGATAGGTCCTATCATATTTAAAACCTTGGTATCTGATTCAAACTTCTTGTTCATATGATGTCTATGCTAGTCTGCATGGATGATTATAGATACAAGTGTATTAATTTTTTTTCCCTTCCTTTTCAGGTTTTGAGTTTCTGAAGCACAATAGTACTTGCAACTATTAATCCAATTCTCATCATCAACTCAGAAATTAATAGGTCCTCTTGGTTCTGACAATAACTGGAAAGTTCCGCTGGAATTATCATGTTTGCATCTTGAGGCCAACTATCGAATAGATTTTTTTTAGAGGACTGAAATTTCGCTTTACGTTCACTCTGAAAACTAAAGCTGGCGAAAATGATTAGCAAACCGCTTGTGCTGACTTATCTGTATCTGTTGGTCTACATATTGCTCTCATCTGGAGTAATATTATACAACAAGGTTTTGCCCCCAACTGTATTATAATGTGCTCTGTTTACATGTTTCACTTGTTAACATTAATGTACAATGCCGTAGCAATTCTTAAAAAGATGATGTATTAGTACTCTATTCATCAAACTGAAAATTAAAGCAATCCTCTCTTTCTGATCAATTTTCCTTGTTTTATTTTTATGTTTCAGTGGGTGCTCTCTCCTAATTACTTCAATTTTCCTCTTCCTATCACACTTACAATGATTCATATGGGATTTTCTGGAGCTGTTTCATTTCTTCTGATTCGTGTCTTCAAGGTATGGCTTCATACTGAAATCAACTGCCGCACGACTTTAGTTGGCAATCTATCAGGCTTTATACCTTTATAGATAGATTCTGCATGATTGGCTGTCATTTTTGTCTTGTGTAATGATCATTGACTCATGAATATTCTGCCTGTCAATCTTCTAAAGCGCCATTATGATAGACCTCCAATACGATACTCGTATTTTAGGAGACTAAAAGTTAGTGCAAAGGAGGGCTCTGGCAAGGAGAATCTAATGGATCGTGGGAATGGAGTTTGTTAGAAGGTTTGTTACCTACGTGGCAAGGGGGTCTGTGGGTAGGGGAGGAATAATAAGTAGAGAGAAGGGAAGGAAATGGCAGGGAATATGTGGTAGGAAGTAGGGGAGAATCGGACCTCCCTATTGTGTCAGTTAGTTCTGTGTTTTTCCTTCAGAAAGTTGAATGCATTGTAGTATTTTCTGCGAGTGTTCTTTCTGGATTATTGTTTATTCTACTCTGTTCTTAACACCATTCATTCTGTGGTCATGATAACATGAATATTATATGGTTGTTTTATTATCATTGCTTACTCCTATTTTGATCCTATGTTGATTTCAGAATGGAAATAATTTCTTTGGAACTTCTTTGTCTTGTGTTCAGATAAGTATAAACTTGATTGAATTTTTTCCAAAATTTAATAATATATTGTACTTGGCGCAATATTTTGGAGCGTAGTTGCCTGTAAAAAATGAAAACAGAGAATCAGTTCTGCCTGTCACAGTTGCAATAATCATACCTATCCTTGGTACATATATTGGTAGACTGTCCTCTGCTCCTTCTTTGTTATTTACCTTTTGCTTTGTATATGAAGATTCAATTTCTGAAATGCAGGTTGTATCTCCAGTCAAAATGACTTTTGAAATGTAAGTGGCTTAAAAAAGGAATAATAAAAGGAGTAAACCTCCATTGTTGACACATTTTTCTGTTTTTTGCTATTTAAGTGATCTTCTTGCTTATTCTGGCAGATATGCAACATGCGTGATACCAATAAGTGCATTTTTCGCATCAAGTCTTTGGTGAGATACTGATATGAAATTTGATTTTTACTTTACATAAAGTACGTTTTCTTACAGCGAGGGGTCATGGATAAACATTGGATGTTTTTTGTTTCTGTTGTTAAAGACTGGGATTGAACCAGTTTGACGGTGTTTGTATTTGTAATAAAATTGGCCTTTATCGTTTTTTGGATTGTAAAAGGTTTTAGATTGTTTGTGGTCAAACAATTTTAATTCAAACTTCTGTTTTCCAAGTTCGTGATTGCTGTAGTCAAACGTGTCATTTATGACTCAGTTACCTGATGAATTTCCATTGAGGTTTTGATGAGATACATGCTTTGTTGTTAAGAAGCGCTGCCCACTGATCACTGTGTAGTGTAGCCTTCACGAAATAGGTTGTTCATGCTGGAATATTTAAATAGTTAATAAACTTTTTTATTCAACTCTATTATGGATTCCAAGTTTTTAATGGGTCTTTCTTGATTTTTCGTCATATAGGAAATTCAAACTTCTGTTTTCCAAGTTCGTGATTGCTGTAGTCAAACGTGTCATTTATGACTCAGTTACCTGATGAATTTCCATTGAGGTTTTGATGAGATACATGTGCAACTATATGATGATGTCAACAATTTCACTGAAAGTTTTGCTTGTAATACGAATTGGGTTTCCGTATTGCTGGTGTTGATTCCTTTGCATTGATTGTCTCAGATACCAAAGCTGTATGTGATTATTATATACTGTTAGATATTTGAGGCTGGAAGTGTTACTTGAAATAGTTTATTGTATTCTTAGATGCAGATCATTTTGGTTGGTATGTAAAGGCATTTTAGTGTTAAAATTTCATAGCATGAGCTGTTGGGAAATTTTTTAGCGAACTTTGTTGTTAAGAAGCGCTGCCCACTGATCACTGTGTAGTGTAGCCTTCACGAAATAGGTTGTTCATGCTGGAATATTTAAATAGTTAATAAACTTTTTTATTCAACTCTATTATGGATTCCAAGTTTTTAATGGGTCTTTCTTGATTTTTCTTCATATAGTCAATTCAAACTTCTGTTTTCCAAGTTCGTGATTGCTGTAGTCAACGTGTCATTTATGACTCAGTTACCTGATGAATTTCCATTGAGGTTTTGATGAGATACATGTGCAACTATATGATGATGTCAACAATTTCACTGAAAGTTTTGCTTGTATACGAATTGGGTTTCCGTATTGCTGGTGTTGATTCCTTTGCATTGATTGTCTCAGATACCAAAGCTGTATGTGATTATTATATACTGTTAGATATTTGAGGCTGGAAGTGTTACTTGAAATAGTTTATTGTATTCTTAGATGCAGATCATTTTGGTTGGTATGTAAAGGCATTTTAGTGTTGAAATTTCATAGCATGAGCTGTTGGGAAATTTTTTAGCGAACTTTGTTGTTAAGAAGCGCTGCCCACTGATCACTGTGTAGTGTAGCCTTCACGAAATAGGTTGTTCATGCTGGAATATTTAAATAGTTAATAAACTTTTTTATTCAACTCTATTATGGATTCCAAGTTTTTAATGGGTCTTTCTTGATTTTTCTTCATATAGTCAATTCAAACTCTTAATCTACTTTATTTATGGGCTCGATGTTTTATAGGGATCTCTCTTGAATCCTTTTCACCTCCTCATAACAGGTTTGGTAACACGGCTTACTTGCACATTTCTGTGGCTTTCATCCAAATGCTCAAAGCTCTAAGTACGTGGAAATAAAATTGGATTCGTTCTTATTATCATGAATGATTATGCTCTTTAATGATGCCTATTTATATCTGAATCTAAATGTGGATATTTCAGTGCCTGTAGCAACGTTTATAATGGCTGTTATGTGTGGTACTGACAAGCCAAGGTGTGATGTGTTCTTGAACATGGTGCTGGTCAGTGTTGGAGTAGTAGTTTCATCATATGGGGAGATTCATTTTAATGTAGTTGGTACAGTTTACCAGGTCACAGGAATTTTTGCAGAAGCTCTAAGGCTGGTCTTGACACAAGTTCTATTACAGAAGAAGGGCTTGACTCTAAACCCTATCACCAGCCTATATTATATTGCACCATGCAGGTCTTGATAAAAGTATTACACTAATAATATTAAAAAACAACGATGACTAGATAATAAACCCTTGTGTTTATGTACTGTACTTGTATTTATTTTTGTGAATAAGAAAAGTGTAATAAGTTTGAAGAAATTGGCATTCATCTAACAATGACTAATTTATATTTTGTTGTTAGTTTTGTGGAGCTGCTCACTTCTGCTTTGTTATGTGCAGTTTTGTGTTTCTGTTTGTTCCTTGGTATTTACTGGAGAAGCCCGCAATGGAATTTTCGCAGATTCACGTCAACTTCTGGATTTTTTTTTCTAGTGCTCTTTGTGCGTTGGCCTTGAACTTCTCCATTTTCTTAGTAATTGGAAGAACCGGGGCAGTTACCATTCGAGTGGCTGGTGTTCTAAAAGACTGGATACTCATAGCCCTTTCAACAGTTATATTTCCGGAGTCTACCATAACAGGGCTAAATATAATTGGTTATGCAATTGGTAACTGTCTCTAGAAAAAATGTGAATTTTTTGTATTTGTTTTTGTTTGATAAGAAAGTGGAAGTCATCCATCAATTGTTTTTTTTTTTTTAAGTACCTTCCATTCCTCTCTTTGAATGCAGCATTATGTGGCGTCGTCATGTATAATTACTTGAAGGTCAAGGATGTTCGTGCTTCTCAACTATCTGTTGAAAGCCTTCCAGAAAGAATCACGAAGGTGAAGGTCACTTGTATTATTTAGACTTGCTGATGTTAAAAATACAATTAAGATACTTAACATTACATTTTTTCTCATCAGTCATCAATTATAGGTAAGGCTCTTAATAATTATTCTTTTTTTCTTCTCAATCGTCACTAATAGATAAGGCCCTACTTGTTACATTTTGTTGGTTCTTTGTTCTAAATGGAGTTGGATCTAGTCAACAATCAGATTAACCTCTTTAGAAACGTAGTCTATACCTGCTTTTTTTCTTTCTGAATTTGACTGTATTTCAACAATTTTTGTTTTTTTTTTTTTTCTTTCTTACCATGATGGATAAATGTAGACATTTCGTGCAATTTGTATGCCATGGGACCGCCAATCACATATTTAAAAAACTTTTGTTTAGTTTGTGTTATGTGCTCAAAATTTTTTTTTTTCCCCCTTTTTTAATCTCAGTGATTGGTTGCTAGTTGGTCTTGTATTATACTAGTGAATTTTGAAAGTTTTTTTTTTTTTTTTTTTTTTTTTAATGTGGAATAAAGGATTGGAAGTTGGAGAAGAAATTGTCAGACGTTTTTGTACCTAGCAACAGCAGCGATAACAATGGGGGAAGCAGCGGACTTCGTTCAGCAGCCGATACAAACAGTGGCGAAGACATTCCTCTTATTTCATCATCACGGCTGTCTCATATTGGCCGCACCCAGGTTGGTAACCACAACACATAATTCATATCTTCGAAATATAAAACATATGATCTTAAAAAAACACGGCAACCCCGAGCAAATTTGTTAATTTCTCCTTGCAATTGAGCATTCTTCATGATTCATCAAATGTGCAGGCAAATTAGTTCCAATTAAATTGTATGTTAGCATTCCATGAATGGTTTTCCTTCTGAAACAGATAAATGGAGTAGAAGCTAGAACTATTGATTTTTAGGGCAATAGAATGGCACAATCTTATCAAGTTTGTTTGTTTGAAAACTCAAAAGCTTTTCCATTTGTAGAAGAATTACTCGTCTTGCTGTTAGAGATTAGCTTTGTGCTTCTATTTGGGAAGCTACTGATTGACTCTCAACCTTTCTTTCAAAGTGGCACTGCCCAAAGTCCAATCAAAGGCTTTATAGGGGATGAACATAGGATCTCAAAAATAATTAATGAATAAATGATATATAAGTGTCACATTATGATATGAGATTAAAATTTAAACTTGATGTCACTTTTAAAATTAAAAGGTAGTTATGTCTATCTAGTTGAATGTGATCATAACAAAGGTATAATCCCTAAAAAATATTTAAAATTATACACCTATACTAATGTTTTAAAAGATTAAATTTTAAATTATGTAAACCAGAGAATCAAAAGAATAGACTAATCATGTGTTTACATTTTAATTTCACCAAATCTTTGCTATTACCCTTATTATCGATAGTTTATTGCACATTTTGATTAGCTTTTCGATAATTTGAGTCATTTGGTTGGAAAAAATTGATTTGATCTCAACGACCTGCCCCTCTTATTTGTACCATGACACATTTTAGTTTTTGGGCCAAAATGAGTTTGTATTTTCACAAATGAAACTCGAATTACAGTTCATAGACAAGTGTCCGTGGTAATTCCCATCCAAGCATTTTTGATAATCTTACATATTATTTATACGTTAATAAAATAATTGTGATAGATCATAAATTGTTAAAATAATAAATTATTTACGTTGCTAAATAAACAATTTGTGAAAGTGGGGAAATAAAAAAATTACTAAAAAATAATAATGATAGACAAAGCATATGTGGTAATTCTCATTCAAACACGTTGTTCATTTATTAGTAAAATAATTATGATAGATAATAAATAGTTAAACTAATAAATTATTTACGTTGGTAAATAAAAAATTAGCAAAAGCCATGAAATAAAAATTACTTAAAAATTACCATTTGGCATCCATCAACTTCCAACTGTAGTCAACGAAAGCCTTGACAAATACGAGAAAAAAAAAGAAAGAGAAGTTTCCAAAGAGAAATCAAACAAGTTAAAACAGAGCCATCACTAAAAAGAGTTTTTGTCGTAGGCTTAAATCAAGATATTGGAGTTGGTAAGTTTCTATTGCCCTCCAATGAAGTCACCACTAACCAAATCAATATTTCATATTAGAAAATTTCCATTTACATGTTGTACCTTGCACCTTAGCTATTGTTCTTGAGAAATTTTCCGGTCCAGTTTCGGTGCCAAACCGAACAAAACCATACACTATAATTGTTCCTAGGTCACGAAACCATAATTAAAATCGTGGATAACCAAAACCAAATTTTGAGATGCAATTTCAAAGTGAAAATAAAAATTAATGTTAATATATAAATTTGCGATTGAGCTTGAGCTTGAGCTTTAGCGGGTCTTGTCTAGTTAGGGCAAAATCATGAGTTATTTTAGAATGAAATCAAATTTGAATTGGATTTTGCAGAGATCTGAGTTTCATTTTGGTTCTGATTATTGACAATCCCACGTCGACAGAGAAGAAAGTAAAGATCCAGTATATAATAAGAGGGGATTCCCTCAATCCTTGAGCTAGCTTTTAGAATGAGTTTTGTCCCTCTCATTCTGTCATGGTACTAGAGTCAGAAAAACTATTTACGATGTGAGGACCTCACGCGCACTAACACGCTAGACATGGAGGAAAAACCTATCACGCTGGACGCGTGGACGGATGTTGATAATCCCACATCGACAGAGAAGAAAGTAAAGATCCAATATATAATAAGAGGAAATTTCCTCAATCCTTAATCTAGATTTTAGAATGAGTTCTACCCCTATGATTCTGTCGCTGATTACTCATTCCTCTAGTACAACTATTAGGAGGTATCATTTATGGAATGAAATTAAAAGGGAAAATCAGATTTATTTCTTGAAATGATGTCATTGTCAGTCATAGTTGTCCATCCTAAATATGATGAAACGTGGGATTTGATAGTTGGTAGCATATCTTCATTCTTGGTCAAACGTAACTTTCACCAAGTTTGGAGCTCTATCCCCTGCCCTACCTGTCTGGTCGTTGATATTTACAACTCTTGTCTCTTACCATTCTTATAATTTTACGACATTCACAACCACAATTGACAAAAAAGAAAAAACAAAAACGAACCTCAACATGTACGTGAAAAATCATAACAAATAAAATATCACATAACTTGCTCAGTCAAAATCCAATTCCGACTCAACCATATATATTACGAAGGTCGAATTTGACAATGTGATATTTTTGTTACTACGCGAATTTTTGGATTTAGTCCGAACATAACTCGAGTAACCAAATCCCGGGTTATAAATTTATAACCGATCTAATTATTAAAATCTAGACTTGTCGGAAGCGATCTTCTACCCATCGAATAAATTAAAAATACGCAACTTTCTAATTCACGTGAAATGTGCAATTTCAATGTAAGCATCATCTTAAGTTAATATTCACGGTACTCCAACCACAACCGAGAAAAAATCAAACCAAAATATTAAACAAAGAATAAATTCACAAATCTAAGTAAAATTTTTTAATAATTGATGTTTTATTATTTATTAGTCACTAATATAATAATTTTACACTTAGATTAAGCTTACATGCGAAGAAAAAATAAAATAAAAAAATATTAAATTAATTATATAATTCTTACAGCGGTGCTCTATATTGCTCCCATCCTGTCCTCCTCAGTCTTCATTGACCAAAAGCTCTGGAACTGGAAGCAGCGCCTATGGCAATGCAGGCTCTCGGCTGTTCTTCAATGGTCTCTTCTTCATTTTCTTTCCGCGATCTTCGTCTGCGCGCTTGAAGTGTATCTCTGAATTATCTCCATTACTATTTCCTCCATGGAGCTCTTTCTAACCTCTCCATCTTTTGCCGAGAAATTGATCCAATGAAGCAGAAACAGACGTCCACTGCTTCTGCGAAAGGCGTGTCTCCGCCTGCGGCACTGTCTCGACTCACCGCTTCTTGTAGTGGTAAGGTTTCTCCAAAATCAGACGTATCGTCGCCTTCTCTTCAATCAAGAACCAATTCTGCAACTTCCAAGAGTAGGAGATCTCTGGTTTTGAATAGGACTGATTCTGGAGAGGAAAAGGCAGTAGGTCAACAGGCTGGGAATTTCGACGGTGTTAGAGTCGTTCGTCCCCCTCGCCCTCCTGTCGAGCCAATTCCGCGGTTGAGACGGCACCAGCAGTCGAATAGTAGCATAATTACGACTACGAGAGGAGACGATTCCGACGGGAAGAGAATTGATTTGCGAAAGCAACTTTACTTGAAAGAGAATATGATTAATGATTTGCGGTCTCAAGTGTCGAGTCTGATCGCCGAGCTGGATAAACTGAAATGCGCGAATGTGGAGCTGCAGTTACAGAATAGTAAGCTATCGCGAGATCTTGCCGCTGCTGAAGCGAAAATAGTTGCTCTTAGCTGTAATAACCAGGTGAAAATCTGATTTGTTTTTTGCACTCGAGTTTACACATTCTTTGCCTATTTTCACAGTTACATGCTGTTGGATGAGGCTTTCAAGGCCGTAATGATGTTTGATTTCTTGTCCCTCTTCAATTCTGAGAGGTTTCAGACAAAGGAGTCACTTGCAGAGTTCCAGAACCCTCGATTAGATGCACTCGAGTTTACACATTCTTTGGCCTATTTCACAGTTACATGCTGTTGGATGAGGCTTTCAAGGCCGTCTCGATTAGATGAAATTCCTAACGCCATTGTCGACAAAACAAAGCGTTTGATGGGAAAAACGGATGAAATCAATGAGAAAATCAAGACTAAGACACCAACATCTCTAACTCAGAGAATGTCAGACCTCGGGGGCAACACTCCACTCTCCATGTCACTTCCGCCACCTCCTCCCCCGCCTCTCCCACCTCGGCGCTCCTCCATTGCCATTGTTGCTCAAAAGTCTCCACATCTTGTACAACTTTTTCACTCATTAACAAAGAAAGAGAGGGAGAGGGATTCTCCATCGTCCGAAAAATTTCATAATCTGTCACCTGTTACAGCACACAGAAACATTGTGGGAGAAATTCAAAATCGATCGGCCCATCTATTAGCTGTAAGGATCAAAATTTATTGCTTGATTTGTTTTAATTTAAATAATTCCTGAACCGCTGTAAACTTTTACAATTTTTATTGTTTTCCAGATCAAAGCCGACATTGAATCAAAAGGAGATTTCGTTAATGACCTTATTGAAAAGGTGCACGCTTCTGCTTTTACAGATATAGAAGAAGTCCTTAAATTTGTGGATTGGCTTGATGGAGAACTATCATCATTGGTAAACTTTTTTTTCCTCTTTTTTTGGCATGATATGTGATGAACTTGAAGACTAATAACTTTATTGGATGAATTCAAACTCAAGAGTTTACTTATTGTTCTGTACCAATTGATCGCACATGACCAAAATTTTTCTTTATCATTACCATATATGCTGTTGAATTAAAATATGTCAGGTCAAGTTTACTTTTGTGGTCCCTTGGATGTATGTCAAAGATTTAAAAAATGCCTGTTTGTGCAGGTCGGAATGATGTCTTATATTTCTCATTTAAGTACTCTCCATAAGCGAAGAAAGACAGTGTGTTAATATCTTTATTCTGTACTTATAGTTCTCGTAGCGAAACCTGCTTCTCTCTTTTGTCATAATGCCAGCTAAATTCCATATTAACTCGAACTATATTTTTTTTATTGAACTTTTTTTTTTGTCTTTAACAATCAAGGTCTGGGATATAAAGCAGGTGCAATTTTTTTATTATTTGTTGCAAATCGAAAATTTTATTATTTCTGAAATGAAGTGTCTGTTGATGTTGACTTTGGGTGGTTTCATAGCACACAGTGATATATTTTGATGACAGCCAAAAAAAAAAAGAGTTTCTGGAAATCAAAATTCTCTTTCCCAGCTAAATAAATTGTCATTTGATTAATTTAGCCCGAGCTTTTCTTATGAATAAACATGTGGGACTATGAGTTCTTCAACTTTTTGATACATAAGAGACAACATGGACCCATGCATTGGCAGATTCTGTGTAATGATTGGAATAGTAATTTTCTTGATCTTTATAAACTGGTACAAAATATTTTCTACAGTCTGACGAGAGGGCCGTATTAAAGCATTTCAAGTGGCCTGAGAGAAAAGCGGATGCCATGAGAGAAGCTGCCGTTGAATTTCGTGCCCTTAAACTTCTGGAAAGGGAGATTCGATTGTACAAAGATGATACTCGAATTCCATGTGAGAATGCCTTGAAGAAGATGACCAGCCTTTTAGACAAGTAAGTCATCTGCCAGATGAAATTATGTTTCATTACTACTCAAATCATACATTCATGCTGTTTGCCCATTTATTAGGTCAGAGCAAAGTGTTCAATTGTTGATCAAGCGAAGAAATACAGTTATGCGATCATACCAAGATTGCAAAATTCCAATTGATTGGATGCTTGATACCGGAATGGAGAATAAAGTATGCTAAAAGCTGTTGACAGCTATCCCTCGTTTCTTATCCTATTTGAATGCTGCTGCATGAAATACACTGCCTGGTTAACTGGTTTCACTTCAAATAATTGCTTGCATTTCAACCCAATAATTTTATTATATAGTCAGTCAAAATGAAAACAATTTGAAATCTATTTGTTTCCTATTAACTGTTATCTTAACATTCCACCTTACAATGTGATCACTGCCTTGAAGATCATTTTAACATTTTTACAGATAAAGAAAGCATCCATGAATCTGGCAAAAATGTACATGAAAAGAGTGAAAATGGAGCTGGAATTGAGTCGTACTACAGGCAGGGAATCGATTCAAGAGTCTCTTCTCCTTCAGGGCATACGTTTTGCATACAGAACTCATCAGGTAAACCTCAAGCCATTAGTGTAACAATTCAATCGTAGAAGATAATACTAGTTATTCCATAAATAGCCTATCCTACTTTCCTGTAGAAAACTGAGTAGTCAACGGAGTCAAAAAACTAAAGAATGGAAAAGTTTAACGGTAAATGAAAGTCAAAGATATCTGTGCAGAAGTTTTATCTCGTAAAATTGAAGAGTAATGTTATATTTACTCTCTAATTCTTATCATCAGTAATAAATATTGATGGATGCAATTAATATAATAAATTACAAATACTTAAAATAAATTATTAATTGCATCAATCAATATTTATCGAGTCTAGAATTAAGATCATATAATATAAATAGAGAATAAATATAACATTGTTTAAAATTGAGAGGACAGATGGAAATTCAACTTTTTTTTTTAGGTCTCTTATTGAAGTTCTTCAAATGGCATGATGAACTTTCTATTTTTACCCATTGTGCAGTTTACTGGAGGTCTTGATTCAGAGACAATGTGCACCTTTGAAGAGATCAGACAAAACATCCCCCCAACCCCACATCTCGTGGATTTGTTAGCCGGCATCCCATCATCGTAGCCCGTACGCCTTCGCTTTATAATATAGTCGAGTTAGAAGGTATTTCAATCGACACCCTTTTAAATAATGGAATGATATGTCAATTTTTTGTTAGTATATATAAAAAGATCTAAATGTAATTCAAACTATTGTATTAATACGAAATTGACATGCTACAATGTCGCCTCATAATATTTAAATTCTAGCACCTTCTTACATTCATTAGACTGTACATGATATATTGTTTTCTTAACGAATGAATGATACTTTAGCGTATAAGCTAATAGGATAAACGTGAAATGTATTATTATTCTAGTATTTTATGAAAAGTAATTTATAAATAAAAATAAATTATTTGAATTTTCATGGAAAATATATTGAAAAGAAAAGCTATTTACGAAATTAGATAAAGATGGCACATTGAGGTTTAAATAAAATTAAATTAGTGGTATTAATGCAATAGATTTGATTGGTTAAAATGATTAGATTTGGCGATGAAATTAAATATATAATGTTTTCAATAAATAATATTTCAGCTATTTTGCAAAATTTTCACTAAAAATAATTTAATTCTTTCACTCTTTCTTTCAAATAATTCAATCTTACGGGTTTTCATTATTTGCGTATCACTATATTTAGATGATTTGTAATTAGATATGTTTTTTATTAATTTTTTAATAATATTTAATAAAAAATAATATTAATTTTAATTTAGATATCTCGTTACGATAGAATTAAATAATATAAAAAATAACTGGAATTTTTAGTTTTAAATTAACTTCATCTTCTCGTGTCTTTATTTGATAAGAAAAACATCACCTATGAAATTCTCACTATCTGGTTGTCCCATTCAGGTTCCTTATAGTGATAATGTTTAAATGTTCATGTGTGTTGAACAAGAAACCATTATGTTTGACACAATTGTTTATCTAGGCCCTATCTCTTTTATATAGGTGAACAGAAATTAATATGATTTGGCTTCAATTGTAACCAAAACATATGTGTGCTAAGCATGTGTGTCAAAATTAGATCTTAAACTATTTTTCTTTCACAAACAAACCTTTTATCGTTTTGTTATGAATATTTTAGACATTGTCGTCAATTTGCTTATTAAATTTAGCATGTGCATTCTACATTTTTCATTTTATTAAGTGTTTTAGCTTAATTCATAACTCCTCTGATGATTTCTATCTCACTTTTGAATTCTATACCGTTGTCAAGAGAGTTTGAATTACAGGAAGAGAGATCGATAGATTTCGAATCGGGTTAAAAATTGTTGGTGAGATTAAACTTTAAGTTAAAACACTTCATTAGATGAAAAATATCGTGTACTGTGTTCTGAATTTTATGAATAAATTGGACGACTTGCTCTAAATTGCTAACGACATAAAGGTGGAAGTTCAATTTGTAAAAAATAAAGTTTCATCGGTAATCATCCCGAAACATTAAGATTTAAATTGTATGTTATCATAATAAATATTAGCATTATTTATAATTTGTCAAAATATTTTCATTACTTCTTCAAAGGAGTGTGATTGTTCAACATTTTCAGACCATGTGAAATGGAGGGAGGAATTTATTCACAATTGTTGGCAGTAATCTTTAATCTTCAATATTGGGTTTAATGCACACCAAATTTCATTTTTTTTAACGTGCAAATGTCTCAAGTTTACGTGAGTTCTGAGCCAATCACAGAGGAAAGTTCTATAAGTAAATTAAATCTATACTTTATTATTGAGTAACTAAAACCGAGTGGATTTATTTTTTGTCACATACTCCCCCATTATTATCCATATTATAACATGTGATATCCGCGTATTTATTTTAGAGTTGATGATCAAGTAATTCTTTAAATTTTTATTTTAGACAAATAATTCTTTAAACTTAGAGGTATTAACAATCAAGTATTTTTTTTGTAAAAGATGCCACTAAAGAAATCATATTATCTTTTATGTTAAACAACCTTTAAATAGAGACAACACCTGAAAACAATTTTGGCAATTTTAAAAATTAAAAAAAAAACAAATTGAAAAATTCAATCGCTGGAATTGCTAAAATTGTCAAAAAATTATTATATCAATAGTTGTTTCTATCTAGAAATACACTAACAGATAAAATCCAATAACAAAGACGTCATTTCTTTGATAAAATCTAACAACAAAATTTAAGGAGTCAATTACTCTTTTGCTCTTGACACCTAAGTTTAATGACTAATTTTCACTTTACCCTTTATTATTTATGCTATTTTTTTATGAATTATTAAAATTTAGTTAAGTAGACAATAGCAAATTAGCCAATTTTTGAAAATGGAAAGATCAATTTTTCATAAGAGTTGAGTTTTTGGAGGTCACAGTTTCTCTTTTATAGTTTCAATTAAGTAAAAGCTCAATTACTTAACAGAATCAATCAAATAAACAAATCTCCTCCCCACGCCTCCCTGGTCCTAATTTGCAGCACACAAAAAAAACAAACATGATAAGACGTGAACTATTTGTACAAAAACAAGACCACAAAATTACAACCCCTCGTTTTAAGCAGCAATTGGTTTGCAAGTGAGAATACAGGACAACAGCCTCCTAATTCCTAGGTTCCCTAGCAGCATTCTACTATCCGACAATAATATAAACACGAGAAAACTTGCATACATACTCACGTCCCTTTCGCAAAGTCCCGCATACGCACGATGCATGAGCAGAGCATAGAACAAATTTCTCAGTGCCTCGGATATTTCAGCTTCGACTGTTTCTCAATATCATCCATATTGCAGCGCTTTATGAAAGAATCAAGTGTTTTCTGCTTCAAAGGGCTACTTCTTGGCTGGATCTCCGAAACTTCCATGGTATTTTCATGTCCATCCAACATCTATTTTTTTTTTTTTTCCAAAGTAGGCTATGAATTAGATCAGATTGTCAATCTCTGTTAGCAAGGCTACTTCTTGCCTTGTAACTTGTTTTATGTAGAGATTGTAGATGTCACCAAATATCGAAAGCATAAAAAGTTAAGAAGAAAATGAAGAAACGAGTCTTTCTGCAGCTGGCTATTGAAGGAACTATATACTAGCAGACTGACTTGACACACATTCTGATTTCTAACTTGGGTTGGATAAAAGAGGGAGGAGGGCAAAGAACTACCTGTCCCAAGTTTTCCAGCTTGTTCTGAACAACATCCCTGAGAAGACAATAACGGATAGAAGTTAGATTCCAGCATTGTCGACATCTTCATAATCAAAGAATGCATCAAAGTTCAAACCACTCAGACCATTTGAAACTTCATAAACCGAAGTCTTATCATGACATCACAACTCATCGTATACATACCATATAATATCATCAACTGTATCGCTTGCAAGCAGGTAGTATATATTGACCGAAGACATCTATAATCACCAAATAAAAAAAAAATATTATATCTACAAAGAAATGAATCAAGGTGATAATGAGAAGATAAATAAAAGAGGAACATAATGTTCAAACACAATATCTCAACTCCTCAAAATCTGGTCTTGTGAATGAAATAAAACATTATCAAAGAGAATTTTGATTGTGAGCGTAGCTCTAATTATACAATTTTAATGGGACAGAATTAAGCATTTAGTTGGGAAACGGGTTTCCTTTTTAAAACCTTTGAGGTAGTTTCTGGTCCTTTCTACTTAAAGGAGATTGTTTTTATATGATGAATTATTCCTTTTATTATCCACCACTTTTCTACTCCTTCCCTTGGCAATTCAAATTTTACTTTTTAGTTTCTTATCAAAAACTCATAAAGCTAATAACCCTTGGCAGCACATAAGAGCCAATAATATCAAATAAAAGGAAAACTGCTAAATTACCAGAATTGCTCCAGATAGGATAAGTAAAAGATATATATTTCTTCTCCATCACTAGATGTTTCACCGTCAACTAAATTTTTTTACCAATCTATATGGGAGCAGAATCATCCAACTCCATCATCCAGAAAAGAGTCATATTCATTAGTTTTATGATTAAAAGTCTAGTATAACACAAGTCATTCATACCTGCCCAATCCTATGAGCACGATCTTCAGCTTGTATCAAATCGCCAGGAGTCCAAGACAATTCCGCAAAAATGACAGTGCTAGCAGCTGTTAAGGTTAACCCAACACCTCCAGCTTTAATAGAGAGCTGCAGAAGATTGTAAGATTTGAACATATTTACAAGTTTGGTAAGGCTAGACCTGTGACCTTTTGCCCAGTAACAGGCACATCAAGCACAAAGAAAGTTTACCAGGCCACGCCATATAAAAAGTAGGAAGGGTCTAATTCTAATAATTTCAGATGGGTGGGTTTTAGGGTGAAGTATTTGCCAGCAAGTCTCCAATTCGACCAACTATGAGCAACTACTCTAACTTTAATTGGGATATCCATTTGGCCACATGAGGAACTACTATTCATCCAAGAAGTCCAACTCATGTCATTTATTTTTTTATTTTTAGTAGTCACTTCGAGACGGGACCAACTATAACACTTTTGCAAAGTGTCAAATGGAAAAAAATAAAGCTTAATTTGGGAAGCAGAAGCAGATTTGGGCTCAATTAAAATCAAACAAGTAAAATATAAAGTTAAACTAAAAGAAAAGGGGAAAAAGAGGACTCCCGCTCCCATTTTGCACAAATCAGCACAAACCATCAACTTCTCTTTCCAACATTACCACATTCCTCCATAGTCATAGCAGACAACCCATTTTCAATGACACTGCATAAGCTTACTACTTTCTATCAGTTTGTTAAAACTGATGATTTTTTCATATATTCCCCAATTGAGGTAACGTGATTAGAGGCAATACCTAGGAAAGAACAATTAATTCCCTAATTTAACGCTAATTCAAAATAACATAAGACACGGATAGGATATGAACTTCCCTAAATATAAGAAGTTCTTGCTAGGGATGATAATTGAGAATGTTAGTTACTTTCCTTAACTCTTTCTTGTCCATATATCTTTGTTGGAGGAAACAAACACTACAAAATGCTTATGCATAAAAATATAAATATATAAAAGATTTTTAAATCTTATCGAGAGGATATCTATCCTAATTCTTTTTAATATATCTTGGCATGCCATGTTATATCGGGTTCCTTGTTTGTTTTTTGCTTCTCATCCATCCAGTACATAACCAGCCCTAAGCAACAGGGAAAAGAAAGCCCTTTGGTACGGCTGGTCCTTTCAGACAAAACCCCTCTCGTGGTTGAGTTAAGGCTTCTAAGGACAGAATTGGGCAGGTTTGCATTAATGGTGACCATGATAGCTTTAACACAAAACAGAGAATGAATAAAATATCAAAGAACCGCAATACCACTGCCGCCTTGACAGAATCTTTTTCCTGAAAATCTGTAACCAAAACTTGCCTTGATGCTGGCGGAGTACTGCCATCAATTCGAATGCATCCCACTTTTTTCTTCTGCAAGTGCAAGTAAAAGTGAATCAATCTTAATAAATGTTCAGCTCGATTCCAGACAAGATGAATCCAACATTTGCCTTACATGAAGAAATTGATATAATGAATCAATCATGGGCTGATGGTGTGCAAAAATTAGAAACTTGCATCCTGCCTAAAACAAAATAAGTTTCTCAGAACAATATAGGAGTAACCCTGAATCATAAAATGTAGCAATATATAGTTGTCTATTTCTTATTTCTGAAGCATAAGTGGTAAAGACTAGCTTCATTGAGTTAAAGAAAAGTATTGTCACGAAATTATGGATGCAAATTTTCAGAATATATCATCAGACTCAACCTTGGACAAGTTAATATGATTAAAACAAGCTAAATCACACACAATGTGTAAAATATAGGTAAAACAAGCATCGAGGCAAAAAAAAACCCATTATAGCATGGATTGGTTTATGCATCAATACATCAAACTTAAAAGACAAATAAAATAATAAATACAAACTTAAAAAGAGTACAAAACATATTAACGTGCAGAAATACCTCAATGACAGTTCCTAGGTAATCCAGAACTGCTGGGATCTTGGCTTCAGCAGAATCATTGTATATCTGGTCCCAGTACAAAGTCAAAAGAGAATTATAAAATGTGAAGAAGACTTGGTTTGCATCAACTGAAAGCTAACAAGAAATGCCGCTGAAATATTGAAGTATCCACCTACCATTTCTTTGAAAGTAAAAAATTATGTTTGGTGATGAACAGCTTTTTTAAGGGTACTAAGGTCACCGAAACAAGAACAACATATTTATATCAGACCTTATTTATAATATTCTTCTGAGAGAATTTAAGTGATTCTACTTCCTCTTTGATTTTGCAAGCCTTAATCTTGCCTTTTACTACCTCCAACTGCAAGAAAGAGAGTTGTACAAAAATTATTTTAGAACATTTACTTAGATACTTGACTGATAGGTATAATCACAACATGCAAATTTCAAATTTTTGAGGTAGACTATCACTAACACAATTTTCTATAAATCACATATTAGTTAGAAAAGAATTTAATGAATCAACTCAACAACAGAAGCAAAGTATACAACCTCACGAAACAACACTCTGATTGGTTTGATATCCTTCTCGGCCAAATCAAGAAAAACCTGCATAATAAAGTGGTAAAGGCTTGTGTTATGGCCTCTAGGACAAGTATACGTGCAGATGCATTTGAATATCATAAGTAGCATTTACGCAAGCATGCAAACAGGGTATGTGGGGGTGCACCCCCTCCCCCTCCTTCTCCTAAAATTTCTATACCAATGGGTCATATCAGCAGAAATAAAAAGGTACAAACCAACCTGTTGCCTCCGCTTCACTGGAAGTTCAGAAAGAACATCTTTCTTAAGTCTGCGTATCATCACAGTTCCTTTCATCAAATTGTGCAATTCTTCATGATTGCTTGCACCTTGATACACTCCAAAAGTTCCCTAAAAGGAACAGTATTATTTTTAAATGATGGGTCAAGATTGATCGCATGAGCTTTGACAAAAGTAGCCATGTACACTTACACCCTTGCAATATCGATTGCCATATTCATGAACATTAGTGTACACATTTGGATACAAGGCTTCCAGCTGCAATGGTTATATTACATAAATTCATCAAGGATAATTCCACAGCTTAAAACATCATCTACATTGACAACAACTTTGGCTACTACCTGCTTGAAGAGCTCAATTGGCCGAGACAAAGCAGGAGTTCCACTAAGCAAAATGGCATATTGAGCTTTCTGTATTGTAAAACTTGTAAAGTTCAAGGCAATAAAAAAGTATTCTTATGCAGGAGTGCAATTGTGTGTGTGCATGTGTGGAGTGGGGGTGGGGGAGTTGGAGCCGCATCTATATTTTCATCCAAACAACGCTGTCAAAGGGGACTTTTAAACTTTAATGCAAATTCTCATCATCAAGCAATAAATGAATTTGAGGCGACTTTCAAAATTTACATTTTTGTTGTCCCTCTATTGCAAAATTCAAAAGGCATCGAAGAACATTACTTTTTACAACCAAACAAAATATATAATAATAAAGAGATACAAGTTTATTATTTTTCTACAAACAGCTTGAAAACAATGGAGAAACGGTAAAAATTAACACAAAAGGTATAGTTGTTGCTGTCATGAAGATAGTACAACCTTTAAGACTGGAAGGGAAGCAGTTGTCCTCTTTGCTTGACCATTTTTTAGAAAGTGAGATTCATCTGCAATAACAACCTGTATGGAACTATTAACACAAAATCTTACGCAAGTGGGGGACTTATGAATCCTTTGCAAATAATTTCTTAGGTATTTTATGAGCTCAATACCTGATCTTGTATAAAATGATTAAGGTTAAAAAAAAGGGAACATGTTTCTACAATGATGTAGTCTTTCTCAGAAGATCATGGCCTAACCATAAAATTGGAACGCTCATAATATAGAATATGCTAACTAAGCTAGATATGAATATGCTAACATGCTGAAACTTGAAACTTATCCAGTCTTTATAACGCATACAATCAACCTTGATTTTTCTCTCTTTTTTTGTTAATTATGATAAAGTGAAAATCATAAAATTTCTTAGAGACATTATGTTTTTTTTACTAAATTTCCACCCTCCCCATCTATCTAAAATTATTGTTTCTTTTTTCTTCTGTTAGGGTAATATATACTTATGAACTACAAAAGATTGTATAATACCATAAC
Source organism: Begonia masoniana (assembly GCA_022432975.1). Taxonomy (NCBI): domain Eukaryota; kingdom Viridiplantae; phylum Streptophyta; class Magnoliopsida; order Cucurbitales; family Begoniaceae; genus Begonia; species Begonia masoniana. Next base: position 51,184,270 of record CM039507.1, on the reverse strand, counting down.
TTTTAGAGACAACAAATCCTAAATTTTTAAGGTGGTTTACGCAATACTTTTTTTCATACTTTTGTCGCCTCTATTAAATCCCACTTTATTCGCACATCGTTTAACCACATGTAACTTTCATAGAGGAAATGACGAAGGTGTCAAATGAACTAACACAAAATATTTAAGTTGATTTTATAACCAATTCTAAAACTATGTCCTCTTCCAAGAAGCAAATAAAGTGGGATTATTTGGAATAATAAGTGTACACCTTCCAGTTCAAGAGTTAAATGTGTATTTTATGCTTTTTAGGAGGGGATGAGAAATTCTATCACTGACTTTTTTTCATACTTTTTTTTGCCTCTATTAAAATCCCACTTCATTCGCACATGTTTTAACCACGTGTAACATTCATAGAAGATATGACGAAGGTACTAAATGAAATGACACAAAATTTAAGTTGACTTTATCACAAAAGTTATTTAGGTATGCAACTGTACACCCTTAAAGTTTGAGTTAAATGTGAATTTTATTTTTTTTTTAGGAGGGGGTGAGAAATTCTAAGACTATGCCGCAATCTTTTGAAGCATATTTATCTTTATTTTTCATCTTTTCAAAAATGCGTTGCTTTTAAGGTGGAAAATAGAGACTCGGTTCAATTTTGGAAAGATAAGTCAATTGGAGACACTCCTTGGCTTTATATGATCATTTTCTAAGCATTTACTATTTGTCATGTAATAAGGATTTCTTTGTTGCTTCCCTCTTATTTTTTCTCAGTATATTTTTTGCTCGGCTCACTTTTAGTTCTTCTAACCTCGTTTGGAAAACCTCATTTGGAAGAAAGAAATCTCACCCAAGATCTAAGTGCTCTTTTGGATTCTTATTCAGGAAAAGTTGTATACACGTGATCAAATCCAAAAATAGTAACCCCTTCTTGGCTCTTTCACTACATTATTGTCTTTCACATTATGATTAATTATGAGCTTATTAGATATATTTGTTTGCATTTTTCTCATTTTAATCAGTCTATTAGGGGACACACAAACATCCAAACCTTCTTTATCGAGATTTTCACTAGCCAAGAAGAATCTAAAAAGCACGATATTTGAGATCGGGTGTATTGACTTTTTTTGGATTATTTAGCTTCAACGTAATGCTATTATCTTTGAAGATAAGGAATCAAGTACCGATTATTGGAACAATATTAACTTCGTTATCGCTAAATGAGTTAATAGTCCTAAGATTTTCAAGATTTGTAAAGAAATATATGAATTACTAAATTATTCTTCAACTCACGAGCTTGAACTTGAACTTGAGCTTGAGCTTTTGGAATTGTGATAGGGCCCCAATTCTTTTTGGGATGAGGCAAAAATGAAAATAGAATTGAGAGAGAGATAACAATTAAGATTATTGTGGGAAAGCGTGATTGAGGGTGAGGATGGTAGAATTTTTCATAGGAGAAGAATATACTAATTAGATATGGAAGAAATCATGGGGAAGGACTTAGGTAAGAAAATAGTAGAGAATTGAGTCAATTGCTCATTAGGATGCATTTCATATTTCAATCAATATATTTTCTTGTTTATATCTTCTTTTCATTTTTGATCATATTAGATTGTTGGTAATTTATCATCATATTAGTGCTAGAAGTTCCAAATTCGCCCCTTAAAAAAAATATATCCACATATAAAGACCAATAAAAAGAAATTGGCCAACATGTGAGCATGACTGTTAAGAAATATATAATTGATTAAATTATTTTTTAACCCACAAATTTAAACTTTTAAGATTATTGGTAATTTATCAAAATTTATCTATTTAGTTTAGTTCTCTTTAATTTGAGGAAAATTGGTGCAATATAAATGTTTCCACATGTTTCTTTTTTAGATGGGATATTCCTCTCTCATCACTTAAATTTCTTTTTTTTATTACACGTCGTTTCTTATTAAAAAAATTAATTGAAAAAAATTACATTTCTATTTATAGTAAATTATTCTTCCTTGAGAAAAATAATTCACGACTGATATTTTGATAAATATTCTGAAAAGATATCGAGCAAATAACCTGTACACAAAAAAGAAGTGCTAAAAAAAAGTTAAATGCATACAAATAACTAAAAATTCAAGTTTGAAAAGTTCATTGAAGAATATCAAATACAAATCACCATACCTTGAAATCTGAAGCCAGAAGTATAGTTTGTAATTTAGGAACCGCATCATAGGAGATAATATTGAACGAGCCATCAAGATGAATACTTCCCTTTTTGTTTGAGGATATTATTGTAAATCCATACTTATTTGATCCACAAGTTTGAGATAAGACAACCTAGTAGAAAGAGTATATTAAAGGAAACCAAACTAATATGAACTCGGTGCTACAACAGCTTAAATAAAAGATCACTACTAAAGAAACAAGATGTGTGCATAATACATACAACTATATCCGACAAAGGAATATTTAGCCACTGTTGAATCATCTGCGAGATATCAGAAAGGAAGAGATAGTGAAGGGAAACTTTGTCTGCTTAAAAAGAACTGATATTACAAAAATACTTACAAAAGCCCATTGCAGTTGTAAGGAAGATGGAGTGAGTATGAGAACAGGCCATGACTCATGAATGCATGCGGTTACAGCTATCGCCTACAAGTATGAAGGAGCAGATGATTTTAGAGATGAACAACACAAAAACAACAAATGATAGTTACCAAGTTGACGAATAATTTTTTTTTTTTATCACTTATAAAATTCACGAATCAATAGGAGAATGTACCAAACAAGTTCCATGGTTGGAATAACAGCATTGTTCAATGAGATGGTGAAACCTTCAGATTCCACAGTCTTTTTCGTGTGGGGTAATGGGTTATCATTTTTCTCTTACTAAAAAAAGAAAAAAAGCTTTTACCTAATATATAGTTACTGTATACACACCATAAAATTATTAAATCGTAATATAAGCCTGATATTATTAGAGATGTATATATCGAACATGAAAACTAAAGTATGAAGATAGAAAACAGTCATCTTTGGAAGCTGAAGACAGCACTCTTCGAGTGATTCTTGGAGGTATTATATAAACTAAAATGGTTATATTGGCTCAAGGAAATAGGAGCATACTGGGATACTCAAAAAAGATACATGAAAAAGCATTTATATAAACATCCGATTCAAAAACAATTCAAATGGAGAATCCGTTGCCAATTCACTGAAAACTAGTAAAACGGTTCAAGTGAAAAAATCAGTTGCCTGTAATGTCTTCCCAAGCCCATTTCAGCTGCTAAAAGTGCACGTCCTCCATGTTGCAATATGAACCTGAAACAAAATGAACAATAAAGATTAAGTATAATCCAGATGAAATTTTGACGGTAATAGATACGTCATAACATGCTTCAAATTCTTCCTAGATACCTAACACCTTCCCTCTGGAATGGCAACAGCTTTGCTTCAATATTGATGGGTATTTTCTCATATTTTTTTTTTTTTTTTTTTTTTTTTTTTTTTTTTTTTTTTTTTTTTTTTTTTTATCACTTATAAAATTCACGAATCAATAGGAGAATGTACCAAACAAGTTCCATGGTTGGAATAACAGCATTGTTCAATGAGATGGTGAACCTTCAGATTCCCAGTCTTTTTCGTGTGGGGTAATGGGTTATCATTTTTCTCTTACTAAAAAAAGAAAAAAAGCTTTTACCTAATATATAGTTACTGTATACACACCATAAAATTATTAAATCGTAATATAAGCCTGATATTATTAGAGATGTATATATCGAACATGAAAACTAAAGTATGAAGATAGAAAACAGTCATCTTTGGAAGCTGAAGACAGCACTCTTCGAGTGATTCTTGGAGGTATTATATAAACTAAAATGGTTATATTGGCTCAAGGAAATAGGAGCATACTGGGATACTCAAAAAAGATACATGAAAAAGCATTTATATAAACATCCGATTCAAAAACAATTCAAATGGAGAATCCGTTGCCAATGTCACTGAAACTAGTAAAACGGTTCAAGTGAAAAATCAGTTGCCTGTAATGTCTTCCCAAGCCCCATTTCATCTGCTAAAAGTGCACGTCCTCCATGTTGCAATATGAACCTGAAACAAATGAACAATAAAGATTAAGTATAAATCCAGATGAAATTTTGACGGTAATAGATAAGTCATAACATGCTTCAAATTCTCCTAGATACCTAACACCTTCCCTCTGGAATGGCAACAGCTTTGCTTCAATATTGATGGGTATTTTCTCATATTGTTCTGACGGATGGGAAAAAAAGAAATGGAGTTGGAAAAATGGTTTAATAAAAACTTCAAAAAGCAGCATATCAACATGTGATAAGGTACAGTCAAGTCCCTAGTTAGAAAAAAAATTAGTTTTTTTTTTTTTTTTTTTTTTTTTTTTTTTTTTTTTTTTTTTTTTTTTTTTTTTTTTTTTTTTTTTTTTTTTTTTTTTTTTTTTTATCACTTATAAAATTCACGAATCATAGGAGAATGTACCAAACAAGTTCCATGGTTGGAATAACAGCATTGTTCAATGAGATGGTGAAACCTTCAGATTCCACAGTCTTTTTCGTGTGGGGTAATGGGTTATCATTTTTCTCTTACTAAAAAAAGAAAAAAGCTTTTACCTAATATATAGTTACTGTATACACACCATAAAATTATTAAATCGTAATATAAGCCTGATATTATTAGAGATGTATATATCGAACATGAAAACTAAAGTATGAAGATAGAAAACAGTCATCTTTGGAAGCTGAAGACAGCACTCTTCGAGTGATTCTTGGAGGTATTATATAAACTAAAATGGTTATATTGGCTCAAGGAAATAGGAGCATACTGGGATACTCAAAAAAGATACATGAAAAAGCATTTATATAAACATCCGATTCAAAAACAATTCAAATGGAGAATCCGTTGCCAATGTCACTGAAACTAGTAAAACGGTTCAAGTGAAAAATCAGTTGCCTGTAATGTCTTCCCAAGCCCCATTTCATCTGCTAAAAGTGCACGTCCTCCATGTTGCAATATGAACCTGAAACAAATGAACAATAAAGATTAAGTATAAATCCAGATGAAATTTTGACGGTAATAGATAAGTCATAACATGCTTCAAATTCTCCTAGATACCTAACACCTTCCCTCTGGAATGGCAACAGCTTTGCTTCAATATTGATGGGTATTTTCTCATATTGTTCTGACGGATGGGAAAAAAAGAAATGGAGTTGGAAAAATGGTTTAATAAAAACTTCAAAAAGCAGCATATCAACATGTGATAAGGTACAGTCAAGTCCCTAGTTAGAAAAATTAGTTAGGAGTTTTTAGCATCAGTCCACTGGAGGCAGTCCAGCTCCAAAAAACAACATTAATAATATATACTGAAGTTTAGTTTACCAAGTATCCGAATCTGGTGAAGCATGGAAGTTATTAATGCACCAATTATAATTGCCCTTTACAATATCTACCTCGAAGATCAGGAAGAGACGAGGCAGCACCAATTGCACGCCGCACTAACTTGTCTAAGTTGTCCACCTATAAAAATATAAGTATTTCTTGAGTTAAGTTACATAGGCCGCAAATACAATTACAGTTGCACAAAATTTAAGTTAATATCAATGTGGCACAAGTCTTCACCTCAATTTTAACAGCATCTACATCACTTAGAACTTTTTCTGCTGATAGCAAAGATGATAGAGGGAACATCCATAACCTGTCAAGTCAATAAGGAAGAATTACAAAAGCACACAAAACAAAGAAGAAACAATACCTTTACCAAAAAAACCAAAGAAATACAACGTTCAGAATTTGATTATAATACACATAACAATGAGAGAGACAATCACGATGAAAGGAGCACCTTTCTTTTGCATTCCAAGTGGATTTAGGGATCTTACGGACAGCACTGATCAATACCTTTTGCAAGCAAGATAAAGCGCATTGCATGAGAAAATATTACTTACAGGAGCGCAGATGCAAAAAGATTTCAGCTAAGATACAGAATCATACCTCATCATATGGGAATTTTGCAGCAATATTCCCACTGCTGTGAAGGAAAAATTTGACCGAAAGCTTAGGGATATTCGCTGAACGTTCATTTTCTTCCATAAATTTAGAAAACAAGGGATATATTAGAAAAAATTACTACGACTTCAATATGAAATAGAAAACAACCATATATCTGGAGACTGGAGTGTTAAAATTTCCTTTTTTGTCGAAATCTTTTTGGTAGGGTAGAGGGATAGGTTCCTAAAAAACTTTGTGAAGAAAGACAGGCACCAGCTTTTTCTAGACTCAGCCTCACATTTCTAGGTGACAGAAACAATATTCAATAGCTGGAAACAATACAATAAAAACCGAGTACAAATTAAATCATGATGCTCTTTGTTAACTAAAAAAAAAATTAATTCGGTTAGCAGGCTTAGTAAGAGACTAGCAAATTTTTTTTAGGAAAAAGGAAGAATATGGATGTTTCTAATAGAGTTAGAAAAGAATGAACTCACCATTGTTAGTTTCTGACTTGAGTTTTGAGGGCAATACTGTGGAGCCAAGAGATGATGATTCTACCTACATATTTTACGACAGGAGCATTTGATTCCATACAGTGATTTCTCTTAGGAAATGAAAACATAATTTTAGGCAATTAAATCAAAAGTACAAGTTCTTAATTTCAAGAGTTGCATATATCGCCAAGAAGTTTTCCTCCCTAGGAGGGCATTCCGATAATATGACGAAGTCAAGCAAGGAGGAAAAAGGCCCCATATTTCAAGGTAACTTTTTAACTAAAAAGAAGCAGAATACGGTGGAGAAAGAGCGATTGGGCAACCACAAAAAATGCAGGCATGCACAAATCTTAAATGGAAATGTCACGAGAAAATAGCGAATTCAAACACCATGAACCTATAAAAGCAAATGTTAAATTTCTAACGACAATAAGAGAGTGAAAAAAAAGGTCAATAAGAGATAAGAGTACGAAAAGCCAAACCTTAATGGAAGGAGGCATAGAAATTGGTTTGACTGGGGAGCACCGGAATCTATCGCATTGAATATTGCGGCATTCGTCGCCATTACCATTGATGCCGCAGCCAAGAATGCCATCAGTAGAAGCGACGCTGGTAAAAGCAGTGGATGAAGAAGGATTATTACGCAGGTGAGCGAGCTTCTGAAAAGCGTCTCTTTCAAGTGAATCGAGTTCTTCAAGGCTCAACTCCAACTCATCATCGCCATCCATTGTCCTCTACTCCATATCTTGTTGCGGAAAAGCCTTTCGCCGGTTGTTGAATCACCGATTTCCACTCCTGAATCACGAAACCAGGTTCAGATTGCGGCAGCGCCGACAGTGATATTGCCGGTCGTCGGCGCAGTCGTGAATAGTGAACTGAACCGAACCGCTTTCGCTCTTGTGCCTTATTTTCCCTTTCTTCCGGCGTCCTAGTTCGTAGTGGGAGACTGGAAGCTCACAAACGCAGCAATATTTGATCGGCCCGCGCTTTTATTTTATTTTATATTTTCAATATTTCAAATTATGAAAAATACTAGTAGGACCCTAAAGTTTAGGGTCTATGCAACTGATACCCTATACTGTATTTGTTTTCGCATATCACCTCAAATTTACAGAAATTACAGTCAACGCCCTACTATGAATAGGATCCCGAGACAACCCTTAAAAGGCCTTGGACTGGGCCTTAATTCTAGCTGGTTCTTGCCCTGGATTGGAAAGAGTATTAATGGCATGGTGCAACATTTTTAATTTTAACAGAATTCAACGAAAAACTTAATGGACCTTAATGACAAGGTCCATTAAATTCTGAAAGTGTGGTACTGGTGGGTGAAAACTTGTTATCTTCTTGAATGGATGGCGGTGGAAGGGTAGTTGGTAAGTTATGAGCCTACATAGTCTAATTGCATCAGCAATAATCCCGAAAAAAGGGTGGATTCAGATTCAGATTCCGATTCCGATTCAGATTCATTCACAAAATCTCAAAATCAAAGCGGATTTTTCGTCAAAATAATCAAACCTGATCAGCTAGAAATCTGCATTTGATTAAAAACAAAGGGTCATTCATTGTAGATCCCCACCACTATATTCAAACATTTATTGACCTCATTTTCTGATACAGCAGGTAAAACCAGAGGCACCAAATTCATAATTTTGCGTACTTTTTGAGGATTTTTCCCGCATCTTTGGCATTGTCGGGCACAGGCATGTTGGATAGAAGAGTAACTCTAGCAGAAGTGATCAAGGATTTGGCCTCTGTTGTTGGAATAATCTTCCAGAGCTTCACCTCCCATACCTGCATCATCAACCAAAAAAAAAAAAACCACCAGCTTAAAACCACAGTAACTCTCCGGCTTCATCTAATGAAGCTTGCCCATTACTAAACTCTTTACCAAAGATGGTAAACCAAACTCAAATACACAAGATCGGGATGTCTTTGCGAATTCAAAGAACCATAATCTATGGTGAGTATACTGACTTGCATAAAAAGTGGTAAAGTTAGAGCACGGCAGAAAGCCGGAGATCGATCTTTCCACGGGGAACTAGTATCGAAATGGATCAAAGTCTTTGCATAACCTTACAGATCTATTCAAACAAAACACAGTTTGACCCTTTACAATATTCCCACATTCTATTCAACGATCTAGCTCATTTTATCAGAATATCTTGCGATAACCCGCTTCGATATAATTTTCCCGAGGCTGAAATTATAGATCCTACTGGTTCATTTATGATTATTGACCACAATTTCAGTCGATCAAATTACAAATTGCTTGTTCTAACTGCATCTATTATGGGATGAGTAAAGTAAAAGGAAGCAGCCAACATGGAAAAGACGATACCTGAATGGTTTTCCCAACAGAGACGGGAGTGGCTTCCCCGAAGACAGTGTCTCCGAGTTCAGCGCGTTTCAAGTGATTGATGCTAAGGTGTATTCCCGCAACTCTTTGATAACCGGAAGCCATATGAGCTCCGATACTGGCAAGAGCCTCTGCTATCAACGCCGACACCCCTCCATGTAGCACCTTGAATGGCTGTATTTCATTCTCAACAAACTTTACATTCCATGATACAGAAATCGTCGCTGTTCTAATGTAAATCTGAAAAATCGCCTAAAAAAATCAAGCAACAGGACCTCAGCAGAAAAGTCACCTGACAGCACTTGGGCGAAACAAGAAGGCGACCGGAGACCTTGTGAGGCGATAAATCTTCAAGTTCGAAGCCGATATCATGAAGAGGAGTATCAACGACCTCCGTTTTCTGCGACGGTGGTGCTCCTTTCTCCTCCATTGTCGGTCAGCTCGATTTTCACTGTGCTTTTCTGCAATGGACTACTGATGCTCAGACGCAAACCTTCTCTGGGCCACTGATTTTCCAACAGCCGTGCAAAATTGAAAATTCAATACGTCGCATCCATTATCAAATGATATCGACGATGATTTGATAAGTCAAAGGTATGTGACGAAGTTTCTTCCTTTCCATTCACGCGAGAAGTAAGTATGACCAGCGACCAGGAACCAACCAACGTTTGGTAGATGAGAACATTTAGCACGTGACGATTACTCTGTTATAGCAAGAACTAATGAAGGGAGTTGAAATTATGATTTATTCTCTTCGGCCACGTGTCTTAACGTAACTGGTTTATTACAATAATTTGTTTACATTACGCATTTTTGTCTTGTGTGTTGAAATTTCAGATATATGTATGTCGAAATTTATGTACGACAAATCGTTTAGTTTCCTCCGCAATTATTTGCCAACATAGCCAATCCAAGTAATAACAATAATTATTTGATAAATTCAATTATTTATTAATTATAATTATTTCATAAATTATGATATTTCAATTATTAAATTACATAAAAATATATTATATTAGAATAGAGAGAGAAAGTGAATCATTCTTTACAAAATTTAAAGCACAAAAATGAAATAAATAAGACAATCCCAGAGGGAGCCCAAGTCCTTGTGCTTTAAATATACAACCTTTACTTTCAACACACTTGTTATATCCATACTTCACCACAAAAATCATGACAGAGGACTATAGCTTACAAAGAAACTGTGATTTACTCACCGACCCGGAATTTCAGTGGGTACGAATTCATCGTTTATCGGCATCATTTACCCAAACGTTGTCCCATGCACCATCAGGAGCAGCCTTTGGTCCCTCGATCAAGTTCTGGTTCGTAGGGGGTTTGTGAAATCCTGGGATGGGCAATCCGTCGGGACCAAGCGGTGGAGCTTGCATTGACTTTGTTTTTATTCCCAGTATCCTCAGGACAAATCGAGCAAGCTCTCCGTATAGCATGCCAGATCGATCGAAAAGCTGCCACAAAATCGATACAGCGTTATGTATAAATAATGCATTGTTACATCTTATATGGCTTATTTTTATGTCACTGCAACATTCTCAAGTACTATGACAACAGGTCCTCATTGGAAAAGTATCCTACACTAAAATTTTATCATCCAGACTTGTTAACCAAGCTTGTAAAATAATTGTAGTAGTTTATTCTTCTTCCCCCATATCGAGGTCATAGAAAAGCAACGGAGTCATAGATACACAACTATGTCAGTGAAGCATCAGAAAGGCTTTGCACAATTGCCGCCTAAATTTATCTAAATCCGTAACTACAGGTTAAATTTAATTACCAAGTCGGAGAATCGATCTATACCTAAAAGATATGAGGGAAAATCACCATAAACTATTGCATACCAACTACTATTATACAGCACAAGTCCACAAAATTCTTGTACAGCACTAGCGTGGTAAATAAGAGAAAAGCACCTGAAGAAGTGCAGTCATAAACATATGGAATGCCTGCGTGTTCTGGTCTATGAGAATGGAAATCCGACCAAAGAAGTTTACAACACCCTGCATCTGCACAAAAAGGAAAAAGGATAGATGAGAAATAGTGTCTGGCCTAAATAGGTGGGAGTAAGGGAAGCTAAAAGATCAGACAAGAAATGCATGGTCCACTACAAGATTAAAACCCGGAGCCACCTAAGTTTACTTTGAAGTAACATGCAAGACTGATCCGACACTTCAATTGAAAAGACGTTGTTCAACCTCATGCACACGCAGAAACTATGTTTGATGTTACTTACTTAATCTTGCACGTCAGCTGCTATTTTTCAACTGAATCATATTCAACACAAACTTCAAATTTCGAAAATAAAAGAAAAATTAGAAAATTAAAGATGACCACAATCAATGCCATGGAAGGCATTACATTCTAAGTAACAGCAATGAAAAAGTACGAAGCAACATCAGCCAAACTATTTGCTGAACAGAACACAGAAGCTCAAATAGTTATTAAGTCAAAGTATTTTAGCTCAAGTTACAGTGACTAAGATAGATTGATCCATAGATAGTGGAATATAGTCTGATATGAGATGGTAAAACAAGCACATCAAGATTGAAAAATCCTCCAATGGAATTGAAATCGATATTCTAATCAACATCTTACCACGCGAAGAAATGAAATCCAAAACCCTGGTGGTGATGATGGAGGACCGTAAGGATTGTTAGGATCCTGAGTGCCATACGGGCCACCCATCCCCATGCCATAACCACCCATCGAGCTACCATACGCACCCATTGAACTGCCATAACCACCACTATACATACCTCCTCCATACATACCTGACCCATTAAGGCCACCGTATCCTCCCCTGTTGTACATGCTATTTCCATACATTCCAGAACCATATCCTCCAACACCACCATATGATCCATACATTCCCGAACCATATCCAGAATTATAGTTTGATGTCGAACCATAACCTAATTCAAACAATTATTCATATGGAGGAAAAACCAAATGATCATTTTCAAATTGAAATTGCATGTTTAGAACTTACCTCCTACATAATTATTGCTAGTCCCATAATTTTGCTCCCAAGGCCTAGTGGGAACAGGACGACCTAGTGCATTTCTATTAGTAGCGGCATTCCTATCAGAACTGGAAACAATTTCTCCAGGATTTGCCGTTCCTGAAGCCTCCACCACATCACTCGTACTGCCAGCTGATGGGGGTTTGAATGGTGCAGGACCAGACGAGGCACCTGCTCGATCCCATGGTTTTGGGGGAGGGCTATTACCTGCAAGGATGATAGCATAATTGAACTTCCATAATTACTTCCCAAAAGCTAATCTCTTTCTGATAATAAACACATAAATTTTCATGAAAACTACAAGAGAAATCGAAGAGGGAATTCTGTTATTCCCCCCAACCCTAGTCTTAATAACCACAAGAATCATGAATATCTTATGACTCATCAATCAGATTGATGAATTTTTCGAAATAACTGATCAAGAAACAAGTGATCTCTTTTCGCACAACCGGTGAATCCCCAGACTCCAGTCTCCCAATTTTCTTCGCAGACCAAACAAAGTCCTTTCTCTCAACCAAATCAATCAATACTCGAAAATCAAAACCCTAAAACTCTGTCAAGAACTCCACAGCTCATGAAGAAACTTCTTGCTCCAGAAGACGAGATAGTAGAAGCAACAAGTCGAACAATCAAAGCAAGAGTTTAAGAAACCTCAAATGAGCGAGTCCTAACAAACCTGCCGGCTGAGAATTCGAGTCCATGAGATTGTTAAAGAAACCGCATCAGAGCAAAGAGAGAGACTCTCTCTCTATCTCTCTCGTCTTAGATCGTCGTCTTGATCGGGATGACTGATCAGCTTGTAGTCGGTATTTATTTCCAAGAAAATTCCAGAGATACATTATTGGGAGTGGGGACCTCTCAGCAGCAAGTGGGCCCGCCCTTGCACCCCCTGGCAGCTGACTCTCCTTGGACAGAATTATTGTAGCTTCGAATTTCGATTAATTAATAACTTTCTATTTACTATTTAATTTTACTACTCATTAATTATTACCATTAATATTTTATTATAATTATTTATAATTGATATAATTAATTAAATAAAAATTAGAGCGTAAATTTAGATAATAAAATTAAACCTAGAATTACTCAAATTAAAAAGCTCGATAACGTATACCTCATCAGTGGGCCGACTCTATTCTAGCCACGAGAGGAAACCAACAACCACTTCTTTCTCCATTCCTCACGAGGACTAGGTCGTGACGTCAAAGAGTTAGAACTACTTCGATCTCAACTTAAAATTTATTTATTTTTCTTATATTTCTTTCACGCGTGAATGACCTATAAATTTGAACTCGTGTTGCTAAAACGTAAAAAGATGGTCGGTCGATCACACAACTGGTGTGCCTTAACATAGTATACTATACAATCGGAAAGGAGCACAAGTTGTTTTTCACGTCTCTCTTTCAGTAATGGTTAGTGTCGACTAACTTTATTTGTCTCGATTCCGCGCACTAAGAGGTTGAAAAATCCATAATTGACTTATTGATCGACAGTGCCGCTACTCACAACTACACTTGGACCCATTCTTACACAAATGAGTTATATAAATTGGTATATACAAAGATAATGTTATTTTTACCCTCTACTTTTACTTTTTAATTATTACCTATTTATATGACAATAATTAATTGATGCAATTGATGACTTATTTTAACTATTTGTAATTTATCACATTGACAACACTAATTAATTAGTAAAATGTACAAATAAAGGGTACTAAACGCTGTATTAATCTCAGGGATCCAAAATGTTATATTTATTGTCTATTCTTTTATTCTAATTCTTACATCTTGACATAAAATCATTAATATGATAAATTACAAATATTTAAAATAAATTATTAATTATATCAATTAATGAGTTTCATATCATATAGTAAAAATAGAAAGTAAACCCAACATTACCCAAAACTAAAAGACCAATTTACTTGCATTACAATAAACACTATTGAATGCATAATCATCGCACTACATGGGTAAATGTTTCCATGAACATAAAGTTCTTGAAGCCGTTCGTCGAAAAACAGTTGTTAGAAGCAATTTTTGATGGAATGTATTCTACAGTTTTCCTAGAATTTATTCTTTCAAAATACTTTTTGAAAACACCTTTAAAAAAAGTTGTTTGTTTTTGCTATATCTCCTTCCTACATCTACAAAACTAAACTGTAAACTACTTAATTCTATCATGTACAGATCTACCTATAATAACAATATACAAGTAGGATTTCTTCCCACATCTTCATCATCTCTGGGCCAGAAACTTTGATGCAGAGAAGAGATAATCTCAGAATTGCACAATCTTCCATTTCTCTCCTCCCACTCACCTTCCATAGAAGGTCTTCGGAGCAAAACTCCGATCCAGACCATTCAAGCCGACCTTACCTGTAGGTAGAAACAACAAGCAAGAGTAGAGGTTTTAGAAACATATCTTTTTTTCGGGTATCAACCATCCAGACAGAAAGCAGCAGCTACTGGCCGAACTGCTTCCACCGAAGAACGCCCTATCACGAACAAGGAGCTTCACGGTTTGTGAGCCAAAATCGTCCATTATCTCGAGACACTCCTGCAAATCTGAATCGCCGGCTAGCATTATCCATTCTTTTTCGTCATCTAAATACTTAATCTCCAATGACCCGCTAGGCAATTTAAACCTTTTAGCTATGTCTTCACAGAGTTGAAAGTATTTTAAAGACGGATCGAATTTGAATCGGACCGTATCTTCTCCGTAAGAAGCTTTAACTGTAATCTTTGATCCACTGTCAACACAGCTAATTCTGTCTTTCGGTTGCTTCCGGCCATCGAGGCTTTGAGATCCACCTGATGCACTGCCATGAACGATTGACTGAGATCCACTTGATGAGTTGGTCGTGATGGAAGAATGAGGGTGGTTATATTCTACAACTTCATCATTAGCCTCCCCAACGGTATCCTCCTCATCACCAGCCAATGTGCTAGAGCTCTGAGATACAAAGTGTGAATAAGCGCCATCGAATTTCAAACTATATTGTAATCAAAACTGAATGCAGCGCATCTACTGCTGTTACCTTCGAGTCATCACTGATATCGATTGGCAGAACGTTAGATTTATTTTTCGAATGCTCATTGACGATATCATGCTCTCTCCAGCCAAAAAACACTCATCCTCTAACTTAACTGAAACTTCTTGGGGCACTGAAGTTGAATCTTTGAAGGCTGGTACTTCATCAGAAGGCGACATTTTATTGGGCAAGAGAAAACTATTTTGGCTGTTGAATTCTTCCATCGCAGTGGCGGTTGCGATAAAACCTCCTGTAGATGGATCAAACTTCAATCCTCCCTCCACTCCCTGAACAGAATCAAGCACAGTTTGTATTTTCCTCAAGGATCGGTTCACCTTTTTGATTTTTCGAGATGGCCATCTTAAAATCCCATGTTGTCTGCATATCCTTTTCAGGGTAGTGGGACAAACTGCAGGTTTTCAAACGAAATGCACAAAAAAATTTCAAGTTTTTTCTAGTTCAATCAAAAATAATAATTTTTTTTTTTATAAAATAATAAATTAAAGAGTAAAGTAAAATTTAGAATCATATTAACACGTTAAATTTTAAACTATTTTTTTTACAGAAAGAATCTCTACCTTTCAACTAATCAGCAATTTGGATATATGTATATCACATTTTCCGTTTACTCAAATGTTTTAACTTACTTTATAAAGGCTACCTAATTTCTAACCCGTTTTCGAACTCACGATCTTCTTTCCAGTGATTTCGAACTTTATATAGAGATCGACAAAATTCCAAATTGTGCTGTATATCACATTTTCCGTTTATTCAATTGTTCTAACTTACTTTCTAAAGGGCTACCTAATTTCTAACCCGATTTCGAACTCACGATTTTCTTTCCAGTGATTTTGAACTCTATATAGAGATCGACAAAATTCCAAATTGTGCTAGAAATTGCCGAATGAGTTAGAAATCAAGTTCAAACGCATGACTAAATAGAAAACATGCATAATAGTCCAAGCGAACTATAATTTTAACTTTAAAAAGAGATCCAAACTCACCACCAATGCTTTTTGCCGCATCCTTTAGACTTCCAGAAAAGTGTTGCTGAAGAACACTGAAGCTGACATTTTTCTCACCTGTACTTCGTTTTTTCTCAAAGCGTTTGCGTGGCTCACTTGTTTTCTGAAATTAAATATATGAATAGTTAATTTGCGAACACAATTAAATTTTCATATGTAACTCATATAGGACATTGCATTTTCAACAAGTTCACTTCAGATATACTACTTTTATTACGCTGACAGCATATATACACAAGGTTTTAACTTAAATTGTCCACAAAAATATGTCCCAGAAAGATAAGCTCAACTTATGAAGCATGATTACAACAGAGTAAAATCAGCGAAGATGTTACTATATTACGGGGACATTTGTTCAGCACAGAAAATCCTGTCTTTCTTCACTTTCTAGATTAGCATCGCTAAGTTACATTCATCATCAGTATTCCTTCTCTTAATAATATTTAGCATCGATATTCTGCTTTAAAAAAATATAGAATAAGAAGAAGAAGAATCCGTTTTTTTTTTCAATTTTAAAAGTATCGTGGGCGTACCATCCTAGAGGAATATTTTGTTTCAACCCCATCATTGGCGGAGTTAGATAAATTTTGTTTCTCCATTGTGCTCAAGTTATCTGATAGTCTTGATTGCGAATTGCTAATAAAACTAGGGGCAAACTTTTGAACTGCCTCCGCTTGAATTCCAACTTTAGGATGTTCAGAATCAGAGCACACCAAGTTTACATTTGAAACAGTCCTCAAGCTTTTGCAAATTCTCTGCATGGTACCAGAGAGGTTGTTTAACAGGAGCTGCTGTTCCGAACTCCCTGTCATATTGACAGGTAAAAACAACTCTAATATATAGTCATCCTCACCAGTATAGGTACTCCTGAGTCGGATTGCAACTGCAGCATTCAACCCAAATTTCCGGACATGATGGACAAGTGGATATTCGTTTATATCATACGTCTTCACATCAGGATTGAAAACGGGGAGAATAGATTGAAGGGCATTCCCAACAACCCCTTGTCCTTCCTGTAGATGATGGTTGGCACATGCACTCACAAAATCTTGCATTGTTTTATCGTTAACATAAGAAGCATTTTCCTCGATGCATAGAATACGTTTTTCGTTGGGCCCTATGATACTGTCTCTCACGTGTACTCTTGTAAATCCATCACCTACTCCAGTGTTATAACAGTAAGGAATCCATGTCAATGCTAGAGGCAGTCTGTGTGCATAACATACAGCTCGTAGCACATCAGTTATTTCAGCCAATGCTGATTTCTGACCATTTGTCAGGCACTGCAAAGAAAACGATTATTTCAGAAGCACATATCACCACATCGTGAAGACATCAACCATTAAAGTTTTAGTCATTCATTTATGTATTATTTATTTTACTTTGGTTTGTATTAAGAGTCTTAATCTCTTAACCTTCTAGTTCTTGGTCTTTCATCCTGCAAAGGTTATCTTAGTTTATATTTAAAATCTTGTATTACAACATGGAAAGGAGATGCTGGTTATGTTGATCGAAATGAAAATGGCTCTTGCTACCTTTCAACCCCTCTTTTATCTATAGCTTCCTTTTCTTCTCTTTCTCTATATCTTCTTATCTTCTTTCAGCTTCTTCTTCTTTAGCTTTTTTTTGTCAATCTATTGATTTCTCTCATTCTTTTTCCTCTTATATTCTAACTTTCTGGTTCGTCTACATCACTGCAGCTTAAAACTCGACAGACTTGACATCTCATTTTCCCCCCTTCCCACGAGATGAAGAAAATAAACGTCGCTTCCTAAAATACCTGAGGGAGAAGTCGTGGAGGCAGAGAAGTCCTTAAATTCACAGCCTGCAAATAGATAAGCTCCAAAAATAAATAGGTATAACTGCATGTTCAGTGACAATTCATAAGGCTTTAATAGATGATGAACAAGCTGGGATAGTTAATAATGAACAACAGGTAATGTTACAAATTAGAATGACTTAAAGCTCCCCTGATGTAATTAATTACTGTCCCAATGTCGGAGCAGCTACTTATCATCAATGACTAAAATCCATCAATTTGAAGGAAATCCAATTCTAAATTGTAAGGCAGAAATATCAATATGATTGTAAAGACAAATTATAGTATACTGACCAAATTTGCTTGTTAAAAAGTCTCCATAACAAAGCACAATACAAAATTATCATGGCGATACTGGAAAAATTCTAAAAACAACTTAGCCTTCTTTGTGATTTGACCACACTCAAGAAAGAGGAAAAACGAACACTCCATTCACTACCTCGGGCGGTAGAAAAATTCCACTCAGTGATTCAAAGCATTTTCACTTTTTCCACATTAAGTCCTCACTCAAATATCAAAAGAACCTCAACTGTCAAAAAGGTCCCTAAGTGACTGCTATCATAATGAAAGACAATTCTTCAATTAGTAGCTATCTAGCAAATTTTACCAACAAATATTGCCAGATGTTCAGGAGTATTATATATTATACTCGATATTTAAGATAATTCTAATGAGTAAAAATAAGTACAATGAAAGCAAAATCAAAGTTTCAGCTTAAAAGGGGCCCAAAAATTAAGATACAACAATAAACTATATATGATCAAATAAAAGCAGATGAGAAAAATTATTCAATATAATCACTAATGATAAATGTCAAGGGTAAGCACGAATAACCAACTGCTCCTGTTATCAGTCACGCATCATATCACTCTAATCATAAGGACTCCGTTTAGGGTTATTGACAGAAAAATAGAGAGTAACAAGAATATAGAAAATGAATAAATTAACTAGCTGCAAAATTGTAGAGGAAAACTAACCTGGAGTGCTTGACAAACGACTTCCATTTCTGCATCAAAATTGAGTTTTTCTTTGTTAGTGACAAGTTCAACCACTGCACAACATGGAATTTCAGATTGACAATCACGAACTGGTAATGCGATAGATCCACGAATCTCATGACCAATTGCATGTTCCACTCGAAGATATTCACCCTTTTTGTAATAACTAATATTAGAAGTCCACTCTGGAATTTTGGAAGTAAACACACGACCAGGAAGCCCATGGACTGCACCTGGTTTCCCTTCAATAGAGAATGTGAACATTCTCGACACTTCACGAAACCCCATAAGCATCTGATCAAGTAAATAGGGTTGCTCACTAGTCGTAAGACATACTGGTTACCATGCTTCATAGGAACCCATACTTGGGCCAAAATACCCCCACCAGAAGACTCTTTGAATAAGGACAATGCCCTAAGCATTCTCTCATCAAGGGACCACCCAAGCGGCCTAGAGATAATATAACTACAATGGTCTGCGACATCATTTTGTTTAGATTCCGAGTCATTTACACCATTCGAATCTATTTCAAACCTAAATACAGTGTCCTGATGCTGAAACATACTCTTGTCCCCACAATTGTATGAAGTCCCCAAAGAATTGGTAATACTACTGAATTCAGTCATGGCGAACGCCTCACTATTATCTTCCACAAAATTTAAAGGATCCAAAGAAGTAGAAGGCATTGATAGAATGGATGAGAACCCAGACGAACAGAGCATATGATCTGTAGTTCCACCATAGCACCAAGCAGCATCAGTGTCAAGAGACATGAGGCTTGAAAAATTGCCGTAGACATCCTCAAAGCTAGGACTCCCCGTGCCCCCATCTAGTGGCGTCAATTTTTCCAAGGGCCCTCTTGAAGTTTCCCAGTGACTCATCCCCTTTTCCTTAGACGAAAAGGGGTGTTCCAAGTTAAAATCAGTAATCAAAATCAAATTTAAAAGTTTCCCTGCTAATATTCCACCAAATTCACAGCAAGCCAAAATAATCCTTCTAATGCAATAACACTTTCCAACCTGGAAAAATCTAACAGAATATCTCCATTGTTTACTCTCTATGCGAATGATCAAATGCCTCGTCACCTTCAATTTCCCAAATCAAACAGTTCACAACCCTGCACAATCCCAAAAGAACAACAGCATTACATGTTTCCAAGGTTTCTGTACAAACCATAAATTAATTAAGATATACGAGAAACAAATCAGTCCGTACTGACAGTTTCTATCTCACATGATATCAATTAGTTACTTGTACAATAACACAATTAGTGACAAGTTAAGGGGGGTTTAGATTATAAAAAGGGTGTCCCAGGCTATTTAAACAGGCAGTAGTTTGCCTGTCTGAGAAATGAAAATATCGAAAGATTGCAGGAGTTGACCAGTCAAAATCAGGGATAATGTGGTCCAAAAACAGGGAGAGACTTTGAGCTTAGGATCAATAGCATGTGAATGATTGTGATATGCCTTATGACATAGTTTTGGCTTTGTTTCCTCACCTGTTTTGGGTGATACTGCAGAGTTTTTTGTCATAGTAGGGAGATGTGAGGGTGCATATAAAAAGGGGTCGTCATGCTTGTTCCCCATTATACTTTCTGACACGTTTGAGACAAATAGAATAGAGTACTTTTTCATGAGGATCTAATTGTTGAGGCTTCAAAAAAAATTTCTTTCTAATACTTGTTTTTGGTAAAAGGACAAAGGGACCTTTTAGTTACCTTGAAAGAATATTAAGAGGATTAAACTGCTTACCTCAACTATCTCCACATAGACAGCTAGAATTGAAGCATTTTTGTTAACGAATAATCTTAAATTGAGAGATATTGCCCAACCTAAATGATGTGTAATGTGTTAGAAACAAGAAGAAAAAGCTAACCATCTTTTGTTTCACCGCCCCATTGCACATTTCCTTGTTTGGATTTTGATTTGTGAATGGCTTGCGATTAGTTGGGCAAGTTGATGACCGGTGAAAAGACAGATCTTAGACTAAAGAAAATCCAACAGCTTATCTGAGGAGAAAATATGAAAATTTGGAATCTCATAGTCTTTTGGCATCACTGGAACACAATAAATATGATGGATAATTCTGGCAGAATAATCTGTGTGTGGGTATTATCAAAATATATTTTTGTAAAAATAAAAATAAAAATAAAAATTGGTGGATATAGAGAGAATACTGCGAGACTACACTTAGTAAGCTAATAATAGATTGTACGAGATCTGGACTTGAAGTTAAATCATAATTCTCCAGAAAATATATACAAATGTCCCATTTCTACTCCTATAGAACAATTTAGATCGCTTTCAGGGTGCTGCAAAACATGTCCTCGATTTCTCTATTTTGTAAAATAGAAAAAAAAAAAAAATGCGGACTTAGAAACTGAGCCAGAATGTTCAAACTTCAAAGTACCAATAGTATCGACTAAGAACCTGTAGCTACAGGTTGTCGATTTATTTCATGTTTTCAACCAAGCAAACTAACCACCTGTCTCATCCCCACCGATTAACATTCAACAATCCATCCCCCCCACAAAAAAAACCCATCAAAACCGCCAAGTGAGGGAGAAAACCAATGCTCCGAAATATAGAAAAGACAGAAGGCGCAGTCCAATTAAGATTGTGAAAACAAAATTGAAATGTTTTGTTTTTACAACAAATCGAAATCGAGAAAAACAAAGAATTCTGAACATAACTGGAGGATTAGGATTCTTGACCTTTATAATTGTAGAAACTGCGTCGATAGAAGACTGACTACTCTCTCTCCCTCTCCCTCTCCCTCTCCCTCTCTCAGGCTCTTCGAAACGGCGAACACTTATCGGCCTGTGGTGGCTGGCTGTCACTGACAGTCATGGGATTCTGTTAGTACAAACTCAATTTCAATTTTAACTCTTTTCTTATTATTTTACTTTTAGAATTTTACTCCATTCTTTCATTTTTGACCCGTCACAAATTAATTGGTGCCCTTATTTTAATTATTTATAATTTATCATATTAAATACACCAATTAATAAGTATCACATTATGTAAAATTATAAGGTACACATAGCATTACCATTTATTAAGAATTAAAGAAAACAAGTAATATAAAATTCAACAACCTCAAAATAAGACAAAACAACAATTAATATTAAACCAAAAAAAAAAGAGATAATTATATGCGAATGTTGACCGAAAATACACTTTAAAAAAAAAAAAAAAAAATTCCTCTATAAAATCATATTTTTTGACAAAATAGCATGCAATTAATATTTAAAATATAATTTGACCGCTCAACAACAAAATACAATCACACTACGTAAGATTTGAACTTACGACGTCAGATTTAAGTATTCCATCAGTAATAACTTTGTAAACTGTGAATCGTTCGAAGCGAACTTTGCGAATTGCTGATATATAAATGTTTCGTCTGTGTTCTAGCCATTCATGCACGTTACATTATTTGTTATTGCTTTACCTTAAACTTTTAATTAATAATCAAAATTTATGCAACAAATATTAAATATAAATGATCATTAGTAATTTATCGAGGCTTGAATAATTTATGACTATTCAAACTTTCAACAAATTAAAAAATTATTAAATTATTTAATTGAATTTTCCAAACCCATATATAATAAATAAATATCATATTTTAACGTGCAATAAATATATTTTAGAACCACATAAAATTCACTTAACAATTATCCGTGGCAGTCCACCGTGTGAAAGTATGAGGGCGTATCATTCCACATTGTTTAAGAAAATATAAAATGACTCGTTTATAAGTAGAATTATCCGAACAATATGTTTGAAATAAATTCAATAACAAAACCATACAGACTTAGGTTAAAGCAATAAATCTCGTAATTTTGTTTTTTGAAAAATGAAAAAAAAAAGTCGCTTGTATAGAGAGTCTAACTATTATCCGATCCTACCTTTAATTTGTTAAAGAAAAGTTAATATAAATCATATACTAAAAATAAAATTGCAACGAGTCAAATGTTTGGTGAGATTCCATTCAACCTTTGACAAATGTGTGGAAATTGTGTCATAATTTCATTTGACATTCTGCGCTGATTTTAATCAGACGGCAAAGCTTTGTAAGTATAAGAAAAAAACAAATGATTAATATTTTTTTTTTTTTAAAGTAAACATATTTAAATTAATCTTTACCGTCCATTTAGATTCCTCATCATGGGTTTAGATTTGGATTCCTTCTCAGATCTCGAGATTGTCAAGAAAAAGATAAAACGACACGGACAACTAAGCCTCAAATTTATCGATAATATGCTGGAAAACAAAAATAAAAGAGAATAATCTAAAACAATTTTAATTTATAAATTACCAAGATTTATAGTTATATTTTATTTATACAATATATATTAATGTACGTGAGGAGTTTCCGGTTCTCTCGGTAAAATATTATCTTCTTTGGATTAAAGTTTTCACAAATTTGTTATTAGGTTTAACTCAAAACGCATTGTACTAAGTATTAATTTTTTTTTTATAATCTTTCAATTTATATTTGTTGACTTAAATGATGTTTAAGTCTAAATATGTTTTTAATGATGTATTTGAATGGTTAATATTGTAATTTGATTATGTTAAGTGAATGAGAATATCGAATATGCATTATAAATTTAATCTGTTGGAAATGCCCTTGGAAAGGGTATTTTAGTTGTTTAACAATCATGGTTAAGTGTACAGGACTGAATAAGTAAAACAGGGCTGAAAACTTCTTCTGCCGATCGCTAAACGACAAAGAAAAGTTCATTCATGCCGATCGCTAAACGACAAAGAAAAGTTCCTTCATGCCGATCGCTAAACGACAAAGAAAAGTTCCTTCATGCCGATCGCTAAACGACAAAGAAAAGTTCCTTCTGCCGATCGCTAAACGACAAAAAAAAAAGTGCTTCTGCCGATGGCATTTGAAGCAACTCCTACCGATAGCGCTTTTGAAAATGTTCATGCCGATGGATTACAAGTTGCACCTGCCGATGGACTTTAAAGCTTGCATCTGCCGATGGAGTCTTCAGGCCGATGAAGTTCAAGATGCATCTACCGACGCTTTTTCAATGTGCATCTACCGATGAAATTCAAAGCCTTCATCTGCCGATGGCGCTGTTAAGCTTGCACCTGCCGATGAAGTTCAAGATACACCTGCCGATGGTTTTTCAAGCTTCACCTACCGATGGCGTTGAAGATTCACCTGCCGATAACTCTTAAGTTGCACATACTGATGGACTCTTAGAGCAACACATACCGATGACGTGGCAAGTGAATTAAAGCTGCTTCCACCGATGATCTTCCACCAGAATTCAAAATAGCCGCGAAGCTACAGTGACGTCGTTTTCAGCATTAACTCCAGAACTTTAATGACGACGACGACTTGCAACTACAGACGGCAACGGCTACCTGATCTAGTACGGATGCTTCCTAACGGTAACATTTTCCATTTGAAGAAAGAAGCATTCAATTCTAAGCCGAAAAAGAAGACAGAGTATTTAAGCCGAGGTTAGAGCACTAAGATACAACTTTTGCAAATTTGATTTCCTGAGCCCTAATTTGTGAATCATACTCTGTATTATCTATCTACATCTCTCTATTCCAAAACTTGAGATTCTGTTTTGAGAGTTTGTAGATTAGTATAATCTGTCATTCAAATCTGAAAATCCTGTAAGGTAGTGGATTGACGCCCGTAAAGTTCAATCCAGGATTGTGTAAGGCTGTGGATCGAAACCCGTAAGTTCGATCAGCATTTCTCGTTGAGGAGAAGTAAGGAATCTTCAAGGGGGAGCCTTGGAGCGTGGACGTAGGCAGTTTGGCCGAACCACGTTAAAAACCGTGGTGTCGAATTTCTCTCTCTCTCTCTCTTTACTTTATTTGTTTGTCTGCTATTAATTAATAAGTATTTTATTCAATAGAGAAATTTAGTTAGACTTGAGATTAAAATTTAAAAAGATCTAATTCACCCTCCCCCTCTTAGACAATATCGTTCCTACAATATTCTCTCAAGTAACTGGTGATTATGCACCTCAACTACTATGAATTGGACGTCACAATCAATAGAATTTTGAGTTGTTACTGTCTTCACATAGTAGACTTTCACAATATCCTCGCTTTGGGGCCTAACATTCATGTTGGTCACACTTACAATTATGTTTTGGTTTTGATGTCATTTGTGAAGTTGTTGGTCTTCTCAGTACAATATCATCTGCTTTACGTCGAGGTCTGCACAATTTTATTTTTTGAGTTAACCTAAAACACGTTATATTAGTTAGAATAATAATATTTCTTATATATCATTCATTTTTCATTCTTTTAAATGATATAAAATTGTGAATCCCCATTGTCATAAAATAAACTCTCATAGTCACAAAACTATGTGCCGTCCTCACTTTCACTGGATGCGTCACAATATGCGTGACATCAAATAGTTTGATTATTTTATTATTTCTACCGTAATGGTTTGATTATTTTATTATTTCTACCGTAATGGTTATTCAAACCAGAATACTACGTAATAAATTCATGCTATAATGTTTATTCACCATGCCACTGTCACGCTGATTTTTTAATATAAAGTTGGCAACACAACGTGATAATATAATGAAATCATTTTATTTTGTCAGATTGACAGCTAAGAAAGATCTTTTTTTTTTTAATCAAAGGATCATTATTTTTCCAATCTCAAACTTTTCTTCAATTTGTTTTTTCAAGTGTCGGAGATTGTCTTTTAATCATGAATTTTTTAAACAAGCCAAGATTGGCGAGACCGTTCTTTAGTATCGAAAAATCCACTTTCATCGTGGGACTAAAATTACAGATACAAGTAACAAATGTACAAAAAATGTTATTTCGATAGGGAAATATTTGCTCGCAGTTTGCCCGGAAGAGATCGATGACAATTGATAACATGATAATTTTTTAAAATAATTTGCCTCGTTTTTGCAACACAATTCTTTGACATATGAGTTGCACGTGTAGAGGTGCGCATGGTATGGTTCTTGAAAATGAATTAGACAACTTCCATGATTGCTAGTTAGAGATACTATATAGGTTGAAAATGTAAAGATAATCGAATTAAAGATTTACGGAAAAAACCCTTTCGAGAAAAAAATAATAGACGTAAAAAAAATTGACTATATCGAAATTAAAGTACAACAGTGTCACTAAGTCTTGCAATCCAACCGTCAATACATAAAAAAACTACAAAAAATCATAATATGGATATAGATCCGACTCGACCCACGTATAATTCGAGTCATATCGAATTCTAACAATATACTTGTAGAACAATGAATTTAAATTAAGTCTAAAACACATTGTGTTCTCGTTAATTATTTTATTTTATTTTTTATTAGTATAGTTTAGATCTCTCAAATTGGAAGGAAAATAAAATGATCTTCCAGTTCCAGGGAGAATAGGCAAAATCAAGTTGGTAAGCGTTGTGACGAGAAACCTATCATGTTAAACTAAGCAATTCTCTTTGTTTTAGAAAGGTTCATCTCCGGTCTTTTCTTGTGTTTTTTTTATTAATATACTTCGTTTTTATTAAAAAATTAAGTTTAAAACACATTTTTCTAGTTTTCTCTCCTATCTTGATGAGTTCCTTGACGTGTCCTACCATTTTTTTACACTAAGTTCATCAACTAATGAGTTTTTGATTCATATATCTAGTCCCAAAAAAACTAAAGATTGTTTTTTGGGCCGAGGAGAATGCTGAAAAATTCAACAGTCTTTGAATAATGTTCTTAGGAAGAATCTTTGGAAAGAATGTTGAAAGTTGTAACAAATTTTTTTAAAAAATTATTTATATTTTTAGTTACTTTTGGACGAGTTTTTGGAGTTTGGGTCGAGTTTAAAGTTGGTTTTTAGATGAATTTTTTTGCCCACGATTTTATTTGGTTTTCACACTTTTGGACCTCCAAAACCATGAATCAAACAGTTACCCGCGATTTTTGAAATTGTGAACCGACCCAAAATGAACTAAACACCCTGGGTTCGGGCTAGTTTTGCCCACTGTTGCTAAATTGTACTTCGTTCAAATTTATAATATGATATTATTTGTTGTCTCACATCGACAGAACCAAAATAAACGATCATGTATAAACCGAGAGCCAGTTTATTAATCAAGAACTGGAAATATCGGTTCGGTTTTGTTTCCCTGTCAAAACCAAAATCGTCTAACTGAACCGCTTGTTTAATGCCAACAAGAAAAGAGAAACCCTAAAGCCGTTGCCTCTCTGTTTTCCCGCTTCGACTGTTTACACCTTAGGCTCCACAGCTCTTTTCAGAAAACAACTGAGACGATCGACTGGAGAGTTCGACCTGATCGAGTGCCTGTTTGTTCGAGTGAGTTCAACTGTGCTACTGTGAGTGCTGCCTGAGGACTGGATGATTGTTTGTTCAGCGATTGTCTTTTCCACGATTGAATGTTGATTTCCGGCGTGTTGAATACTGACTGAGGATTCGACGAAACTTCGCGAGTACGTCTGGTCCGATTCAGAGTGTGTGTCTGCGAGAGTGCGTTTTCTGAGTGCTGAGTGCTGAGTGCGTCTGCAAGCTCTCTGTTTTCTGTGTTCTGTACTCCGTAGTCTTTTGTTTGTTCTGTTCTGTTCGTGTTTGCTGATTGAAGTTCGAACTCCTGCCGATCATTGAAGCTTAAAGGTATTTTCATGGATAAATTTTGTTATTAACTATTTATCATTTTGTTAAACTATAAATTTGCATTGGCAATACAATTCTGATATTTGCAAGAAAAAAATGTTGGTTTTACCTTTATGGGAAAATGTTTTCACGCGTCATACGTCTCTGATTTACTATGATATATTGATAGTTGAATTATTGACTACGGGTGTATGGATTTGTTTTCATCTCTTCTATTTGATTACATCGTCATGTGTAGATGATTTTTTTAAGGAAGAAGAACTACCATTTCAGAGTTGGTTGCATGAACTCCATTTGAATCTGATGTAATGCAATTGATCTTGCAGAGTAGCTTTGGACATTAGAAATGGTGCAGTATAATTTCAAAAAGATTACTGTGGTACCCAATGGGAAGGACTTCATTGACATTATACTTTCTCGAACACAACGGCAGACACCAACTGTTGTCCATAAGGGTTATGCCATTTCCCGGTTGCGTCAGTTTTATATGCGCAAAGTAAAGTATACTCAAACAAATTTTCATGAGAAGCTATCTTCAATTATTGATGAGTTCCCTCGATTAGATGATATCCATCCTTTCTATGGTGACCTACTTCATGTTTTGTACAACAAAGATCACTACAAGCTTGCACTGGGGCAGATTAATACTGCACGAAATCTCATCAGTAAAATTGCAAAAGATTTTGTGAAAATGTTGAAGTATGGTGACTCATTGTATCGTTGCAAGTCTCTGAAAGTTGCAGCTCTTGGGAGGATGTGCACAGTGATAAAGAGGATTGGGCCCAGCTTGGCTTACTTAGAGCAAATTAGGCAGCATATGGCAAGGCTGCCTTCTATAGACCCAAACACTCGTACAATTTTGATTTGTGGTTATCCTAACGTTGGTAAGAGCTCATTCATTAACAAAATCACCAGGGCTGATGTAGATGTTCAGCCTTATGCTTTTACCACAAAGTCATTGTTTGTAGGTCACACCGACTATAAGTATCTAAGGTATCAAGTCATTGATACACCAGGGATTTTAGATAGACCATTTGAAGACCGTAACATTATTGAGATGTGTAGCATTACTGCTTTGGCTCATCTGCGAGCTGCTGTGCTGTTCTTTTTGGACATCTCTGGGTCATGAGGGT
Organism: Begonia masoniana; assembly: GCA_022432975.1. NCBI lineage: Eukaryota > Viridiplantae > Streptophyta > Magnoliopsida > Cucurbitales > Begoniaceae > Begonia > Begonia masoniana. The sequence continues at coordinate 51,155,735 of CM039507.1, read as the reverse complement.
ACAGCATTTCCCAACAGGCAGCTCTATTTCATAGCATTTAGTCTTTTGTTTATGAATAAGCCATTAATCATAGTTTGCAATAAAACTGATTTACTGCCATTGGAGGGAATATCTGAGGAAGACATGAAGTTGGTCATGGAGATGAAAGCTGTAACGACCCTCATACTATTCCTAATTTTCCGTACGAAATTTTTCTTTTTAAGCCTCTAAATCAATTAAAAACATCCTCGAAAACCTTTAAAGAAAATTCATTTATCATACAAAAACAGTTTACATAAAACCACTCAACCTTCTATCATTCCTCAATTTATCAACTTATCACTTCTTCACAATATCATTTCTATCTCCATTTCAATTATACATTTTACATAAACTTTCCAAACATTCATACGTTCTCGTAACTTTGTCCAAAACCGACTCTAAACACGATTAAAATGAAGTACATTTTCATGAAAACGAACTGCATGGTTCCGTTTAAAAGTGTGACATATCCTTCCTGTTTCAAAAGAAAATACCAAGCAGTTCCATTAAACTTTAGATAAAAACCTTAACAAAACGTTTTATAAAACAAGTCTATCAAAACATCAAAACCCATTTTATCCACTAACCCGAATCAAACCATCTAAACATCAATCAATCAACTAAACAGATTCCAATGAAAATTTTACTAAAACAGTTTATAAAAACAGGTTTCCAAAACGTTTAAAACCTCAAAAGTAAACCTATCAACTACCAGAACCAAGCATCCTAAAATGTCTATACAACTCTCAGTCCAAAACATCTCAATAACCCCAAAATCTATACATACGTCCCCACGGGTCGGTTGAGCATCGACTACGCCAGCACACTGCCGCGAGCATCATCCTCCGTCAACTGCCATCACTCCTCGGGTGGAGGGATCTCGTAGTCACCTGTAACGGGATCACCTACACCATACAGACATCTATGAGATAAAAATCTCAGTAAGCTCTAGTAAATGCAAATGCGTGCTGTGCATATGAATCTGTAAATCATGCATTGTTTTCTTTACTTTACTTTACTTTACTTTGCTTTGCTTTGCTTTGCTTTGCTTTGCTATAAACTATATACCGATTTCTTTACTTTGCTTTGCTATAAACTGTATACTGATTTCTTTGCTTTACTTTGCTATAAACTGTATACCGATGGGCCATTTAACTATATACCGAAGGGTCATGTAAACGTTTCTTTACTTTGCTTTGCTATAAACTGTATACCAACGGGCCATTTAAACTATATACCGAAGGGTCATTTAAACTTTTCTTTACTTTGCTTTGCTTTGCTTTGCTATAAACTGTATACCGACGGGCCATTTAAACTATATACCGAAGGGTCATTTAAACTTTTCTTTACTTTGCTTTGCTATAAACTGTATACCGACGGGCCATTTAAACTATATACCGAAGGGTCATTCTTTCTTTGCATTTACTTTAAAACATCGTGCAGAAATTCATTTTTCATGATCTTTAAAAACACGTGATGCATGAGCAGATATGAACATAAACTAAACAACCAACATGCATACCATCAAGACCAAATTAGAATAACCTATAACAATTATAAACCTATCTACCCAACCAAAGCAATTTAAAACAAACAATCCATTGAGATCCTCGACGCTACATCGAAGTACGGTGTAGGCCAATCGGCCAGAGAAGATCACGAGAACTTACCTGTCGTCCGTAGCTCGCTGATTTTTGGCACGTCAACTTCACCTATGGCTCGACCTATGACAAACATTCGAGCTTCATTAACATCATGCTTACATTCACCAATTTACTCACAAACTACTATTTCTAATTTAATCGAACTAAAACATAACTAAACGGGCCACTATTTTGGGTTTGGTAAAAACCGACCCGAAACTCAAACGTGCATAACTTTTGCGTCGGTTATCGGAATCGAACGATTCCAGCGGCCACGTACTCCTCTAATAACCTATTATAATATGCCAAAAGAAATTTAAAAACAAACGACCGGAGCTAGGTCAATTTATCAAAAACCCGAAACTGCCCTTAATCGAAAATTTCTCCCTTTCCAATTTTTCATCAAATTCCATCAATTCCCTCACCAATCAATCCCAATTAGCCTTAATTAGCCTAAATTAATCGAAAATACCGAATTACAATCAAAAACCCGAAGTGCCCTAAATCGGGAAAATTCTCCTTTTCGATTTTTTATCGATTCACCTCCGATTCAACACCAATCAACTATCCTAACATCCAATTAGTATAATCCAAAGAGAATTTAAGGTTTTAAACCGGAAAACCCGAAATCCCCAATTCGGGATTCACTGAAATTCGCTCAAATTGAGCAATCCACGGCCAATCAATAATAGCAGGCGCAAGGGTTGGCAAACCCACGCCGGAAGTGACCGAAAACGGCCGGCGATCGGAGCTCAATCGAGCTCGCCACCGCCAGCCCCAAACCGAGCCGAAAAAGAAGAAAACCGAGCCTACCTGATCGGTTCGTGCGCGGAGTCAGGCCGGAGACTGGTCGTCGCCGTCGTCTGGCCGGAGGGCGCCGGAAATCGCCGGTGGTTCTCGTCGATCGTCGCTCGCGTCGCCTCCCCTGTCTTCGGCGTCGGGCTCGGGCGAACGACAAAATGGTTCAAAACCATTCTGTCGTTTGTTTTTATTTATTTATTAATAATAATAATAATAATAATAATAATAATAATAATAATCCTAATATTCTATTTTATTGAACGTCACTACCTCTCGTGTTTTCAACCGTTTCGAATTTCTTATTTCGCCAATAAATCCAACTTATTATCTGGGTTCTATTAAAACTGTCCGTTCGCAAATCGGAACTCGTTTACCATTTTTACTAAAATTATATTACGAGAAACGTAATTACCCGGAATATAGCGTTATTATTCCGAAAATTCTCGTAAATTCTTTAAAATTCCTATTAATTGTTAGGACCGTCTTGACGCTTTCTTTCGTAAAACGGACCTGATTTGACATATTTACAAAAATGCCATCGAATAATATAATAATAATATTCTCAAAAATCCGTACGAGCCGGATATTACAAAAGCTGATGCTATGAAAACTGTGATTGGTCAAGGAGGCGAGACAACAAGTGATGATGGTGTTTTACTGACAATGAGCACTTTAATAGAAGAAGGGGTAATTGCAGTGAAGAATGCTGCTTGTGAGCGGTTATTAAATCAGAGGGTCGAATTGAAGTTGAAGTCTAAAAAAATTAATGATTGCTTGAATCGATTTCATATTGCAATGCCGAAGCCACGAGACAAGATAGAAAGACCACCTTGCATACCCGAGGCAGTTTTGCAAGCCAGAGCTAATAAGCAAGCTGGTGAGATGGAAAAGAAGAAAACTGAAAGGGATTTGGAGGATGAAAATGGTGGTGCTGGTGTATATTCAGCCAGTTTAAAGAAGAATTATATTTTAGCTGATGATGCATGGAAAGAAGATATAATTCCTGAAATACTTGATGGACATAATGTTTATGACTTTGTCGATCCTGATATTCTTTTAAGGCTTGAGGAGCTAGAAAGAGAAGAAGGGCTTCGAGAGTCTGAGGAAGTTGATGATGATTTTGAGATGGATGGCAAAGATCTTACTCCGGAAGAGCAGAAGGCATTGGCTGAAATCAGGAAAAAGAAAAGCTTGCTCATTCAACAGCACAGAATCAAGAAAAGCACTGCAGAGAGTCGGCCAATTGTACCAAGGAAATTCAATCAAAAAGGGGAGTTCACAACAGATAGAATGGGCAGACAGCTATCTGCATTGGGTTTGGATCCTAGTTTAGCCATTTCTCGAGCTCGAAGTAAGTCTGTCACTAGGATTGGCCGAAAGAGGGACCGGTCTGTAGACAATCATATTGAAGCAATGGACATGGACGAGGACACGCCTAACAAGAAATTGCGACGGAAATCGCGATCCTTGTCAATGTCAAGGTCAAGGTCGAGATCTAGACCACCTCATGAATTTTCCCCTGGCGAAGGATTCAAGGATTCAGCTCAAAAGATGAAGGCCATAAAACTTGGTAAAAAAGCAGTCAAGAACAGGAACAAGGAGGCTCGTCGGGGAGAGGCAGATAGGGTCATTCCTACTTTAAAACCCAAGCACTTATACTCTGGCAAACGCTCGATTGGAAAAACTCAACGGCGCTAAAACGTACGAGGTACATACTTTGTGTATACCTCATATTCAAATATCTGTTGACTTTCACATCTTGCTTAAAAAATATTGGTAAATTAACATACTTTTACATTCTAGTTAGCTAGAGACTTCTCTTTCTGATACGTGCAAAGCCTGACTTGGTCTTCCACCATTACTTAGTTGTTGGCTAATCATGGGTAGTTAATTTCTTTATGGGTAGTTAATGACTTGGTCTTCCACCATTACTTAGTTGTTGGCTAATCATGGGTAGTTAATTTCTTTATGGGTAGTTAATTTCTTTAAATTGTTTTTGCTTTACGTTGTTTTAAGGTCTGTAATTCCTTTCAGAGAAGGGGGAATGAAAATGAATATTAAATCTCTCACTGTTGCTCTCTCTCTTTGACTCTCTCTCTCTCTACTGCTTTTCCAGCGAACACAATTCTCTCTCTCTACTTCTTTTCCAGCGAACTGTCTATCTTCTTCTCCTTCTCGCTAAACCCACCCAAATTCTACCCTTATCAGTGGTATCAGAGCCGCGATCATGGATACACGAGGCAAATCGAACGCTGAATTCCGCAGCGAAGTGCATGAAATCTTAGCCCACCATGAGTCCAACTTTGATCAAATACACTCTACCTTACAAGCGGTGTTAACAGAGCTTCAAGCGCTGCGCACCTCCCGCACTGCGACCGACATCAATCCCTTTGCTCCGGGATCGTCTTCTCATTCACCAATCAATGGCCGCTCGAACTCCAACATGGAACCTCAGCATCATAACCACCTTAAGCTATCCTTCCCTGGTTTCGATGGCGAGGACCCTACTGGTTGGATCTATAAGGCAGAACAGTACTTCGAATTTAAGAGCATTCCTCCAACCCAACAAGTCCAGTTAGCCTCCTTCCATCTAGAGGGAATTGCCTTACAATGGCATCGGTGGTTGACAAAATTTCGTGGTCCTCTTACGTGGAATGCCTTCACCAAAGCTGTTCTTCTACGGTTTGGTCCAACAGAGTACGAAGATCCTGCGGAAGCTCTCTCGCGCCTTCGCCAAACCACAGCAGTAGCCTTGTACCAAGAAGCTTTTGAAAAGCTATCTAATCAGGTTGATGGCTTACCCGAAACCTTCCTCGTTGGTTGTTTCATCGCGGGACTTCGGGACGACATTCGCTTGGATGTAAAAATTAAACAACCACGAACGTTAGCCGATACGATCGGAGTTGCTCGTCTCGTTGAGGAACGGAACCAACTGCTAAAGAAATCGGGACCAATTGTCTCGCCAACGTCAATGGCGATCTCCAACCCCTCCGCTGGCCTACTTGGCCCTTTCTCAAACCACCAAGTGACGGCGAAAGTTACTGCTCCACCGACAGCATTTCACCGACTCACCAACCAAGAAGCACGTGAACGTCGAGAAAAAGGACTCTGTTATTATTGTAACGAGAAGTTTATCTCAGGTTATCGTTGCGAAAGACCACAATTATTCATGCTCGAAGATTCATTGCATTTAAGCCCCAGTGACAATATGGAGGCTGACAGAGACACAAGGGACCCGGAAGCTATACCCGAAATTTCTTTACATGCCCGAAATTTCGACGTTCCTTGAAACTTATCTTGATTTTATCCTTGAGGACAAGGATTCTCAAAGGGGAAGGAATGATACGTGCAAAGCCTGACTTGGTCTTCCACCGTTACTTAGTTGTTGGCTAATCATGGGTAGTTAATTTCTTTATGGGTAGTTAATGACTTGGTCTTCCACCATTACTTAGTTGTTGGCTAATCATGGGTAGTTAATTTCTTTATGGGTAGTTAATTTCTTTAAGTTGTTTTTGCTTTACGTTGTTTTAACTTTTAAGGTCTGTAATTCCTTTCAGAGAAGGGGGAATGAAAATGAATATTAAATCTCTCACTGTTGCTCTCTCTCTTTGACTCTCTCTCTCTCTACTGCTTTTCCAGCGAACACAATTCTCTCTCTCTCTACTTCTTTTCCAGCGAACTGTCTATCTTCTTCTCCTTCTCGCTAAACCCACCCAAATTCTACCCTTATCACTTTCATGAAGACAGTTCAACAACTAGTTCAAATGCTCTAAATCATTTTTCTTTGGACAGGCAGTGGAGTTGCAGTTGAAGAGATTTCCTATGGTGTTCTTAGGTATGGACCAAATTTTTGATTATTTGCTTTTTTGTCGCTTGAAGTTCTGCAGAGGGCTTTAGTGATTCATTATCTTATCGACGAGCTTCCCGTCTGGCGTCTTCCTTCAAAATCAGCGAGAGAATGGGCATATCAGTCTCAAAACGAGTCAGGAACTCGCTGAGCAACTCCCTCGAGTTCGACTCAGCCTGTGAGTCGACGTTCTCACTCTGCCTCTCCCAAACCCAGCACGCCTTTCAGGGTGTCTTCCCCTACCAGCTCTCGGCAGCCTCCGACCACCTCCACCGCTCTCTCGCCCTACTCCGTCCTCTCCCTCTCATCGCCAAATGGCTACCATCTCCTCCATCTCGGACCCAAGTTGACTCCGCTTTTCTCTCCCTCTCTCGCTCCGGCCCGGCAGTCCAAACCCTCGGCCGGCCTGAGTTCAAGGCGTGGGCGATCGAGCTGTTTGTCGATGCAATCGTGGGCAACGTCAGAAAAAACGTGTTCTACCGAGTCCCGATCGGAATCGCTGGAATCGCAGGAGTAGGGACGGTGACTCGGTCCGGCAAAGAGGTGGTTGGGTCGGCGATCGGAATTTACGCGATCGGCGTTGCTGCTTCCGTCTGTCTGAATCTATCTGGATAAGTAGGGTAGCGTAGAAATCAATGGAAAGTTGTGGTGAAGAAGGAATATCATACGCCGTTGAATGCTCAGTGGTGATGATAGTAATTATTTATGTGGTTAATATAATAATTTTCAATAATAAATATTAGATGATTAGATTTATAAACTCTATAGAACGTGGGACCTTGATTTAATCATCTATAATTAATCATTTGATGTTAGAAAATTCAATAAAGCATGATTAAATCTATTTCCTGAGTTTTTATTGAGTATAAATAATTAAAATAAATCATCGTAGAATTATCATGATTTTTTTATATATAAATAAAATTAACGAGAAAATTAAGATTATATGAACTCAAGATCATCATCGGAAAAGACTGGACACTGATTCGAGGCTCGCTTGACAAGCCTTGTAGTGGATTAATGTTTGGTCTGCTCGGGTCTGTATAAATTTGGATAGTCTTAAGCAGGTCTCGGAAGCCTTAGACCCTTAGGCCGACCTTTTTTGTGTTCGACATTTTAAAGGTTTCGGCGCTACAACGCTAATGATTTTTTTTTTTTTCCTTCATGTGAGGTTGGCCTTGGTGCAAAAACCCTTACTTGGACTAATTTGAAATTATCTCTAAATAGAAGGACTAAAAACATATTTTAACTTCAAAATAATACCTAATATTCATCCGGTTCGTTTTACGTACCGGTTCAGGACTAGACAACAAAAACCGAAACTCGGTCTAACTGAAACGGAAACCAGTGATTGTATGTCCATTGTCGTATTCAGCTCCCTTATCTGAAAGCTCTTACAGTTAATAGCAGACACCATATCTGATCTTGTTTTCTTTCTGTGGTTTTTCTCCGGCGGACATTCTCTTTTTATTCCGATTAAAATCCACGAAAATGGCTACCGGAGCTCACTTATTGACTGGATTAGCTTTGTCGTCAACCTCTGCTTCTTCCTTTCAACCATCTACTTCAAGCTCTAATAACACTCTCTCTATGCTCAATAAGCCCTTCACTTCTTCATTCTTTAATGGCGGAGGTATTTTCTTTTTCTGTTTCAATTTTTTCTCTTTTTTTTTTCTCGTAGTTATGAGGTGCGGGGGTCTTGAACATTTTACATGATGTGTTGATTGGTTAATTAGTGAGTTTGAGAGAAGAAAATGGAAGGAAAATTGTACTGATTTAATGCTGTATTATTTTTTGAAAATTTCAGTATATTTATGAAGTATATGTACAAGTGAATGTGGCACTGATGCACTTAGTTTTTTGTTCTTGAAATTTCTGAAAATTTTCTTCTTGTTGATTACCCCGAAAAATGGCAAATGATTTGAAAATTATTACAAGCAAATCCATGATCTTTTTTAGTTATTGTTGAATCATTTTTGGAGTTGCACATGGTTGGGATTTGATAGTTGTGCTATGGAAGTTGAATCGAGAAATAAGATTATGTTTTATGATGAAAACTCGGATACAGACATTGTTTTATGATGTGTTCCCATATGCAATTAACCAATTATTTCTTTCCATTTGGCTCCGGCTTATACCTAATGCTATCTTCTTGGTATTATATTTTGTGCTTCCAGTTGGAGCTTTAAAAGTTATCGAGTCAAAGAATGTGCCTTCTAACTCATCTAATGGTTCCAAGCAACGTTGGGGTGCTCTTGGTGCTCGAATGAACCTTTTTGACCGGTTTGCTAGAGTCGTCAAAGTGAGACATTTCTATGTTGCTCGTCTTTAATTTAAAAATGTTTGGGATTTCATTTATCATTGACACTTGTTCTCTTATGAGAAGTCCTATGCCAATTCGATCATAAGTACCTTTGAAGATCCTGAAAAAATTCTTGACCAAACAGTGCTTGAAATGAATGATGACTTGACGAAGATGCGTCAAGCCACAGCTCAAGTAAGCTTCTTCACTTTTTGATTTTTCATATTTTTTTTATAAGAAATAAAGTATATTGAAATAAGGAAAATACCATAGAAGAGAGAAGAATAACCTTTATCAAGAAAAGGCAGAAAGAAACGCTTAAAACAATTTCTCTCGTTCAGAGCGAACTACATTAAAAGGATAAACTCTAAAAAACACTTTTTCTTTTTTCATACACTACATCTTTTTTGGCATTACTTCCCTCCATCCCTCCAGTTGTGATTTGAATTGTCAATTGTCTCGATGATCTATCATTTCACCGGCCTCCTCCTTGACGAGGAGTGCATAGTCTTCTCAAACACACAATATGTAGAACGAAGAAATTATATATGTATTTTATTCTGCCATTGTAAAATGTAATGCTCAGGTACTGGCGTCTCAAAAAAGGTTGGAAAATAAGTATAAAGCTGCCCAACAAGCTTCGGAAGATTGGTAACCATTAATGCTGATTTACTATCTTTCATTCCTTTTTTATCTCGTCAATAAAATATTATTTTTACCATCTATTCTTCAAAGGTACCGAAAGGCTCAGTTTGCTCTTCAAAAAGGAGATGAGGATCTCGCTCGTGAAGCTCTAAAGAGGCGTAAATCAAATGCTGTAAGTTATCTTCAGAACTAGAAGGGATTGAACTGAGAGCTTATTGAATTCCACGATTTCTAACTATCCATGGACTGCCCCTGACTTTGTCTAATTGACCAAAATTAGCAGGGGAGAATAACTTATAAAACTCTTCATCAACTCATGGATGTGTTTGAGTGTTACTTTAGGTTATGCATTTCCATGTTTCAATTTCTTTTAGTTCCAAAGGTTCACGCGTTATATGTTTATTGTGGTGGAAAAGAAAAATTAAAGAGAACTAGAGAATAAACTCTCGGAAATAAGGAAATTCTATCTCAAAGTCTGTTTCATAATATTCACAACAGCCTTAAATAGAGTTAGGGTTTAAAATCTTTAACAAATCTTTAAGAAGACTCATTTGTAGGGAAAATTGATCGAATAATTTATGTTGAAAGTTGTGGGCTTGCAGGATGGTGCAAATTCTTTAAAGGCTCAGCTTGATCAACAGAAGACAGTAGTTGAAAATCTTGTTTCTAATACTCGGGTATGATAACTCTTATCGTTTTACTTTAGTTACTTGTTCAATTACCACTAATCCTAAAATCTTAAGTTGTAAGATTAATGTTGATTGAACTATTTATACCATAGCTTAACATTTCTTCTCGCATTTAAGTCTCAAATATTATCAGGCTTTATACGTAAATATTTATAATTTTAAATACGGTTAAAGCGATGTGACAAAAAATTGACGTCAAGATATCTTTTTTTTTTATATTGTGAAATTACCACCAATCTCAAAAAGTTTAAATTCGATATAACAAGTTATCAACCCTAGTTCATGTACTTGGTGGAATTAATTCACTACAAAGTTTGTAAGATATACCTTGATTCTAGTTTGGCTTGGACCTATAATTAACTGTTGAAAATGGAGTTCAATGTCTTAGGAAGATATTTTGCTTCCTTCTACCTTATAAATTATCTATTTCATCTATTATTTGGTATTAACATCTTGATCGAAAATAAAAGACGTTTTTACTTTTCGTGAAAAACAAACTTAGTGGGTAATTTTTTTGGATTTATCCTCGAGTATAATTCGCCTATACACTGTTTTTCACCCATATTAATTACAGATTCCAACTTAGAAAAATTATGTATTAATAATTTTCTCTTAATTTTCTCTTGTTTGTAGCTTTTAGAGAGCAAAATACAAGAGGCCAAGTCGAAGAAAGACACTCTTAAAGCCCGTGCTCAATCAGCAAAGTTTGTATCGAGCTCCGTCCGAAAAGCCTCTACATAATCTTTTATATTCACTTGCATTAAATGTTTCTCTCTCCTTTTTCTTGAGAATGGCTATCCGCTTCTCTGGTGTTGAAAATTATATATTTCATTTCATAAAAAAAAAAAAAAAAATTATATTCACATTTTTGCTAATTGTATGGCCACTTACATATTTCAGGACTGCAACAAAAGTGAGTGAACTATTGGGTAATGTAAATACAAGCAGTGCTCTTTCTGCTTTTGAAAAGATGGAAGAGAAAGGTAAGAATTTGCCAAAAACACTCCTTCAAGTGTAATTATGGTTTTATTCACTGCTCATGATTGGGGTATCTTGTTCCTTTAAATGAAGAATTCTCTCTTTTTTTTGTACATCTTTCGAATAATTACGGTTGGTCGCGATAATTTGTGTAAAATTAGTCCTTCACCACCCATGGTGTGGATTTGTTTAAAAAAATTCAAGAATCTTAGTTCAACTTAGAGTAAGGATAGCTATTTTATGATGAACTAACAGCCTGCGAAGTAAGTTCGATACAACGGCAAGTTTAACGATGACATCTATTATTAAGTTGTGGTTCCGATTTGAGTCTGAAAATATCAGAAAAGAGAATGGAGAGATGTTTGTGGCATTTATGCGACTGTTTGTCAACATTTCCCCTTTGATGATCGCTTGATGATAAAACTCATCTATTATCGAACTTGGAAGTGGATCGAGTATAACCTCATATCTTAGTAGACTTGGCACCAATTTTCTTTCATTATTGCATGGATTAGAGTAAATGTTTTTGCAGTAATCCTCTCTCAAAACAGAATAAACCAAGTAAAAATCTGCCTTGACAGTGTTGGCAATGGAGTCCCAAGCCGAGGCTCTTGGACAGTTGACTGCTGATGATCTTGAAGGAAAGGTACTCTCTCTCTCTCTCTCTCTCTACACACACACACACATGTATGAATATATTATGTCCATTTTATTAAAAAAATGTCCAAGGTTGAAGCATTGGGTTTTACTGCAGTTTGCATTGTTGGAGGGGTCATCAGTTGATGATGATTTGGCCAATTTAAAAAAAGAGTTGGCAGGATCCTCTAAGGTGATTCTCATAATCTAATTTTATTGGAAACCATTTACAGTTTTTAATTCCCTCTCTCTGTGGCAGAAAGGGGAGCTTCCGGCCGGAAGACCATTTCCGACGAGCCAAGTGTATCCAGTTCGGGATGCCGAAATTGAGATGGAACTCAATCAATTAAGGCAAAAGGCCAAAGATTTCTAAGATTCAGTTTGTAATTTTAAATAATTTCTGTACAGCAAAAGTAAATGTACACCATGTTAAGGAGCCTCTTTGCCTTCATTAAATGAAATGACAATTTTAATTAAATTGGATTAGTAAGTCATACTTACATTTACGATTTACCAATTATGACTTCGCCTATTTAGTTTTTTTACATCGAAAATTATATTTATAATACATTCTTGGTCAATATATATTTATTTTATTCTTTTTCGTGTCCCAAATATATAAAATAATTAAAAAAAAGCCAATTTGAAAGTAATTTTATTTGAACGAGTAGTACGAAATCATAGTTAAGGACAATCCAATATTAAGTTAATGGTGAGAATTCAGTTTATACACGTGAGAGTACACAATTTCACATCACTTTGGAAGGTAGAAAGTAAATGACTTATAAACATAGTTTTCTTCTATACCTGATACAATGTGTTTTTGACTAATTTTTAAGACAAATTCGTGCAGATTCCGACTCAAAATAGATAATATTGTAATAAGAGTACTGAAAGTAGCTTACGATGGCTTGGAGTTTCCACCACCCAATATCTGGAAATTAAATCTTCTCAAATATGGTAATTAATTTCAATAATCAAGAAGATAATTAGAGAATCCAAAAATAAGATGCGGTTTCAATCACAAACTTCATTCATACAAACAACAAGGATTAACAGCAGAGGTTTAAACTAAATTTTGGACATGATAAAGAAATCTGAAATCGAAATTGAAATCGCCAGTCCGAGCTATTAATTCGCTCAGCTATCGTGAAATATCTTGACATTCACCTAATCCCTAAACCCTAAAATTGTTCGAGAATGCTTAATTTGATGACCAGCTAATTCTACAAGCTGTAAATCATTAAATAAAAAAAGAAAAGAAAAGAAAACCATAATAAAGAGATTGTAACTGGCTGAGCCTTACCTCAAATAGAGCAAAGCTGAACTTGGAATAATCAAAAGTGGGACCCCATCTTCTTTTTAGCCTGCAAAGACTCAAGCTAAGAACTGAAAGAACCATGAAATTTATTAGCAAAAAATGATGAGAATAAGAACTGATTATTAGGTTTTTTGACCAATTTTACAGTACACAAACCAAAAATCTTCCATTCCTACTCTCTACAATTACCATCTACTCAAACTAACAAATGAACATACACATATTATGCTTTTTTCCCTTTTTCAGAAAGCAGAGGAATTCTGGAAGGAAGGTTATTCGGGTCAAAAGAGATTTCCTACGCCGGAGGAATAGATTTAATGAACGGAAATCCAAAAAGCAATCGGCTCGTGAAAGTGGATGCTCTATGAACAAACAAGTAAAATGAGGCTGAAGATTTTATTCATGATTGCATGGGATGAGCAACGGCAGCAAGGACACTGTTTGCTAAGTCTTCATCCATCTTCACTGGAAGTGGTGGCATCTGCTTCATTATTTCCGGCATGTCATTCAATCTGAAAGGCAGATGGCAGAGGAAGAAGGTTTAAAAGTATTTATGTCAAAATTATTGCATATAAATGTGTATGCCAACGCAGATGCCAGCATCCATGTATGTATTAACTTTTGCATATTCTATGATAAGACTATAAAATGACATGTCCAATACATAGTTGTTTTTTAAAATTTATTGAGAAAATAACCTACAAAATGACCGAAGGAAAATAGATCCTCCTTTACAACGATCCTAAGAAATTAGAGAGATATAATTTATTTCTAATCGGAGAGAATTACACTAAAATGATAATTATTAAAATATTTAAATATTTAAACTCGTTTATTAATAAACTGGTAAAAGATAGGAACCTTATAAATCTACAACTCAAGGGAATTCTAGAAATCAGTGATATTGGACAATATATTTGCATCATATACTTCAACCCAAAATGTGTCGTCCAGATAAGTGAAGTTCTATTGGCAAGTAGAATATAAAAAAGGCAAAACTAGCTTCCATATCACAAGGTGAAGAGACTCATTCCCATGATTGCATGGGACAGCTTTAAGTTGACAAGATATAGAAGCTTTTCGCACATCTAGCCTAGGACAATTTAAAAATCAACTGCTGGGGGAGGAAATCCCTATTACTTGAGGAAGCAGTAACAGGAAAAACATTACACAACATCAAATTAGGCAGCATGAAGTATAGAAAACCCACTGCAAGGTATTTAAATGCAAAAAAAAAACCATTAGCTATCAAGAGCCTTTCAAAGACTCAACCTTCACCCAAGAATCGTTTACTCTCAACTTTCACTCAAGATCTAATATCTCACAGTTCAAGCTCCAGTTTTGAGCTACTTTTCAGTTCCAGGTCAATATAAGGTGCATGACAAGTTTATTAACTTTCCATATATACAATATATATACAGCTCCGCCAAAGCAATTTTTTGAGTTTTCGCGTGCTAATGTGCCCATTTATAGACTACAAATAGAAACTTTTTATGGAGATCAAATTAATAACACCCGCTCCATTATTTAAACTCTTGACCTGCACAATAACTATAATTAAATAGAGGAGCTATATGAGGAGACAAATACAATTAGAACAGATAGATTAACCGTGCACCATTGGATCCAAAAACCATATAGAAAGTCAAGTGCTTCAGAGGAGAACATTACGAAAGAGAAGAAAGGAAACACATTTATCACATACTCATTCATGATTTTGAGGATGTTATCTCGAGTTTGGCAAAGAGACCGATATTATCTTGAATCTGAAACAGAAGAAAAAAATAAACTTAATACAACTATATTAAACTGCAAAAAAAAGATAAGTGTAAACTCCTGTAATTTTTAAATCCTCACTTTCTGAATCTGGCCTAGAATCCAATACACAATATCTAGATTTCTCAAAGTAGTTATCTTTTGATTCCATTCCACATCAAATGTCAGATATTTGGAAATAAACAGAAACAAGAAAATGAATTGAAGATAAAGCACATCACATCAGTCTTAAAATAAAAGACAAATCCATTTATTCACATATTTCTTAGCACAAGTTATACAAAAAAAAAAAAATGCCAGACAACCAAAAATTACGAAGATGCTGCCGATTTAAAAACCTATAGTATTCAGTGCCTCAGAAATCATGAATATCCCAAGGATTTTAAATGGAAGACATTTACTAAGCATAATGATAATTGACTTTACCAGCAAAGCTGAAAGATTTGCAGATATCTGATTCAAAGCGTGAGCATTTTGTTCAAGAAGCTCTCCAGTGGGACCACCAATGGCTGCAGGCAGTGCAATGCCAAATTCAGCAAATAAGTTATTAAGTTCACCCGCAAACATACCACAAAAAAGGTCCTAAAAGACTTAATGCTTATGCAGTGAAGACTGGTAGAAGTGGCCTTTAAGTGTAGACACTACAAAGCTCAGCATCACGCATCTTAACTTTAATTTTCCTAACAAGAGAACATTTTGCATCAAAATTTCTCAAGTAAAATTATGTTTTCAAGAGAAGGTTTGCCTCTCGCTATCATTTTTTGACACACTAAGCATACCCATATAACGTCCACATGAATTGGTACCTACTACTAGTTCTCCCTTCACCCTTAAGAAGCATCGCACGAAACAAATCAAGAGTAAACAAACATTTGTACAGCTTATTTCAGTTTCAAAACACATGGCATCTTCCAAGAAAAGAAAAGAGAAGAAAACTCGAATAACAAATTTAACACAGAAATTTACTCTCATCAATATGCTAAGCAGTTATCCACATCCTAAGTCACACAATCGGTTCCATTTAAAGTCCCATTTAATTCATCAACCTTTAGATCTCCAAACAAATAGTACCTCTCTAAGCACCATTAACTTGTCTCATCAAAAAATGTAGCCACCACATCAGAAAGAGAACGGAAATATATGCAGCCTTCACTAATGCAATAATTTATAACTCATCTTGCACATCAGGCAAGTAGAAAAGGGAATCATGTTTACAGCCTCTGCCACAAATCATACTTTCCTATATGATCGGGTTTTATTTTTGATCATCCCATGCCAACTTTTTTAAACTGTCATGTTCCTTACTTAAAAAAACGAACAATTGTATGCTTATACTACAGTGAAGAATTAAAAGGAAATCCCATCCTTGAAGCAAAATATTCAGCCTTAACACCAAAGTCGTGCACCAATGCAGTGTAACCGCAGAGAATAATAAAATGAAAACAAAAACTATCACCTGAGTATGGCAATGTTAGAAGTTACAAATCATATGAGATGGTAATCACAAACTAACCTTTATATGAGATTCCGTCATCAATGTCAATGGGAATTACAGGCATTCCAAATGGAGGAGCATTTGTCCGAGTTGCAGCTTGAGATGACTTAATTGAATGATCAGTTACTCTTTCCTAAGAACCAAATGCAAATGGTATTTCCCAATGAATTTAGGCTAGGGTAGAAAAAAACAAAAGATAGTAGCACATTTTAAAAAATTTTGGTCAATGAATTGGGTAGAAACATAAAGCAGAATGCCACACCCAGAACTAACTTATTCAACATTAACTCCATATGATTAGGAACAGAAATGAAAAAAGAACAAGCTCAAACATTACTGGCTTTTTTCATCACAAAGTAAAAGGGAAAGAAGATCGTAGGAGATGCAATAATTGAAGGTTTCATACTACCTATGGGTAAAAGATGGAGTAATACCAGAACCACGTATTTTGAGCCATGTTTATTTAATAACGAGTCTTGATGTAGCATTCTCAGTGTTCTCAGTACAATATTGTCTGTTTTAGACAGGAGCCCGCACGGATTTGTTCTTGGTGTTAGCCTAAAATACGTTGTATCAAGCAGAGAGGAAAACTTTATTTATAAATTATCTATTTTTCACTCTCCCAAACAATGTGGGATGGTACCACCCCATTAGGATGGGTTGGACCTTCACTCAAGATCCTTCTTGCCTTCACATGACAGATTGTTACAATCTCCCCTCACACATGGCCCATAACAACTTAACTTATGTTTTTGTACAAATTAGACCATAATGTATATGACGTGAGCAATTTTCTCATTACAATTAACTTTTTCGTTAAATGATACATGTGTTATACGCACGACTTTTTTTTTTCCAAAATCACCCAATTGAACTTCTCTCTCTGAGCGTTTAAGCTTTTGCCATTTGACCTAAATTTCCTACTCATCGCTCAAATTAGAAAATGGTTATCCTGCTTCGCTTTCTTCCTCCCACTACGACCTGGTCTTCTTTTTGGGAAAAATCCTCTACCTCAAGAACCACCTCAACGCCGATACCCATAAACCCCTCCAACCGAACCTAAATTTCGATCTACTGACCTCTCCTCTCACAAGTCCGTTAAGTAGTGCCTCTCCTTGATGGGCCTTGAGCTCTCCGCCAATGAACACATCCCCAACATGTACCCTCTGCTTCTCACCGCTGATCCTCACTTCGATCTTTACTCGATTTTCGGTTACCTTCAACAGAGGTTAAAATTTCAGTTTCGGATATTATAAAGTCCATAATTCAATGCCCTAGACTCCTTGTATCGGATTCGGACAGTTTGAAATATGCACACAACCACATTGGTATGTGGCAGGAATTCAAATAACACAATCTAACCTCTGCAATGTAATTGTTCAACAAATTGGACTAGTTTCTGTGGAATAGAGGAAAAAATTTACATAAATTCTGCCCATAATGTTTTTGATGCGAAACCTCAATTTACAGAAATAAGCAGGGGTGATTTACAGACATTTAAACCAGGAAAGAAGACTCACTTTCACCTTCTTCGTGAAAGGAGACTCGCCTTGAGAGAGAGAGAGATTCAATTGGAGTAATTTTGGAAAAAAATAAGTCTTGTCGTTGCACATGTATCATTTAACAGAAAATTTAACATCATTGGGTAAATTGCTCATGACACATATGTTAGGGTATAATTTGTACAAAAATGTACGTTTGTTTTCAGTACATTATCTCATACGATAGAGTTAAAATTGCACTTAAATATAATAACCAAAAAACATGCATAAATACATATAAAAAAAAAGACAATAAATACATATAAAAAAAAAGACAATAAATACATATAAAAAAAAAGACAATAAATACATATAAAAAAAAAGACAATAAATACATATAAAAAAAAAGACAATAAATACATATAAAAAAAAAGACAATAAATACATATAAAAAAAAAGACAATAAATACATATAAAAAAAAAGACAATAAATACATATAAAAAAAAAGACAATAAATACATATAAAAAAAAAGACAATAAATACATATAAAAAAAAAGACAATAAATACATATAAAAAAAAAGACAATAAATACATATAAAAAAAAAGACAATAAATACATATAAAAAAAAAGACAATAAATACATATAAAAAAAAAGACAATAAATACATATAAAAAAAAAGACAATAAATACATATAAAAAAAAAGACAATAAATACATATAAAAAAAAAGACAATAAATACATATAAAAAAAAAGACAATAAATACATATAAAAAAAAAGACAATAAATACATATAAAAAAAAAGACAATAAATACATATAAAAAAAAAGACAATAAATACATATAAAAAAAAAGACAATAAATACATATAAAAAAAAAGACAATAAATACATATAAAAAAAAAGACAATAAATACATATAAAAAAAAAGACAATAAATACATATAAAAAAAAAGACAATAAATACATATAAAAAAAAAGACAATAAATACATATAAAAAAAAAGACAATAAATACATATAAAAAAAAAGACAATAAATACATATAAAAAAAAAGACAATAAATACATATAAAAAAAAAGACAATAAATACATATAAAAAAAAAGACAATAAATACATATAAAAAAAAAGACAATAAATACATATAAAAAAAAAGACAATAAATACATATAAAAAAAAAGACAATAAATACATATAAAAAAAAAGACAATAAATACATATAAAAAAAAAGACAATAAATACATATAAAAAAAAAGACAATAAATACATATAAAAAAAAAGACAATAAATACATATAAAAAAAAAGACAATAAATACATATAAAAAAAAAGACAATAAATACATATAAAAAAAAAGACAATAAATACATATAAAAAAAAAGACAATAAATACATATAAAAAAAAAGACAATAAATACATATAAAAAAAAAGACAATAAATACATATAAAAAAAAAGACAATAAATACATATAAAAAAAAAGACAATAAATACATATAAAAAAAAAGACAATAAATACATATAAAAAAAAAGACAATAAATACATATAAAAAAAAAGACAATAAATACATATAAAAAAAAAGACAATAAATACATATAAAAAAAAAGACAATAAATACATATAAAAAAAAAGACAATAAATACATATAAAAAAAAAGACAATAAATACATATAAAAAAAAAGACAATAAATACATATAAAAAAAAAGACAATAAATACATATAAAAAAAAAGACAATAAATACATATAAAAAAAAAGACAATAAATACATATAAAAAAAAAGACAATAAATACATATAAAAAAAAAGACAATAAATACATATAAAAAAAAAGACAATAAATACATATAAAAAAAAAGACAATAAATACATATAAAAAAAAAGACAATAAATACATATAAAAAAAAAGACAATAAATACATATAAAAAAAAAGACAATAAATACATATAAAAAAAAAGACAATAAATACATATAAAAAAAAAGACAATAAATACATATAAAAAAAAAGACAATAAATACATATAAAAAAAAAGACAATAAATACATATAAAAAAAAAGACAATAAATACATATAAAAAAAAAGACAATAAATACATATAAAAAAAAAGACAATAAATACATATAAAAAAAAAGACAATAAATACATATAAAAAAAAAGACAATAAATACATATAAAAAAAAAGACAATAAATACATATAAAAAAAAAGACAATAAATACATATAAAAAAAAAGACAATAAATACATATAAAAAAAAAGACAATAAATACATATAAAAAAAAAGACAATAAATACATATTAAAAAAAAGACAATAGGATTACTGATTCGGTTAGATTATCCAATATTGAAAGTACTTAGTTTGATTATATTGCATATAATATGAACATACAGAATTCTTATAAATTGCAGTAAAAAAAATACCAGGATAGCAAAATAAGAACCTAAATATTAATTATCGTACCTTTTTGTCTTTGTTCTTTCTACTTAGATTGTGCTCATCTTTCCTTCTTTTGCTGCTTTCCTTTTTCTGAGACAAGATAATGATCATTACAAAATACGATCTAAGAGAATTTACTAAATAACCAGTAGATAGTGCTCAATAAAGACTATTGTTTCATTCATACAAAAAAAAACAGTATAATATATAGCCCACCGAAATTTATCTTCGTTTTCTTTATATTTGATAGGATCAAAACTAACACAATCAGCGAAGAGAGGTATGGACAAAATTCTCAGTAGTAAAACACCATTAATAGAACACCCGAGCACACAAGGGAGACTCAATACTCTCTCAGATGAAGAGGTAATCTAATAATTAGTTATGATTTCCTTTCAATCAGATGGTTAAAAAGAAAGTGCAGTGGGAAAACAGGTGCTAAATACCAACATGTTACAAGTATTTGAATTCCTACAAAATGACAGTTGGTTAATGAATGTATCTTTTTAAAATCACAAATAAATAAATTAATTAGCACTACGTGGAAAAGTTGTTTTATAGCCATTACCTAAGAAATGACTGAATAGTTAAATCCTACAAAAAGATAAACATAGTATTTCTTCAAATATCAAATCAACTGAACTTAGGCCTGATACAACATATCATTCAACAAAGTAACAAATACCTTCTGTATTTTTCCAAATCACGAAGTTTAAAAAAAAAAAAATACAAGAGTGCAGATGAAACTGGTTTTAAGACATAAATAGGCAGCAATCAATTTAAAATATATATATCTTCAACTGAATTTCATGGACACAAACACACTCTTATAGACATTATAAATGTGAGAGTCAAATATAAATATCCACTTGATCCTTCCATCATATGTGAAATCGAAACTTTCAAGATTTAAAAGCTGTGGTACCTTAAAACAATTACACAACCTAACTGGGATTTCATTTATCTTTTCAATTCATCGGCTAACAAGCAAACTTCCAATCCTAGGAAATGATGGTTCTCACTATTCTTAAATCATACCAAGCAAGATGCAAAGAAAATCATGCATACGTTCATCCATCTGCAGCGTAAGGCAACATCTCGTACTGTCTTGTTTGGTAGTTGCATGGCTATTTTTGCATACCGAATGATATTGGAGTCTGACGAGTAGCTGCAAGATATAAATTCAACCATCGTATTCAACAAGTTGCTAAGACTAAGTCTTGGCAATAAAGAAAAATCTCTAATGATAGAGTGAAAAACAACCACCTTCTCTTATGAACACATAAAAAAAACATCCATCTAAGAATTGTAAAAAAACATACAGCAAACTTATCCAGGATTTAAAAGGTCTATTTTTGTGACTCTAGCTAGTAATTTCATTCTTATTAGATAGGAGGGTCTACATGCTACCATGAAGATATGTGAGATGCTCTAAGGGGTCTAGAGACCCCAAGTAATATGTAAGAAGAGACCCTTCAAGTTTCATCTAGCTACTAGCAATTTTCTTGATGACATTATGAACAAAAGCATAATAAAATCATTCTCCAAATCATCTGCAAATCATTGTCTATCGTACCTATTTTATAGGTAATATTAGATTTGCCTTCTAATTTTACATGTTGATGTGACGCTTATGTATCACTCAAATAATTAAGATATATTCAAATAGTTAAATAAAATATTAATTAGACTGATTAATAAGTGTCACATCAGCATGTAAATTTAGAATATAAAATTAGAAAGTAAATATAACATTACTCTTATTTTATTTACTGTAGACCCTATCGTATTTCTAAGCAATAGGGAATCAGTGAACTCGTTAATGGGTCCAAACTTGATGATTGGCCTTTTACATATCAGCCAACGCAGACAACATCAGGAAAGATTCTTCTTTACTTTTCTGCTTTAAGATAACTAAAAATTCCTATGGAACAGTACTTTAGAAAACCTTCAGTAGAGCAACTTGAGAGGTATTCCTCTAGTTGAATTCCCCAAAACATCAGTACTTCGCAACTCTAACAAATAATTATCCCAACTACAATTTATTTAACCTATTAAAAATCTATTCAAACTTAAATTCAAATTCATGCTTCTATCAACGTACTCCATCTCAATTTCCCTTCAAGATTGAAAACAGTAAATCGTGAAAATCACTTGTACACAGAGAAACCATGAATTTACAATTTAATCCGATGTAATCTTGCAAACACACTTCCACCTGTTATTGTTCATCCATTCTCAATTCATCTAAAGATTTGATAGTACTTAAAACACCCAAATCAGTATTCTCAAACTACAAAATCAAATAATTCAATTACTACTCACTTTTTAAGCCCCTCGTCTAGAGTCGTCTGCTCATCAGCTGTCCAATCCATGGAGATTCCAGGGTTGTGCTTCATAGCCGCTGCAGCCCCCGAATTATCAGGAACTGACACAGTCATCGAATTCCCGTTGGTCAGATTCCCTCCATCAAAAGCATGGCCAGATTCTTGATGATTCCCAGATGGATTAGCCATTCAGTCACCTACTCTAAGAATTCAAAAACCCAAAATCCAATTATAGCTTAACTCTTCAGAAACCCACTATCAATCAGTTGTTCCCGCCAGTTTCAGTACCCGCCAAATGAAAAACAGAGAGCTCAAATGAGAAGAATACTCGGAAAAAGATAAAGAAGAGAATTGAAGAGCAAAAAATGAACAGATAAGGTTGAGACTGAAGGGAGCTCAGAGGAAAACAATATGAAATTATGAAAAACTGCAGACATATAAATGGTGGAGAAATCGGGGGGGAACGGAAGAAAGGGTTTGAAAGCGCCGTACATCGCTTCGAAAATCCACACAGCAACTGCTTCTATTTTTCCCCATGGATTCAGCTTGTCCTTGCAGCCGTGACTCGCAGAAATTAATATTTAAAAATAAATTAAAATAATTAAATATCTAAAAATAAACTAACAAAAAAAAAACCAAATGCTTTTTGCAAAAATAGCTTTTTGGGTTCCTTTTTATGCACTTTTTCGAAAGCCCATACGCTGCTTTTCTGTAGTAGGATTCTGCAATACAAAGTGACGATTTTACCCTTATCTTTCTGAAGAATGTTACTATTTTGAATATTTTACTTTCGGTGTGAAATGACTAATCAGGCCATATCATATCAAATATCCATCGACTGCCCCCACTTTTCATCCATTAAATCTAAATTATTAATTCTTTTAATATTCTTTTTGTTAATATTATTATTGCTTACATAAAAAAATTTCAGAGAGTACTAGACTGAATATAAATTATTAATTTTAATATTTTAATAGTTTTTATTAATAATGAAGTGAAAATTAGGATCTCAATATAATTTTTTTACATTTCCCATATTATAAAATTTAGAGAAAAATAAATGAGTAATTATCGATGGTAACTTATTAACGTCTTTGTATATTCAAACGTAATTGTTTGTTCTATGCAATTCCTTAATGTTTCTACGTCGTGAGACGACATGTAAATATAGTTCAAAATAAATTCACTACATTGATATCTCTTGGGAAAAAAAAAAGAGAGAGGTATAGTTGTAGGTCCTGACAATAATTCAGTATTTAAAATAAGTATTAAGAGAGGTATACTTGTGCGTTTAAGACTTCGTCATAATTTGTATTAGTGTTACTATTGTTTAATACGTGATTGGCTAAGTGTCGAGACTTAAATGATTATATGATAAAGTGTAAATTAAGAGTCGCTACAATAAGCACATACATGTCATTATGAGATATTTGTGTAAATCGTCGTGTAATGCTCAATGCGTTAATTTCTGAGATTTCATAAAAGATTTAAAATTTGGGTGTGAATTAATTAAATTTATCAAGAGTATTGAAATTGTTAACCATTTTTATCAATAAGTATGAGTTAGTAGAGTTTCGTGTAATTTTTTAAATTCATAACCATTTTATTAACGTGTGAAGTGATAAAGTTTCACCACGAGACGTTAGATTGATATTGATGAATGAGTAGAATAATTTGAATGGGGTTTTAAAAGAAAATGAAATTTATAACGTTCAATTAATTTCTGATACATGGTTGTCGAAATTTATACTGGTTAAATATTATTTTTACCTTCAAAGTATAAGATATTAACAAGTTGGACCTTAATTTTTTTTTTTTAACAAGGTCGTCATTAACGTATGAATTTTTAACAAATTAATCCTCGATAGACGACCAGTCTCAAAGCAGTTTTACACATTTCTTTTGGATCGGCGCTCAGTCCAGACAAACATACCAAACAATATTGAATGAGTCTAAAATTTTTACCACACAACTGACGTATCATGAAAATATAGTCGACAAAGTTTTTTTATTTTTCAAGATTTGTACAATTTATTATAATTATTTTTCGTATAAATTGCATAAATAGTTATAATAAATTACGACATAATATGTTCTAATGATATATTGGTCTTGTGGTGAAAATTCCAGACTAATTCAATATCGTTTTATATTTTTTATGAGGTAGTAAGTCATATGCACGTTCGCTCTCAAAGGAATGGGCGCTCGGTTATGAGAAGCTTCCCAGAAAATATACTAAATGATATTTAATTAGACTGAAATTTTTACCACGCAACAGAGATATCATAGGAACATAGTCTGCAAAGTTTCGTGATTTTTCAACATTTGCACGATTTATTGTAATTCGTTACACAATTTATATGAAAATAATTATAATAAACCTTACAAATCTTGAAAAACCACGAAACTTTACAGACTATGTTCTCATTATACGTTGAGTGTGTGGTAAAAATTTCAAAGTAATCCAATATTGTTTATTGTGTTTTCTAGACCGGACGTCTATTCCTTTGAGAGTAGGCACATGGTCCATAGAAAATGCGCAGAACTACGTAAAAATTGGAGACCAGACGACCGTTCTTAGAGACCGGTCACCCGACAGGGGTTAATTTGTTAAAAATTCATACGTTGGTGATATTGTTAACAAAAAAAAAAAAAAAAGTTTCGACTTGTTAATACCTCATTTAAAGGTAAAAGTGATATTTACCCATTCATGTTCAAATAAATGATTAAAAGAAAATACAAATTATCCATCATTTAACGTGTAATTATAAATCACCCATTGAACTCAGGGGGCAACCAAATTATACCATATTGTTACATAATTCTTTAAAAACAACATGAATAACACATACTTACGCGCTCTAAGATCATGGGAATTGAACAATATACGTTTATTTTCTTATCTAATCTCTTAAAAATTCGATAATTTGCATTAATTGTATAAATTATTATTTGACACGTCAATAAATATTTTAATAAAATAGAACGAGAGAGTAAACATATCATTACTCTTTACTATTTTGACACATACATATAGTTTTTTAAGTGATTAATTAATTAATTTAATTAAGAAGTGAGTGATTAGTAGATTAGCAGATAATCTATTACTATTAATTAAATATATCGTTAAGTAAGCGTGAGTTCAGAGCTGTTGGCGAGGGAGGAAGGCGAAGGCCCGAAGCTAACGATATGGAGCTTACTTCTTCTCCTGGAAGATCGCCGGTGAACCTTAGTGACTGTATGGAGGAGCTCGTAAAGTTCGCGCTCCAATCTCACATCGAGGGAATCCTCCTTATCGATCTCGGTTTGTCCAAGGAGTTCTGCTCTTACATCCTCAATGAAAATCTTGGCCACCTGATATGGCCTTCTACTGGTAAGCTTCCCAAAGAAAGATTTGATCTGTTTGATTACGGATAAAGTGATATTCGGACAGGATTTGTTTGTCTAATGTTTTGCTACAGCTATATATTGTATGATCGCGAAAGTGAATGAACGGTGATTTTCGCCAGTACAAACGAGATATCTGCCATTGATGCCGAGCAGAGCTGTTGGCGAGGGAGGAAGGCGAAGGCCCGAAGCTAACGATATGGAGGTTACTTCTTCTCCTGGAAGATCGCCGGTGAACCTTAGTGACTGTATGGAGGAGCTCGTAAAGTTCGCGCTCCAATCTCACATCGAGGGAATCCTCCTTATCGATCTCGGTTTGTCCAAGGAGTTCTGCTCTTACATCCTCAATGAAAATCTTGGCCACCTGATATGGCCTTCTACTGGTAAGCTTCCCAAAGAAAGATTTGATCTGTTTGATTACGGATAAAGTGATATTCGGACAGGATTTGTTTGTCTAATGTTTTGCTACAGCTATATATTGTATGATCGCGAAAGTGAATGAACGGTGATTTTCGCCAGTACAAACGAGATATCTGCCATTGATGCCGAGAATGTTTTTGTTCGAAATGTGTATTTCAACTGCGTACTTTTTTCCGTCCTCAAGAGTAGCTGAGAACGCAAAAAAAATTATTTCATCGACGAGACATGCAAAAGTAATTAGATTAAATCGTTATGAAAAAATGCAGACAATCGTGCTGTCCTTTTCGTTTAATGAATATTATTAACAGTTCAATACTGTTGTTTGGTGAAACACGACCATTTTCTATCCCTGTTTTTGAGATATATAATAGATTGTTTTCTTAAAAGGCGAATTTCATGATTCTCAAATACTGCAGATTCTTATTCGCAAGAATTATATCAGATTTCTTTGTGCAAACATCTAGCATCCGCTTTATATGAGCTTATACTCTCCAAAACAAATGTCAGTTCGTGTAAGAAAAAGACACTGTTTGATAAAGATTGTGCCTTGGAGCAGAATGTTGAACTGGATAAGCTTGTTATCGACAAAGGAACTGAACTACTCAATGTAAGCAAATAATTGTCTGACCAGTGTGTTACATAGAAGCTTCTTTGTACCAAGCAGTAATTTTTTGGCTATATAGTAGATTCTGAAGGCATTAAATTTTGAACTCCACGTTCAGGAGCCTTTTTTTAAACAGCTAAGAGGTACTTTTAGTTATTTCCTATACATTTTTTTTTACCTATTTGAGAATAAATTTAAACTTTGTTACATATCAAGCAATTAGTTAATCAAATATATTTACATTTAGAGGTGTTTCGTCATGGAATCTGAACATTGTTTCTAGATGGACAAAAGACAGTTGAAGGAAGATGTGCTGTTGGTGACTACAATCGGTATATTTTCAATATTTTGAAAGCATGAAATTCTTTTGATTTGGTATGAAGCTCTATCTGCTCATTTTTAATTTTGCTATTTGCTTGTGCATATATTGTTGTTTTTTCAACCCTTATAAATTTTTTAAGAAACTCTACTTCAATTATTTGGGTAACAATAATGTTGCGGCCACTAAGCTCCAACAGAAAAAAAGATACACTATTACTTAACACTGTATACCTTTTATTTTACTGTTTGCTTTTGCATATGATGTGTGCACCTCTTGTTGGTGATGAATCTTAACTGAGTTTGCTCGTGTTATTCGGCAAAAAAAGTAGATCAGAGTCATGAAACAAACTTCATTTGTGGAAATTTTGAAGTAAAAATTGGAATTCTTTATAGGAAAAGGTCCTTGAACAAATAGGATACACTATACTCAACACTGAATACCTTTCGTTTTACTGTCTGCTTATGCATATGATGTATGCACCTCTTGTTGGTGATGAGGCTTACCTGAGTTTGCTCTAGTTATCCACCAGAAATGTCCTTGGACAAAAAGGATGCATATTGCATTGCTACTCCTTCACAGCCGTGTTCTTGTCTGAAAGGACATGAGAAAAGTAGAGTGCCTAAAATGTTTGGTGACACAAGACTATTTTGCTTCGAGGAATTTAAAGCTCGTCCCTCAAATCTTGTTAACATATTAAGATGTCTGATAGAGTTTCTTTTTTTCCAAAACTAATCATGCTGGTTCTTCATCTTATTTGATAGTATATAACACTGCTTTTATTATATTTGCGGATTCATTTAGATGACTGCAGCAGATCTAAACATGGTATAAGAGAGAATCAGCTGGATGCATGAATTTCTCATTTTTGTGCCCCTTATATTCTTCTTTCTCCTGCTTCCTCCATCTTTATTCCTCTCGTCCTATCACTTCTTGGACCTTGTAAGGTTGAACTTTATACTTTATTTGAAAAACCCAACTCTAAGTGTCTAATATCCATTATCATTACTAGATAGTTTTCAGTGTTTAAATTTCCTTTCATTGTGCATATTTTCTTCTTGTGTGGTATCTTTATAATGAAAGGCTTTCTTGGTTTCTTGATTCTGTGACTGGCATAATTACTGATTACTAAATTACCCTACAGAGTCTCTCTAATTGTTTGTCTTTAACTGCATTTCTAGGATGGAAGCTGGAGCCTTGATTCTCTTTAATAAATGTTTAGTGCTCGAGGTTCAGGTAGTGTGACGCTTTCTCTCGTACATCTATGTTTCCATGACATTTCCTTGGCATTCAATAAGGTTTTTTTTTTTTTAATGGCAGGACGTACGTCACTACCCTTCATTCTCTGAGATGTTAAAGGCAGAGACTCTAGGAAAAGTTCTTCCTGGTGTCAAAACCATAGAAGATGGTATTATACTTGTGTTTGAATTAAAACATGAAATGGCTGTTCTATCTACTTCTTCTGTTGATGTGCATCGTAATATGCATACATATTAGATTATAAATAATTAGGCAAGACAAAGAATGGAGAAGAGGGACCAGTAGATTGAAATGGGTTAATGAATAAAAAAATGGTTTTTAGCTATTATGTCTCATGACATTAATCCTCAATTATATATATTAACGGGACACTAAAATCTTTTGATAGCATGATGGTCGTGAAAAAATCTTATGAAGTGGTGTACTCTGGCATGTTAGTAACATAACACGGGTTAAGTCATTGTTGTTTTCTGGAAATCTAAAGTTTATGCAGCCTTACTGATTTGTCTCTAACTGTTAATCTTGGCCTATATATGAAAGAATACAAAAGTATCCATATGATTTTGAAACTCGTCTGTGTAGGAAGTTTTAATCAGTTTTCTGTTCATATATTGGATGCAATTCTTACAGGTGTTCGAGTATACAGGAAATTTTACAGTGAAGAGAAAGAAAAGTCCAATGGTGTGCTTGCCATATGTGTTGCAAAATCAGTTGTTCAGCCATACGATATTCTGGCCAGAATACTATCCGTTAGTATTTGCTAACCGTCATCATATGATTTGCAGTTAGGAAGAATACATGAATTAAATTTATGTCTGATTCCTCTATTCTTAATTGTTATTCTAAAAAACAGAGGATGTTCTTTTCTTTTTTCTTTAACTAGGAAAATAATAATTGGAAGATGAAAAAATACCGCTTGACATCTCAAAACGAAAAAGTTTTCGCTGCACGTAAATGGAGGCTTAACTTTTAGCTCTTTTCTCACTAGTTGTTTCCGCTAGTAGATGAAAATAATATATGTAGATAAGGGATTGCAGTGTCATGTCTTTTAGTTCTAATATAATGCTTTTAATACTTGGTTCAGGGGTTGGGTCAGAAGGGAATTGAAAGCATTTTTGAATTCTCTCCAACAAAGGGTGCAATAGCATCCGGCAGTGCTACTTAAACCATCGAAGTGAACATTGTCTTCCAAGGTTTGCGATATTATATACTAAAAAAAAAAAGAAGTACAAAATTTTTTTTTTCTAAAATAAAACTATGTTTCGATCTGTATTTTGTTGTAAATACTCTATGTTTGGTTATTTTGTTGACTATCACATCTGATCAAACTTATGAATTTAAACAAGACCCTAGTCTTCCCTCTGGGACATTATTAGCGTGTTTGTGCTATTTAGCCCTGCTTTTCTATTACAATATATATATATTGTATTGGAAAATGTCTCATATTTGCAAAGAGTCGTGGAATTGATTGAATTCGGGTCAAACGTAGGTATGGATTTTTTGTTTTCTCTAAGATTTTTGGGTTACAGTAATTAATAAGAAAAATGTTATTTTAAATAAGACACTCTTCCTTTATTGGAATTTGTTCTTTCTTTTGACTTTCTTTCTTGTGTAATATTTTGTGATAAATATTGAACCAATGGACAAGTGACATAGTTCTGTGTCACTTAAAAATGATGAACGATAAACGAGTTCATTGAAAGAAAACAACTAAAACATCACACTGACTTTAAATAAAACACCATAGGTCCAGTAATCTCGCCTGAAAACAACCACGAGTTTCATACTTGGAAAAAATACTTCTACAGAGTATTTTGCAAGACAATATTCAATAATCCTTCACTTCCCTTTGCTCATCTATAGCAACCCTTTATTACTAACTTTAACTTCTAAAAATTTTCAATAAACTAATAAAGACTAACTTTGCCATCACATTATGTAATTATTTATGAAGTGATTATTCTCATGCTTTAGGAAATTGACATTACACGTTTGTTTTAGACGATATAACTGTTCTATATTTTCGAGTCACGGATAGGATAAATCCACAGGTATGGTTTATGAGATTTTGTGTTTTCAATTTACAACTTGTATGGTAAGTAAAATTTGTTATTTCAAATGTGTTTTTTCAATTGTAGGATTTTTCTACGACATTTTACTGAAAGATGAAAATAGTTTATCAATAATTGTTATGAAATTTCAAGCATATGGTAATTTCTTTCCTTTTTATCTTATTGATATATCATATTTGTCAGCGTAGAACTTGTCCATGTTTACTAGCTAGTACTTGGTTAGTTTGATAGTTAATTAATCAGTAGTTGAAACGTAATTAGTATAGTGTAATGATATAACGTAGCATATAAAAAACAGCTTTCATTCTTGACTAATAGATGCATGCATCTTACTGTTGTGCTTCAACTACAGAGAGGTGAATTGAATGCGACTTATTAATCATAATTATGTCTTGAGAAGCATGTAGACGATGGTGGACACCCACTAATCTTGTCATTTAATTAAGGCAAATAGCCTATTAGGCTTTAAACTTATAGATGAATAGTAAATAAATTTTTAAATTTTATTTTTAAGCGCATATTTTCTTGAACTTAGAGGTGTTAGCAATTAAATCAGTCATTAAAAGTTTCATCTAAGAAATCACGCTTTTGTTACGTGATCTTTCTATGTTTAGTGACTTTTCAAAGAAACAACTCTCGGCATAATGAATTTGGTGAATTGGTGATTGTCGAAAATAAATAAGAACCACCAAAATCATTCTATCGAGAGTTATTTCTCTTTAGAAATTACATTGGATATAAGACACGTGATAAAAATGTAATTTATTTAACCACACGTCTAATGACGGAAGACTTCAGTGATAATATTCTCAAGTTTGATAAGTTATTTGCTAATAAAAATTTACAAATCTAATGACTCTTCACCTTTAAGTTATAATGCTAATTTGCATTTTATTTTATATTTTGTCGTTATACTAATTTATATAATTGATTTATTGTTTAAATTATTTTATATATTGTAATTGTCATATAACGAATGAGTAGAAATGTTTAAAGTTAGGTCATCATATTTGTCACTCGGCTAAAACCGTATATGAGATTTTCATCTCATACGGTTTCAAAGTCATTGGATTTTTATCCTTGTTTGACGATAAAATTGCACATTGTTCGCACGAGAATAGATATGCAATTGGGAATTCAACTAGTGCATTGTTAGTTAGAAATTGTATTTTGACGAATTTACCAACTTTAGCTAATGAAACTCATTAATTTATAAAATAATTATTTAATTTCAGTTTCATATATAAAGGAGGATCTAGTCTAGCTAATGACTTTCCACTTTTCTCATTTTTCAACTGAAATCAATCAATGCAACTTTTACCAACTCACGTGCAATCTGTTCTTCATCATGTAGCATCACGCTGCCACGTGGAAAGATCAAGATCCGCCATGATCGTTGACCAATCCAAAATCTGAATGACTGTGATGTTACAATATTGTATGCATCCTTACCTCATATAATCGCAGCCCACGTGATCTGGTATCCTTTCAATTATTTCTTTGCCTCCTACCAAAATAAATAAATAAATAAATCATTTTAAAAAATAAAAGAAATACGTAAAAGGCTGAGAAGGGTAAAAAGGGGTCCACCTCCACCAGATGATGATTCAGTTGAATCATAGGACTGATTTTCTGTGTAGTTTTATTTGATAGGGCTACTAGCTTTGTACTTCCCCCGCCCTCCCAAATATTTATTTATACAAAATCAAATCCTTAAATATTACATTTAGTGTATTAAATTTAGAATATTATGAGAATTAGTTAATAAAATCCAATCAAAATTATTAGTTTATTTAAAAGTCAGTTATAGTCTGACAAACAATTATCGTGAAAGAATGTTAAATCTACAAATACTAAATAGGTAACGTTGATTGATTGTAAATTGTATTAGTAATTTGGTCTTTTAGCATCAAATCTTGAAAATGACAATATTACCCTATTCTCTTCTTTTTTTATATATATAGAATTATTCTTCCAATATTTTATGCACGGATAACGTACTTTTATGTTTAATAAAAATATGCATTACAGATGGAAGGGTATATGAGTCAATAACCATGTGGGAGGTGACACATTTTCAGGTAGCCGACAACCCACTACCTAATTCTTACCGCAAACAAATACTTTATTGTATTTAAAAATAATTAATTATAATAATTGTAATTGGAATCCTATCTATATATTATCACAAGAAAAGTGAAAGAGAATAAGACTTTTTATTATAAAAAAAAAAAAAAAAAAACTGTTTTTCTTATATTATAAAAGGGCAAAATGGGTACGATAGAATCAATTAATTGTTAGTTATAATTAAAATGTATATTTATATGGTAAATCTGACACTATCTATTGGAATAAAATTGGATCAAATAATAATTTTTTTTAATATATAGTATATCAATTGAATTAAAAGGTAGTATTTAAAAGTGGCGGGCTAGATTAAGATAAAAGGCTTGTTATTTTGATTAATCTACCGTCTGAAGCAAAGTGTTTGTCTTCCCCGACAATACTGTCGGAAATATGAAATGGAAAAACCTCGAGGTTGAGGTGGGTCGATCCATCCTTAATTTATGTTTTGATGCATGTGTTTTTATGTGTGAGATTGGTTCAGACATTGACAACTCTTATGTTTTGCTCTATCAATATCATGGAATGGAAATTTCCTCCATTTTTCTTCTCCCCCCCAGCCCCCACCCTCTCGGCAATGTTTCAGTGAAGAACCTTCCTAATCCATCTACCCACTTATATTTGTCGGAAGTTTCTTTTTACCATTTTGGATTTTCTTCTGAAACTGTGAAATCCAGACCAAAAGTTTCGGTTTCTTGTTTTGTTGTTTTTCGCATTATTTGGTTTTACGGAGAAATTGGGGGTTTTTTTTGGCAGAAAGTGACGAAGGTTTTGTCCATGAAGTCATTTTATCTTTTGGTGAGTTAAATCCCTCATTTGTTTCGTGGGCTCTGTTATTTTTTTGTACTTTTATTTATACTTTTGAGGATGAGTCTCATCTGGGTTTCGATGGAAATTTGTTGTTTTCTCTTACAAATGTTCTCTGCCATTATTGAAACCTACAAGCTCAAACCAGCCAAATCTGAATCTTATGGCCTGCATTTTTTTTTCGCTGATTGGGGTTTTTGTTCAGTTTAACCCATTTCTGGTTATCAATACCATCTGGGCCTGAAGCTTCTAACCAATTTTCCACTTCTGCAACCTCCATAGCAAGATCTTCAACTTTTTTCATCTGGGTTTTCTTTTTCAGTGTGATGCATATTGGGGTTTGCAAAAATGGCGAATCTTGTACCAGGTGTTCTCCTCAAGCTTCTTCAACATATGAATACAGATGTGAAAGTTGCAGGAGAGCACAGGTTATCTCTTTTACAAGTTGTTAGTATTGTTCCAGCTCTTGCAGGGGGTGAGCTTTTTCCAAACCAAGGCTTTTATTTAAAAGTCTCTGATTCTTCTCACGCCACATATGTTTCACTTCCTGATGAACATGATGATCTAATTCTTAGCGATAAAATTCAATTGGGTCAGTTCATTCACGTCGAATGGCTTGAATCGTCTTCGCCTGTCCCGATTCTTCACGGCGTTAGGCCGATTCGGGGGCGACACCCTTGCTTGGGAAGCCCGGAAGATATTGTTGCAACTCATTCTCTCAATTTTCTTAGTAGTTCTTCTTTGAGTTCTAACTCTGTTGAGAAGGTGAAGTTGGGTTTGAAGGAGAAATCTTCGAATTTGAGATTAAATGGTAGTAGTGTTAAGGAAGAACGATCCGAGAAGCCAAAGCCATCATTTAGTCGATCGAAATCTGCTTTAGCCAAACCTGCACTGAATTTGGACGTGAAAAGGGAATCACTGACTAGATTGAAGTCTTTGAATTCGAGGTCAATCCCTTCGTCTCCAACAAGTTGCTATTCATTGCCTACTTCTTTTGAGAAATTTTCCAATGGGATCAAGCAACAACAGGCAAAGATCAAGGGAACAGAAAAAGGAACAGCTCGGGTGGGAGTGATCGAAAAGTCTGTTTCCATTCGATCTGCCAGTCCGACAACAAAGAAAGCTTCAATGGGTAATCCGATAAGAAATTTGGTTCAGGGATTTGAGTTGGGGGCCAAAGTTTTGAGGAAGAGTTGGGAAGGGAATATGGAGGTAAAGAACAAAGATAACCCAAAGTTTAAAGCTACCAAGCTCGAGCCGAAGCCTGATCTCCGACCCTCTGTAAGTTTTATTGGTCTTATAGAATATTTCGATATAATTCTCTTCTCGGCTTATTTCACATATTTTCTGCGTTGATTAGATGTCAAATATCTCAATGACAGAATATTCTTCCATTTTTCATGCAATGGGCCATCTATGAGGTTATTGAATGAAGAAATTTGTATAAATTATCGTAAAATTAATTTTGTCATAAAAAAATGATGGAAGACTTTCCACTATCACCTCATTTCTTATTCCACGCCCTTTATTTGTACGTCGATAACCAAGTTTCTTATCAATCGAACATTTACTTGACAGGTTCCTAGAAAGAGTACTTCAGGCGATAGAATGCAATCTAAAGAGGAGAGTAAGGCTCAGCTATCTGCAAAGACATTTAAAGAGGAGAACAAAGTTCAGACCTCTATGAAAAAAGCTGCAGTAAATGGAGCTATGGAGGATGATATCTCAATTAAGCAAAGAACTTCAGTTGGAAAGAAATTATCTACTGATTCATCTCAGAAAGGGCCTTTGGCAAATTTGGTCAAGATCCCGTTGAGCAATAGAAGATTGGCAGACGGAAATCTTTCGTGGGTGTCCCTCCCGCCATCACTTGCCAAGCTTGGGAAGGTACAGAGTTTGTAACATCACGTAAAATAAACCAAATTTTATACCCGAGTATTCAATTTGATAACCCGCTACTAATTCTTCCTCTTGTTTATGGTAAATCAAAAGGTAATTTTTCACAATCTGCGAAGAAAGAAATTAAAAAAATCATAAACCCTATAGGTTGACGTTACAAATTCCACTCCAAAAACCAAACTTTGATTAAGCTTCAACTATATCATCTGTGCTTGCACTGTAAGATGATTATAGTCGCCGATAACATTATTGTTGTCATCGCTATTACAGAATCGTACATAAAATTTTCATATCATACGGCTCCTCAAAAGATATAAATAAATTTTTATACCTAAGGCTGGAGTAAAACCATATGGAAGTGCCCAACCAATCTAAACTAAACTTTTGTGATTCACTTTCGTTATTCAAGATGATTTTTTTTTTTGAGAGTGGGGAAGATAGGAGACATAATTTGTCTATAAAATTTAGAGAATTTCTTGAGGAAAACAAAATAAAATATAGAAAATAATCTCGCGGTTGCCTACTTCATTCTTTGTATTACACTTTATATATGTTGACTGGCTGTATTTTTATCATGGCAGGAAGTTTTGAAGCACAGAGATGTGGCACAAACAGCAGCAGTAGAGGCCATGCAAGAAGCTTCCGTAGCAGAAAGCGTTCTTCGATGTTTAAGGTATAAAACGACCCACTATTTTTATGGGTTTAAGAAACATTGTTAAATCTAAGATTTGATTGAATTTCTTGATGATGGAGGTAATTTTGGTTCTAGTTCTATTCTTTTTGACTGTAGAGAAAACTGGAATCGAGATAAGAATATGTTCTTCGGAAACATTTGCTGAACTCAGACAACATATCGTACTGTTTTGTCTTAAAGTATGAAGAAATTTTCTTTCATGTTTTCTGTTTCATACAGCTTTTTCAAACTTCTTTCTTTGCAGTACATATTCTGAGCTAACCATTTCAGCCAAAGAGGATATCCCACAACCTACAGTGGAGCAGTTTTTGTCCCTCCATTCTAGCTTGGCCCAAGCTCGAACCATCGCTGACTCTCTCTCTAAAACCATTCCCTCCGGCTCATCGCCAGAACGTGATGAGGCTCCATCAGAAGAAGCCGTAAAGCTTGCTTCAGATCAAAGAAAACTAGCAACTTCTTGGGTCCAAGCTGCATTGATCTCAAATCTAGCGAATTTTTCAGTATATAGCAAGGAACCAAATTTGATTCCCACTCCAATTCAGAAAAACTCCGGGAATCAACCGGTACTGGTTCTTGAAAATTCTTCCAAAAACAGTTCATCCAAACCAGTCTCCAGAACTCGTCAGACACTTGGATCTAAGTCTATTGCTACAACAATTCCTCGTCGAGTTGGCGACGGACCAACCATTAATCAAAAGCCTCAAGCTCAACCTTTACCAGAATGGGTGAGAGGTAAAACATTCATATCAAAAGTGTGGTTTATCGATTTTTTGGAATTTTTTAAAATATATTTAGAATTTCTGTTCGTTGATACTTATTTGAATATTTAAGATCTTCCCTAAGTTTTGAGTAGACTATTGAAGTAGAATTAAATGATTAAATACTGATATTTTTCGGTCTCTCTGTTTTCATAATTTTGTATTTTGAATTTCACTTCCTTCCCATTTTAGACGTATTTGTAATTGTCTAATTTGTTTATCTCGTCGATGTAAATCATCCTGTCAAAGATCGTAATCTTTTGTGAGAGCAAGATGCTTATTTTTCATAGTCAAATGTTTGAAATCGGGTTAAAATTGCCGGATAAATTAAAAATTGGATTAAAACACTTCATTAAATGAAAAATGTGATATACATGTGCTGATAGTTGAAGCAATATCGAAATTGTTGATAGTTGAAAGATAGAGGTTCGATTTGTCAAAAAAAATAATTTAAGGATATTATGTAAATGACTTTGTTTAAGTTCTTTCTTTTTGTTTGCATCAGGTGATGGCCTCGATGAAGCTGCTGACTTGGCAGAGGTTTTGCGCAGGCAATCGCAAGATTGGTTCCTCGGATTCGTGGAGAGATTCCTCGATGCTGACTTGGACACGTCAGCTTTGTCAGATAATAGCCAAATAGCCGGGATTTTGACTCAGCTCAAGAGCGTAAATGATTGGTTGGATGAGATTGGATCGACCAAAGACGAAGCAGAAAAATCAAATATTTCGTCTGAGACGCTAGACAGGCTTAGGAAGAAGATTTACGAGTATCTTCTCACGCACGTTGAATCCGCAGCCGCTGCTCTTGGGACGGGATCTCAACCTCCAGCTCAAATTCTCCCAACCGAATCCAAAGTGAGAAGATGATAATAGATTTTTAGTTTGGTTCTTTTTTATTGCATTATTTTGATGCGTATAAAATATATCCAAAGCCGAAAACGTCACCTCCGGCCAAAAGGTATATAAAATTTTATGTATATAAGTTGTGATTGGCCGGCCATATCGACCGAGTTAAGTAGTTAAGTGCCGGATTACCTCGAGGACTGTTTGTGGAAACTGTTTTTGCCAAAATTTGTTTTTTGAAAAAATAGAGAAGAAATGGAAACAAGATGTTGTCCATTGTTAGTTGTCTAGAGTTTTGCATTTTGAAAACATAGGTTGAATTTGTCAATTCCAATTGTTTCCCGTTAAGTTTTTGGAAGAAACTACTTTTGCAAATTTCTTTTTTACGAAGCTGTTTCGGATTCTCCATTATCTGTTGACAGGACAAATAGGGTGGGAGGATTAAGCATGGAAATATGGAATAATGCAAGACTGATTGAATTTCTTTCTGTTTTTGATTTTTAGATTATTATAAATCTTCTTTCTTGCTTACAACATAACCATTTATGATGTAAACAAGATTTTAACGAGTACGAAAAAAAAATAGATGATCGTTTTCTATAATTAGTGTACGTTTTGTGATTGAATATTGCTAGATTTTTCATCTTATTCTACGCTTTAATTTTATCTTCTGACGCGACGATTACGTGTTATTCATTAATTAGCGTATTAATTCAGATAATTAATAAAGAGTCAAAATAAATTATTTAATGATTTTAAATTAATATGTAATCATTTTTTGTGATTGGGTATGAATTTGAGAGGGAGGAGTCTTTTATTTGCAGGATTAAGCTATTAAATTTAAGTTAATTTAATTAATTATTTACCATTTTCTTCCTACTTAGCCTTATTTTAAAATCAATTTATTCGGAATAATTTTAAAATAAAATGACGAAGATGGTCAAACAATTCTTGATTTTATTGTTTGCATTATTAGATCAAAATTAACTTCAAATATTTGGTTACTCACTTCGAATAAAATATTTAATTATTTGAATAAAATATTTAATTATTCTATTTTCTCATAATTTAATTTTCTCATTTAACTTTTTATAATTTTAATTTCATTCTTAAATATAATATTAATAAATTGAATAATATTATATTTATAGTAGAATAAAATATAAAGGGTCCAACCAAATAATCCATTAAAGCTTAAAACTTGCAGAGTACATGACAAACTCCATAGGAAATTTCTCTACGTAACTCAAGCCATCGCCTTCTTCGAGGGCTCTCGGGATCACGTAAAAATTACTAGAGAAGTTAAAAATTGAGTAAAAATACTTTATTAAATAAAAACACGAGATGCACATGTTGAATTTTGCTTGTAAATTGACGATATAGTCTAAATTACTGATAGTTGAGAAGTATAAGTTCGACTTGTCTGTAAAATAAACGTAAAGTTTTATTCTATAATTGATTTCAAACGAGTCGGACACGTAATTTATATTATTTTTTTATTATAATTATTGTTATATTATTTATTTATTTGCCAAAAAAAAAAACCTCAAGGTTTAGGTTTTTTTTAAAAAAAACCTTAAGTTTTACTGTTCATCAAAAAAAACCCTCAGGTTTTGGAAATAGGCGAAAAAAACCTTTTAGTCCGGACTGGGCAGTGGCCGCCGAACGGAGGCCGGCCGGTCTAGTTTGACCGGCCGGCCTCCATTTTTTTATTTTAAAAAAATACAACAGAGGCCGGCCGGTCCAGTTTGACCGGCCGGCCTCCGTTGTAAACCGGGCAAATTCGTGACTTTAGTCACGGGGTTTGTCGTTTACCGTGGAGGCCGGCCGGTTCAAGTGAACCGGCCGGCCTCCACGGTAAAAACACAGACCCGTGACTTAGTCACGGGTCTTGGCCTTTTCGTGGAGGCCGGCCTAGTCCACGTGGAGGCCGGCCTCCACTCACCTATTTATACCCCCACCCCCTCCATTTTCAAATCACTCTCAACCCTCTCAACTCTCAACCCTTTCCACTCTCTCAACTGTCAACTCGCTCGCTCATCCTTCGACGATAATTTTCGGTATTAAATTTTTATTTATTTATTTTTTTGTCATTTAAATTACAAAATTTAAAATTATTTTTCATATTTTAATTACCCGTTTATTAATTATTTAATATTTTGTTCCAGGTAACGAACTAATTTAAACTCTCCTACGATATAACTCCACCTTCACCCTTCCCTTATTTTCAGTATGAAAATGTTATTTTTATTTTTGTTTATCATTTATTTTACAAAAATGAAAATTATACTTGATATTTTAATTACCCTTTTACTAATTATTTCTCATTTAATTTACGAAATTCATGTAAAATGATATTACTCCTCGTTCACCTTTTAGGTATAGACTCTGTTATATATATTTTTTTTACGAAATTTATCTATTCTAAATTTATCTATATATATGTTATTTACAAAAAAAAAAAAAAGAACTCAGTATATACATTCTTCATTACGTTTTAACTTTTTTGTATTTTATTAATATTGTTTTAAATTTTTTTTTCAGCGAAGAAGATGGATTCTGATTCAAATAGATCGATTAATTCAGACGAAAGATCGACTGGTGATGAAGAAATGGACTGGTATGCGGACGACACGCCTGCATATGGTGAGGTACGAGCATTCGATAATCCACTGGCAAATGAAGAAATATTCGAATACTCTACCTCCAAAACGCTGGACGATGAGCTTCAAACCCCGGTCGGCTCAGATGACGAGGAGGTGGAAAGCATACCGGTAAGAGAACAAATTTCAACGGGATTATTTGCAGGTAAAGAATATGGTTCTTTAGAGGAATTGAAAGACGAAATACACCAATATTCCCTGGAAAACGGTTATGGTATTATATTCAGTAAAAGTGAAAGAAGTCGACTGACGGCTAAGTGTGGAGGTGGATGCGGGTGGCGACTTCATGCTTCGTTGATACAAAATGAGCGAACGTTTCAAATAAAGAAAATGATCGACTCTCACTGTTGTTCGAGGCAAGTTGAATCTCGACACGCTTCAGCAAAATGGATGGCGAAGAATCCGACCTCTAATATTCAGTTCTCTGGTTCGTGGCTTGACGAACACCTGGATGTTGGAATTGATATGAATTTCCCGTAAGAACTCTACTCCCTCGGGCAATGTGACAAAAGGGGGGTCTCGGGAAGCATGGTAATATTGCTCCGCCCCTTCTATGGCAAACCCCAGCACAGAGTTCACTAGCTCTGGACGTATCATAAACTCCCGACCAAGGACGTACGTCTTCAAACTAGTCAAAACTCCATTTCTTCCGGACGCTGTCAAGTTCGCGTAGAACCAGCGAACTATTCTCTCGCAAAAATTGCCGCTAAATACATTGACCTCGCCCAGGCCGATGGCGTCAAACATGTCTTTGATCCCCAATGACTCCCAACCTGTAAAGCTGAAAGTCATACCATGACTAACTGAACGTTTGCGCAAATCTTGCTCAAATTTCTCTTTACACTCTTGATTCCGAAATTCCATGGCAGTATCCCAGCTAACCGATCTACTTACTTCAGCATCCATCGTCGTTGCTAAAAAAAAAAATCAAAGTTAATAAATACAATAATTGATAAACGGGTAATTAAACTAGATATTTTCGTAATTAATTAAACTAGTAATTAAACAAGTAATTAATAAACGGGTAATGAAATCCAGTATAATTTTTGAAATTTGTCATTAAATCTCGAACTAATAGCTCAATCAGAATAATTTTCTTTAAAGATCTTAATACTCTGCATTCTATAAATATAAATAAATGTCATAATTATCATACTATTTTCATTCTCCTAACAAGAATAATATTTGTACTTTGGCAAATATTTAAAATAAAAAGAATTTATAGTCGTAGCAACGCCCAAAATAAACGGGTAATTAAAATAATCAGTATAATTTTACTTTTTGTAAATTAAATGATAAAAAAAAATAAAAATAACAATTTTATATCGAAAAATATCACCGAAAACAAGGGAAGGGTGAAGGCGGAGTTATATCGTCGGAGAGTTTAAATTAGTCCGTTACCTGAAACAAAATATTAAATAATTAATAATTAATTAATTAAAATATCAAACATAATTTTAAATTTTGTAATTTAAATGACAAAAAAAACAAAAAAAAATATTCATACCTAAAATAAGGAGGAGAGAGTTGAGAGAGTGGAGAGTGGAGAGTGGAGAGGGTTGAGAATTGAGAGGGGAGGGGTGGGGGTTATAAAAAGGGTAGTGGAGGCCGGCTTCCACGTGGACCAGGCCGGCCTCCACACTAAACGACAGACCCGTGACTAAGTCACGAGTCTGTGTTTTTACCGTGGAGGCCGGCCGGTTCACTTGAACCGGCCGGCTTCCACGGTAAACGACAAAACCCGTGACTAAAGTCACGGGTTTGCCCGGTTTACAATGGAGGCCGGCCGGTCAAACTTTACCGGCCGGCCTCCGTTGTATTTTTTTAAAATAAAAAAATGGAGGCCGGCCGGTCCAACTAGACCGGCTGGCCTCCGTTCGGCGGCCACTGCCCAGTCCGGACTAAAAGGTTTTTTTCGCCTATTTCTAAAACCTGAGGGTTTTTTTTGATGAACAGTAAAACTTAAGGTTTTTTTTAAAAAAAACCTAAACCTTAAGGTTTTTTTTAAAAAAAATCCAAAAAAAAAAACAAAAAACAAAAAACAAAGGGACGTAAAACATACTTCGAAGTTCGAGGAACTGAACTCGGTCCCGCCACAGGCCGCCATAGCTACTTTTTCGAAGTCTGTCTACAGACCTCTCGTTTTCTTCTTCCAGATGAATGAATAATGGTCGCCAGGGTCATTTTCCCCAAACGGGTACACCGTCTTCTACTCCAAATTATAGTCTTTGCTTCGTTGAGTATTGGTTCGTTGATTTTTTTTCTTGATTTTGGCCGACTCCAGCTCTATTCTTGGGTGATTTGAATAGATTTCTTTGTTTGTTTCATCCCTTGAACTTACTTACCTATACCAGTTACGATGGAGTCGTGATTTCAATTTTCCAGTAATATGATTATGATTATTTGGCTCCGTGTTACCGGATAAAGTTATTTTTTTCTGTTCTTAACAGGCGATGATAAACCCAGAAATGGGTTATTCAGTTTGAAACTGGTTATTCATCACCAATTTAAAGTAAGCTAATTATGATGGTACTACTATATCTCTTCATACTCTGCAAAACGTCTCCTCCAATGGTTGATTTAGTTATTGTTTATTTTGCAGAAATGATAATTCGTCGCTAGGTTC
Organism: Begonia masoniana; assembly: GCA_022432975.1. Taxonomy (NCBI): domain Eukaryota; kingdom Viridiplantae; phylum Streptophyta; class Magnoliopsida; order Cucurbitales; family Begoniaceae; genus Begonia; species Begonia masoniana. The sequence continues at coordinate 51,112,859 of CM039507.1, read as the reverse complement.
AACAATAGCCTGGTTTTCATTGCATTGGTGGCATGGGTAAGGTCGATATCATTTAATATGGGCAACCTACTGTTTGTGGCTTGGATATTAGCTTACTTGCAGCCTTTTGTGCTGTCTGATTTTCAAGGTACGAAAATATCATTCTTCGCCATTAATTTCTAATTCCTCAGGATGGTTAACTGGCAAGGATAAACATTATATACGTCTATTCATTTGCATAAATATAGATTGATTGGTTTGCAAGTTCATATGAAGCTTAATAGATATCACATAGCATTTGAGCTTCTCTATTTTCCCCATTCTGTTTATCACTCGAGACATACGACATTCCAAAGATTTCCATTGAATTGAAAGCTATACTATCATTTATGAATTTTGCTAACCAAGAAACAAGATGATTTATTTCAAATGTAAACTTAATTCAACCCATTTCTTACTAAATATTCTCCCGAAATAATGAATGTTCGCTTTACTTGGTGATGGAAAGACAAATATAAAGTGATACCGTGTGTAATCATTTTATCTATCCTAATTGAATGATGACTTTGAGGATCACGGCATGTGATGTGATCTTGTTCACATGAATCATGAATGTGTATATATTCTTAGAAACATAAGTTTATCATAATATCAATGATTACAAAAAGAAAACATTTCTTAAAGAAGTATAAATAGAAAACAAGAAGGAAGTCATTGTAAGGGATGATCTCTTTCCTTCCCATCACTTCGTATATTCTTTTCTTAACTAATTTCGTTTCTTATCCACACAAAAAAAAGGAAGCTATCTCTTTCTAATGCAATAGATAAATTGTCATCCTTTTAAAAGCTTTTGTTATCCTATAAGGTTGTACAATTATGGCCTTATCCTGAAAAGACCTGGAGACAACTACAAATTCAAGCCACTCTATCCAAAAATAGCAATGATTTTATTTCTCTGCAAGATCCCGTGTTTATTATTGGAATCCTGGTTTTGAGCGATTTCAACGGTAAAAGAAGAAAATTCATGTTACAATATTAGCGAAACAATGTTTAGATTGAGCAGCACAAGAGAGTATCGCCGATCTATTTATCTTTCTGAATTTGGATAAACCCTCCTTCTCCTAATTCACAATACATGCCTCAAAGACAAGATCGCAGAGAGAATGATACTTTACTTGCTTTTAAAGGATTATATGACAAAGTAGAATTCTACTATACTTGCTTTTAAATGAATATATGACGGATATAATTCTTTAAATATTCTACTGTTTGATCTCTGTACTTCATTTTATTTTTTTATACATTGTGATTGACATATTCATATGCTTTTTTTTTTCAGTAGATGCACTATATGCATTGAGGACCTCACTGAATGCTACAGCAATTCAACTCATAAATTGGAACCCAAATCAAGTTGATCCATGCACTTGGCACAATGTTATTTGTACTGAAAAAAAACTTGTACTTTCTGTGTAAGAATTTCTTAAATGACTTGTTAATTTAAGCCTTCCAATACTATACTTTAATGTAAAAAATGATCAAGTCCTGCTTTTTAAATATTATTTTTGATAATTTTTGTTTTGCAGATCATTGTCGTCAATGGGATTTACTGGAACCTTGTCTCCAAAAGTTGGAGATCTAAAAACTCTCTCAACTCTGTAAGTTTTATTTGTATGCTGCACAATGAGATGTAGAATGCTGGGCACTGAGTTAAACATGGTGACAATATGACTAAAACAGCCAAAGGATGTCACGTTTGTAATTTTTCATAAAAGCTATGATTTCCTCTTATCATTATGCTGGGAGAATTTCGAAGTACCTTCCTGAACTAATGAAATATATTAAAAATAAAACTTGTTGAAAAGGAGTAAGCTGCAAGAGAAAAGACTTTATTCCAAAACACATTCGAGAAAGTCACTAAATGCTGATTAACCTTTCCCCATCAGAAAGAGTTACAAAATGAAATTTTAATAGTTTGATTTCATTTTACGTGGTCTTTTTTCTCCCAAGTTCTGTTCATCTAATAAAGAGACCTCTGAGAAGCTCAAATTTCCTGTCATCATCGTCCATTTAGGTACAACATAACCTAATGCATAAATGATTGATTTTATCATGCAGAAATTTACAAGGAAATTACATTACTGGTGAAATACCTTACCAGCTTGGAAACCTTTCGAGTTTGACGATCTTGGCTTTGGATAACAACAGGTTAACAGGTCAAATACCATCTTCTCTTGGAAATCTTAAGAAACTTCAGTTCTTGTGAGTAACATTTCCTATGTTTTTTGTAGCCCTACAAATTGTGGATTATGAGCTTTTGATTCTTTGATAAAATTACTTTCTGCAGGACATTGAATCAAAATAACCTTTCTGGGACTATTCCTGAGTCACTTTCAAGTCTTCCAAGCTTGATAAATGTGTATGGAGTCTCTTTGTGAATCAGAGATGATAATAAAAGCTTATTTGCATTTATTTTTGGCCATATTTGCAGTTGGATCGCTGTTTGATCTGGTTGCTATATCCTTTGCAGTTTCCTTGATTCAAATAATCTCAGTGGTGAAATCCCAGAAAAATTATTTCAAGTTTCAAAATACAAGTATGAAAATTTTTATGAGAGTGCGTTTTGAATTATCATTACAATATTTTCGTCTTTTTTTTTTCTAATTTTTTTTTGCTTCAGTTTTTCAGGAAATAGTTTGAATTGTGGTGTAAATACCCACTCTTGTGCATCTGATGCCAACTACTCAGGTTATAAAATCAATATTTTACTTTATTCTAAATGGGTTTTGCTTTATGTAAAATGGTTTCCTAGAGTCTTATTCCTTTGGTTAATAGGTGGTTCACGCAATCCAAAACTTGGCATTATAGTTGGGATTGTTGTAGGGTTCACAATTAATCTCCTTTTGGGTGGATTTTTATTTTGTTTCTTCCGACGTAGATACCGACAAAAGCGTGAAATTTATGTCGACGTACCAGGTGGGTGATTCTTTTAGTGATTAATTTATCCAATTATCATAAAATAAGCATCATTGAACAGAAAATGATTTAAATTAAGCGTTTTTTTTTTTTTTTTTCCTGAGATAAGTTTTTCCTCTCTATTTTATTGTATTTTCCTTCTTTAAATATACTTTGTTTCCTGTAAAGAAGAAAAACAACCTAAAACAAAGCATAAAATCAAGAGGAGCTGCAGGGCAAGCAATCACTTGACATTTTCAACTTTTACAAGTTTGTATATTGCTCAATTATTATTATTTTTTTTTGTGATTGACAATGTTTGATTGCGTTATCAGGCGAGGTTGATCGTAGACTTGCATTTGGCCAACTGAAAAGATTCTCATGGCGAGAGTTACAGTTGGCGACGGACAATTTCAGCGAGAAAAACGTGTTGGGACAAGGAGGATTTGGAAAGGTTTACAAAGGTGTGCTGGCCGATGGCACCAAAATTGCCGTGAAACGCCTCTCCAACTATGAAAGCCCTGGAGGAGATGCTTCTTTCCAACGTGAAGTTGAGATGATTAGTGTAGCTGTTCACCGGAATCTACTACGCCTCATCGGATTCTGCACCACAACTACAGAACGCCTCTTGGTATATCCCTTTATGCAAAATTTAAGTGTTGCCTACCAACTCCGAGGTATCGACATTTTTATCATCTTTCCACTTATAACCTCAATTCTTGCATTACTTAAATGATGATTATCTCGAATTCTTACCCTGTAAAGTAGTTGCCCGATGAATTCTCATATATATATATATGCAAAATTTAAGTGTTGCCTACCAACTCCGAGGTATCGACATTTTTATCATCTTTCCACTTATAACCTCAATTCTCGCATTACTTAAATGATGATTATCTCGAATTCTTACCCTGCAAAGTAGTTGCCTGATGAATTCTCATATATATATTTTTTTTTTTTTCCTGAGATAAGTTTTTCCTCTCTATTTTATTGTATTTTCCTTCTTTAAATATACTTTGTTTCCTGTAAAGAAGAAAAACAACCTAAAACAAAGCATAAAATCAAGAGGAGCTGCAGGGCAAGCAATCACTTGACATTTTCAACTTTTACAAGTTTGTATATTGCTCAATTATTATTATTTTTTTTTTTTTTTCCTGAGATAAGTTTTTCCTCTCTATTTTATTGTATTTTCCTTCTTTAAATATACTTTGTTTCCTGTAAAGAAGAAAAACAACCTAAAACAAAGCATAAAATCAAGAGGAGCTGCAGGGCAAGCAATCACTTGACATTTTCAACTTTTACAAGTTTGTATATTGCTCAATTATTATTATTTTTTTTTTTTTCCTGAGATAAGTTTTTCCTCTCTATTTTATTGTATTTTCCTTCTTTAAATATACTTTGTTTCCTGTAAAGAAGAAAAACAACCTAAAACAAAGCATAAAATCAAGAGGAGCTGCAGGGCAAGCAATCACTTGACATTTTCAACTTTTACAAGTTTGTATATTGCTCAATTATTATTATTTTTTTTTTTTTTTTCCTGAGATAAGTTTTTCCTCTCTATTTTATTGTATTTTCCTTCTTTAAATATACTTTGTTTCCTGTAAAGAAGAAAAACAACCTAAAACAAAGCATAAAATCAAGAGGAGCTGCAGGGCAAGCAATCACTTGACATTTTCAACTTTCCACTTATAACCTCAATTCTCGCATTACTTAAATGATGATTATCTCGAATTCTTACCCTGTAAAGTAGTTGCCCGATGAATTCTCATATATATATATTTTTTTTGCGTAAAATTCATTACATATTGAACACTTAGTCTTCCTCGTACTTCATAGTGTGCCTTGCTCGTATCGACATTATATGAAAAATTAATTTATGCAGAAATTAAACCTGGGGAGCCTGGTTTGGATTGGCCTACGAGAAAACGAGTTGCTTTAGGCACCGCTTGGGGTTTGGAGTATCTTCACGAACATTGCAATCCCAAGATTATTCATCGTGATGTTAAGGCGGCTAATGTGTTGTTGGACGATGATTTCGAAGCGGTTGTTGGAGATTTTGGTTTGGCTAAGGTGGTAGATGTTCGAAAAACGTCTGTGACCACTCAAGTACGAGGAACCATGGGTCACATAGCCCCCGAGTACTTGTCCACGGGCAAGTCGTCAGCACGGACCGATGTTTTCAGCTATGGCATCATGTTATTGGAACTTGTCACGGGCCAACGTACAATTGACTTTGCGCGTTTGGAAGAAGAAAACGATGTGTTACTCCTTGACCATGTAAGAAAGTTTGTTTATCGTTTGAGTTAGGACACTTAGTTGTTTACATCTGTATTTACTTGTTGACGTGACGAGCTAAAATAAATATATTTTGGGCTCGGAAGGTTAAGAAGTTGGAGAGGGAGAAGAATCTAGATGATATCGTCGACAAAAACCTCGACAAAAACTACAAAATGGAAGAGGTGGAAAAGATTATTCAAGTTGCATTGTTGTGCACCCATCCGTCCCCGGAGGACAGGCCAGCCATGTCCGAGGTGGTTCGGATGCTGGAAGGAGAAGGGCTCGCAGAGAGATGGGAAGAATTGCAGCAAGTTGAAGTATCTCGTCGGGAAGAATACGAGCAGATGCAGAGGAGATTCTATTGGGGTGAAGATTCAAATTACAACCAAGATGCTATTCAAGTATCTGGAGGAAGATGAGCAGGAAGAAGCTGGCTCACTCTCACGGTCGGTCTCGTGCAATCTTACCATTGATAGATAGCTACAATTTGTAAATTTTAGACCGAAACATCGGTCGTGTTATTGTTAATATTGGCATTGTTTATTCGTATTTCCGATATAAAATAATTGCTCGTATAAACCCATGAGTAATGTCACAAGGGATGGTTAACACGATCGGAAAAAACTAATGCAACTCCGGTGACGCGTGTTGTTGAATTGTATCATTTATTTATTGATAGAGTAATTACAATAATATATTAATTTAATTAATGAATAAATGGTACTAAAATAACACATTATACTATAAAATTATAATGCATATTTATTGTTTACAAATAATAATAACAATGACATTTAATTTGACTTTCCATTCGTATTTAGAACTATCGACGTCATCAATCGCTACATGCAATTAGAGGTAAGACTCGTTCCTGTGGTTTGATTCCACTCTTTATTGGAACTGAACTGAACTGAACCGATCAATTCGATTCCAAAATTTAAGAAACTGACTTGTTTTTCTCTTTAGTTTTGTTCAGTTCGATCCAGGTTTGGTTTTGATTTTGAGTTTATTTTTGGTCTGAGTTTGGTTTGGGTCGGTTAAGACACTTTCTTTGTTGGACATAGACGTTTTGGGTTGGTTTGGGTAGGTAATTTACGTGTTTTTGTTGTTGTAATTTTTCTGAAGTAAAAAAATAAACATAGATAGATATTATTGGCTCGGTTCGGTTCAATCTATTTTTCAAGTACCAATATCGTATTTAACGATAGTTACAATTGAGTAAAACCAGATAAACATATAATTTTTATTTATCATGTGATATTTATTAACTAGTAAAATTAATATATACATTTTTTGACTATTTATAATTTATTTTAATTATTTATAAATTAAGTTAAAAATAATAATTTTAATTTCAAATAGTAATATTTATTCATCTTATTTTTACAACCATCGATCATAAAATTAAGGGTAATTATCGATTTGAACCCTGTACTATACACGTTTTTTCAATTCGGCCCCTGTACTAAAAAAACCGGCAAACCGAACCCTGTACTTTGATTCTGTTATCAGTTTTGACCTTCTATCAATAATTTCATTAAACCTTCATTGAAAAAACTAACAAACGATCTTAGATTCAGTTGAAATTTTTACCACATGTTCACTACTTAATGAGAAGATAATCTAAAAATTTTCGTGATTTTTTAACACATGTACTATTTATTGAAATTTTATTTTAGTATTTTATAAAAGTATTATAATAAATCATACAAATTTTAGAAAATCACGAAACTTTTTCTATTAACTACCCATGATAGGTTGCTCATGTGAAAAAATTTTCAAATAAATAAAATATTGTTTGGTATTTTTTTAAAAATTAATTTATAAAGTAAAGAAGAAACTGAAATTGATTTAAATAAACATCAAACGATATTGGATTTATTTGAAACCTTTTCTAAATGTTCACCATATTATGGGTAGATAATAGAAAAATTTTCGTAATTTTTTAAAACTTGTATGATTTATTATAATATTTTTAAACAATACCAAAATAAAATTATAATAAATCGTAGATGTGTTAAAAAATTACAAAAATTTTCAGATTATCTTATCATTAAGTAATAAACATGTGGTAAAAATTTCAACTGAATCTAAGATCGTTTGGTAGTTTTTTCAATGAAGGTTTTATGAAATTGTTGATAGAAGGTCAAAACTGATAACAGAATCAAAGTACAGAGTTCGGTTTGCCTGTTTTTTTAGTACAGGGGCCGAATTAAAAAAACGTGTATAGTACAGGGTTCAAATCGATAATTTCTCTAAAATTAATTAAACTGGAGCCAGATCATAATTATTATTACTAATTCAATTAATGCATAATTTAAAATAAATAAACGAATAAAGGAAGACGCGTTTGGGTGGTGGGAGTGGCCAGTGGGTGGTGTGGTGGGGTGGTCTGCAAAAGCCAACATCGTTTGGAGAAATCGAATGATTATGTATCTGAAAAAAAGTGTTCATTAGTCTCTCTCTCTCTTTCATTTTTCACTTTTGGGAAAGAGGGTATTCAGATGATCTCCAGGGCTTCAGCCATGGCCTTCTCCCGAGTTCGTTGTCTTTCTTCTCTTTCTGTTTTGTTTTTTCACGATCTGTGCTGGAAATTGAGTTTTGGTGTTGAATGTCAAGTGGGTTAATTTTTATTCTGTTTGTCTGGCTTGTAGCTTGCATTACGACCTTCTGCTTTCTCATTATAAACCAATTATTGAGTTTAGTTTTTTGTTGGTAATAATAATGTTTTGTTGTTGATGCTGATCCCCATTACTTGTATCAACAGGAAATGTGATAGTTTGATTTCTTTAGGAAAATGCATTTAAGGCTGTAGTTTTTCAAGTTAAAAATGAGGAATATATTTAGTATTGGTGATCTTATTTTGCGTTTCTTTTTATATTTAGATGTTCTGCCTTCTCATAAATTAATCAATTATGTAGTTTAAGCTGACTTTTTTTCTTACCAAAGTAAGATAATTTATTGCATTACCAATCGTGGTTATTTTATCGACGGGAACTGCAGTAGTTTGATTTCTTCGGGAAAATGGGTCTGTTATAGGTTGGTTTATGATTTCTCCAACTGTGGTGGTTTCGGTGGGGGATTTTGTTTTATCTTAATAATACTGCCTTCATGTTCACTGCCATTTTCAGTTTAGAACAGATTTTCACTTGATACACAGCTGGCTAAATATGTACACAATTCAATGATGCAGGTGAGGAGTGGGCTATGTGTCTGGCCGGGTATGAGACAAATTTGCCTTAGAAAAGGCCTTTTGTATGGGTTCATGCGACTATTTTCTTCACCATTAAAGACCCTGCGTGAAGCTAGTCGATCACTTAGAGTTACTCAGTTTTGCAGCGTGGTTAATATGTCATCCACTTTACAAATTGAATTAGTGAGTAAAATTCTTTATCTTTGGCTTGATGCTATTGATGGCCATGGGCGATGCTATATTATCGATGCCTTGTCTGTTCTTGAACTCGTCGTTTTTGATCGGTGACATTTGTAATGTTTCAAATTTCTATTTTTGTCTTCCATTGTTTTTTTTTTATTATAAGAATTGTATTAAAAACGAAATTTCACAAGTCGTTGGGATGAGAGAAAGTCCACCTGACCAATAAACAAAACTAATGAAAAACAATTTTTTTTTGGCTCGAAAGAACCACTTTGAAAGAGTTGCGTTTAAAATACTCCGAACTATACGCTCATTTGACAATAAAAAAATTATCTTTGTAAGACATTATTTAGAGACTTTGTTCAAAAAAATGATCTCATTTCGACGAATCCAATTAGCTCAAAAAATAGCTAGTATTTTTGTCTTCTATTGTTAACTCCGCTATCCAATCCTTTGAAATTATTCTTTTCTAAAATGTAATGAAAAGTTATGCTTAGTTACCTGCCTGATAGGATATGATATCTAACAGCTTCTTTATGAGCTCCAAAAGCTTTCTTATGTCCATTATTCAAACATTTCTCTATTCTTTTCTTCAGGTGCCTTGTCTTCAAGACAATTATGCATATATCTTGCATGATGTTGATACGGGCACTGTTGGTGTTGTCGATCCTTCAGAAGCTTCACCCATTATTGATGCTTTGAGTAGGAAAAACAGGAATTTAAATTATATACTCAATACTCATCATCATAATGATCATACGGGCGGGAATACAGAATTGAAAGCGAGGTATGGAGCTAAGGTATGAGTCTTTTTTCTTATTCTACTTTTACTTTTGTTGGAATTGTAAGTCATGTTTGAATGTGATTTTAAAATATGAAAAGAATCTGAACTTTAAGTAAGTGTGATAATTCAGGTCAAGAAGGTTTCCTGACCACATTTGTTGTATAATGGCGTTGTGTCGGTATGTATAAGAAAGAAATAATGTCTAAGAGGGTACCTTATAGAGAAAGTTGCAAGCAATAATTCTATTTTTATTAATTTTGGGTCAAGATCTTTAATTTCATTTCGTAGCATCTGATATATTTTCTTGGCTGATGTTGTTCATCCGTGGAGAAAAAAATGGTTCTCTTGATGTCTATAGGGATGATACCAATGGTATAGTTGCATAGGATTCTGTGATGAGCGGATTTCTCAAATTGTAGAGGTATGGCATATGGGAATAATATATGAGATGAAAGGCTCGAGATAATCTACTCAGGAAACTGATAGAAACTCCACCACAAATACACAACCTTCTTGCACTCTACTTTAGATTAAGAAATCAATAACGATTCTTATTGAATTCAAATCAACAGAGACTACAAAGACAGAATTTCGAGGATCTGCATCCCTCCCAAGAAGCTAACAATAGCCTATTCAAAATAATTTGAATCCCCTCTCCACTCTCCCTGCCTTCCTGGTTATCCTCCTACTTATCAATTAACATCCCTCATCAAGGATAATCTCTTATATTTAAAATCGCAAAAGCAAAGTGACTATCTTGCCACTACAAAATTATTAACGTCTAAGTATAATAATTATCGACAAAATTAATTATTAAAGTACTCCCTTTATTTACGCCTCACATATGTAAACTGAATTGGAGGCCGGGCTTCATTTCTTACAAAAACATAAATATAAAAGTATTATAGCAATAAGTTTAAGGTAAGGTATAAATTTTTTAACGACCAGCTTAATTTTCTTCCATAATTAGACAAAAAAATTATTTATAGATCTGTATGAATTTTCAGCCTTTTCAGAGGTAATAGTTCTTCTACCAACTATTAAAATGGTTGTATTTATTGAGCATGTATTACATAAAGTATTTGATTTTAAGCTGATTGAGATCTTTTCTCCTTACACGGGAAAGTCCTCGTATGTATTTCCATTATTTACTAAAAAGGGTATGTTTTTTATTTGGTAATTATGTTGTGAAATGTAACTTCCAAAATTTCTTCTGGTTAGGTGATTGGTTCAGGAGTGGATAAAGAGAGGATACCTGGAATTGATATTGCTTTGAATGATGGCGACAAGTGGATGTTTGCAGGCCATGAGGTTCGGGTAATGGCAACTCCTGGTCATACTCGAGGTTATACTTTAAATATCAAAGTTCCTCTGACTTTTGATCCTTCGATTCGACTATTTTGACTCTTCCTTAGAAGGGTATATTATGAATCAAGATAATTTTGAATCAGCGCTCTAGATTTGGTTTAACTACTTTTAACTACTTATCTAGAGCAAGACTAGCCCTACTGGCAAACTTACATGTTTAAACTTGAGCGATGGATGATCGTCGATTTAGTGTCCAACCAGTAAATTGGATTGCTATTTGGAATGTGACATGAGTGCTAGCATGACTTTTCTGTCAATCGGTGACGTGCTACTCTATTTGCCTTTGTTAGAAAATAAGTTAAGGGGTGATATAGAAACAGTGAGAGGGAGTGAAGGGAGTATCATTGAAGACATTTCTACAGAAGATTATTGTGCATTTAAGAGTAGGAGTCTGAGCTCTTGTTGAAGATAATTTTCCAAGTCAAGCATTGTTGCTCAACTTAGGGTAATTAGCATTCGTTAATATATATATTCGTTAATTGACGTTATGTTGAGCTTAAACACAGGGGAAGCTTTCGTGTACACTTGCCTAATTTTTCGAATGGGTGACCTCATGAAGTATTTTGAACTCTTCTTCATATATATTTTGCTCATTCATTATTTTCTATCGTCCTACAATTTTTTTCCTCTCCAATTGAACTTAATGATCAATTCTCTTCACATATTCTACCATGGAAGAGTGTTTCGTATTTATTTAGTAATTCTTTCCCCATCAATTGATTCGCTAGATTATCTTAGAAATTGTCATGCTCTCTCAAATTGTGACTGTAATGTCTTAACTTTATTTTTGGTTTTTGGATCAATGGTTATTTCTGATTTTTTTTTTTTTCTGGGTTTATGTGGTTTATGCATTAAAGTAGTCTTTGTTGTTTTGGAATTTATGGCAGGTCACATAAGCTTCTATTTTCCTGGGTCAGAGGCAATTTTTACAGGTGATGCTCTGTTCAGTTTATCTTGTGGCAAGCTTTTTGAAGGAACCCCTGAACAAGTAACTTTCTCTCGTATCTTTCATCATTCTTCTGTGTGAAGTCCACTGTGCATGTTTAGGCTTTTGAGTGATGCATTTATATTTCTCTACATAGTTTGTGCTAGTTTTCATGCTCTTGTAATTTTTTTTTTTTTTTTTAGGAAACAATGTATAATTATATTGCAATTTCTCTTCGATTACAGAGAATAAAACTAAAAGGATAAATTTCAAAAAATTTAATTAGCTCTTTGTCTTTGAAGATAATAACATTGCAGTGGAGTCATATAATTCAAAAAATCTCCAAATCACCGAGTTTCCATATTAACTTCCGTTACCCATTGAAAATCTCAGCAAGAAAACTTTGAACGTCATCGTCAACCCTCACATTCTGAAATATCGTACTATTTTTTTTTTTGTACATCTCTATTGGAAAAGCACAATATGATTTTAAAATGAAACTTGTTTTCAACTGCCAAAGTTGTTATTCTCTAAATTTATTGCCATAAGAATATGATATCTTCAAAAAAATCAAATATTACAATGAGTTAGTAAATTCTAAATTTACTCGTTTTGTATATTTCTTTTTCATTTTGTTGAAAAAGTTTATTGATGAAGGATTGTATTGCATAGTTAATACTTAATAGTAATTATTTTAACAAGTCGTTATTCCTTGTAATCAATCATTATGTTACAGATGGTGTCTTCGCTTGGAAAGATCGCGTCTTTACCAGATACTACGAATATATTTTGCGGGCATGAATATACGTTGGTTAGTTGTCTTAATCCTATAGCCTTTTCTCCTTCTTGCTCCAAATTTGAAAATACGCGGACCTTGATTATGAGATGGCGATAATCACACAGAGCAATTCGAAGTTCGGCTTGTCCATAGAACCCAAGAATGAGGCTCTTAAGACGTACGCAGCCCAAGTAGCGCACACTCGCAGCAAAGGCTTGCCAACGGTAATTTGTCGATAATAATTCAAGTACCTTAGCTGATTATTCTATGATTTTGGTAATAATTATCATGGTTGTGATATTCTAATAAATATGAAATTGATAGAAGAAAGAGAAGGGAATTTAGAAAGGAGAAAAAGTGAGAAGAGAGAGAAAAGCAGGAATTAGGAGAGAGAAAACAACATAGAGTCTTGAGAGATCTAAAAGAACAGAGAAGAGAGAAATGAAATGAGAGAAAACAAGAAGTTGAGTAGATTGGTTTAAAATAAGTTTCTAGATATCGAGCCTTTTCAAGTATTCAATTTTTGACTACTTTTTTCAACTCTTTGTTACATATTTATTCATATCAAAACATTACATAATCAATGATTGCACATTGTCCATCATAACGATTAGAGTTATTTGTAGATGAGACTTGAAGTATTTGTTTAGTTACAAATCAAGCATCCGTTTTTTAGTTATCAACAATTTGAACATTGTTGTCAATTTACGTGTAAAATTTGACACATGTATAGTACTTTTTTCAATTAATTCGATGTTTTAACCTCTAATAATTTTTAACACGATTTCGAACCAAAGAAAAGATTGACAGAGTTCGAATCAGGTTATAACTCTCCACGTGTTAGAAATCATGTTAAAACACCTGATTAAGTGAAAAATATTGTATACACGTACTAGATTTAACGAATTAATCGACAGCAAGATCCAAATTGTTTATAATTGAAATGTGAAAATTCGATTTGTCAAAAAAAAAAAAAGTTTAAGTTATAATCTATTAATGACTTTAAATGTTAAAAATCTAAATGACACTTAATTTTAAAAAATGATGTTCGCATTCGGTGGTGAATTGTTCGATTTTAGCGACAACTAAAGTATAAGATGATATTTTTTTGTTTCCAATATAAATGGTCTTGAACATATTTTTCTTTACTCTGTATATGTTTTCATCAATGTTTGTGTTAAAACTGTCTCAGATTCCAACGACGCTGAAGACGGAGAAGTTGTGCAACCCGTTCCTCCGCACATCGAGTACAGAGATCCGTCAATCGTTGAAAATTCCAACAAACGCTAACAAAGTGGAAGCCTTGGCCGCGATTCGACGAGCAAAGGATGATTATTTTTAGTTCTTCCCTCCCTTAAAAAAGCCTTGTTCATTTGTGGCGTACAGGGGATTAATTCATAGTTCACATCAATCTTTCCTGTGAAATAAAACAGTTGAATTTTGTATTAAATAAATTATTTAACTAGTATTGTTAGATGGTCACTCTAATTTGTTACTAATATGTAGACAATATATTATAGTTTAAAATAGAAGATTAATTATTGATTAAATATACTAATAATCTCGTAGTTTAGAACTCGTTTTATAATTTATTCATATTTTTTTTCCCGGGAGAAAAGTCTTGACGATTTTAGCGATTACGGGCGTAGGTTTTTTTTTTTTTTTTAACTTGTTTTCTTAGGAAATCGTTAAAATTGCCGAGAACTACTACATCAGAAGTTGTTTTTCTCTGAAAATCGCGTAGCACGAAAATCACGGGTTGAAAAATGTGATTTTTGTAGCAACGCGTTGGACTATGAATAATTAAATTATTGATATTATTAAGGATTAATAATTATATACTAATTATTATATTAGTTAATCAGCTAAAAACTGTACGGTAAAATTAATATAAATGAATATTATGTAAACTGTAAATGTAGATTCTTTCAGCTTTGGTCAAATAGAACTTTCCCATTGAAACTTCCCCGCCGGCGCCCTCTCTCTGGAATTTCTCTCATTTTCTAGATCCGCGTGGAAATGGAGGTTGACGGTCGCTTTGCCGATTTGAATCCTAGAACGTGCGTGGTGCTCGGAGGCCGCGGTTTTATTGGAAAATCACTGGTACGGAGGCTTTTGCAACTCGGAAAATGGAATGTCAGAGTCGCCGATTGTGCTCCGTCTCTGCGTTTAGATCCATCCGAGCACGACTCCGTTCTCTCCCTTGCTCTTTCTTCTGGTCGCGCTTCTTACTTTCATGTCGATGTACGCGATAAAACTCAGATCGTTAACGGTAATTGTCTCCCGTTCATTGTTCGAGGAATTAGACAAAAAAAAGATTGAAAATATCTGTAGTTCTTGTCTGTTTCTGCTGATAATCAGAAATTTTTTTGTGAATGTATTGAGCGTTTGTAGTTGTAGCAGTAGTAGTTGGAACTTAGAATGAGCCTTGGAGAGATATTTCTCGAAGTAGTTGAATGTTAGGAGTTGGAGCTTAAGTTTCGAAATTTGACATTACTAACTATTGAGTGAAGTTGAGTTAATGTTATTTCTTTGAAACATTAATTTTTCCGGCAGCAAAAAAGAACTACATTGTGATAATCGGTGGATGAGATGTTATTTTTTCCTTTCTCCTTCCCCTTGAAGCTTTCTCCTCATATTTTGCTTAATAAAACCAATAAAACATTTGTTTTATGTGTTTTATCTTTCAATAGCTATACATACTGAAATTTATGCGGTCAAATTTGGATTTCTGAGACTCTGTGAACTGTCTCTACCACCATATCTTCAAATCATAGTTGACAAAAAGTTATGTCATAATTGATTTCATATCTGGTCTGCACGGTTTTTCCAACTGTCTGTGCAGCTTATTCACATTGCTCTGATTATTTTGCAGTCATGTAGTTTCTTTTCTGAAAATTGCCGTCTCCAACTTTGATTATTTTTATAGCCAGTTTCTAAAATTTTAATAAAGGTGAGCTTGATGATAATTTCACAGCCAAGGATATGTATCTTTTGCAGCGTTTGAAGGTTCTTCTGTGGTGTTTTACATGGACTACGATGACATACGATCTGATGATATTTATCTCTGCTACATGGTTATAGTTCAAGGTAATTAAATAATATTTTAGAGAAACCTCGCAATCTTTACTTTTTGCAGCAATTTTTTAAAACGTTGCATTCACTTTTATTTTTCTTTAGGTGCCAAAAATGTCATCAATGCTTGTCGAGAATGCAAAGTTAGGCGGTTGATATACAACAGTTCTGCTGATGTCATTTTTAGTGGTTTGTCGGACATATGCAATGGAGATGAATCCTTGAATTATCCTTGGAAAGTATGGTTCTTCTGAATCACTCTCCAGTTTCCTTTTTTAATTGAGTATATTTTTGTTTCTTTTCTGCTGATTATTCCGGTGTCATTTGAGCACCCTGGTGCAGTTTGAGGATACGCTGGTGGACTTCAAGGCTCAAGCAGAAGCACTCATCTTGTTTGCCAATAACATGGATGGCCTTTTAACATGTGTCCTTCGACCTAGCAATGTATTTGGGCCAGAAGATAAACAGTTGGTGCCATTTCTTGTCAATTTGGCGAAATCTGGCTGGGGAAAGGTTCGGAACTCTATTTACTTTAACATAAATGTGGGTGAAAATTAGCTGAAACTTGTTTGTGTATTGAGCATTATTACCGGTGCAACTTATTTGTAAATCAAGTATTTGATAAAAAGTAATTATAATAAAATTATAATCTCCAGGAGGTTAACGTAATTATATCTATAACTGGCTCATCTAGGCTTTTTTATGTGACAGAATTTCTCATTTCAGTTTATTGTAGGGAGTGGTGAAAACTTGTCGGACTTCACATTTGTGGAGAATGTTGCTCATGCGCATATATGTGCAGAGGAAGCCCTGGATTTTCGTATGGTTTCTGTAGCAGGAAAGGTACTGTACTTTGAAATATTTCTGATCCTTCTCCCAAGTTAATGATTTTAATGAATAAGGAAGCATTTATTATTTTATTTTGTAGGCATTTTTCGTCACTAATCTTGAACCTAGAAAATTCAATGAATTCATTTCTCTCATCTTCGAAAGCTTGGGATATCAAAGGTATAGTGGGATTCCTGATTATTACGTGCAATCATTTTTTTCTCTTTATATATATGCCACGTAGATGCACACACAGACATAGTTCCAAGGTCGACTTCTTTTTTCCTTTCTTTTATTACTTTTCACATCTTTTTAGTTATCTAGCTGACTCCATTATTTAAATTTGAACTCCAATTAAAATCCAAGACTAAGGGTAATTTTTTTTATCACATTGTTGCCTTGATTTGAATCTCTCATATAACATTTTATTTTCATCAATAAGAGAAAATTTCCTAAATGTTGAAGCATAGGCATTGCTCGGATAGAGGAGAAAAAAAATGAAAAAAAGGTTTTGTGAATTTTTTTTACAAGGTGTAGCTTTTGAGGGGTATAGTTTTTAAGGAGTTGAGCTTTTTCTTGCAGCTCCCCCCCACCCATCCAAGTCTTTCAAGCATTAATATACTTTAACTTACTGATAAAGAAGAGGTTTTATTAAGATTTCCATCTTTATAGTTATTATTTGGGAATGTAGTTTTAATTCATGAGACTGCTATATTCATTCTCTTTAATGGATTGCGTTAGTTTATTGTAATATTGTGAGATCCTGTAGTTGGAGTGTGTATATGTTCATTTTTTTTTCTTCTTGATATGGTATGCTGTGTGGCTTCTCTGATGCATCATGTGAAAATCAACATCAATTTTTTTGGCCAACATAAAATGACAAAAGATACATGAACAGTTTTATTTTATTTTTCTTTGTTTTCAAAATAAATGTATTTAATTTTTTGCGCTTCCTCTTGCTTATATTGAAGCTAGAAAAACCCTCTCTTTTGTGGTGTAAGTAATATTGTTACCTTGATTGCAGGCCATCAATTAAACTGCCAACTATGATGGTTTGGCGCATCCTTTTATTAATCAAATGGATTGAAACATTGGGATTTCGTAGCTATAACCATTTTTTCTCAACTCATTATATTCTATTAGCCACCTGCACTAGAACATTTAACTGCACAGCTGCTCAAAACCAGATAGGATACTCACCAATAGTCTCCCTGGATGTAAGTTCTCTTAGATCTTGGTATTATTTTATGTTAAAATTAAAAATTTCTTCCAAGTATTTAGTAACTTTTCATGCGCAGTTATGTTTATTTGTTTATTTTTCTTATGAAAAAAGTTGTGGTCCTTGTACTGGTGTACAATGGTAATTCACATAGAATAAAGTTTACATACATTGTTTTTAAGAGCCTTTATTGAAACTTGGGATTTTTCACATTTCAGGTATGGGTTGCTTGAGAAATATCGAAGTTCCTTAATAAAATTTGTTTATATGATGCAGGATGGAGTCAGATTAACCATTGAATCATTTAGTTCTTCAGAAAAAGATACGTCTTTTGCAGACTTTTCTGATCAATCAAAAGTGACTAAATGGCTGGGCAATGGAAGAGGTTGAAACTTTTTATTTTTGTGTGCATGCATTTTCATGAATGTTGAGATCACTTACACAATGACTTAAATAGCATCCCACTTTGGTCGGAAGCTTTAATTTATTGATTATATCTTCCTCCAATGTTGGTTAATACTCTTCTTCGTAGGGCCCATGAATATTATTGAATGTTAACTGAAAATCAAATGTGCTAAATAGTGGAAATCAGCAACTATGAACATGTATCACTTCCCTTGATGTAAGAACACACTACTATTCCTACCAAACGGTATAACTGAAGGAAGATGTGCGTATATAATTACTAAATTCTTATCAATTATGACCAGAATCGAGAGTGCAAATCTCAATCTCTTATTGTTTAGGCTCTTAGTGCAAAGCCCTTACCTTATGTCTGGGGCCTGCTCCCATGTCCAAGCAATGCTTCTCAAGTAGCCTCTTTACTGAGAAATTTTCTGGTGGTGAACTAGGTAGTTTGAATACAAGCAATGATATGACTAGAATCAGTTTCATACATATGTTGGCCTTTCAAAATGCTGGAAGTCATGGTGCAGGGAAATGCCAACAAATGACAGTTACATTTTTATGCTAGCTTTATTTATCTTAACTGTTTTTGTATTTCTATATATGGTTCTGAGGTGAATATATCTACAGATATTTAATGGAAACATTCATCGTGGACCTATGGATACAAAAGAAATAAACTTACAGTTTAAAAGTTTTCCTCGTATTAATTGATCTAATGTACCTTCAAAGTGGTAACATGGCTATGATTGTATTTTGAGAGTGGACGCTTAATTTTCTTTGCTCGAACATGGCATTTTCCTTCATATAATTGCATTCGATTTTGGGTGAGTCATGGTTCTATTTAATGCCTTCTTATTTGTTGTGATTTTGTGCTGTCCATTGATTTTGATCTGTTGAATAACTGATTTAAATAAAAGCAAAATCCAACCGATGAGTTTTTAAAGAGTTCCTCATGTAGAAAATGCTTTTAAGTTTCACACAGGTGTTATAAATTTTAGCGATGCCTCCCTTAGTAAGTGTTGGGAATTATGTTTGCCCCTAAATTCCAACATTAAGTGTATATAAATAGAACAATATACAATACTAGAATGACATTCGACTTTTGTTGCTGCAGTAGCAGACATATTGCTTTGGCGAGAGGAGAAGAAATCATTCATGTGTTTCTTTATTCTTGTTCTTTTGTTCTACTGGTTCTTTCTTTGTGAAAGTTCCTTTATCTCGTCCACATCCAGGCTTCTTCTTTTTATTGCTTCAACCCTCCATGGATTTGGAATTATAGCTTCTAAAATGTGAGTATGAATACTCTTTACTGCTTGAACATTAGCAAGTCAATTATTAATTTTGTCATTGCCAAACTGTAGTTTGTTTTCGTGCCGTTGTTTGTAAACTTTTAAGAAGTCATTCAATTGTCCAATGTACTGGATTTGCTTTATATCTCAAATCTTTGGATATTATATTCAACTGTTGGGGTCTCTTTTTGTGGCAGTCTGTCATGTGAAGGCAATGAGGGTTCGGTAAAACCATACTAGAGGGGTGTACAATCCCACATTGTTTAGAAGAGTGAAAAATTCATGGTTTATAAGTAGAGTTCTCCTCCCTACCTAGTACAATGCGTTTTGAGGCTGACCCAAAAAAAAAATTTGTGTGTGCAAATGATAACAAAGCCACTGCCCAACCAAAGCAGATAATATTGTACTAGGAGCACCAGGGGACGTTGCAAATGATAACAAAGCCACTGCCCAATCAAAAGTGTGGCCGACGAGAACGTCGGTCCCCAAAGGAGGGGATATTGTGATAGCCCGCTATGTGAAGGCAATGGGGGTCTGGTGGGTCTCAGGCCATACCAGTGGGGATGCACAATCCCACATTGCTTTGAGAGAGAGATAAATGCATAGGTTATAAGTAGTGTTACCCTCTCTATTTAGTACAACACGTTTTGAGGCTGACTCCAAGAACAAATCTGTGCGTGCTCCGGCTCAAAACAGACAATATTGTACCGGGAGCACCGGGGAATGTTACACCTTTATCTTTTTAAGGTCTCTTGATCCATAGTAGACCGCTTGTTGAAATTGTTATAAATTTATTTGAACTTGCTGACTTTACATATTGATAAAATTGTAATTTCCGTCTATTTTAAGGTTCTCTTAAAAAGAACAATATCTCTATAGTTTCTCTCCTTTTTTGAACTGTAGTCCATTCTTATCATTGTAATCAACTCCACTGATTAATACATTTTTTTAGCAGATCTCCTGAGGCAGTTCAGAAATTATCGTCGAGTTTTGAGATCTCTGAATCTATAGTGAAAGATGCAATGATGACATTGGCATATTTGTGGAATGGAATGATAATTGATGTAAGATCACTGGCTCAAGGAGAGGACTGGAAAATGTTCATAAAGGTACGACATTATAGCTCTGCTATCTTTCACCAGTCTGCTTCACATTGTTCGAAATCTGAAAATTGAACCCATAAAACAAGAATATGGGGGTTGTGAATTATTTTCCTGTTTTTCCTCTAGGAAAAAAATCAGATGATTTAATTTTCTAGTGAATAGCTGGTGTTGTTTCCTTGTTGGTTCAAGTATGGACAGCGATATCAACTTTGGCAAACTACGACGTACTTTTTAAGAAGTCGTGGATGGCCGAAACATGTGATAATTTGTTACCTTTGTCGATAAAGTTATGAATATAATTGATGCAGGTTTCAGCCGGACTCTATTTTCTTGCATGGATTTTGCAACAATCCATAGCTGTTGTGATCGGTTCAGGTAAGGAAATGCGACAAAACCAAGCTAGTTTTGGCTTTGTGCTCTTGTTAGTCGTGATGAAATTGTCTTATAAACTCACAGGGCTGGTGTTCTCATTTACGGCATTCTTTATATATGAGCAATACGAAGCAGAAATCGACGGATTAGCCAAGTTTATTTTCTTCAGCGGAAAGAAGGCTTTACTTTCACTTACAAGAAATCTGCCAGCTCCCGTGACAACATTTCTTTGCAACAACGATATAATTTTTCAAAGTTTTCCGGCCTCGAAACCTTAGATAACACAGGTGAGTGCGAGTTCAGTCTTTATGGCAGTGCTTCTTTTGAACTGTTAATAGTCAATGTGCTAGCTCTGGCTTGTTACAAGGGTATACTCTCTCTCTCTCTCTCTCTTCCTCTCTCTCGACAGGAGAGAAAATGAAAATAGTCCCTACTGATAGATTTTCATCCTAACACACTCTTAGATGTTTTACTATAAAAACTATTAAGTCACGTGTCAATGTAAGATAACTAGGATGAAATTCTTACCAGTTATATTTTTCTACTTTTTTTACTCGGAATACATTGATACATTGGCTTGACACCTAAAACCTACACCAACACTCAAGCAACAACTTCAGCTTGGGCAAACGGCTCGCTGGACAGGCAGGCTGGCCCGTTGACTTTGTGTAATGGGTCTCCAGTGACCGACCTGGTGGTCGGAAGCCTGCGAGCCAACCTTGAACCACCCTTTTGAGGATGGGCTTGACCTAGGCCTCCTTGCAGCGGCCCGGCCTGGCCCACCGCCAACCCTACTAATATGGTTGACGTTGAGATACGGTAGAACTTTTTTAGAAAGTGGAGATGCAAATATAGAGTTTGGGTAAGATTTGTAAAAGTATATAGTAGCCATAGCTACATTACATGAATGAACACAACAATTGTAGCATCAATTAATTATGCTCGTCTCTCTAATTCCTAGAGTCACCATTAAAAGATAAGAGTGGTTCTCTATTTGCAAAGTTTATCTGAGCTAGAATTCCTCCACTATATATCATGAATCCCAAATAATAATTTTATTTTACTGATGTTTCGACGCTTCTTCATTTTCAACAGGACAACTATTTCCTAAGATTGTAATACTCGTTTACTTTCAATCGATAAATACAAGGGTTTGTGAATGCACATACATCTATTTTATATTAATAATTTTTCGACCAATGATTACATAACTTTAAAATTAATAATGATTTAAAAATGGGTACGTGCCGAACTTTATTCCTTCCGGCTCCGCGTCTAAGATTTAGACTTTTAGCAACCCAAATGTGTTACTTTTACGCTTTCAGGTCGACGTCGTTTCAGTAGAATAAAAAAGCGTGATTTTAACGGGATGTCTGCAAACGCGGTGTAGAGCCTCGCTTGGAGTGGAAGCTTCGTCTTTCGCAACGCGGAGTTGATACATCATACATGTCCGATCTCTGAGAAAGTCTGTCCTTCTTCCGACCCCCGCCACTCACTCATTTCTTTCCGAATCTCCCTGCGATCTGTTCGATTCAGATTTGATTTTTGTTGGAGCTGAAGCTTGCGGTTCTCTTCTACTTTACACTTCCTCAGTTTCTTAAAGATCTTCCTCCTGTAAAAAGCTGTAAGCATTCTCTCTCTCTCTCTCTCCTCTCGCCTTCTTTCCGTAATTTCCCCCATTTTTGCAAATTTCTATGGGTTATTCTTATTTCTGCTTCCAGGGTTTTATTTTCGTTCTCTTCGAATAATTTTTCATATGCTTGTTGCGGTTTATGCGAATTTCTCGAAAAGTTTTGATGTTTGTGTTTTTTAGTGAAATTTGGATAATGTTCTTTTTAGGTTTTGATTTTTTTCTGGGAGCTATCATCGACACTTGGATTTTGGATTTATTCAGCTCTTTTTGTCTACTCTGTTGATGGATAAGGACAAACCTCAAAGCCACGGTGGAGGTTTTCCGCCACCCTCAGGTCGTTATGGAGGGTTTTCGCCTCCTGGAAGCAATTATAATGTCAAATCTGAATCTTCGTCTTCATCGATGTCATTTCTGCCTATGGCTCCTGGTGTGACTTTAGACGCCGGTCATTTTGGCCTTGGACTATTGACTGATTCTAATCGTTTTAGCCATGATATTAGTCGAATGCATGATAATCCACGAAAAAATATGGGTCATCGACGTGCCCATTCTGAAATCCTGACTCTTCCTGATGATATTAGTTTTGATAGTGATTTAGGAGTTGTTGGTGGGGCTGATGGTCCTTCAATGTCTGATGATACTGAGGAAGATTTGTTATCTATGTACCTTGATATGGATAAATTCAATTCATCATCTGCTTCATCAGCATTTGAAGTGGGTGAGCCTTCTGCTGCTGCACCGTCTGTATCAATGACTGGAGTCTTGACTTCTTCGACTGAGAATGTTGCCTTTGGTTCGAATGAGAGGCCTAGAGTTAGGCACCAGCATAGCCTGTCCATGGATGGGTCAACAACAATCAAGCCAGAGATGCTCGTATCTGGTTCTGAAGATCTATCGACAGCTGACTGTAAGAAGGCTATATCAGCTGCAAATTTAGCGGAGCTTGCCATAATTGATCCAAAAAGAGCAAAGAGGTACAGTTATTTGGAGTGTACCTGACCTTAAATATACTTCTCTCTCTCTCTCTCTCTCTCTCTCTCTCTCTCTCTCTCTCTCTCTCTCTCTCTCTCTCTCTCTCTCTCTCTCTCTCTCTCTCTCTCTCTCTCTCTCTCTCTCTCTCTCTCTCTCTCTCTCTCTCTCTCTCTCTCTCTCTCTCTCTCTCTCTCTCTCTCTCTCTCTCTCTCTCTCTCTCTCTCTCTCTCTCTCTCTCTCTCTCTCTCTCTCTCTCTCTCTCTCTCTCTCTCTCTCTCTCTCTCTCTCTCTCTCTCTCTCTCTCTCTCTCTCTCTCTCTCTCTCTCTCTCTCTCTCTCTCTCTCTCTCTCTCTCTCTCTCTCTCTCTCTCTCTCTCTCTCTCTCTCTCTCTCTCTCTCTCTCTCTCTCTCTCTCTCTCTCTCTCTCTCTCTCTCTCTCTCTCTCTCTCTCTCTCTCTCTCTCTCTCTCTCTCTCTCTCTCTCTCTCTCTCTCTCTCTCTCTCTCTCTCTCTCTCTCTCTCTCTCTCTCTCTCTCTCTCTCTCTCTCTCTCTCTCTCTCTCTCTCTCTCTCTCTCTCTCTCTCTCTCTCTCTCTCTCTCTCTCTCTCTCTCTCTCTCTCTCTCTCTCTCTCTCTCTCTCTCTCTCTCTCTCTCTCTCTCTCTCTCTCTCTCTCTCTCTCTCTCTCTCTCTCTCTCTCTCTCTCTCTCTCTCTCTCTCTCTCTCTCTCTCTCTCTCTCTCTCTCTCTCTCTCTCTCTCTCTCTCTCTCTCTCTCTCTCTCTCTCTCTCTCTCTCTCTCTCTCTCTCTCTCTCTCTCTCTCTCTCTCTCTCTCTCTCTCTCTCTCTCTCTCTCTCTCTCTCTCTCTCTCTCTCTCTCTCTCTCTCTCTCTCTCTCTCTCTCTCTCTCTCTCTCTCTCTCTCTCTCTCTCTCTCTCTCTCTCTCTCTCTCTCTCTCTCTCTCTCTCTCTCTCTCTCTCTCTCTCTCTCTCTCTCTCTCTCTCTCTCTCTCTCTCTCTCTCTCTCTCTCTCTCTCTCTCTCTCTCTCTCTCTCTCTCTCTCTCTCTCTCTCTCTCTCTCTCTCTCTCTCTCTCTCTCTCTCTCTCTCTCTCTCTCTCTCTCTCTCTCTCTCTCTCTCTCTCTCTCTCTCTCTCTCTCTCTCTCTCTCTCTCTCTCTCTCTCTCTCTCTCTCTCTCTCTCTCTCTCTCTCTCTCTCTCTCTCTCTCTCTCTCTCTCTCTCTCTCTCTCTCTCTCTCTCTCTCTCTCTCTCTCTCTCTCTCTCTCTCTCTCTCTCTCTCTCTCTCTCTCTCTCTCTCTCTCTCTCTCTCTCTCTCTCTCTCTCTCTCTCTCTCTCTCTCTCTCTCTCTCTCTCTCTCTCTCTCTCTCTCTCTCTCTCTCTCTCTCTCTCTCTCTCTCTCTCTCTCTCTCTCTCTCTCTCTCTCTCTCTCTCTCTCTCTCTCTCTCTCTCTCTCTCTCTCTCTCTCTCTCTCTCTCTCTCTCTCTCTCTCTCTCTCTCTCTCTCTCTCTCTCTCTCTCTCTCTCTCTCTTAGTTTTATTTGAATTGACTCAACATTGATTTCTTAATCATGACAATGCATACGTCAGTTCATTTTCATAAGTATGTTATATCTGTTTAATGCATGCAAGGTTTGAAATTGTTCTCTTATATATCATCCAAAAGAACTGTAATTTGTTAGTTGATTGTATTTTTTGGTGGATGTTTTTCTTGTCATTCCCAATTACTCTGTATGGAATATGGCTCGCCATCTAGGGTAGCAAACACTGCGCTTTGTATTTATTTCTTTTATATTAGTGATGAGTGACGACCTTCTCATACTTTCTTTACTCTGCATACTCTTTTGGAGTTGTTTCTTTAGGTTGTTCTTTTTACCCGTCTGAGTGGAAGTATATTTCATAAAGTTCCCATTTTGTTTGCCCTTGCCAGAATCTGGGCAAATAGGCAGTCAGCTGCTAGATCAAAGGAAAGAAAGATGCGTTACATTGCCGAGTTGGAACGAAAAGTGCAGACATTACAAACGGAAGGAACTTCTTTATCTGCTCAGTTGACCCTATTGCAGGTAAATTCATCAGCTGAGCCTTGTACTAATTATTCATTAGATTTTTATGTTGTGGATGCCTACTTTTTTCGTCGTTGATTGTTCAAAATATAACATTCTTCTCTCAAACGATTCTCCTTCTGCAATAACATATTTTCTATCCTATTTCTGTTGATGTTTCCCGTGATTAGAGAGATACTGATGGTCTCACGGCTGAGAATAGTGAACTGAAACTGCGTTTGCAAACAATGGAGCAACAAGTTCACCTACAAGATGGTAAAAACTCCTTTTTGAAATTATTCTACACCATAATTGGGTTCTTCTCTTTTGTTGATAATAAACTAGTGAATTTCTAACCATTTCATTTGTTGTCCTTTTAGCTTTACTGTGTTATCATATTGGTGTGATTCATGAGCTAATTAGTGCCTGAGTAGCTTAGGCTCTAATATTACCACGAAGAATTTTAAAAGGCAATTTGGTGGAAAAGATGTACTTGAAATGGAAGAGTTTCTTCCATGCTTTATGTTTAATGGTAACATATATCTTTTTATTTTTTCGGTTGTATGCATTGGATGTTTGGGTTTGAAATCAATGTCTTCTCGTTGGACGGATTGATGGAGTTATTGGCTTATAAGGGGTGCTTGGGACTTGATTCTAAAGCTCTCTAATGGGACTTCACCCATTTCATGAAGCTAATGTGTTCTCTGGCTTTGTGAAATGCAATTCGTGCAATGACACTACACAAAAGGAAAATGACAGAAATTTGATAACTTGCTAGATCGTTATCTGTATACAAAAGAGTGTTCGGTTGAATTCTAGCATTTAAGGTGGAGAGTTTGGAACCCTTGTTTCCTCCCGTTCTCCCATCAACGGTTTTCATTCCTTTTTTCATTGTAATTTAATGGGGAAGGCTTGTATGACTTGTTAAATTCAAGCATACAATTGCTTAGTAGCGTATAAAAAAGTTAAGGCTTTTGACTTGATTCAGCGGAGGACGAATGCATTAGAGACAGGGATCATATTTAGTTACAATGTGATGTTGCAATAATGGCTATTTCAGAAGGTGGGCAATTTTTGAGCTGTGTTTCCCTGGTGATATCAATACCTTTTCAGCACTAATCGATCTTTTTATAAAATTTTGACAATTTGTTTGATACTTTATGATTTTAACTATTTGACAATTAAACTGCTAATTGAAAGAACTGGTGAATCTTCTGGGGTAAAGTCAAAGAAACAAGTAGTTTGCGTGAATACGATAGGTTTATGCTTTTTTTACCTGTCTTTTTATTAAGTTTGCTTCGAAATATACTTGATATTTGGGAAGTTGAGTTTTGATTTCTGATGTAACTGAAGTAAGAAGTGTTAAGAAGTGACGACGGTTTTGATTTTTATTTTCTTTTTGTCTCTTCTCTATTATTGTTCTTTTCAGGCAGGACGTATCTTTCCTTGCCTCATATTTATTTATTTATTACTCTTTAACTATTTCTTGCGATTTAAAGTATTCTTAGAAAAAATTAGACACTGTTGAGAAATCACGTCCTAAGATACCTCTTGTTTGCATTGCTAATAATTTTGCCATTTCCTCTATTTTTACTGCAGCTCTGAATGATGCTCTGAAAGAAGAAATTCAGCATCTTAAAGTACTGACTGGACAAGCCATGGCTAATGGCGGATCCATGATGAATTTTACCTCTTTAGGAAGCGGCCATGGCCAGCAAATGTACACAAACAGCCACGCCATGCAGACCCTTTTAACGGCACAGCAGTTTCAGCAGCTTCAGATTCAGTCCCAGAAGCAACAGCAATTTCAGCAGCACCAACTTCATCACCTTCAACAGCAACAAATGCAGCAACTTGCAGGAGATATGAAATTAAGAACACCCGTTTATTCTCCGACTCCAAAGGATACTAATGGTTCAGATATGAGCTCATCTGCTTCAAAGGACTGCTGAAACAAGAAAACAGCCCCCACTGTAAGGCATGTGCTAGAATTAGAGTTCCCCAATTGTTGTTCTTTGAAATCCACTCCTCCCAATTCAAATTTGTCTGTAGTGTTTGTTCAATTGGTTTATCATTTATTCTTAGCCCTGTCTTTTGTGATTTAGTTCTTGTATCCTTAGCTGTATGTGATTCTAGTTCTAAACTTCCTAGGCCTCCACCTTGACTTTACTGGTAATTTAAATTACATTTTTTTGGAACTTTTATTTGATTCTCTCTCTCTCTGAGTGGTTTATAATGGAGATAGAACTGAAATGAGCAATGTGAGAGTTGTTGATGCTGGGTATATTTTATTTATCTTCTTGAAAGATTGGATTTGAGTTATGGCTCATTAGCTTACTATGATGCACTAGCGCCAACCACGTGCAAAAATAAAATATGGGTATTGAAAGGTTTGATCATATTTCACCAACCCGGCAAGTTGTTGCTGGTCGGCAAGTATGATGGTACTAACGATGACTCTGCATGTGTTCACGTGTATTTTACTAGTGGTTTTTAAAAACATCGCGATTTGACTTGGGTTACATGTATGGTTATGTTGTAACTAGTTATTTCGGAATCAATTCGTATAATAAGATGGCCCTCTAGGTAAAGGTTTGATCATATTTGAGAAGTTATAAAGTGAAGAATGACTTTGCGTTTGCTTTATTGAATTCTTTCCTCATAGCCTGCCTACAAATAATATGCTCTCTCCTATTTTAAAAAATTAGCTATTCTAATGAATGAATAATCAAGATTTTAATTGAATCTTCTATAATTCAATGTAAAAAACACCGATATCAAGAGGTACCTTTAACGAGAAATTCTTTGACTCGTATAATTTAGCTGCTAGAGCAATCAAAGATGTGAAGTCGAATTCTATTTAGACTGACTCTGATTTATATTCAATATTAAAATTTTTTTATATTGCTTTCTTTATTGTTGCTCGGGTCACAAACTTAATTTTATTTCAAATTGATAACAATGAATTTCTACTCTGTTCATAGTTTTTTTTTTTTTCTTCGAAAAAGATTTTTCGTGTACGTTTCAGTGTTCATGTTTCTTCGTAATTTCTTTTTATTTAGCGTTCGATTTTCAACCATAAATTTAAAAGTTTTTATTGGGTTCACTTGTGGATTGGTGGGGGGATTGGAAAGATATTTTGAGATTTTATAAAAAAGAGGAATAGATTTTTTTTTTTATAGTAAGACGAACATTGATCCTCAAATTCCAAGTCAACCCAAGAATGGTGGCCGAGAAAGAATGGCAGAAATGGGGATTAGGACAGCCATTAAATATCTCCGATTGATTGGTGGCCAATTGTACTTCACCCCCTACTGCCAGCAATGGCACCCTACTTCCGCTCATTTCTTCGTAATCCTTCCTCGCACTGGTACGCGTCTTTGCGATCCTTCTCTTTCTTGGTTTGTTCTTCATTTTCATCATTTCTTACCTAATTTTGTTTTTCATTTTTGAAATTCTGTTCAGATTGCTCCCAGAAGAGGCTACTGTTTTCGACGGATAAGCTCAAAGAACTCGGAGAAGCGAAGGGCAAAGTTGAAACCGGAGGCGAATATTGATAAAATGAAAATCCAGTGCGATGTTTGCGAGAAAGCTCCGGCAACGGTGATTTGTTGTGCAGACGAGGCTGCACTGTGTGCGAAATGTGATGTTGAAGTTCATGCAGCCAACAAACTTGCGAGCAAGCACCAGAGGCTTCGTCTCGAATGTCTCTCCACCAAGCTACCTAAATGCGACGTCTGCCAAGTAATAAACCTCTCTATTTCATCCATCATCGCCATTGACGCTTCATCTGTCTGTCTTTGATCTATAAGCAATTTCCCTACAAACAATAATTCATGCTCTAAATAAATTACCATGCTCGTCAATATCGGACTTTGGATGACTAGAAACTACTATATATTTTTCAACTTCACCTTCTGCCATAGCTCAATTTCTTTTGCTTGTTCTTAGAGTTGAATATTTCAATGAATAACGTTAAATTTAACTTCTAATCATATTATAGAGGAAAACGAAACTCCAAATAAGATATTGAATGATGGGAGAGATCCTAGGAATGTGCTTAGAGTTTTTGTGAATTGTGTTTCTTATCATTTAAACCAATTTTAATGTATCTTTGACACATCTACTCTTGGATTATAGAAACTAATTTTATTGTTCTTGCACTACAATATGAAAGATTATGATTCTGAGTTATTTTCTCAAATTCACATGGTTATTCTAGGACAAGATAGCTTACATCTTCTGCGTCGAAGATAGGGCCCTGCTCTGTCGCGACTGTGACGAACCAATTCACTCGGCTGGTAGCCTTTCTGCAAATCACCAGAGGTTTCTTGCCACCGGAATCCGAGTGGGTCTGAGTTCCGATTGTAGAATGGATAAACAAAAGACTTCCATTGAACCTCCTAATCAGAAGATTCAACAACAATCTCATAAAATGCCTGTACATGAAGCTTCTAGTTTCACATCGCCATGGCCTGTTGACGATGTGCTTCAGTTTGCGGACTTCGAATCGTCTAATAAGGTAATCACTTTGGCAAAATAAACACTATTCTTTCAGAGAAGTTGTTTTTTGGCTAGGGAAAACTCTCTGTATAATCTCTCTCTCTCTCTAGGAGTCATTTGAGTTTGGAGAGCTTGATTGGCTGGCAGACATAGGTCTTCTGGGTGTAGCAGCGGCTGAAGTTCCTCAACTTTCAACGTCTCAATCAAGTATTGCCATCTCCAACAGACCCAGAATAGGTAGTCCACCAAACAAGAAGCCCCGGATTGCAATCGAAGAAGACGATCACGAGCATTTCACCGTTCCAGATCTCGGATGAAACTACCCACGATAATAAAAAAAAAAAAAAAAGGGTCTAAACCATCACACTCTATCTTACTATTCTCTGAACTAAACCAGCACATACTTGTGAATGTTATGGTGGTTTGATTCGAGGAAACTGGGATGTCTGTTAGATCTTCAGATAAATGGTATTTCAAGGAAGAATTATTAAATGTTTTCAATGATATCTGATGAATTTCACAAGTGAATGCTTGATTTTAAGGAAATAGATTATAGTTAAGTCCTTACTTTTAAATAGGATGCACCATTCATTTTATTTAGTCATTATGATGATATATGTTCATACATTCATTTAACCTCTGCAATTTTAGTTTTCTACGTATTAATGTTGCGTTTCACTTGTATGACGTGTCAAACAATGATCTGTTAAAAATATCTTTCCTATCTAAATTGTTCTATTGCCTACGGATGGTGACAAATAATTTATGGAAAAATAAACGATATTTCCATGATGCTCCAATCGGCTTCTCCTGATATTCTTTCCAAGAATAATGATTTTCCAACAAAACATACAAATTTCTACAACTGTGAAAAGAAATACAATGAAAACCCACGGTTAATGCTAATGTTGCTAACAGTCCATTAAAAGAGCCAGTTAATGCTAATGTTGCCAAGCCAAATGAAAAGAGGAAACTGGGCCAAAGCAATGAAAAGCAAGAGATAGTGATGCCTGCTTGAATCATAACTCCTCACCTCAGCAAAAAGGACTCTCTTCATTGTTTTCACCAAGAAAATTCCCATGCACAAGGAGGTCCATGGCATTAAAATATAGTAGGAGTACCTCCACATGACTCTCCCCACAGCAGCCAAACACATCCCCGGGAAAGAATAGCCGGCGTAAGGCAATGATATCCATCAAGGGCGCCTCCCCACTTCCCAATGAAAGAAGTGTTACTTTAAGTAGCATAACTTGCAAAAACCAGCCAAGCAATCCCTTGATGAACAACCAATTTAGAGATTCCGGACTAAACCTGAAAATAGATTATAGAGGATTGGGAAAACTTGATGTAGAAAGTGGAGATTATAAGCAAACTATATGGTGTAAGTTTTTATGGGAAAACACTAACTAATTTGTAGCATATAATGGGATTACTAGAAGTCAATTGGACTTGTTGGGTCACACTTTAAATTCAACTTTTTGCAAACTTAAGTCATTAAGTAGATCCAAAAGGCATTTTAACAGTTTGCACAGCTCAATTGCCTAGGATTAAGACCTATAAGTCAGTTAAATAATTTGAAAATATATCATCAAATGTGCCCATTTCTATGTACAAAGGCCAACATGTCCGAAGAAAGTTAAAGCAATGTGACTGAACAAAACAAAGCAGAGATAATTATTTTCCATGATTTCTCAGAAATTTAAAATTTATTGCATTGATCTACATGGATATTAATGTCCACTTACTTTCCTTGAAGACCCAATGAGAACCCAGCAAGAACTACATAACTGCCAAATGCCATGAATGGAATGTACAAGTCTGGAGCATTAATATCGTAGATTGGGGGTTTATAAGACAGCCTTCCTCCAACTGGCTCTGTTATTCGAGTCCAATGGCCCTGAAGCAGGAAAATATTAATCACCAAGAAAGGTCAGAATCCTAACTCAAAACAAAATGGTTAAGATTGGCTCATACCCGGTGTAGAAAAGGAAATAGAACCACCTTCAATTTGTTTCTCACATAATGGTCATTTACTTGGAAATAATATTGCGGATCTGAAAAATATCGACTTATCTGTACATTTTGGGAAAGAAAAATGAGTATAAAAAAAAAAGTCCAATCGCCTAAGATCAGAAAGGAAAAGTTTCAGCATATAAATGCAAATTCACTGTGCATTTAAGATGTTCGTGAGTAGAACTAGGGTATCGACATATGCACTAAAATGAATTTTTATTTAATTTTTAAAAAAGAAAATTAAGCCTTCAGAAGCCTTGTAACGCAGTAAAAGTTCATTTTTGCCCAATAAATGTTTTAGATTAAGTGCAACCTAATTTAAAAACAAAAATTCCATCACATCCAATAAACAACTATAACAACTCAAAGACGACAATGATGTTGTTAACTATTGATTGAGTTGTTCTTCAACAGATGACCAAAACAACTCAAGCAAAAGTTAAAAGCACCACTGAATGCATTCAACAACTGTTTTTAATGCCACAAACTGCTAACCAAAAACACAAATTGCTTCTACTTACATTGCTTTGAACATATTCAGAGCTTGATCCAAAGATTTTCTCACCATATGCACCTAATCCGCCACGAATAAGCCCTGAACCAGCTCCATAAAATGCATTCCCAAAAGGGTTAGGTGGAGAACTCAAAGGTGGTTGTGGAGCAGTAGGCTGAGTTCCAACATTATCATACATTTCAGCAACTGCCACATTAAGAGTTGTACTTCATTGTTCATCACCTCACTAAGAAGAATTCAAAACTCATTCTACTGATGCTGAACTAAATTTTTCACATCCCTATTGAATTGTGTCTGAATAAGTAAAGGAAAAAGAGTCATGGCATACTTCCTTGTTTCATTAACAATCAAATTTTCCTTTTTTTTTCATCCTAAGATTAACTTCTTGTTATTATTGTCATATGACATCACTATAATTACTACAGTAGTCATTATTATTATTCATTTTAGAATAAGATAGTAGAGGATAAAGATTTTAGCTCAATCTCATTTTCACCGGGGACTTGAAGACATAAACTGGAGTATAATTTTTCCCACGATCACAATCCATTCTCATTGCCCGTACAACTCAGTAAAATGGGACTTTTCCTTTCCTTTCATTTTCACCGGGTATAATTTTTCCCACGATCACAATCCATTCTCATTGCCCGTACAACTCAGTAAAATGGGACTTTTCCTTTCCTTTCATTTTCACCGGGGACTTGTAGACATAAACTGGAGTATAATTTTTCCCACGATCACAATCCATTCTCATTGCCCGTACAACTCAGTAAAATGGGACTTTTCCTTTCCTTTCATTTTCACCGGGGACTTGTAGACATAAACTGGAGTATAATTTTTCCCACGATCACAATCCATTCTCATTGCCCGTACAACTCAGTAAAATGGGACTTTTCCTTTCCTTTCATTTTCACCGGGGACTTGTAGACATAAACTGGAGTATAATTTTTCCCACGATCACAATCCATTCTCATTGCCCGTACAACTCAGTAAAATGGGACTTTTCCTTTCCTTTCATTTTCACCGGGGACTTGTAGACATAAACTGGAGTATAATTTTTCCCACGATCACAATCCATTCTCATTGCCCGTACAACTCAGTAAAATGGGACTTTTCCTTTCCTTTCATTTTCACCGGGGACTTGTAGACATAAACTGGAGTATAATTTTTCCCACGATCACAATCCATTCTCATTGCCCGTACAACTCAGTAAAATGGGACTTTTCCTTTCCTTTCATTTTCACCGGGGACTTGTAGACATAAACTGGAGTATAATTTTTCCCACGATCACAATCCATTCTCATTGCCCGTACAACTCAGTAAAATGGGACTTTTCCTTTCCTTTCATTTTCACCGGGGACTTGTAGACATAAACTGGAGTATAATTTTTCCCACGATCACAATCCATTCTCATTGCCCGTACAACTCAGTAAAATGGGACTTTTCCTTTCCTTTCATTTTCACCGGGGACTTGAAGACATAAACTGGAGTATAATTTTTCCCACGATCACAATCCATTCTCATTGCCCGTACAACTCAGTAAAATGGGACTTTTCCTTTCCTTTCATTTTCACCGGGGACTTGTAGCCATAAACTGGAGTATAAAATTATCTTTTCTATAAACTAAAAAACAAGAATAACAATAACACAATAAACACATCGCGGCATTAATTAAAATTCTTCAATTACAGATCCAAAACATCAAGCAATACTAGAATTTCAACCTCAAAACCATTTAATAGTTCTCAGATTTTGAAAATCCACCATAAAAATTAGCCTTCGTTAACCGAGTCCAAAGATTCACGAATCCAAAGCACACAACAAAAGAAAACATAGACGAGCGCTCTTCCGAATCATAAATATAGAAATACAGAATGAAAATGCAGATGAAATCTGATCCATACCAGAGGAAGCGAAACCGAGAAAACTGAAAGAGGAGTAGATCTGGACCCCAACAGATCCCTGTGAGATGAAAATGAAGAGCTGTGTTTTATGACTCTAATTAGTGTTTGACACAGCGAATATTTTAATTGACGTGTCGTTTGCTTATTGGCTGAATGATGAATTTGACTTTTGATAATAGTAATCTGTTCAATACGTATATGACACGTAGAATACATTGAGCCCTCATATTAATCGCCTGAACCGCACCGCCTCCTCTCCTCTTCGAGCCTTTCGTCTTCTCCGCTCTCTTTCGCTCTGTTCTCGCGTCTATTCAGCAGGATCTTCGGGATTTTCAGTACGTTTTCGTTTTTATGAGATTTAATCGTCGATTTTTCTTCTGGATTGTAAATTTTGTTGCATTAATGCGGGGAATTCTACGTAATTGTGGATTTTTAGGGGGTTTTGTAAAATTTTTTTGAACGTAGAGATCAATTCTTCATTTCCTGGGGAGAACGTAATAATTAAGAGTTGTTGATGTTTCATTTGAGGATAAATATTTATTTTATTGAAAGATTCTCTTTCTTCCTCTCACTCATGGGAATCGATTAGTATCATATTGAAGCGTTGTTCATTTTCGAAGTTTTGGCCCGATTGAATTGTCGGGT
Organism: Begonia masoniana; assembly: GCA_022432975.1. NCBI lineage: Eukaryota > Viridiplantae > Streptophyta > Magnoliopsida > Cucurbitales > Begoniaceae > Begonia > Begonia masoniana. Next base: position 51,077,888 of record CM039507.1, on the reverse strand, counting down.
AGAATATTGATTTTGTAGACTGCTGTTATCATCTGAAGTTTGACAATTTAAATAACTGTGTATTCTACTTTCTTAATGATGAATTGGTTTTAAAAGGAAGTTCTTATTATAATTTTTATGTGGACTAGAATCATCTTGATTTTCTCGAAATCCAAATACTTCATTGGAAGCATCTTTAGGATAAAAGGGTGAGTAAAGCCAAATCATTGTGTTACATAGCCATAATGGGACGAACATATCTATCCATTTAATTAAGAGGCATAAAATGTCATTCTGTTCATATTGTTTCAGTTGACCGATTAAGTTATAATGAGCTATAGAATTTAAAATACCTATCTTCAACATTGGAATCCATTGGTGACTCCATGCTCATTGATGCAAGTATGCAATTACCCGAAGAGAAAGTTGTACTGAGTTTTTGTATGGAGATATATCTAGAGCTAATAATTATTATTAGGCTGTCACTATGAAATATAGGCTATTGATTTTGAAAGCAGAGTAATTGCTTTAATGTAGATGTTTCACCGTGTAACATTTTATCCATCGATGCAGTTTGAAAATACTGAATGGCAGAACAAAATCATTTCCTTCGTTTTCTTTTCTTGTGAATGCATCCTTCGTGATAATCCTTGACATGCAGTAAGATGGAAAAGTTGTTAGTATTCTAAATTTATTTGTGTTAGGTTTGTTCAAATTTGAGGAAAGTTTTTGGAGAAATCATTCATTTGTCTGAACAGTTCAGTAATTTACCACTATTTTTTCTAAGTTCGTCATCATCCTTACATCTTATTTTTTTATGTAGCAGCTACGTAGATTTTTGTTCAATTCGACACGAGCATCTGCATTAACCATGTAGTATATAGCAACTAATTAACCACTGATATTATAGACAGATGCAGAATAATAGCAACTACTTATTTTGAGACGATGTTTGGAGAGAAACAAATCAATTTAGTTTGCAATCTATTTTTCCCTGAAACAAAATATATACAAAATACAGAGAATGTATGCTTATCATTGGGTATGAATATTTAGTTCTTAAATGTCGAGTTATGTTAAGACCTTTTAGATCTTAGCATGTATACACCATTGAATTCTTTTAAATGTTTACGTAGTTAGGAGAAGGAAAGAAAATTAGTTGTTGGCTTTTGATTTTGATGTTTGCATGGAGCATCATAAAAAAAAGGATATATGAAGTTATGTTATTTGTTGCAATGGATAATTTATGGAATCAATCACTCTTATTGCAGTGGATTTTGTATTGGATGGCAATATAAATTCTGATGTGGCTAAAGAGAGTGATAATCCAGTTGATGAAAATAAAACCGGCGTAAGTTCTATTGAAGGTTCATTCCAGGAGGATATAGATGAAAAGTTTATGCATTGTTCTTCTGAGAGGGATATAACGTCAGAGTCACTTGGTGTAGTGTCAATGGTCGATGAGCCATTTGTAGGCCAGGAATTTGAATCTGAAGCAGCAGCACATACATTTTATAACTGTTATGCAACACGCATGGGATTCATCATACGAGTGAGCAAGCTCTCGCGATCTAGACGAGATGGATCTGCTATTGGTCGTGCACTGGTTTGTAACAAAGAGGGTTATAGGATGCCTGACAGGCGTGAAAAGATTGTGAGGCAGAGGGCAGAAACAAGAGTTGGATGTAGGGCAATGATTTTGGTGAGGAAAATTAGTTCTGGCAAATGGGTTATTACAAAATTTGTAAAGGAGCACACTCATCCAATGACACCTGGAAAAGCAAGGAGAGATTCCATTTACGATCAATATCCGGTCAGTTCTTGTTTCTTGTGCCTATAATTTGTTCTCTATTATTTTGTGGGATATAAACGAATCAAGTTGTGGAATTAATATTTTTTCTGTCAGAGACAATTGAAAAACTATACTCCTGACTTACTTTTGAGATAAACAATAATCATGTTATAAAACTCATTGTAGTTGGCAAGTTAGTTCATGCTGGAGATTTATGGATCATCCTTTTTGAGGGGCCTTGGCCATTTAGTTTAGAATTTTTTATGCGCTTTGCAGGATGAAAATTGGAGTTAGACTAGTCATATTTTTCTTTTTGTGGAAATCAGAAGTTAGTAACATCAATATCTTTTAGTTGCTAAATACTTGCATTTCTAAATTTATATTGGTCAGACATGGATAACTCGCTTTTCTCATTGTGGAGGGAAGGTTTCTTATTTATCTCCTTGTCCTCTGTTTCTCTAAACTTTTTTTTGATAATGTAATATTTTGTGGAGTCGAGTAGCAATTTGTTGGTTCTGACTGTTGGCGTGTTGCTCTTGCAGAATGAGCATGACAAGATTCAAGAACTTTCGCAGCAGCTTGCCGTTGAGAAAAAAAGGGCTGCTACGTACAAAAGACATTTAGAACTGATATTTGAGCACATAGAAGAGCATAATGAGAGTTTATCAAAGAAGATTCAACACATTGTGGACAGTGTGAAGGACATGGAAGCAAGAGAGCAGAAAAATCATAGATATGATCGCTAAAACTACCTTCTGTTTTTCTTTTCTTCTGTCCATTTTGTGGATAGCAATGAGCATCGATGGTAGTTCGTTTTTCTAATTTTTCCGTCGCCAATAGAATGCGCTTTTTCCCGGCCTGACTCTGCCATTACTGTTTTGGAAATTTTAAGGTAGTTTCATAGGGAACAAAGTTGGTTGCAGGAGAAACAAGGTGAGAACTTAGATAGATGTATAGGTTTTGTAAGTTGGTTCATCCTTGAGGAAATCTGCTTGTCAGATGTGAAATAACTAAATTAGAAATACATCTTTGTATTTTTTTTTTTTTTTTTTTTTTTTTGTTTTTAATGTGATGCAAAGTTTGGATTTCTTTTTTGTACAGAATTCACATGATTGTAATTTTTTATATCATAATCCTACTATTTCTTTTTTTTTTTTTTTTCTCTCTTTTCCCGATTAGATCTTCCGAGCAAGCATCGCGAAGTTTCTTGTATCGTTGAGTTTAATCTAATAATTTTTTGTTTGAGTTGACCGAATCTACGCCAAGGCCCATCGAACCAAGTCAGGACTCGTCGAACTAGGCTAGGGTCTGTTGCTCCAGACAAGGGCTTGTCGAACTAGGCCACGACTGGACCAAGGTCAGATTTTCAAGGACCAATCTCACCCGGCCTAGTTTACTATCAAGGCTGAGGTGACACGATGCCAATGCCACAGTAGTTCGACAAAAAGAGAATAAAATGAAATGAAATTAATTTTATTAATATTAATTTTATTAATAAAATGAAATGAGTCGGTGGCTGTTTAGTTGTCGGTAGAGAGCATAGTGGGCCAAGGCCACGATGATTCTTTCCCTCCAAATCCAGCCTGTGATCTACTAACCATCACTTGATCAGACGGTCCTCGTTTGATCAAAGTTCATCGGCCATTGATAGTCAGACGAAACCTGAAAATGACTCTTCGTCTCACAGACTCATACACTCCAATCGTTTGATTCCTCCATTTTTTTTAAAACTCACTCCTCTCAGATCTGCCTGTCTCTACTCTTTCTCGCCTTTTTCCGGCAAGTTTGCTTCCAATTCGATGCTGCTTATGGCGGAAGCCATGCAGATCTGCATCTGCTCCAGTTTTTGTTCTTGTTTTGACTTATTGTTTTTGTTGCGTTTTGCAGGGAAAGCAAGAGGAGTAATGAAGATGAAGTGGGCGGTTCCGGTGGTTCTTGGCTGGTTATGGCTATGGCTGTGGCGGTGAATGGGGAGGATGAATCGGCAACGATACCGAGAGTGAAGAAGGTGGGTGGGAAGAAACTGTGTGATAAGGATGGGAGTGTGCGGGATGGTCTGTATTCTGTTGACAATTTGACTATAACAGACTACTTCCAGTCGAGAGTATGTTTTTAATTACTGTATATTATTAAATTGCTAAAAAATAAATAAATAATTAAATTAAAATGTAAACGGCGTCGTTTTAAGGTTAATTTTTCTCATTGTCGGTGGCTGTTTAGTTGTCGGTAGAGAGCATAGTGGGCCAAGGCCACGATGATTCTTTCCCTCCAAATCCAGCCTGTGATTCAGACGGTCCTCGTTTGATCAAAGTTCATCGGCCATTGATAGTCAGACGAAACCTGAAAATGACTCTTCGTCTCACAGACTCATACACTCCAATCGTTTGATTCCTCCATTTTTTTTAAAACTCACTCCTCTCAGATCTGCCTGTCTCTACTCTTTCTCGCCTTTTTCCGGCAAGTTTGCTTCCAATTCGATTCTGCTTATGGCGGAAGCCATTGCAGATCTGCATCTGCTCCAGTTTTTTGTTCTTGTTTTGACTTATTTGTTTTGCGTTTTGCAGGGGAAAGCAAGAGGAGTAATGAAGATGAAGTGGGCGGTTCCGGTGGTTCTTGGGCTGGTTATGGCTATGGCTGTGGCGGTGAATGGGGAGGATGAATCGGCAACGATACCGAGAGTGAAGAAGGTGGGTGGGAAGAAACTGTGTGATAAAGGATGGGAGTGTGCGGGATGGTCTGTATTCTGTTGCAATTTGACTATAACAGACTACTTCCAGACCTACCAGTTCGAGAATCTCTTCTCCAAACGGAATTCTCCGGTGGCCCACGCCGTCGGTTTTTGGGACTACCACTCTTTCATTGCTGCCGCCGCTCATTTCGAGCCGCTCGGTTTTGGAACCACCGGAAATAAACTCATGCAGATGAAGGAAATCGCCGCTTTCCTCGGCCATGTGGGCAGCAAAACCTCTTGTAAGTTCCCCCTTCTGCTGCATTTGTTTTTTTCTAAATTGCGTACGCTTCTATGAAATCTGGTGGAGAAGGTTACCTTAATTGATGTGGAGAAAACCTAATTTTCTAATGATTTACGAATCGGATTGATGCAATAGATGCGAACTTGATTGAGGATAATTGAACGGGAAAGTTGTAAGTCTAGCTCAATTTTCTAGGCGAAAACCCTGCATCTTGTTCATCATCAAAATTCTCAACCATTATCACATCTTTGCAATTTCCAGCTTAGATGAAAATATGAGATTGACTGAACTATTTAGGCTTGTCTTTGGAAATTACTGACGAGATCCGCGTCATTGGTGAATAACAGGTGGGTATGGAGTGGCGACAGGAGGACCATTAGCCTGGGGCCTTTGCTACAACAAGGAAATGAGTCCGAGCCAGTCTTACTGTGACGACTTCTACAAATACACCTATCCCTGTGCTCCAGGCGCCGATTACTACGGCCGTGGTGCAATTCCCATCTACTGGTTTGGATTTATTCTTCTTCTATATACTCTTTTGCATCTGTTCTTTCCCTTCTTTGGAGCCTCTGGATTTGCCAATGTTTGGTCCATCATTATGTCTCTGTTTATATTCCCCAATGTGACATTTTCATCCTTGCGATGAACAGTAATTTTGCCCTGTGATATTTGCTCTTGTTTGGAGAAATATGATGATAAGAATGTGTGTTAAATTAGGAATTACAATTATGGGGCAATCGGGGATGCTTTAAAGCTGGATCTGTTGAACCATCCTGAATACGTCGAGCAAAATGCTACAATTGGCTTCCAGACGGCAATTATGAGGTGGATGACTCCAATGAAGAAGTCACAGCCTTCACCCCATGATGTCTTTGTCGGCAATTGGAAACCTACAAAGAACGATACATTGGCGAAACGAACTCCCGGGTTTGGTACCACCATGAATATTCTCTACGGAGATATGGTGTGTGGCAAAGGCGACATTGATCCAATGAACAATATCATCTCTCACTATCTCTACTACCTCGACCTTTTGGGTGTCGGCCGAGAAGAAGCTGGACCTCATGAGGTGCTTTCTTGCGCCGAACAAGGTGTTTTCAACCCGTCTTATACTGCATCATCTTCATCATCCTAAATGCTTGTGGTTTGCTGCTCCTGGACTTGTACTTTTGTAGGGGAGTGGTTGTAATAAGAGGGGAGGGGGCTCTAGTCTCTAACAGGGAACCCACCCTCCTTATACGATTATTATTGTTTGTGCATATCCCATGATTACCATTATGTTTGGATTGAACGTTAAGTCTGTTTTTGTTTTTTGGGTCATTCAAGGTCAGATGATTGATTTGATTCATGTGTTGTTGAAATCTAAGAACTCTTCCCGTTTATGTAATAGGAGTTGTTTATCATATTTGAAAAGTATCGTTGATATTATATTATTGGATAATTATCGATTTAAATTTTGTACTATACATTTTTTTTCAATTTGCTTCATGTATTAAAAAAATTAGCAAATCAAATCCTGTACTTTAATTCTGTTATTATTTTTTACCTTCTATTAACAATTTCATTAAGTCTTTATTTAAAAAATTATAAAACGATTTTAAATTCAGTTGAAATTTTTAACACATGTTCATTACTTAATGAGAAAATAATTTAAAAATTTTTATTATTTTTTAATACATGTATAATTTATTATAATTTTGTTTAATATTTAATAAAAATATTATAATAAATTATACAAGTTTGTTTTTTTTAGTACATGGGTGAATGCATGATACATAGTACAAATCGATAATTATCCTCTATTATTTTTAGCAAAGCCTTTCTTAAAAGCCCAATCTTTTCAATTTTAGCAAAGCCTTTCTTAAAAGCCCAATCTTTTCAATTTTAAGTCTGGAGGGAAGATAAAAGACTGTTACTGTACCCTCAGCCCCCATCACTATAAAGTTTTAAGTTAACATGTCATCTTCAAACTTCAATTACTACTACCAATCTTTCAATCTCCTTCTCCATCATTAAAGCCAACTCCAAAACCTTGTGAGACAAACCAGAGAGAAATGGCAAGCGAACCTAGAGACCGTCTTCTCATGCTCCCGCAACTCGCCCATGGCCATCTTATCCCTTTTCTTGGACTAGCCAAGCGAATCCAGGAAATATCAGGCTTCTCCATAACCATAGCTTCTACTCCTCTCAACATTCAGTACCTCAAATCCACCGTCTCTTCCGCCTCCTCCTCCATCGTGTTTGCCGAGCTCCCTTTCTCCTTGACCGACCACCGGATTCCTCCCAACACAGAAAGCACCGAGAATCTCTCTCTCGACCAGGTCGGAATCTTCTTCTATTCCACTCTCTCCCTCGAAGCTCCCGTTAGAAGTCTCGTCGCTGATATCGTTAGAACAGAAGGAAAGCCGCCGGTCTGCATCATCTCCGACGTATTCTTCGGTTGGGCGACGAAAGTAGCGAGAAGCTTCGGAACACGGAGTATCACCTTCACCACCGGCGGAGCGTACGGCACTGTGGCCTACGCTTCTCTCTGGATTCACTTGCCCCATCGGGAAACCGCCGGCGACGAGTTTTCTATTCCGGGATTTCCTCCGACCATAAAATTCCATCGCTCCCACCTTCACAAATTCTTAAACGCCGCCGACGGAACGGATACATGGTCAAGATTTTTCCAGCCCCAAATTTCACTTTCTCTAGATTCCGACGGGTGGCTCTGCAACTCTGTCGAAGAAATCGAGCCTTTCGGATTAGAGATGCTCAGAAAGTTTGTAAAAACACAGGTATGGACAATCGGACCTCTTCTTCCTCCGGAAGCTCTTAAGAGGTCAGCCTCGAACTCCTCTACCGGGGTCAGTAACTTCGCCGGGAAACGAGCCGGAGTTCCGGCCGAAAAGTGTATTGAGTGGCTGAACTACCACGATTCTAACTCCGTTTTGTACATTTCGTTCGGCTCTCAGAACACAATAGGAGAAACCCAGATGATGGAACTAGCTTACGGATTGGAAGAAAGTGGAAAACCATTCATTTGGGTAGTCCGGCCACCCCTCGGCTCCGACATCAAAGGGGAATTCAGAGCTCATCAATGGCTTCCTCCGGGCTTCGAAGAGCGGATAACAGAGAGAAAACAGGGTCTATTAATCCGGCAATGGGCACCTCAGCTGGAGATTCTCGGACACAACTCGACCGGAGCTTTCCTGAGCCACTGCGGGTGGAACTCGGTGTTGGAAAGCCTGAGCCAGGGGGTGCCACTGATTGGGTGGCCGATGGCGGCGGAGCAAGGGTATAATTCAAAGATGCTAGTGGAGGAGATGGGAGTGAGCGTGGAGCTGACGAGGGGGTTGCAGAGGGAAATACAGAGAGAGGAGGTGAAGAAGGTGGTGGAGTTCGTTTTGGACAAAAATGGCGGCGGAGGGGAGATGAGGAAGAAGGCTGAAAAAGCAAAAGAGCAGATCAGAGCGGCAGTGAGGGAGGAGGGAGAAGAGAAGGGCTCATCAGTTGCTGCAGTTGACAATTTTGTTAAATTCATACAATCCAAGAACCAAGCTCTATAATTTTTTTCTAAATCAAGAACTCCACTCCATCATCATCCTGTTGTAATAACATTGATCAAGGATGTAAAAAAGCTATGTTATATTAATTGAACTATGCAAATCAAATTATTGTACGAGTTTTTAACATTTTGAGTATATACTCTAATTTTATATTCTAATCAATATTATTACGTCGATTAATGAAAAACACGTAAACAACCTTGTCAGATTAGAGAGTAAAATTAAAAAAACCCTTCTAAATTTGACTAAGCTTTCAAGTGTTGTTCAATTTTTGTGGGAGATCTAACTAGTTTAAAAAGTTGCACTTATAGAGAATAATAATTGTAGGATTTGCATGGTAGCACTAACAATTCAATTGACTTTGTTTGTTTATGATTTTCCCTAAATAAAAAAAAAAAAAGAAACTAATTATAAAGAAATAGACTTCTCCCTACTTTTGGAAGTTTGGGTCCCAATTAATTGTTGCTTCTCGTTGTCAGGCTTTTACTCCAAGCGGATTCGACAAAAAATAGTATTTTTAAAATATAGACAAAATAAAATATATTTCTGGAACGTATGAGATGATGCGGAGCGAATAAGACCAAAACAGGAGAATTCAGTAGATATACATACAATTTGAAGTATATTATATAACCTGATAATTGTAAGTAGATAGACATAGCCTTCGTTGAATCGAAATGGTGGATAATCTTTTCATACTTGTGAAATATTATTGGAGGAATAATCTTCATCACCATAATTCCACAGCTGTTTAAGCTCACCTCTGACAGAACCCAATATCACATTAAGACCTGAAACACAAAAGACCCCACCATAAACCAACTATGATTAAAGCCTCCAATTAATTTTGTATATCCAAGAAAGAAGACGAACGGAAAAAGACAACAAGAGCCAAGCCACGTGTTGGATTGCCAATTGTGTTTGTGTTTCGGAAGTTATTCTCAAATAGGAAGAAAATATCCGAGAGACAAGTAGGCGCTTACGCATCCCTCTTCAATTAGTGTAAAGATAAAAAAAAATTATAAATAATTAAAATAATATATTAACTGTACTAATAAATGAGTGATTCACATCTATTAGGAATATTATAAGAAAAGATAATATTTTAGTAGATTAAGGGTATTAGGAGTATTTGTCTAAATAATTCGGTTATGATTTTGTGAGTTATATATGTGGAGGGAGGTAAGTGATACAGGGGTGGAAAAACTGAGGCAAAAAGGGAGAGTGCAGAGGCTCTACAATTCCTCTGCAAAGAAGAGAGTGGAGACTTTAGAATTCCTCCACATTTGTGAGTGTGTGGTCCGTTGTGTTCTTGTTTTTGTCTTTGAGAAATCTGAATATTAGGATACCTAACATTGGTATCAGAGCAGTGATCCTACATAATAAAATATATTTCTGGAACGTATGAGATGATGCGGAGCGAATAAGACCAAAACAGGAGAATTCAGTAGATATACATACAATTTGAAGTATATTATATAACCTGATAATTGTAAGTAGATAGACATAGCCTTAGTTGAATCGAAATGGTGGATAATCTTTTCATACTTGTGAAATATTATTGGAGGAATAATCTTCATCACCATAATTCCACAGCTGTTTAAGCTCACCTCTGACAGAACCCAATATCACATTAAGACCTGAAACACAAAAGACCCCACCATAAACCAACTATGATTAAAGCCTCCAATTAATTTTGTATATCCAAGAAAGAAGACGAACGGAAAAAGACAACAAGAGCCAAGCCACGTGTTGGATTGCCAATTGTGTTTGTGTTTCGGAAGTTATTCTCAAATAGGAAGAAAATATCCGAGAGACAAGTAGGCGCTTACGCATCCCTCTTCAATTAGTGTAAAGATAAAAAAAAAAAAAAAAAAGAAAATTGGTATCAGAGCCTGATCCTACAGAATGATAGGAAAGAAACAGATACCCGGAAGAGTGAGCAAGCAAACCATGGACGATGACTTACGGCAAAAGCTGGGTTCCATCAAGGAAAATCTCGCTCGACTGCCAGAGATGAAGCGAATGATGGCGATGATCATGGTGAAGCTAGACTTACTAGCAGAAACCTTGAATGCAGCACCACCGAAGCAGAGGAGTACCAGAAGTCTGAAGCTCGACGACGAACAGAGAAGAGACGAACCTGTGGGACTGTCGAGCTATCAAGGGGAGCCAGAGCAATCGGACATTCGACGACCCAGTCCAGCGACCCCAACGGTCACTCAGCCAGCCCCGGTTCGAGCCCTCCCTGAGCCAAACGAGGTCCCTGGTGTCGGCTTCAGCTGCATGCGCAGCACGACCCACAAAATCAACGTCTGCTAACCACTTTCGTTCGGCGACCTCGTTCCGGCATAAGGCATACACCGACTTGCTCTCGAGGAGAGAGATAGGGCGGTGGTCGGTTGATTTCGGCAAAACTCTCGGGATCTTCCTCTCTCTCTCTCTCTTGCGTCGCGAAGCCGTGACCCACGCAGACGAGAAAGAAGCTGCGCAGAGGGATGAAAAAAAATAGGTCATTCTTCAACCAACTGGACTGGGTCCAGGGAAGAGTGGGGCCAGCCCACACAAACTGGGCTTAACAGCCCAGTCACCAATTCAGTCTGGGGGCCAAAATCTTCCAGCAAGCCCAGCCCGAATTTGACCCTCACCGCATACGCTCGCCGCTGCGGATTTAAGATTTTTAATCCCACCTTGAGTACAAAGTGGAATTTTAGGCGGCTAGTATTGTTAGAAATATTATAGGGAGAGATAATATTTTAGTAGATTAAGGGTATTATGGGTATTTGTCTGAATAATTCGGTTAGGATTTTGTGGGTTATATATATGGGGGGAGGTGAGTGATACGGGGGTGGAAAAACTGAGGAAAAAGGGGAGAGTGCAGCGGCTCTACAATTCATCTGCAAGGGAGAGAGTGGAGGCTCTAGAATTCCTCCACATTGGTGGGTGTGTGGTCCGTTGTGTTCTTGTTTTTGTCTTTGAGAAATCTAAATATTAGGATACCTAACAACATCACGCTAATCTTCTTTCTATTTTATGCAAAAATGGTGATGTTGTGGAGTTTCTTGGAAGCGTAATGGTTGTTTTTATTTAATTTGTGTTTTGGATACCTATCATAGCCAAGTTTAATTAGCTACTTATTCAAGAATTTTGTATATGCTCATCTAATGTCAATAAGATTTAAGAGGATTTGAATAATGGAGAATATTCGAAGCTTACCAGTTGAGCTACTTTTAACAATAGAAAATGATATGGGAAGAGGGAACTCGTTACCTAATGTACATGGAACAAGGTAGAGAAGGGCAGGTTGACCATGTCCATCCATGAAGTATAGGCCCATATAAGTAAAGAAGAGACCTGTAAGAAGAAAACCTCTCATCATTTGCTTCATTAAAAATGGGCCATCTTTGTAGTGTTAAAGACAGTATTGCAAAAGAAAACCTTATAAACTTGTTCTCTAAAATAGGATAAAGAAAATAATTAAAATGTGTAGATAAGTCAAAAGCTAAAAGCTAACTCCATAATTGAACTGTATTATACCAAAACCATTAAGATGAATGCACTAAAAAGAAGAAATGATCAGAAGTACTTACCAAACCCATATCCAACGACTAACCAAAGAAAATATCCATTTGATATACCCTTTTTGTTTGCTTTGTCAAATCTAAACCACCGAAAAAATTAAACACAATGGAATTACATTGCAGAACTAAAATTAAAGAAGGCAAGCCAGAAACTCGAAAATACAGAGAAAGAGTGAAAGGCTACAGATTAATCATTTTCTTTTTTGAACTTGAAATTGAAAGGCATTGTCTTGTACAATACAAGTGCAGAACTTTGAGACTCATAGGCTTCCAATTGGCGAGAAAAGCTAAATAGGCAAATTGACCTTGCATTTGCTAGATGTTAAGAGGGTAATAAAAGGACAGGTAAGGAAGGAGTAGTTCTTGGGAGAGCAATAGATCTTTCGAATGTCTATGAGATGTTCTTAATACTATTTTCTGAGTATTCTTAATACAAATTACTGGTCAATTTTCTCTTTTGTTAACCAATTCTCTATATAAGATGTTTTTTTTTCTCGTGGTATCCTATCAAAGACACTTTCAATAAATTTTGTTTCAGGTGTGAGCAAATCGCCTGATTACAAAAGTAAAAGTCCCACATTCTATTTCCAGTGGGCATAGAGTAACTTCAGTGGTATGAAAATTTTCATAGGTTTTGCTATCATGAGGAAATTCTGGATCCTTATGTAAATGAAATTTCTTAAAGGCAGAAAGCCCAATAAGGTACCAGTAAAGTATTTCTAGAAAAAAGGAGGGCAATAATATAAGGAGAAGGTGATGATGCTCTTCAAGAGGGAATTAAAAGTTGGATCCCTTTTGAAAATAATACAAGGAACTTAGCCATCTTGACCGTTGAAGATGCAAAAAATTACCTGAAAGCAAAAGACACAAGCAAACCCGGAAAGAGTATGTCTCCAAAACCAATCATGTCATAACCACCCCAAGGATCAAATAGACGAGGAACTTTCAGAAGCATGGGAATGGATTCTCCACCACTGTTGTCTCCTCGAGCAACCTGATGAGATTATATCATGAAGCATAAATCACAATCACAAGTAGGCACTGGATTCTTCAAACTTAAAAGATGAATTCACATAAAATTAAATAACTAAAGTACGCCGAGCAAACTATAAATAAGGAACACGATAAGAATTCATTTGTTCGAAAGCGGGAGTCCTTGTTCATTCTACTTAAATCAGAATTTATCAAGTTATAGCCTTTTGCGACCCAATTGGCAACTATTCCACTTATAATTTTTACAGCACAGCAGTCACCAGCCACCTTCAGTAATTGCCATTACATTTCTCAACCTAACTTTCTTCGAAAAGTATTAGAGCAAAAGCTCAAAAAGAAATAAAAAAAAAAAAACGGTCAAACCACCAGCCCTATACTGCTTGCAACTGAAACATAGCTAAACCAAGAAAACCACCGCCCTCGAAATGGATCTCTCCAATTCACTATAAACTCCCGTTGTTTCTCTCCTTCCAAAAGCATTCATCAGCCACCTTCAGTAATTTCCATTTATATTTCTCACCGTAGCTTTTCTTGAAAAGTATTAAAGCAAGTGCTCAAAAAGAAAGAAAAACAAAACCATCGAACCACCAGCGCAATACTACTTGAAACTGAAACATAGCTAAACTAGCTCAAGAAAACAACTGCCCTTGAAATGGATGTGCCCAATTCACTATAAACTTAGTCATGTTAGGATCAAAGCCTACAAAAAGTTTGTCAAGACAGTCCCCCTCCAACAAGAACAAGATGTCTGAAAATATATTAAATACCATCAATGTGTCGCAAGGAGACCCGACATAAAGCTCCATTTTTTTTTCATTGCCACTAATTCAAGGAATCAATTTTTAAAGTGCAGTTGAACACATTTAAGATGATTGGGTAAGCCATGGTGGAAACTCTTCAAAAATATTACAACTTGATGTAATGAATAATCATGATATTTCTGAGGATCACTCACCGTAATCATAACACTTTCATGGAATATTACTGGCGAGATGAACACCCAGAAGATGTCATAAACAAATGCGCAGCAAAGAAGTACTGTAGCAACCTGAAATGTCATACTACTATCAAAGTTAAAATGAAATATGATTAGTCAACCTCCAACAAACGCTTCAGATACCTTGATATTAGGTAATCGAACCATCTGCAAGACTGTTATCATCAAGCAAATACCCTGTCAAAAGAAACTAGTACCTTGAATTCAAGTTGAGTATGATCTACTTCGAATATTGGGCAGTTGAAATTTTCAAATCTTATTTTATGTGTAAGCTAGATAGAAATATGTGTTTTATTGATTCTCATATTTCCTCACTCCTCCAATGAGACTATCCACCATTAATTTATTAACTATCTTATTATATTTAAATGAGTAATATTAGGCTTATCTTTCAATTTTACTGTCTAATTTTACATCATGACGTGACTCTCATTAATTAGTGCAATTAATGTCTTATTTTAACTTTTTATAATTATTTAATTATTATACCAATTAATGAGACACGCTATGAGGTAAAATTAGAATGTAAGCTTAGAACGTAACCTAGTATTATCCTATTTAAATATACAAGACATAAAAGAGAATTATACGATCGAAAAAGGAACTCCTGAATGAAACTAATGAGAATTGAAAACAATAATACTAACAGAGTTGAAAGAGAGATTGATTGAAGAACTAAGTTTCTATCTTAAAAAGTCAAACAGCAAATATTCAGCAAAGCATAATTTTATCTTTGCTAATGAGAAAGCTCACAAAGTGAGAAGAATTGCACTCTATCAATGCTACAAAGCTTTTCACTAAAAAGTGTTTTAAGGTACTAAAAGGGATAATAGGATAATTCCCAAATGCTCGAAGTCTACAAATATGTAGCACTAAACTTAACGTTACACGATCCTAAATAATTTCCACAATCCTAAATAAAAATCACCACTTTAGACTCCAACAACAGCTTCCAAATTACTTAAAAAAACACATTTATTTATTTTTATTCAATTAGAATCAAGAGAAAGGCGCCACATCTAGTCCAGGGGGGCATGGCTAGGAATATTATAATGAACATTAACTCCAGTTGTATCATTCCACAGATAACAGACCACAAAGACTCTCCTGAGGAGGATAGGTAACCAATAATGTTATTGGCGTGATAAATAGATGAGATGGGTATGAGACTTTCTGCTCTATAAACATCTTGTAGCCACATAGAGACTGATGCAAGCTGATCATATCTGAGGTTATTTTGTTTTTTTTTATAAAGTTATGTGTGTAACTCATGGACTATCAATCCTCCTACATTTTTTCGTATCTCCATTTTCAAGGAAGAAAGACATGCTAATGAAAAGAAGCTAATGAAAAGGAACTTACGAGAATATCTTGACCAATCCAAGCAAATGAGTCTCTGTGATGTATAGCCCAGAAGACAGCAAAAGTGACACAGAACACTAATATGAGAAGGGAAAAGACAGAAACTTCCCCCAAAAGAGGTAAATTCAACTTCCTTTTGCAATTTTTGCAGGCTCTACAAAAAGAAATAATAAATCAAAAGAAGAACAAAATATAGCTAAACGCTAACAGACAAAGGTAGGCATACCTTGACATCAACCCCAATATACAAGCATGCATTCCCTGTAAGATCAATGCTACTAGAATAAGTAGAATAATATGCTCAATAACATCAGCATACTTGATGTGAACAAAAAGCCATCGAAAAATGAGAACTAGTAAACTCGTAAAATATATTTTGACATAATTTCTACATGATAGAATTTTCCATCAATAAAAAGCAATAGTCTAACAAAAAAATCTAAAGAGAAATATTTTTCATTTTCAATAAATAGCTTCCAAAATGAATAAACCAGGGTGAGAGGGAATTCTTAGTTATTATGCATCTAACCATGAACAAATAAATCTAACCTGGTCCCGAGAGAAAAAATAAATTCATTTGATTTGAAGAACTTCTAACATTTCTTCCCAACAAAAACCCAAAGTGCTACTACAATGGAATATTTAACGCTCTATGGATAGAAATTCTGGGCTAACTTGACCAGCAGACATTGTTAAAGCAAACACAGAATTTTGACTTTCCTTTTTCATTAATTGAATGTAAATATAAGAAAAAAAATCCAGTTGCATTTCTAACATCAATGATCACCGCTTATAAATCAATACAATACATGAGAGTTTCACCATTACCTGAATGCCACCAATGCAGAGGAGTATGATCAGCAGCCAGACAAACCACGAAGACATGAAGAAATACAGTAAAACCAGAAAAGTTGACGCTGTTATGATAAAAACTACAGCCCCCTTTGCGCTTATATCAAGAATTTCCTTATCAGAATCATCACTTGTTGCTGCAGCATTAGAAGACTCCTAATAAATATTAAAGTAAAAATCCAATTAATTATGCTCATAAAGTAATCATATCAATAAACAACAAGTAGTAAAATATATAAATAGAATATTATCTGAAAAAGAGTGTAATTACAACATATCGTTGTTATGAAGAGTTTAAAAAGGTAATCATAAAATTGAACGTATAAATATGGTAGTCATTCAACGAGATTATTTAAAAAACTCAAAAAATATTAATTTTTCATAAAACACCTTCGGTGACAGCTCATTGTAGCGCTCATCACTTTGCTCTGAACCAGTAACCTCTGACCAAAACGAAGCACATGTAATCGTTCCAACAGCCATCATCCATAAGAATACAGCTGAGATATCCACAAATGGACTCTTTGGAGCATATAATAGAAGTTCCACTGAAATTAAAACAAAGAGTCAACAATTCTAACATCATCACATGAAAGAACGTAAAAGTAAAATGTAGATTTTTACACATACATATGATTGCAACTAACTGTGACAGCCTGTCATGCGAAGACAAAGAAGGTTCAGTGGGGCCCAACCTATATCAGTGGGAGTGAACAATCTCACATTGCTTGGAAGAGTGAAAAGTACATGATTTATAAGTAGAGTTCCCTTTCATACTTGGTACAACAAGTTTTGGGCTAACCCCAAGAATAAATTTGTGCGGACTTTTGCCTAAATCAGACAATTATTGTACTGGGAACACCGAGAAGACGTTACACTAACAATAGAGCAAATACTGGCTTTTACATGTAGATACTAACTTTGCCAATCATGCCCTTACATAAACTTAGTTTCCAATCACACAGTATATTAAGCATGGGCGTTAGAGAGCTCTCCATATACAATTCCAAACCAATTATAATTTGGTGTGGGAGAGGATTGGTGATTGTGTGATGCAAAAGTCAGTGAAGAGCTTGAAGTTGGAATAGGGGATTATGAAGGTTCAACTAAGAAAGTGCTGGGTAAATTTACATTGTTTGTGAATTTGTAAAGATGTAATAGAACGATTTTGATGGGAAGCAAATGGATTCATTGCAATAACACGTCCAAATAACACACTAAATGGAAATAAAAAGCCACAAATCTTAACAACAATGCTAGATTCGGAAAACATCACGAACCATCACGGCTGAATAATAGCCAAAATATCAACCAACCAGCATCATCGGAGAAGGGTAACACTCCCACCACGGAGGAAAAATACCAAGCAGAATCGCACGAGTATAACACTCCTACAACAGGAAAAAAAAAACAACCAGAATCGCATGCTCCATCTATGAAAAATGATGGGAAAATTGGTGTTCATGTGCGATGAGTGAAGGTGGCTCTGCAGTTTAGTTGTGCAGAGGAGAGAAGACAAGTTAGTCGTTGGACAGATGAGGCAAGTCGACGCAAACCCGAGCAAGGTTTGTTGTTGCCGAGAGAGGAGCGTGGCCGGCCAACAGAGATACAATGGAGGCCGGATAGGGGAACAAGCCAAACTGGGTTTTGCCAGAGGCTGGACTGAGTTACGAGCGGTCAGAGGGAAGAGATTTTCGTAGTCGGTCCGAGGAATTTCGTCGGCCAACGGAGGTTGCAGCAAGTGAGGGATGGGGAAAGAGAAAAAGGAGCTTGCACAGAGTTTCTCGGCTTGATTGTCGATACGGTGAGGCAACATTGGAGCTGTTGGTTGATCGGCGAGGTAAGGAAACATGACCTCCTCTGCCGTGGGGGGAAATGCAATGCTAAAATTTGGAAAACACCAAGAGCCATCACCCGGAAAATAGTCTCTTCTTATAGAGGATTTAGACAATGTTCAATCCCCAAAACCACTCTACCCACCTCTATTTATAATAAACTAAATTAAATATAATACCTAATTTTTGACAAGGACATTGGATGTAGAAAATCTTATTCTGACAGTATTTTGGTGAGTGTTAAGTATCTTGTTTACCGGGTTTGTACCTATTTAATTCTATTATAATTTGAATTACCGACAAAAAAAAAATATTAATTAATTGACTAACAACTTCGGTCAATTTCAAAGAATGAATCTAATGACAACAAGACTTTTCATATCTACTCACCAGATGAGAGAGAAAAAATATGATAAAACTCAATACAAGGGAGTAATAGAAAGAAAGAGGGAGTAAATAGAGCATTGAGTTGAAGATAAGGGACCAGGAAAACAAAAGCTCATTCTCAAGTGTCCTTTGTAGAACTCTTTTTCATTTTTTTTTTTTAGAACAAGGCTATGTACTATTCAGGGCTCTTTTAAAGAGAGATACGGTTGGAGAATATTCACAATTTTACACTTTTCATAAAAAAAGCACACTTAAGCATGAAACGACAAGGTAAAAACTTTAGACATGTTCATCTGGAAGCACAGAGGACTTTTACATAATTTTGTATATATGTCCTCAATTTTCTTAAAGCTGTAAACATTACAAGATATGTACAGTAGGTAGGAAGAAAGGAAACAAAGGAGCATGCAATTGTAGGAAGTAGGGATACAGCCAACTTTACCGATATAACTAATTATGTCATGATCTTCTAATTGTACTTCCTTGAATACAAAAGTAGTTCCAGGGAATCTGTGGATAATATTTTCTTGAATTCCAACAATATATATATATATATAGAGACTTGAATTACTTAAGAACTTTTATATATGAAAATATGTATTAACAGAAATCAGTAAAAGAAAAAAAATTAATGAAAGGCGACTTCACCATCATTACTTGTTTTAAAGTCTAAATTTCACTGGAAACTACGAACAGAGGATTTTTATTTATTTATTTATTTTATTTTTGTATACTACTTCAAACTATGAGACTTGCAAGAACTCACCTCTTCTTCCATCGGCTATAGATTTGTTAAGAGCTTCTCCCCCAGACTTTGGGATCATCACAATCGGAATCGAAATATTGAGAACAGTATCATTTTCAGAACAAACCATCTTGTATAGATCTAGATAATTTGAGAAACAAGTTTCAATTTTGAGAACCAAGCAGTTAAAATATTAAAACTAATGCAAATAATTGACGGAAAGGCATATGAAAAAAGCAGAACACCAACAGGTCATCAATAAATTAACCACATGCCTGACTTATAACTTGACTCATCACTGAGAAAAATGATATAATCATTCTTAATCGTAATGTTTCTGACAGATGGCCTGTTTTCACCTACAATATCTCTTATAACTTCCTAAAGTCCTCAATCAAAATTCCTGGTTTATGGTTTCAAGGTCCATAATGTACAGCCTCACACCACATTACAGTTTTAATTTGATCTCAAGCAGAAATAAAGCAATTTAATATGCCAATGTAACAACTAAAACCTTCATTATCATTTATCACCAAAAGAGCTGCAGCACCCCCTGACTGCGCAACCTCTGCCTTAGCTGTGAAGTCGCATTCACCACGAAAGGACAAGGCAATAGATCCAGATAACTGTGAGAGGAATGGACAAAAATGAGCAACTGTGCTTGGAAAGAATGAATATAAATAGAATTCACATCGTGTCTTTGACAGGATAAGTGTTTCATATATAGTTTACAGTAAAGAAGATGACACTTGGGTAAAAGCATTTCAATCCTCCTGTGAGACTCGTCACACCAACGCAAACCAATGCACCATAACCTTTGAAGAGGATGTGGAACAGCCATTTAATGGATTTGAGAAAATAGCAGGAACTCTTAGATCGCTGTCAGCATAAGAAGGCAATAATGCCCCAAATCTTGCACTTAATCCAACTAAACTCTCATCTTCAGTGGCCATTAATCCAGACTTTAACCTTGGTCTGAAACAGATACAACGGAAAAAGATGGTTTATCAAATCTGAATCACAATTCATTACAGAAATGCTAGAGTTTCAGGTTTTAGCAGGAGGATATAAAAGCCCTGATCAAAGTTAACTTCGTTAAGTAGCTGATCATTAAAAGAGCGGTACAGCATCTAAAAAAGAACAAATACGAAATTCAACGGTTCTCTCAAAATTACGCCACAAATTATACCCCTCGCGAAGCTATTTCACGTCGATAAGATATTTAATGAAAAGGTGAAAGAAAATAACATGCAGACACCAATTATCCCAATTCTTGGATAACATGTTTCCTACTAGTTCCGTCACTGTCAAGTCCTAGTTAATTCGGTAAGCAGAAAAGAAAACAAAGAAACTAGAGAAAGATAAGCGATGAAGGAAACAAATTGTAACGAAAATAGAAGTGAGAATTTGACTGAAAATAAAGAAAATACCAGTTGGAAAGGATTATTGCAGAATGGAGACTTGGGAGTGGAGTCGTCATCAAGAGAAACGTCGTCGGCGAGCACAGAAGAGAGGCAGAGAAGGGAAGGAAGGAGGAGAAGAAACAGGAGCCGATTTGGGGACGGAGAACGGAAAGAACGAGAGATGGAGGACATCTGAAACAGAAATCTGGAGGAAGAAGAAGAAGAAGCTAAATTTGACGAACGTCTGTGTGTAGTTAGTAGTTCCTCTGCTGAGAAATGATTAATCTCAACGTACTTAGTTTCTTTTTTACAATTTATTTATATTAATTATTTATTTTAAATATAATATTAGACCAACAAATAAAATAAAAATTAGAAATATGTATATTTAATCTTGTATTCTTGGGCCTAATAGTTTAATTTGTACAATTAATATAATAAATTATAAATAATTAAAATAATTAATTAATTACACTAATTAATATTTTACAAAGGATTATTTGTGTGCATTATTACAAACGAAATCAAAGACTTTAAAGAGGTAAAAAAGAAAAAAAAATTGGAATATGAATTATTGTACGTTGGAAAATGTACATCCCCTCGAGGACACAAATTTGATAAACCGGCTGCAAAATAGCAGCAAAAGTTGGTGGTGCTGATCCATATAAAACAAATCATCCAACAATGGAGTCCAAAATCTGATGATTAAACTTGCAAATTAAAAAAAAAAAATTGAAAGCAAAAAATACAGACCTACAAATCTATTCCCCCACCGTCAGTCCAAACCCAAATTTGTAATCTTTCTTCCTGTGATCAATCTGCAACAAATTTTAAGGACAATTGAAGAAAAATGTAGAACGCAGGTTGGCGTCGAAGAATCATCGAGAAGAGAATTGCAAGTCATTTGGAGATAAAATAAGATTAATATAACATATGCATACTCACCTCTGCTGAAAGTATAAAATTAAGACCCATATTAAGTCGTTCTTCCAAGAAAGTAGCCACACAACCACTCGAATCTATCTTCCCGCGAAGACGGCACTGTTACAAAGGTTGCAATAGGTCAAGCAAGCACAATGTCATTTTTCTGAATCAGTCCCACTGATTGGTAGCATTCAATAATAATAGTATACACCTTTCCTTGACTGCAATTCTACCAACTGATTGGGGGAAAAAAGTTTGTCCCATGTCACATCAAAGAGAAGATATATTAATAATTGATATTAGCATTAGGTGTTTTCAAGTTATTTTTAATTGGGATGGTAATTACCTTTCTTACTCCTAATTAGGAACATTTATTCTCATTGTTCAATCCCAAGAAAAAAGGATGCTCATGACTTCACATCCAAAAAACAACTGCAGAAAAAGTTAGCCATCTAGGAATACCAGTTCAATCTTAATTTGTTTTATATGGTATCATCTCATTTTCGATCTGATTAATCACAATCATCCAATTATCGCATTGTGCCGAAGGGTAAACTCCCACGAAAATTTCTCAACATAACTCCAACTTTCTTCAATTTTGCCCTTAAGTAAAATCCTAATCATTATGTGTTTTCTTTAATTGCTAATATATATAATCTCTATTAGTATTATACTTTATAACAGCATAATGATTAGCTAATCTTCCCGCTTTTGCTTACCCATTTTATCTTATCACCCTCACTTCTCCGCCAATAATCTTGTTTACAGTACTTTTCTCTTCATTTTCCCACCTCTATGGAATCAGGGATAATCTGGACGTGGGCTTGTCAGTCCAGTTTTATAACAGATATGCCGAGATCCAGGAGTTTGATAAACTTTGAAAATAATCTGTACTTTTTAACCCCTCATTAATGCTATATATTTGATTTTCCAAAAGCTAATTCAGTGTAATATAAGACCTAACACTCGGTGACAACAATGGACATCTAAAAAGTTTAAAATGTGACAAAAAAGAACTGACTGGTTTAAATAGGTATCATTAGAAAAGTAACATTTACCTGTCTAAGGATGTAATCATAACCAACGCTTGCTGTCACATCTTTCGACATGTAGTTGTACATAAAATCTGATGCTAAAGAAACCTAATGCCAGATAACCGTGAAACAGAGCTTAAAATGAAGTAAATAGTAATATAGTACACTGCTAAATATTCCAGTTTACTCACCTTTTCAGATACCTTCTGAACATAGCTCAGAGCAACCATGCCAGTGCTTGCAACTTGACCTGTGGCAACCTGCAAGTCGAAAGGCATAAGAATACGTCGATGCTAATTAATTAGTGCCTGCCACTCACAAGATCCACATTGTCCTTTCCAACTAAAAGGGAGGAAAAGGCTAAACTAGAAAGATTAATCTTAACCATAAAATTAGCTGAAAACAGCACAACTTTTCAGAAGTTGTAAACAAATATTCTATTTGTACTCATTCTAACTTTTTAAAAAAAAGAAAAAAAAATATAAAATCTTGATGATGAACAATTTTATACATGGACAACAAGGATTAGATAAATGATTAGACAAACTTAAGCTACGAACATAAAGTTGCAAATATAGAGCTGTCTGCTGGAGAGCAGGCATACCATCTTATCAGTATTGTAACGAGCACCATACCCAATACCAGATTTGCGATGTTGACCAGCCCAAAACACTTCACCGCCCAATGCCAAATGGGGAGAGACACTCTGGAAAATGTCAGGTAAGTAATTACATTTGTTAATATTAGAGAATTCTACTTAGAAAATAAAGTCTTCCAATATAAAGCTTTTAAACTAAAACCTTATCATCCGATAAAGAGAAATATCTAAGGCGCATAAAATTATTTACAAATAATGGAAGGATATCACGAGAAAATGGCGGATTAGATGATAAAACGAGGGAAAGCAATAGCAATGAAAATCTCTAATTTTTAGTGAATACCAAAATTAAATAACCAAGCATACAACTGACCTGAATGTAATTTGCTCCAAATAAAGCACCATTCCCAAGTTGAAACTGGGTTCTATAGTCTTTTCCCTAAACACAAAAGAATAGAAATCAAGAATGAAAACTTCCTATTTTCTTTTACACTTAACATCTATGCAGTAAAAAGTAACATTTTGTTTTGTTTTGTTTTGTTTTGGTTTGTTTCTTTACAGCACAAATAAGAGTTTCCTGACAACTGAAAATTCTAATCAAAACAATGGTTCAAAAGAATGTTTGTAAGGCAAAAGATGAAATGTAGGAGATGTTATCTAATTGAACATTGATATAAAAATATAAACCATTTTGGATTGAAATCATCTACTACGAGATTGGGCACGAAAAACAACAGGGATCAAGAATTACTTGGAACTTCTAGCATATACTTCGCTGGTTCCACTGTAGGTTAAATCTCAAGTCATATGACAAAATTTGAAGAACTTACCATGAAACAGGAAACAGATTTTAAGGATATTTAATTACGCTAAAAGATTTATCAAATGATAAAGTCACCCATTGATGGAAGTTTTAATTAAAATAAGTTATAAAAGCCTCTAATTGAAGCTGTCTGGTTCGAGGGCCAATAAATATAAACAATTAAACATAACAAAATGAGGTACTTCAACACTCTGTTAGAGAAAATTGGAGGACAAAATTTAGCATGCTTCAATTAAAATATATAAGGAACCAAATAGAAACATTTTGAAAGAGCCAAGATGCCTACTACATTTTACTGATTTTCCTCAGATAAAACAAAGATTCATAAAAGACAGAATATTCACCTAGGAAAAAACGTATACCTTACAAAAAATGAAAAAAAAAAAAAAAAAGCCAGTCAATGCATATCATAAACATGTTTACAGCTTGAGTTAAATACCTTATAATCAAAGTTAACCATGCCATGTGACATATGTGGTTCATTTGTTAGCTGAAAAGAAAGCAAAAAGGGCATTTTAGTAAACAAGACATTTGAGAAGATTTTTTAAGCAGAAACCTAATGAACTACCAGTAAACATAAATATTACCTGAGCATTGGCCTTCATGGTAATATTGTCACTCAAATCACACTTTAATCTTGCATTTAGCCTTCCATCAGTCATTAACCTCCCGAAAAGCATCAACTACATAAACTCTCCCATCAAAATGTGCAGTTCAATTCATGTTGATCATGGAAGGAACAAGTTACCAAGATATAATAAGTATACCTTTGGATCAATAAAATTGGCACCAAACTCGTAATTTGCTGTAGGGGATTTTTATAGTTTCAGAAGACTGTGAAGGAATTTCTGTAGGTCCCATGAACACACTGTAAAGTCACTAATCAGTTGGCAAGAAATACTCTCGTGGAATCTCAATTCTGCACTGAAATTGTGGAGGTAAAATAGAAAACTTTGCGAAAGCCACCTGTGACTGAGGGAGAACTTTTGATTGAGTCCTTTGGTAAAGTCAAACCGCATCCCTTCAAAAAGCTCTGGCTTTAATGACACTGCCAACAATTACACAAATGTAATAAGTTCTTTGTAACTGAACAATGTAACGACCAGAGATAAGTGCCAAATAAACTACTTTATCCATTCACTTTATTTCTACCCTTAGCCACTTTCCTTGTGTTTAGAGACAAGATTTTGTAAATTGCTCAAACAAACCAGCAATAAAATGTAATATACAACGGACGAACAATTACATAAAAAAATTCATCGCCTCAAAGTAGTTTTTTGAATTTAGCAAATCTAACTGCATCTAAAATCTTGAAGTTCATCCCAGAATCTATGACATCCAACAAATTATAAGAAACTATAAAATAATATCCTCAATATGCTAAAAAGTGAGAAATCCTATGATGCATCCAAAGACGACAGAGAATGATTAAGAAAAAGTCAGAGCTAAAAATGCAAGTAAAGAATAAAGTTACTAACTGAGAGCTTCACGATGAATCTCCTCGTATGGAATGGGACATGGAAGATTCAAGTAATCAGCCTTCTCGTCATTTATCTTAGGTGTAGGGACTGTATCAGTAGCTGTAGCTGGAGGAACAAGGCCCGCCATTCTAGTACGCAGCTAAAATCAATCCTACGAAAAAGACAACGATGAAAGGCAGGACAATGGAAATGACGATCATAAAGAGAACAAAAACGACATGTATGGAGAAGATCCGTAGTCGGAAACAAAACTGAAGAAAGTCTTAAAACTTACTAATATCTGCGTTGATCACAGACTCAGTGAAAGAGAGGAGAAGGGAATATCTCTCTCTCTCCGTCTCCCCCTCCCTAAAAACCCGAAAAGACCTAAAACCCTAAACCAGTGAAGCTGCAACAGTACTACAGCCAGTGGACGAGTCACTGCAAATCAGACCGGTTTCGTCTCGGTTTTCTAGCTTTTGGTTTTGATCGGGCGGTCCAAATTATATTTATTGTAGGATAAAGTATAAACTAAACCAATGTTCGGAGTTATGTTTAACTTATTATTATTTTTTTTTTTTGATAAAATGAACCTCAAATTTTTAAATTTATTTAAATTATTTTAGACAAAATAATAATAAACATCGACCTTAAACACATTATAGACTTTACTTGATTTTGTCCTCAATTGAATCAAAGGGGACCAATATTATGAAATTAATATATTTTTTTAATATTAATTTAAAAAATTACAAAATAACCTAATTAAACCACGTCTAAACTGAGTCCAACATGGTCAAATCTAAAACCGAAGTTAAACTGAAACACAACAAAAATTGAAAAAAATCGATCATATTTCTTTTATTTACAATGTAAAGTTCAAGACGCAGTTTTGTTAAAAAAAAAAAAAAAAAAAAAATCAAGGTTGAAATTGAACCAATTCAAATTTCAATTTTTATTTTGTTAAAAAAAAATTCAAGATTTAAGTTTAACGAGCTCTCAAAATTCAAAATTTTAATTTATATTTTACCCATTATTGTACAAGTAACGCTCTATAATCTTAAATTGAGACATGACACTCATCAAGCGATCTATTAAAAATTAAGATTAAAACGTAAAATTAATAGTTAAATCTACCATTACTCTTAATAACAAGTAATATCAATTTTATACAGTAGTGTATATCTTTATGATCTACATAATTTTTAAGGTAAAATATATTGTCTTTGGAATTAAAGCATCTTTTAAATGTATTTCACGCAATTCTAATATATTGGAAATGCTTTTATAACTTTAATTTTATTTTTAAATAATTTTCATAATTTATTATAACAAAAACAATAATATTTTTTTTATTCCGTCGTCTATTTATACAATTCAAGATGTGTAGTTGACACGAACAATCTCATCTTCTTTTCAAACTACATTAATTGAAAAAAATCATTTGACTTTAAAAATAACTAAATTGATGTCAACTATTTCGCTAACAAAAATAAATAAAAAGATCATTTAAAAACAAATTTGAAATTAAAAAAAAAAAAAAAAAAGAGCAACAGTCTGACTTTAGAATAATAATAATGAACATGGACAGGGAGAAGTGGAAATTCCTACCTCCTAATAAATTCAAATTGTCTCGTTAAACAGAGTCAGAGACTGATAAATATACAAAATCCATAGTCAGCATATACTGTTTCGTAGTCATATGCTAAAACTTGAGACTAAATAAATCAATACAATGATATCTTCATCATCAACAAACCTCCTAACCTACCTTTTAAAGAGAGCACAATAATAATTACTTGGTCAAGGACCAAGACCTTTCCATGAGAACAAAAATAAGCAAAAATTAAGAACAAGAACTGACAGTAAAAATAATCCTTACACGAGATTAGTTGCCTCAAAATCTTTTTGTATTTTCAGGCATCGTGATCTTTCTTTTTCCTCAGAATTTGAGTTGGTAAAGGTAATCCTTACACGAGATTAGTTGCCTCAAAATCTTTTTGTATTTTCAGGCATCGTGATCTTTCTTTTTCCTCAGAATTTGAGTTGGTAAAGGACCAAAGAGACATATGCGAGTATCGCCTTGGAGAAGCCGTTGGTGGAAATAGTGTTTGTACACATCCCAGAATTCGTCTCTGTGGAACAATACCAATTTAGGACATATTTGTCATGCAGAAGTTATGGAACAGCTAAGTTTCCAGAAATCTTAAATTTATATGTTGAGGTCGTCTTTTCATCCATGTGCATGGCAGGGAAGATATAACATTACTTCGTCCAAACTTTTCACTTAACATGATAAGAGCTGGAGTACATTAATAAATTACACAACTCAGAGAAAATCTCATAATAAACATTCAACATCATATCTGAGGGCTATAGAGTTATTCTTATATTTCAGATTAATTGGAGTTTCTTCTCAGTAAGAACCTAATTGCCTCCTTAAAATCTATTGAGATTACCAACAGAAAGGTAAAATTAGCGACTTAACTAATTTCCAAAATATCGTCAGAAGAATTTCAAGGGGGAAAAATATTTTGGTGCTACATAATAATGACACTCGAAATGGCTGAAAGAACGTTAATACCCACTGGAAGTTTTCTACAAATGAAAATAAATGACTACCAAATCAAATTAAAACAGAACAAGTACAAGGATAGAGCAATTGAATTATTTATGATTGAACCTGATTTGTGGAAGCGTAAGCACGGAATATCCCTTAACATCTTGATGTAGGTCAATCACAAGAACTGCCAAACGTGAAAGTCCCAATGCCTCAATGTCTATTAGTTTCTTTATCCTAAAATTAACAAAAAGTGTTCATATCACATCAATATTCAATTTAAAATAACTACAAAAAATTACCTTTCCTAATTTACCAACTTTTAATGACCAAGTATAATTAGATTAATATTAACTAAAAATTGCTGCAGAATGGGTCATGCAAATCACATTTAGCTTATCAACACCACCATATTCATTTATGTAATCTCTCAAGAAAAAGTACCACTTTTAGAATCAAATATTTCCACTAAATATGCTATATAAACAATTAATGATAATTTTCCGAGTCAAAATGTGTAGTAGTATCACATTTAGCTTATTATCAATTTAAATAACCGAAGTAATCTACAAAAACCAGCTTCGAGTCCATGGAAACTGACAACAATACTCTTAATAAAGCCATACATGTCATACTGCACGTTCTCTGTTGACAACTTATAAACTGGATTTTATTATTTTCCTACTGAAGTTGGTTTCAAATTTCTTAGGTTTGTTTGGTCCACCTTTGAGAAAAAACTTAATTGTTGACATGAGCTGAAAACAAGAATAAATTTATATGTAATTCTAATGGAATGCAGTACTGTAAACTTACATTCCAAACATGATTAATTAACTTAAGCTTATTCAATAAGTTTTAAACGAAGTCATTTTTACTTGACATCTAAGTTGAACTTAATCAAGTTTTGACGTTGCAAGAATAAACTAAAGTCGAGCCAAACTTGTATACAGGCAACATGACATCATTATGTTTAGTGAAATAACTATGGAAAAATCTAAAAGTTCAAGTAAACCACACACACACACACACACACACACACACACATATATTAGAAAAAAAAAGAGAGAGAAGAAGAGCATCAAAGAACACTGAATAAAGGGGAGAACCGGAGGCACTATCAAGTAATTATTTAAACTTTGTAAATAATGGAGTCATCAAAGAATATTGCTTGTTTGTAGTAGCAAACCAAAGATGAACCCATCAAGTTATAAGTCATTTTACTAACCTGCTTGGAGTGCCACAAGCTATGTTAACTCGGCTCTTCAACAATAATACCTTCACACCGTAAAGTAATAACCATGAGCACATAGTCAGAGGAAGAATGAGGAGATGAGGATCAAATACACTAGTTACAATGCGTAAAAATATTTAAAACTGAAATGAACACAAAAGTTTTTACAGATCAATTTACTGAAAACCAGTACCAGTGAGATGTTTATCATATGAAAGAAATAATAACTCGACATTTTAGCCAATTGATACAGGAAAAAGTATTTTTGCATTAGCAACTCACCATGAAGTTCTTTATTGGTAAAAAAGAATATCTAAAACAGAGTTATGTTCATTACATCAGCATACTTTCATACTTTTATACATGCATCACAACTATAATGACAGTAAAACAATCCTAATCACCGCTCAGTAAAAATAAATATATTTTTGAAAACTTAATATAAGAATCATTTATCTTACAATTAATATAACCAAAATTTTGGGAAGACAATATTCACATTTAATTCTGTGTTTCATTATCAACAACAAACACTGATTTGAATTTATACAAAGAGCGTAATCAACAACCTTACTTGATGGCATTTTTATTTTGAAAAACACGATAGAAGAAACAAGATAGAAAGAAAAAAGAGCTAGGGAAACATGATACTTTATAAAGCTTGCACATATCTGACAAGTCAAGGAAAAAGATATAGAAAAAAGAGGAAAGGAAAAGAACAATTGACTTGAGTCTAGAGGACATAAGCCTAAGATCAAAAATTGTTCAACAGTTCTGAAATTCATCAAAAGCTAAAGTAATCCATTTTTAACAGGAAAGAATAAGTTATACAAAGACAAACCAACGTATAAAATTTAAAATATATGTCAATAAAGAAATTGGAATCAGACTGACGTGCAATTATCAAATTCAGCACCGATGACGCCTTTGTTAATGCGTTTAAATCTTGTCATCATTCCCACATTCTCGTAAAACTGCATTTCTTTTCCAAACAAAAAAAGTATTTGTAAAGATTAAGTTTGACAAAACAAATCCAATATTGAAGAATTTGAGATCAGACTGACGTGCAAATTATTAAATTCAGCATAGCTGATGCCTTTGTAAATCATCGATATCATGTCATCATTTCCCAAACTCTATAGAGCAAAGAAATGTTTTCTTGCCAAAAGAATTCAAATAAGTAACCTAAAGAATTTTTAAAATGATAGTAAAAAATCCTGTTCATGAGTACTCAAGTTTTTCGACCATGAAACAGTAGGGAGAACTGTACTATCAATAAAACCATAAATGTAAATTTTACAAAATTATAAATTCCAGCTAAAAAATATTTTAAGAAGTTATTTTTTGGGGGAAAAAGAAAGAAATATACAAAAAAGTACTCAGAAAATGCATCCATTTCCCTCAGTATCAAAAGCCAAAGAAGTACTAGAATAATAGACTACTTGTAACAGAAAATTGATCATTCCAAGCAACTGTCAATCACTAGCTTAGTAATGTACCAAGAAAGTTATACATAAAAGAGCAGAGATTGTACCCCTAAGAATATATTACAGATAATATATTATGTTTGCTTCCACTTCAGAAATTATTATAAATCTGAATAACTACTTAAAAATCCACTTCAGGTGGTTTTGGTTGTCTATTACTATAAATCTTGATTGAGTCAATTCTTCTACTACCATAAACCTCTGTTAATACTATCTCAATCTAATCATATTAATTATCTAAAATTTGATATTAACATAAAACACTAAACAAATAAACTCTAGAAAATAAAGCCCACTTGTTCGTCTATCTTCATGTGCTTTGAGAACAGCTTCACAGCATGGCACGTCTTAGTAAGTGACCGCAAGCCTCTGTAAGTGAAGAATAAGCTCGTCAGTCATCTTAGAAAATATTAAGAATTAAAGGGCTGAGTAAGAGAGACGAATGAAATTTCTCTTTCACTTACTGTGATCTTCTTATTGAAAGAAAGAAAACACTATTACCTAAGTAGCTCTATCGACCTTAAGGCAGATGAGCTCACGATAAGAACTGCTGGACTCCCGGGATCCATTTTTCCTTCCAGAATTTGTTCTCCACAAAGAATATCCTTCCAGGAGGATCCTAAAGCTGCCTTCAATTGATTTGCTAAGTTATTGTCATCGTCGCCAGAGTTTTGAGGGAAATCCACGTTGCATCCATCTGAATAGTTTGTACATTTTTACAGTTAATACAGCTATACAGAGTAAGAAAAAATCAAATGTATGAAACCACTAGCAATGAACACAAACACGTACCGTTAAGAGATTCCAGTTCGAGAGAAGAAAGCCGGACGCCATTGGCAGACTGAAACATATCCAAGAAGAAACTAAGACGCTTCGCCGTGGTAACTTCTTGCACAGTGGTGCCGTCATTATTTTCGAGGAAAGATTCTCGTTCCCACGATCATCGTTGTTCAGAGAACTGAGATTTGAGGCAACGGCGAACTTCTTCTTCTTTTTCTTCTCAATCTTAGACTTCGGCTTCAGCTTGGCCGGGGCATAATGCCGTAGTCTGCTTCTAGAATTTTCGGTAAACTTCTCCCCATCTTCCATTCTCCCCATTGTTACTAGGGTTTACACGGTATGGAACCACATTTATAGGCGGCCTGAAAGCTTTTACCTTCTAGGGTTTAGTGGCCAAGGAGGCGCTACGTGAAAAAACTGTATCTGGCTGAAACATATTTGGTGATTTTAAATTTATATTTTAATTTATTAAGGTTTATCCAAAAACCGGCTCAAACTATTCATTTGATTTAAAAAACGGTTCAATTTTTTTTTTTTTTATATAAAAAAACTCAAAAGTATTGAAAATGTGAAAAAAATAAAAAAAAAGCTTTGTGAGGACAAAGATCCCCGCACTCCAATTTCTGAAAGAGAACGATTGGCCGCGTCCGGAGAACGGCCCAATCGTTCTATGCGAGAGCATTTTTGAAAATGAAGATCCCCTCGTATTTTTTGGTGAAATATGAAATATTTATGATTTAATACTACGAATAGTAAAATAAAATTATTATCACAAATTGATGAACCACACAAGTAACATACCAATGTCTCAATGTTTAAGATTATGATGTAAAATCATAGCATTACTTTTAAAATTTATACTACGCATTCATATGAATTTAATAATATTTTAGTTTTTTAAATTTAACATCACAACATGCCATTCCCTTTTCTTGAGCTGATATCCGACTTGCAAAGTTGAAACGAGCTAATCTTACAAGAATTGATGAGTTTGTTTCTGAGGCTCACCGGGCAAGAAGTAGTAGGAAAATAGATAGATATGGCAAGCATTAGATAGGACGGCCAAGTTTTAGCAGACACCGGCACTCGGTTGACTGTTGGTAATAAAATCATACTTAATTTAACACATCAATCATATCAAATGATCAAATTATAAAACTTGAGCATTTTAATACATCATGATTATACATGATTATTAAACAGCACATACTTTTGGAGAATTTGCAAAAAAATATAGTTTTAGTAAGTTCACAGTTCATAATGTTTTCAAACAATTAATTTGTTTCTCTTTCTTTTTGGAGAATTTGTTTCCCTCCTTTCTTCTTTTTCTTTCTTAATCAATACAACTTAACAAAAAAGAAGAATCTAACTCAGAAAATATATGATTTTTCAACATACCTTACCCCCTCTCCTGAAAATCTAGCCAAGTTACTCGAGAACGAGTTGGATTCTGTCACCCCCAGAGTCATTAAAATCTAACAACACCTTGCCTCCTACTTCCCCAGCGGCATCATCTAACAGAGCTTTGATGTTTACACCCCCCAAGGCTGCATCCCAAAAGAGGTGACGTTTTCTTCGGTTATTTTCTCGATATAGTGTTAAAAGCATATTGAAATTCGACAAACTTGGAAAAAAATTGACTACCTGGAACTATATTTGTTATTCCTTCCAAGAATCCAGCCTGTGAAAAGAAAATGTTGGTAAGTACAACTTCGGTCTGAAAACTGCGGCGATAAAAAGATCGCAACATCTTCCATCGAACTAAATGAAAATTAAGAGTGAACATGTCAAAGTTCAAGAAGTATTGCAATGAAGATGGAAACCGAATATATTACACCATCAAGAGGTAGTCATCTCTTTCCATTTGGAGGCACCTACAAAAGTTGAATTAAGAAATGTATGCCTAGTTTGGATAGAAACAAATCAAGGTCAGCAACTGAGCCCCATTTTTTTTCTTTTATAAAGCTCATATATGAATTTCCACGGGCGGGTCAGACCGAGGGCTGGTTTTTTTAAGCTGTCAGCGCTAATTTTATAAAGAGCGCCACTAGCTAAAATTTGATCTTTGCGGTGCTAAGCTAAAAATTAGCAGGCTATCCCAAGGTCAGACCGTCCTTGGATTACCCAAAATTATGTGGGCTTAGCCGGGCATGAGCCTTGTTCCACCCCAAGGCCGGTCGGGTACAATCAATGCCTTATTTCAACGGGTCGGCCCAGTCCGCTCACGGGGCTTAGAGACAGACAATAACGACGTAGGACTATAATGATGCTCAAACCATACCACTGAACATGCGGCAATGGAGCTATTCCTTCACAAAATCGTCATTTTTGTCTGAAACACGAGACAAGTTTTTATTTACTAGAAGAAGTTCCAGACTATATTTTCAAATGTCGTTTTTACTATTGGTTTAATTGTTGAGAAATACAATCTCGTCTTCAAGAGGGATCAGTTTACACCAGAGTGAAATTGTAAGTTAAGGAGCATCAGCTTGAAAAATGCATTGGGATAACATGGGGACTACAAAAGTAGGTAATAGTAAATACTTACCGGAATTCTTATATCAAGTTTCTCAAATCCATCTCTTCCAGTTATTTTGACTCTCAATTTTCGAGACCAGATATCAGAGAAGGGTCCTCCTTTGCCATCTGCACCATATTTACTATATACATCAGGAGTAATCACTTCAACAATGGGATCCTGAGGACTTTGATCTCTCTGCCATGTTTCACCTTGAGTCACCTGTTGTAGACCATAGACACTACTGGCAGCTGACAAACAATCTTATTGATCAGGATGAGGAATTAGGCCAATATAAGTATGGGTCGTCACTAAAATTTCTCTTGCCTTGACAAAAAAGGGGAAAAAAAAGAGTGAAATCCTTAATCTAAACAACACCAAAAGTAACAATTTCAAAAAGTACTAAAAGTATTTCATGATTTTTCCTGCTACAACTTGTAGAATTGTAAAAACATCAGACCCATACACGAAATGAGTAAGCAATAAAAACTCCAGAAATTGGAGTTTCTTATCAGCCAAATACTTGATAAGCAAAATTTTAGACAAATTGCCAATAAAAACAACTAACTTCGTCTAAAATAAGAAAAGGGTTTTGAAACCACTTAAATCATGTTTGGGGTTAAGAGGATCAAATTCTAGATTTCCAACCAACCTCTTTGAGAAGAAAGATTAGAAGAAGAGGCATATCGCTTTTCTTCTTCATAATAGCGCGTGAAACCTAAAATTTCCTTAATTTCTTCAAATGATGGCATACTTCCAGGAGGAGGAACACGACCTCCTTTAATTGCAACTAGTGAGTCCTGCAATTAGAGAACAACACTCAATTCCCAATCGCCTTGACAAAACAAGGATTACAGAACTCACTAATAGAGTGTCTGAGAAGTGGGAGAATGGGAAGCTAAATACTAATAACTCTCGTCAAAAGCAGCACCAAAATAATAATGTGTTTCCTTAAATTTTCCAACATCCAAAAGGAAACATGGAATCAATAAAATAAAAAACTGCCAATATCTCAATCATGGAATCAATTAATCGATAATTAGAGATAGAAGTTCCTCCAAGACTTGCAATAGATAATAAACATTTCATGAATGTGTACATAAGTTGCATGAAAATAACAGTTAATGCTCTACCTGCATTGCTCGAATGGATACCCCAATCAAGGAAAGTGGATAACAGACAAGTTTAAATCCCAACTCCTCAAGTTCAAGAGGATTGAGTATTGGTGTTTTCCCTCCTCCTTCAAGCATGTTTGCCTACACCGCAGAGGAGAGATTTAACCATATTAAATGACGATTGTTAAATATATGTAGCTTCCCTTTGGTTGCTAAATGAATTGGAAAATGTATATATGCCTACGGTGCCAACCACACAAAAACCAAAGTTTTTTTTTTTTTTTTATATCAATTTGCATCAACAGCGAGAAGTCCATGATACATGCAAGTCATTCTCTATTCTTAGTCCACAAGTGAAAAAGATAAGACATGAAAGATAAAGAAGGAACAAAACTGTATTTAGAGCTATCTATTTTTAAAATAAAAAGGAGTTATATATGAAAATAAAGAAAGGAAACAAGAATGTATAGTTTATTGCCTCAAAAGGGATACAAATCCACTAATTAACTCATTTAAAAGACACCCAAAAGTGATCCCTCTCATAATCAAAGTTACATGTAACATGTGATGTTAAAGGATGTGAGTGTTCAAAATCTCATTTTCTTTTTGAGGAAGGACAGAAGGTTTCTCATACATCATGGATGCATTTAATCAGGACTTGAACTATGGGCCAGAAATATAGATTAAGAGGCATAATCACATTCACAGATTTATGTTCATTCGTGATACCAAAACAAGAAAAACTCAATACCATTTTTGGAACTAGCGGAGAAATTTCACAAAGAGCCCTCATCTCATCTTTTGAAGCTAGTGCATCAATAAACAGCACATCAGCTCCAGCATCAGCAAAAGCCCTAGACCTCCATAGAGACTCTTCCAAGGACATTGCTTGACGAGAATCCGTTCGTGCCACAATCACAATGTCAGAGCCAGTTTCCTTGCGAGAATCAATAGCTGCTTTTATTCGCAACACCGCTTCTTCTCTGGACACCACTTTCCTGCCTTGTGTATGGCCACAAGCTTTTGGAGATACCTTATAAGACAAGTTAGTAAAAGTTGGATTGATGTAAACACGTGACTATTTCTCAATCAAAGATTTTTTTTATGGAACTCTAACTTTCACAATAAGAATACAACTTTTCTGGTTAAAAGCCTAAATTGACACGGGCAGTAAAAAGTCAAAGCTGTTTGCTCTTGTTTTATATTTGGATATGGATATATAAAACTACCGGAGCAACGTACTCCTTCTCGAATATGTATAATGTAAAATTGAATTCTTCATTTGTCCGCAAGAAAGGATAACATATCTATCTACAAGTAATAGTTAAGTAAAAAAAATCATATTCTTCAAAGTCTCAAGACCTTGATCCATATAAAAAGCTATAAAAGTATGATGCTTACCATCAATCTCATTCCACCAATTTAAAACGGATTTTTAGTAGGACTTCTTAGACATAGTCCCAGATCCTACGGATATGAAATTTTTTTTAGTCCCAGATTTTACGGATATGAATTTTTTTTTACTGAGATTCGTAAACTCTGTTTCTTCCCCACGCAGCTGTGGCCTGTGTCTACTGAAAGTCTTGATGACCATAAAAGAAGTAGCTCACAGGTGACGGTTGTTTCAACGTGAAGCAGTTATAGACTTGAATCAAATTGAAAAGAAAATAAAGAATTAACAAAGAGATATGGAGATGAGGGGCGGAACTGACCAAAAAGATCAAATAACTACAGGCCAGCACTTATTAATATTATAGTATTTGTATAAAATGAACCTGGTCTTCTAGAATGATCCCAGCAAATCCAGCTCTAATGTATCCTTTGACGGTTCTTTTGACATTCATTGCATTCCCATATCCATTATCACCATCTCCAATGACAGGAATCGAGACAGATTGAGTAATTAATTGTCCCTGATCCACCATTTCACCGTATGATATATAACCTGTATCAGGCAGTGCCAATCTAGCTGCTGAAATCGAAAATCCTGCAGGAAGTTGACTTGCTTCTTCAGAAACACAGAGATGGCCCAAAGTTATGGCAATTTGTGACTATCACCAATCAATAATTTTCTCAGTAAATGTGTACCATTCAGATAATATATTTAAACAAAAAGCAGCATATAGATATGTCACGAAAACAAAAGGCAACATGTGAAAACTTCACTCCTGAGATACTAGATTGTTGTCACTGAAAAACTCTATATGGAAAAAAAGAGAGACTCTTTACAATCTTCAGATTATAACTCTCTCATTCCTTCCCTTCCAGGTTCCCCATGAAAGGCATAATAAATCCATAAATAGGGACCATTAATAAAATTTAATAGCAAACTTCACCATACAAGCATTAACCCTTGATAATCATAGGTAAAAAATGCCTAAATCTACAACAAATGTTTGTTGATACTAGGGGTGGGCAGACCCGAGGAACCGAACCGACCCGAGGGTTCGGTTCGGGTGCAGGAGTTGTTTTTTGCGTTCGGGTCAGACTCACTAATAAGCTTTCGGGTTCGGTTCGGGTGGAAGACAAACCCGAACCGAACCGAAAAATCGAAACTTGAAGGGTTGATTAATGATTAGGCCTTAGGGTGTCGGGGACTCGGGATTTTCGGTTTAGGTCATGAACTGAACTCCTCGTCCTCGCTCAACTCCTCCAGCCAGCCTCCACTCCAGCGAAGCGACAGACGACCGACGACTCCTCGGCGCTCCAGCGACAGAGGACTGACGGCTCCTTGGTGCTCCAGCGAACGACAAGCTCCGACAGACGAGTGACGACTCCTCGCTCCGGCTCACTGTCCCGCCTCCGATTTGCGCTCCGGCTGATCAATTGTCTTGATCAATAAAACGGTTGGCTTCTGCTTCTCAATACCTTAAATGCAGCATCTTTCAAAGTTTGAAGGTTCTCCAATTACAGTTCGGGTGACTTTTATTTCATGAGACTGATCCTTGTGTAATGTTTGGTTGATTAATACTTGATTTATTTGGTTGATTAACATTTGCAAACTTTTGCAGCTCTCTGGCCCTGCTCCCTATCCCTACTTGCTCTCGGTCTCGTCAGACTGCTCCAGTGTTCCAGCCTTCAGCCTCCAATCCATCCCTCAAATCAGACCTGTATGTGTAATGTGTTTATAATTTTTTATTTATGTACTACTAAAAATTAGGGCTGATGTCATGTGGGAGACTCTTCGAAATTGTTGATCGAGAGCATTGTTTGCTGTTTAAAATTATAGGGTGTTTATTTATGTAATTGTTGCTTGCTGTGAGTCTGACTATTGATTGATTGTGACATATGATATAGAATTACTGAATTAGAGTATAGAAATTTGTGATATTTGCTATAGAATTGTATGAATTTGTTTCGATAATTGAATGATGAATATGATTGTTGTTAATTGTTTTTTTAGGATGGAAACTAATGTGAATGATAGTAATCCGAAGAAAAGAAGTAGATCCAATGCTTGGGATAACTTCACTTTGGATGAAAATTGTGATAAAAATGCACCTAAAGCTAGTTGTAACCACTGTGATCAGTCATAAGCATATCA
Organism: Begonia masoniana; assembly: GCA_022432975.1. Lineage (NCBI taxonomy): Eukaryota > Viridiplantae > Streptophyta > Magnoliopsida > Cucurbitales > Begoniaceae > Begonia > Begonia masoniana. Next base: position 51,039,365 of record CM039507.1, on the reverse strand, counting down.
TTCTGTACGAAATGGTACTTCAAATATGACCAGACATTTAAAGGTGTGTAAAAGGTATTTGTCACAATTGGATGTCAAACAAACAACATTGCCTTTTTTAAAGAAGGAAAGTGGGGGAGAATGTTCTAAAGTAGCAACATTTACTCAGGTAGGGGGGCGTAAAGTGATTGCTAGCATGCTAATTAAGGATGAATTGCCTATGAGAATGGTTGAATGGGAAGGATTTAAAGAATGTCTTCAATATTTTCAAAGTTCTTTTGTTATGCCTTCTCGTAGAACAGTAGCAAGAGATATTGAAGCTATATACAACAATGAGAAAAGACAGTTGAAAGAATTTATTAGTAGAAAAAGTCAAAGAGTGAGTTTAACTACTGATACTTGGACTTCGAATCAAAATATCAATTATATGGTTGTGACTCGTCATTTTATTGATGGTGATTGGAAGTTGCATAAAAAAATTTTGAATTTTGTTCAAATAGAAAATCACAAAGGTGAAACCATTGGAAAATTACTTGAAGACTGTTTGTTTGGCTGGGGCATTGAGAATGTTATGACCATTACTGTTGATAATGCATCATCTAATGATATTGCAATTTCTTGTTTGGTTAAGACTTTGCGTAATTGGCAGAGTTCGGTTGTTTTAGATGGAGGATTTATTTATGTTAGATGTTTTGCGCACATTTTAAATTTGATTGTTAATGATGGGTTGAAGGAACATCAACATTCAATTAGTAGGGTACGAAAAGCTGTCAAATATATCAAATCTTCTCCAGGAAGATTACAACAGTTTAAGAATTGTGTTGACAGTTGCAAGATTGCATTTAAAGAAATGTAACCCTGGATGTGTGCACTAGATGGAACTCTATGTATTCAGTATTTGATACTGGATAATGCTGAGAAATATGAAAAAGCTTTTGAAAAAAAGGAGAGAATGTGACAGCAATTTCATATCAGACCTCGATGAAGAAGGGTCTTTTACAAGCGAAGATTGGACAAATATTCGAGTATTTTGCAAGTTTCTGAAGGTTTTTTATGACTCAACTAACACTGTTTCAGCTTCATTACATGTTACATCTGATTTGTAACGGATCCAACTTTGAGTGCAAATAATAGCTTTCACCTTCATTGGTAATAAAGATGTACGCGATGAGTCCACAATACGACCACCACAACTAAATGCGGACTTTGAAGTGACGGTCGAAATTGGAATGACGAAAACATCTTTGGCTATTTTGCTCAGAATCGGATATTTATGACCATTCAACTTCCACCATGTCAATATATCTAAACTATCTAAGTATTTTCAAGTTTCTCGGTCATATACTCATCAATTTCAGACATATTAATAGAAATATCAAACTATAGAGAATTGTCAAAAGGTAGAGGTTGCAATATTAGTTGCCCTTGGAATCTCAACCCTTAAGTTAGACATCCGTCATCCGAATCACCTTTGAAATCCAAATATAGTCTTTCCATTACATTCTCCACTTTGTTCATAAGCTCTGCAACTCTATCATTCCCAAACAAGATGCTTAGATAAATAGTTTTGACGTGCATCTTGGATCGAGAAGGACCGCCACTAAGACAAGAATAGTGAACCTTTCAAAAGTGCCCCAATACTTGTCAAATTTATTCTGCATGCCTAAAGCCATTGTCCTTAATAGCATATTGTCAGCCATGACATGTTGTTGAATGATCATCTTTAACTGACATACTTCACTAACATACAAATTAGATGTAACATGTAATGAAGCTGAAACAGTGTTAGTTGAGTCATAAAAAATCTTCAGAAACTTGTAAAATACTCGAATATTTGTCCAATCTTCGCTTGTAAGAGGCCCTTCTTCATCTAGGTCTAATATGAAATTGCTGTCACATTCTCTCATTTTTTCAAAAGCTTTTTCATATTTCTCAGCATTATCCTAGCATCAAATATTGAATACATAGAGTTTCATCTAGTGCACACATCCAGGGTTACATTTCCTTTAAATGCAATCTTGCAACTGTCAACACAATTCTTAAACTGTTGTAATCTTCCTGGAGAAGATTTGATATATTTGACAGCTTTTCGTACCTTGCTAATTGAATGTTGATGTTCCTTCAACCCATCATTAACAATCAAATTTAAAATGTGCGCAAAGCATCTAACATGAATAAATTCTCCATCTAAAACAACCGAACTCTGCCAATTACGCAAAAGTCTTAACCAAACAAGAAATTGCAACATCATTAGATGATGCATTATCAACAGTAATGGTCATAACATTCTCAATGCCCCAGCCAAACAAACAGTTTTCAAGTAATTTTCTAATGGTTTCACCTCTGTGATTTTCTATTTGAACAAAATTCAAAATTTTTTTATGCAACTTCCAATCACCATCAATAAAATGACGAGTCACAACCATATAATTGATATTTTGATTCGAAGTCCAAGTATCAGTAATTAAACTCACTCTTTGACTTTTTCTACTAATAAATTCTTTCAACTGTCTTTTCTCATTGTTGTATATAGCTTCAATATCTCTTCCTACTGTTCTACGAGAAGGCATAACAAAAGAACTTTGAAAATATTGAAGACATTCTTTAAATCCTTCCCATTCAACCATTCTCATAGGCAATTCATCCTTAATTAGCATGCTAGCAATCACTTTACGCCCCCCTACCTGAGTAAATGTTGTTACTTTAGAACATTCTCCCCTACTTTCCTTCTTAAAAAAAAGATAATGTTGTTTGTTTGACATCCAATTGTGACAAATACCTTTTACACACCTTTAAATGTCTGGTCATATTTGAAGTACCATTTCGTACAAAATGACATGCATATGACTGATCACAGTGGTTACAACTAGCTTTAGGTGCATTTTTATCACAATTTTCATCCAAAGTGAAGTTATCACAAGCATTGAATCTACTTCTTTTCTTCAGATTACTATCATTCACATTAGTTTCCATCCTAAAAAAACAATTAACAACAATCATATTCATCATTCAATTATCGAAACAAATTCATACAATTCTATAGCAAATATAACAAATTTCTATACTCTAATTCAGTAATTCTATATCATATGTCACAATCAATAGTCAGACTCACAGCAAGCAACAATTACATAAATAAACACCCTATAATTTTAAACAGCAAACAATGCTCTCGATCAACAATTTCGAAGAGTCTCCCATATGACATCAGCCCTAATTTTTAGTAGTACATAAATAAAAAATTATAAACACATTACACATACAGGTCTGATTGAGGGTTGGATTGGAGGCTGAAGGCTGGAACACTGGAGCAGTCTGACGAGACTGAGAGCAAGTAAGGATAGGGAGCAGGGCCAGGGTGCTGCAAAAGTTTGCAAATGTTAATCAACCAAATAAATCAAGTATTAATCAACCAAACATTACACAAGGATCAGTCTCATGAAATAAAAGTCACCCGAACTGAAATTGAAGAACCTTCAAACTTTGAAAGACCCTGCATTTAAGGTATTGAGAAGCAAAAGCCAACTGTTTTATTGATCAAGACAATTGATCAGCCGGAGCGCAAATCGGAGGCGGGACAGTGAGTCGGAGCGTGAATCGGAGCGAGGAGTCGTCACTCGTCTGTCAGAGCTTGTCGTCTGTCGCTCGCTGGAGCACCAAGGAGCCATCACCCGTCAGTCCTCTGTCGCTAGAGTGCCGAGGAGTCGTCGGTCGTCTGTCGCTTCGCTGGAGTGGAGGCTGGCTGGAGGAGTTGAGCGAGGACGAGGAGTTTCAATTCATGACCTAAACCGAAAATCCTGAGTCTCCGACACCCTAAGGCCTAATCATTAATCAACCCTTCAGGTTTCAGGTTTTTCGGTTCGGTTCGGGTTTGACTTCCACCCGAACCGAACCCGAAAGCTTATTAGTGAGCCCGACCCGAACACAAAAAACAACTCCTGCACTTGAACCAACCCGACCGAACCCTCGGGTCGGTTCGATTCGGTTCCTCGGGTCGGTTTCGGGTCTGCCCACCCTTAGCCAGGGCCTAACAAGGAGTCGTGGAGTGAAGCAACCAGGTCAACGTGGTCAAAGGAGCAGGAACCGACCAGACCCGAACCGAAACCGAAAAGTTCGGTTCGGGTCTGGTATAAGTCAATCGGTTTTGGTTTCGGGTTCGGAAACCGAAACCGAAACCGATGAGTTCAGTTCTGTTCGGTCCAAAACCGAACCAAACTCTTGTCCACCCCAAGTTGATACTAGGATCGCTGAATCCTATGCAAATGTAATCCTGTTAATTGAACATGATTTTCTTTTTCCAACATTTTTTGCATAATTTTATAATGTTGGCTTTAAAATAGCATCTCAAGGGAGAGACTATTATTGATCTTTGGTAGACCTAAAAAGTTGAGATCTCAATCTAAATCTGAAAATTTCGAGGGGGGTGTTTAAATAGATGTTTTCTTACAAAGGTAAACTGCTATATCTTTTTAATTCACCGTCACGGCTTAGTTTAAGGTAAGAATCTAGTATATGTACATAACAAGTTTTTTCACTTTGAAAGAAAGAAAGGTAAGATAAGCAAACATTGATATTTGTGGATATAAAATTTCGATTATCCTTCTTAGGTTGGCATAGTTCCAACAAAATAAAATACATCATCAACTTAAGAAGGTACAAACACTGAACAAGCAACTGAGAATTAGAAGATTTATATTTCTTGAAGGAAAAGGAATAATAAGAATTTTTTCAAGGAATACGTCACCAACTTAAGCAGCTACAAACAGTGAACAAGCAGCTAGATTTTAGAAGATTCATATTTCTTGAAGGAAAATGAATAATAAGAATTTTTGCAAGAAATTGGATCCTCACAGGATCCGTAATCAACTTTTATTAGCGTAGTTATCAACAAGCAGTCTAGTGATATTTCAATTAACGACATACATGTATTAAAGTAAATAAAGTGAAATGTGTTCTACTCTACATCAAAATTTCAAAACTATATTTAATAAGCATTAATCATTTTCGGTTTCATCTAGTATGATCTTTCCAATGATTCGAAGAGAAAACCTCATGTCCAACTCTTATATTGACAACATCAGTAACTCCATTGTTTTTTGAAAATTAGTACATCTTACTAAGTCAAATTATTGTTAGATTTTCTAGTTTATATTTTTCTGTATTAGAATTAGTCAGTGTTTAGGTGTCAATAAAAGAGCACTTTGCTCTAGTTTGGTAGAATTTTACGTAATTTAGTTTCAAGAGAATTCTTTGTTTTTTTTAATCTAATAATTCAGCATCACGTGTAATGTTTCTGCATCAAAAAAATAAGAATCAGGTTATTCTCCAAGTATCAATTTTGTTCCTTGTGTCTCTTTTAAACACTTCTTCACTCATTTCTATTATATGGTATAAAAACTGGTACAAGATTCTTATCTCTTAAATTTTTAAGAAAATTAGAGCCCTGTTGGAGGAAAATTGTTGCCTTGCCATATGAAGCTGGTAGACAGAGGAAATAATGCTAACACACAATATGGTGTAAAGAAACTTGTAGGTACAAACTACAAATACTGGAGAATGTGTATGGAAGTTTATCTTCAAGGTCAAAATTTATGGGAACTATTTGTTGGTGCTGATACAGTTGGTGCTGATACAAAGTTTCCTGCTGACACTCCCGACAGTGCTGAACCACGAAGGAAATGGAAGATCAAATATGGAAAAACTTTGTTTGCTTTAAGGACTTCAATCAGTGAAGAGTTTATTGATCATGTTCATGATGTAGATTCTCTTAAGGAAGTTTGGGATACTCTTGAAAGGCTATTTCCCAAGAAGAATACAGCAAGGCTACAGTTTTTGTAAATCAATTGGCAATGACAAAATAGGAAGGTATGTCAATTTCAGAATATTTCTTGAAAATAAAAAATATTTGTGTTGAAATTTCTGAACTAGATCCAAATGAGAAAATAAGTGAAGATCGCTTGAGGAGATATCTCATATGTGGTCTGCAGAAGCAGTACACTTCTTATGTCACCTATGTACAAGGATGGCAGAAACAACCATCAGTTGAAGAGTTAGAGAGCTTACTTTCCAATCAAGAGACTTTGACTAAGCAAAGCCAAAAACTTCTGTCATGAAAAAGATGTTGTTCTTTTCTCAACACCAAAGACTAATGAGAATAATTCAGAAGAGATAGTACTGGTTCAGCTATAATTTTGTGGTGCAACAAGAAGCAATCAATTGTTGCATTATCAAGTACTGAAGCTGAGTACATGGCAGCAACAATGGCTACACAAGAGTGTATTTGGTTGAAACGTTTGATAGAAGACATCTTTTGTAAGGTCGACTGTCAATTGCCAATTGAATGTGACAATGAGAGTGCAATAAGAATTGCTTCCAATCTGGTGTTTTATGGAAGAACAAAACATGTTGAAGTTCACCATCACTTTGTTCGGGAGAAAGTGTTGAATCAATAAATTGAGTTGAAAGGAGTTCATACTAGCAACCAGGTTGCTGATGTATTCACTAAGGCTTTAGCTAAGCCTAAGTTTGAAAGTATTAGAGCTATAATTGGAGTCCTTTACTGTAAGTATGCACTAAGGAGGAGTCTTAAAAATTAGTACGCGTTAGTAAGTCAAATTACTGTTAGATTTTTTGTTTCTATTTTTCTGTATTAGAATTAGTGAGTGCTTAAGTATCAATAAAAGAGCACTTTCCTCTAGTTTGGTAGAATTTTACGTAAGTTAGTTTTGGGAGAATTCTTTAAGTTTTTTTTATTCACTCAGTATCAATTTTGTTCCTTGTGTGTCTTTACTCCTTTTTATTATAATAATTCAAGAGCCTCCAACCACTGTTGCATTAATTCCACACAGGGGATCATTCAAAAAAATGCAACAGGAATAAGTAGACGATACATGATGAAAACCAAAAAGAAGAAGTGCTTTTGAGGATAAGATTGTAGCATAAACATATTGGGTAAATTACGGAGAGTTCTGTTGGGAAAAATAACGAAATTGGTGGAAACAATAGTAATGTCGCCGCTGTAAAATATGGAAAGTACTGATCATGATAATTTACAGGAAAGACTGTATTGAACAATCTCCTTAGACAAAATTACTTTTCCAAGTAAATTCTCAGTGAAGGCTGGAGGGGTCACAAACGGTCTCACTTAACATCCAGTCTCCTAGACAGAACTCACTTACACATTACAATTACACCACTCAATAAGCGGTACGAGAAACGATAGCAAATGCGATTCGAAAAATACCATGAATATTTTCTCACACTGTAAGATTATAATAGCCAAGAAATAAGAGAAATAACGGCTAAAATGAATACCAAGAATTTTACGTAGAAACCAAATTTGAAAAAAACTACGGGAACCGAGTCTAGAAAGATCTCACTATGAAAAATAGGATTTACAATATTTTTCTAGATATCGAATATTGTAGAAAATATTCACTAAGAGAAATCACTATTCTTAGAACTCTCAATATGCACAAAAACATCACACCTATTTTTCACTCACACTCTTTCTTTTCTCTCCCTAAAAAAATTTGCACTATTTCTCTCTCTCTTCTCTAGAGAAGATTTCTTCTCTTCTCTCTTTTTCTTTCAAATTTTTAGATGCATAAGATAAAAGAAAACTTTCTTATTTATAGGAAAAGTTTGTCACAGTGACAAACTAAAAAAAGTGACACCTCCCTTAAAATAAAAGGAGGCAACGAAAGATTCATGGTATTTTTCGTTGACATGAGACCGCAGGCATCTGAGTAAATAACTTCTAACACTTCTGGTTTCCTTGATGCAGAATTCTTCTGAAATGAAACTCAGTGTTGTTTTCCTACCAAACAATGAACACAACTTGACAGAGGTTCATGTCTTAGATGTGACAAATAATTTCTTTTGTCAAGCAATTGAAGTCTTTTTTCGCTCATGTGATCAAGCCGTTTGTATCATAACTCAATGGACGAGTCATCTTGTGCAGCATTTACTAATTCTTCCTTCACTGTCACTTGAGTCACATACAAGCTAGATTCTTTGATTCCTTTCGCTATGATTAGCAAACCTTTGCTGAGCTCCTATTTTCCACCAACAAATTTTCTTTTGTAATCAGTCTTATCAAGGACATCGACTGATATTAAATTTAGTTTAATATCTGGAACATGTTTGACATCTTTAAGCACCAACTCACATCTTGTGTTGGTCTAGATACAGATGTCTTATTTTCTAATTATTCTGAAAACGTGATTGCTCTTCATTTTAACATTGTCAAAATCACCACTGGTGTAAGATGAAAAATACTCCACTTTTGAAGTAACATGATAAGATGCTCCAGAGTCACACACCCAACATGATTCATTTATCGTGAGGTTGACAGCATCTTCGCATACAATAACATCTTCACCCTCAGAGACAACTGCAGTCGTACTCTTTATTCTCCTTTAACACCTTTTGTGCCTTGTTCTTTCTTCAACTTCCAGCAATCTTTTTTCATATGACCCATCTTGCCACAATGATAACACTTAACGCCCTTTTTATTTTTCGACTTTGATCTTCCTGACGTGCTGGCTCCAGAGGTCCTACGTTCCTTTGATCTCCCTCTTGTTACTGATAAAGCTTCTGCAGAAGCGGACTCCTTGTTTTTTCGCCTACTTTCTTCATCGAGAACCGCGGTTACAATATCATTGAACATCAATGTTGTTTTTACAATATCGTTGAGCAAATTTACAATGAGGTGATCATATGAATTTGGCAAACTTTAAAGTAAAAGTTTTGTTCTTTCATTTTCGTCGATTTTGTGCTTCATTGCTGTAAGTTGAGAAAATAATGTGTTGAGAGTGTTGATGTGATTTATCACTAGTTGTCGATTCTGACATCCGAAGGGTATATAATTTTCTTTTCAAGAAAATTTTATTATATCACGACTTATTCTCGTATAATTTTGTCAACGTATCTCATATCTGTTTGGCAGTTACCATTTTTGTGATATTTGACAAAATTTCATCTGCTAGAGTAAGATGCAAATTGGCTATAGCATCCTCATCTGCTTTGTTCTATTTCTCATCTTCAACGTTCGTCGGCCAGTCACTGATGTCCACAGAACAACCATCTCTCCGCAATAGCGTCTTCATTTTTAATTCCACAAAGAGAAATTATTTCCGTTAAATTTTTCAATTTCAATCTTTCCCGCCATAATAACGAGGTTGTGATACCACTTGTTTGTTGTCCAACACATCTCGTATCCAATGATACTTGATATCATGTTTAGACTAGGAATGAAAACTCGGGTTCTTGCTCAAATGAATAACACTTTGACTGTCGCAATATAAGATATATTTATTTTGTTTATGACCCAATTTTGTCAGAAATTTTTGCATCTATAAAATTTCTTTACAAGCTCTGTAGCCGCAATAAACTCAGCTTCTATCGTAGACCATGCAATTGAACTTGGCCTCTTAGATTGCCATGACACAACTCCCTCTCTAAATGTAACTAAATACCCTGATGTTGATCTTCTAAGGTCAATGTCCCAAGTCATGTCTGCATCATTATAGTCTACAAACGAAGGCTTCTCACTTCCAAAATACAAAATGAATTCAGAAGTACCTTTAATATACCTAAAAATCCACTTCACTGCATTATAATGCTCTCTGCCTAGATTTGTTAGAAATTGACTGACTACTCCAACAGAATGTGAAATATCAGGTCTCGTACAAACCATGGCATACATCAAGCTGCCAACAGATGAGGCATCCAGAATTCTTTGCATTTCTGCTTTTTCCTTCTTCAGTGAAAGGACTTTGTTCGGAAGTAAGTATGAAATATTTACCAAGAGGAGTACTGACTGGTTTTACCTTATCCATATAGAATCGGCTGAGAACTTTATGGACTCGGTTTCCGTGGTTTTTTCCCGATTTGGATTTCCACGTAAAATTTTCGACGTTCATTTAGCCATTATTTCTCTTACTTCTTAACCGTTATAATCTTACGATATGGAAAAATATTTCTGGTATTTTCCTGGATTGCATCTGCTATCGTTTCTTGTATCGCTTATTGAGTAGTGTGATTGTATTGTGTAATGGAGTTCTGTCTAGTAGACTGAATTTTAAGTAAGATCGTTTGTAACCCCTCCAGCCTTTCCTTGTGAACTCACTTGGAAAAGTAATTCTGTCTAAGGAGATTGTCCAGAACAATCTTTCCTGGGAATTATCCTGATCAATACTTTCCACGTTTTACAGCGGCGACATTATTATTGTTCCAACCAATTTTGTTATTTTTCCCAACAAGTGGTATCAGAGGCTCGTTATTATGACGGAAAAGATTGAAATTAAAAAATTCAACGAAAATAATTTCTCTTTGTGAAAATTAAAAATGAATGCGCTATTGCGGAGAGATGGTTGTGCTATGGACATCGGTGACAGTCCGACGAACGTTGAATATGAGAAATGGAACAAAGCATATGATGATACTATAGCCATTTTGCATCTTACTCTAGCAGATGGAATTTTGTCAAGTATCATATAAACGGTAACTGCCAAACAGATCTGGGATACATTGAAAATATTATATGAGAAAAAGTCGTGGCATAATAAAATTTTCTTGAAAAGAAAATTATATACCCTTCGGATGTCAGAATCGACAACAGTGATACACTACATCAATATTCTCAACACATTATTTTCTCAACTTACAGCAATGGAGCATAAAATCGACGAAAATGAAAGAGCAGAACTTTTACTTCAAAGTTTGCTAGATTCATATGATCACCTCATTGTAAATTTGCTCAACGGTACTGCAAAGACAACATTGATGTTCAATGATATTGCAGTCGCGGTTCATGACAAAGAAAGTAGGCAGAAGAACAAGGAGTCTGCTTCTGCGGAGGCTTTATCAGTAACGAGAGGGAGATCAAAGGAACGTAGGGCCTCTGGAGCCAGCACGTCACGAAGATCAAAGTCGAAAAATAAAAAAGGCGTTAAGTGTTATTATAGTGGCAAGATGGGTCACATGAAAAAGAATTGTTGAAAGTTGAAGAAAAAACAAGGCAAAGAAGGTGCTAAAGAAGAAATGAAGAGTACGACTGCAGCTGTCTCTGAGGGTGAAGATGTTATGGTATGCGAAGATGCTGTCAACCTCACAATAAATGAATCATGTTGAGTGTGTGACACTGAAGCATCTTATTATGTTACTTCAAAAGTGGAGTATTTTTCATCTTACACCAGCAGTGATTTTGACATTGTTAAAATGGAGAACAGTCACGTTTTCAGAATAATTGAAAAATGTGACATTTGTATACAGACCAACCCAGAATATGAGTTGGTGCTTAAAGATGTCAGACATGTTCCAAATATTATACTAAATTTAATATCATTCGGTGCCCTTGATGAGACTGGTTACAGGAGAAAATTTGCTGGCAGAAAATAAGAGGTCAGCAAAAGTTTGCTAATCATAGCGAAAAGAATCAAAGAAACTAGCTTGTATGTGACTCAAGTGACTGTGAAGGAAAAATTAGTAAATGCTACATAAGATAACTCGTCCATTGAGTTATGACACAAACGGCTTGAACACATGAGTGAAAAAAGACTTCAATTGCTTGACAAAAGAGATTATTTGTCACATCTAAGATATGAACTTCTGTCAAGTTGCATTCATTGTTTGGTGGGAAAACAACACTGAGTTTCCTTTCAGAAGAATTCTGCATCAAGGAAACCATAAGTGTTAGAAGTTGTTTACTCAGATATCTGCGGTCTTGTGTCAACGAAAACGTTAGGAGGTGCCCAATGCATGATCACATTTATTGATGATCATTCAAAGAAGGTTTGGGCTTGAAATATTAAAAATTAGTTATGCGATGTCACACAGGGTGTTACGTGTGACACCGATAATTAATGCAATGATGGACAATATAAATATGCGAAATAAATGAGACAAGAGGTTGGTAACGCAGTTCGACAATCAGCCTACATCTGCGGAGCCACGCCCAGATATAAAAACATTTCACGAGTTAACAAAATTACAAGACAATCGGACTTATACAAATAAAGACTCACCCTTATCTTTGTCGCCGCCTCTTCCTAACTTCTCAATGAAAGTGTTTTTACGAGTTCCCCTCGACTTAAGATGGATCTCTCCCGAGTCCTAGAAACCAACAAGATCCCTTTCGTTGTAGATGACTCCTCCCGGAATCCGTGTTATAGCAAGATCTCCTTGCCCACGATCAAGAACGACAAGCTCCCCTTGTCAATAATAGAACTCCTCCCCAGTTCGAATGCAGCCTCCTCCCGAGACTGAGCTTCAATGAAAAATCAAAAGATTGCCTCCTACAACACCGTCCATAACACCAGAGCGTTGCTTTTGGATGCAATAAATCAACACACTCCGATAATCGATTAAATCCTCAGAATAAGAAGGTGTGTAAAACGATCACAAACTCATATGCAAAAGCATAGAGAGTGAAAGAAAAACGAACAGCTTGCAAAAACGAATAAACCTTCTCTCGCGAATAACCAAAATTCCGTCAATTGTTTCCACAGAAACAACCCCTTAAATATCATTGATAACACTCATATCTTCGATTTAATTCAGTTACCAAAACAGATTTAATGCCGCAAGAAATAAGGAAACCTAATCTCATAAAAACGGTTGTGTGACACCACGTGTGACACCACGTGTGACATTTTAGGAAAGTATCTTCAACAACTTAGATATTGATCCAAAAACTTAGGAAAGCATCTCATTAATCATGTGATCTCGAAGCCTAACATTATGCACCGAATCTTTATCAAATCGGCTTGCCAAAACAAAGATTACCAAAAAACAAGTGCCTTTAGATTTTTCAACAACATTCCTAATATTCATGTTTCCTTATTTTTCTCTTTCACAAAATCTTCATTATCTTCAATATGCATCCATCGATAATCTGAATATAATATTTCTTGATTACCAAGAAATAAATTATCACTTTGGAAAATAGTGGAATAAAATATCATCTCCATAAATATAATTTGCCAAAAAATTAATGCCAACAAAATGCAATATATTTGCATTTACAGGGCTTATGCACTCAAGACCAAAGATAAGGTGTTTAACGTTTTCAAACAGTTTCATGCTTTCACATGGCGAGAAACTGGAAAAAACTTAAAATACATTCACACAAGCAATGGTGGTAAATATATGGGATCATTCGATGAATATTTCAAAATGCACAGGATCATGCACGAAATATCTGTTCCAAAGACTCCTCAACAAAATCGTTGCGAAAAGAATGAACAGAACTATCGTGGAGAAAATAAAGTGCATGTTATGACATTCAAAACTTCCTAAAACATTCCGAGGAGAAGCAATGAATACTGCAGTAAATGTCATCAACTTGTCTCCATCAGCACCTCTGAGTGGAGAAGTGTCAAGCAGACTATGGATAAGAAATGAGGTCTCTCATAAACATCTAAACGTGTTTGGATGCAGAGCATTCGTTCATATTCTTAAATATGAGAGGTCCAAGCTAGACAGCAAAGCTAAGGAATGCATATTCCTCAGATACGGAAGTGATGCATTCAGGTATGGGCTTTAGGATCCGATTGACAAGAAAATTGTCAGAAGCCGAGATGTTGTCTTTTTTGAAAATCGGACCATTGAAGACAAGAAAAAAGATATGGAGATTATTGATGAGCATTTAGTAAAAGTTGATCAGGTGGAATCAACTTTTGACGGGAGGATGCTAGCAAATCCATTTTTCAAACAACTGCTGATGTTGACCATGGAGAAACAGAGACTTCTCCTAAACCAGTTGAAGAACTAGAGTTAATAAGGTCAACAAGAGATCGTCAACCATCGAGAAAGTACTCTGTAAACGGTATGTAATGATCACTGATAGCAATAAACCTGAGTGTAGTAAGGAAACTATGGAGCATCAACAAAAGAAGAACTGGTTGGATGCGACGCAAGATGAGATGAGATCATTGCATGAGAACCATACTTATGAGTTAGTTTAACTTCCAAATAGAAGAAAGACACTCAAGAACAAATGGGTATACAAACTAAAAGACGAAAATTCGCAACCAAAATATAAGGCACGACTAGTCGTAAAAGGCTTAAGTTAGAAGAAGATGGTTGATTTTGAGGAAATCTTTTCACCTGTTGCTCAAGTTTTAATTTGGAGATCGAGTAACTCGATGTAAATACCACCTTCTTGCATGGTGAATTAGGATCAGAGATTTACATGGAACAACCAGAAGGATTCGTTGTCAAGGGAAATAAATATTTGGTCTGTAAATTGAAGAAAAGTTTGTTACGGATTAAAGCAAACTCCAAGACAATAGTACAATAAGTTTGATTTCTTCCCAAGAAATTAATGATACAAGAAAACTTCCTCAAACCATTCTGTTCTCGCACGTTCAGTAACAGTAAATGAATTTAATGAGAACTTCAAAGTGTTTTGAGAGAAAAACTACAAAACAACAGTTGGTGGTGACGTAAACTTCCATGTAATGGATGAAAGAGTGATTTAAGGTAGATAACAAAATAACAAAAAACAAGAAGCCAAAGAAGATGAAGAAGAACCAGAAGCACAAACCACTGGTAAAGCAGAAGTTAAACCCAGCTCTCTCCACTAACTTCGCACTGAGAGCATCAAAACAAGCGGGACCTTGATGAACGCCTGGAGATTCGAGAATCTTCCGAAGCTTCTTTACCGGAGACTCTGCTGCAATTTCATCCCTGTTGGAAGCGGAGACTGCAATAGTCGAAATAACCCGTCTCGACGACGAATTTCTGAGCGACAAAGACGGAAAATGGAAAGCGGGAGACACAGTTTCCAAATTCGAACCCAAAGGTAGAGGTAATAGCCGAGTTTGAGATCGGAAGGAAACGGCATAGGGAAGAGACGGAGCAAACTCTTTGTTCGACAGTGCAGGCTTCATTACTCTTCTCTTACTGTCACGGATTGCTCGCCAATTCGAAGAGAACTTCTTAATTTATACCCGACTTGTTCTTTCAACTAGAATCCAAAGCTAAGATGCAAAACAACAAATATATTAATATTAAAAAAAAACTACTTAAAAAAAAATAACCAAGAGATAAAGTTAGGTTTGCGTGATGTTTATGCATCCTAGTTAATTGATGTAATAGTTTAAAAATATATATATAAATAATTAAATAAAATATTAATTATACAAAATATAGAATAAAAATAAACTTATTATTATATTTTACTTTTGATTAATAACATTAGTAAAATGGACACGTAGCAAACACGTGCTTCATTTAATAAGAATAATTATAGTAATGTCTAAAATGCTAACAGCAGATATGTTGAGATTCGATTTGTCAAAATAAACAATTTGATGTCTAAGTTATAAATGACTAAACGGTAAATTTTAAACTAATTGTTCTGATTAAGCTGTAAATGACTAAGAGCATTAATGTTTAAATTGTATTTACTCTTAATTTAGTTTAATTTTTCTTGTTGAGTTTTGAGATATTTAACGATTATATGAGTTTATAACAAAAGGAGTTGGCTACGTGTATCTCCGAACTAGACAACCTATACTAATAGGTGATTTACCTTGCGAAGCATATTTTGTAGTTGATAATGATGCTAATAGTATTATTATAATACAAGTAAAGTGCGCACTTTAACTTTTATTAAACAAATAAGTTTACGAACATGGGCATTGATAATTAAATTCTCATCGTTAGGATCATTATAAATGCAATCATGTTTTATTCGCACGACGTTTTCTATACTCTCTCATGGACAATTTATACGGAGAAAAAGTTACGGTTTTAGCAAGGAGGGTATATCATGTGGAGAATAATCATACTTGTGATGGTTCTATGATTCTTCTATGCAAGTACCATTTTCATAAAAATCACAACTTTTTTCTCTAAAAATTGGTTAACCGATAAGATAGAAGACAAGTTGCAAAAAAATGTGACACGACAATTGTAACGATGAAGTTTGAATTGTTAATATTTAAAAATTTAAAGACTTATTTCTCTAACAAAAATTTAATGACATACTTGTTTTTCACCTACAAATTTAAAGGGTTAATATGCAATTTACCATATAAATATATTTATAGATAGTTTGATTTTGGGTTATTAAAATGTAAAAATTACATATGTTTTTCTATTTAATTTATTTTTAACGTTGAATAATTATTAAAAAAACAATTAATATATTTTTTATATTATTGAATTAAATAAATTTAGATTTTTTTGTTGGTAGAAATGAGGCGGAGGATTATCCGGGAGTCAAACAGGTGGTGTTAGGTGTCGAACTCGGGTAGGTGGGCCCTATCTGCGTCTGATGTTTCAGTGAAGATCAAAATCTACTGTTCATTTGTTTCTCACTGACATCGAGAGATAGAGAGAGGGAGAGAGAGAGGGATCTTTTGTGGTCGTGTACTGCAAGCGCCGCAGACTAGTACTTGAAGGTGATAAGCGTCAGCGATCAACTTCGTCGTCTGGTTCATCTTCGATTTCTTTTTTCATGGCGATCGCCGCTGCTTCGTCATTTTCTCTAGGTAATTCCGATCATATGTCCTTTTTTTGAGTGTTCGCTTGAGCTTTTCCTTCTGAAATTATTGTTCACTTTGTTGTGATTATTAATCATCGAAACTTGCGAAGAATTTGGGATCTAATCATTTTCCTCGCTTGTGAAATTCAATTGCAATTTAGTCATATTACTTTTAAATGCAAGACTGGAATTTTTTGGCTTGGCGTTCTTCCCTAATTTGTAGCACTTTGGCTTTGAAAAATATCGGCAAATGGGATCATGTGTTGTTCATCTTTTTTTTTTTTTTTTCTTTTTTGAGAATCCTTTTCTGAACGATTAAAACATGATTTGCAAATAAGTGATGATAAAGTCGAGTTTCATTCCTTGGTTTTACGCAAGTTTATTGATTTCTTACATTATGCCTTTGTTTTAGTCTTTTAGTTTCTTCTATTTTCTGGTTTGCATTGTTCGCTGCCAATTTATCAATCTTCTTTCCAGGTTTACATTTGTTCTTGGTCACATTATGTATCTAGAGCATTCTCATTGTTTATTATACGTATCATGCAGAAGGGAATTGTTGCTCGACTGCGTATGGGATTACATGCAGTTGGAATAAATCTACATTTGATGTTAAAAGAGTATTTGATTTTTCTCGCCGAAGGTACTAAAGAATTTCCATTTTAGCTCGTTAAACATTTTTTTTCAGTTTTTGCATTATTAATTTTAAATTTTATGCTGTAACATTTTCATTATTTTAGATGTCCTTGGAGCTTTTTTTTTTTACGTAGGAATAGTCTTTGAGCTTTCTTATGTAATGTTACTGGAATCTTCATCTTGCTTCAATTCACACTTGTCCTGTGTTATATAAAATTGTAATGCGACCTCAATAGTTAAAGAAACTCATCATGTTTGGCATCTTTAAATTGAATGTAATCCATGGTATGGAAATCAGCAATGAGATATTTTTACATTTGAATAAAGGCTTTGTGTAAGTTTCACGAAATACTCATGGTACTCAGACGAAGTTCGTTAATGAGCCATGTTTCTACTTTTTTTAATTGAATGTGTTCTCCCGGCTTTGCTGAGGAATGTATTTCTTATTTATTAATATAAATATTAGTTGCAGGAATTCTTTTTTTGGAGTAACAGAATTAAACTGGTTGTGTAAGGGACATGATCTCTGTGTATCAAAAGTTTCAGTCGCTGCAGATTACTCAGATTCAGTACCGGACTATAGTTACCCGAATAACGAGGGTTATCACCCCCTAGAAGATCTAAAAGTTTGCAAAAAAATACTGGACACTAAACTAACTTCTGCAGAGATAGCAAGAACGGTCGTGGAGGTCTCAGCCTGTGCCTGCTTATAACTTATCTCTTTTTAAATTAATCTTGAAAGTTTTAAATGGAATTATAGTTCATTGAATCTATGGATAATTACAGAGAAGTAGGGATGAGATCACAAAAAAACTTCTTTAAATTAAAAAGAGGGAAGCTTGTGTAAGCATTAAAAAAGTATGAACAGTTTAGAATTAACCAGTAATCCTTTTCATGATTTTAGGCAAATAGCAAAGCTTTGCTACTATTCCCTGGGACGGTGCACAGTGAACCACATGAACAAGTTTCATGGGCTGAATTTGAATATGTCATTGATGATTATGGAGGTTATTTCTTTGGTCCTTTTGTTTGATTTTGTTATTTCTTCTTCAAGTGTATTAGTGGGTGGTAGAATAAAAATATGATCATTATCGGCTTAGTCTAACCCGAATTGAAATGCTTTCTTTTTCAGATCTATATTTTGAATTTTTTGATGATGCAAACATCTTGGAAGATCATGGGGCAAGTAATCCTGTGGTGAGAGTCTATTTATATTTCCTACATGCTTTTTTCTTCTTTTTATCGAAAACAGAGACTATAGTTGAAGGCCGACTAAAATTGGTACCTCAAAATTTTGGGTTTGGAATGTTTTTTTTTTTTTGGCTGACTAAAATTGGAACGTTATTCACTAAGGAAGCCAAACTTGCTGACTGTTGATTGTTTCTGTTGAATAAATGTGACCAGATTTCGCTGTAGCTGTATTGTATTCTTTAAGTATCTTGGTCAACCAAAAACTTTCCAATATTTTCCCTGTCCTAACAATATGATTGTCAGTCTTCTTCCCAACCATTCTTGTTTATGGATGTGCTCTGTTTACATCTTTCAATTTCATATAATGTTCGCGTCCTTTGTGTTGGTTTCTTCTATTTACTTTCTTTAGCAAATTCATTATTTATTTGAGGAGTATGATTGGAAAATAAATCAAAGAATTTAATCCATGCTGGTAGAGTTGTGAGATAAAACTTTTATTTTGTCCTTCAAATTATTTTTGGTTTTTGGAAAAATTGACGCATGACACGACTTTTCACTATTAATTTATGAGCCTTGAACTTAAGGTATATTAGTCATCATATAGACATATTAGTCATTATTAGAGGCATTTTTTATTTCTTTTCAATCAGGTTGTGAGGATGCATTCAGACATTTAGAGTTTTCTTATCGATGTTTTTAGAAGGAAAGATAAGTCTAAAAAGTGGAAACTAATTTTGAGATTTGGTGCTTTGGTTATTTTTTGGATTAACCGGCTTCATTGTAATGCTCTTTTCGAATACTGGGTTGATTGTCTATATTTGAGGCAATATTAATTTCACTATTGCTAACTGAGGCTCTAGTTTCGAGTTATTTTGGAATTATCATTTTACTTTAATTCTCTATAATTGGAGAGAAATTATTTTAAATTAAACGTTTCTATCTCTTTTCATTGAGACAAGTCATTTATGTTTCATCTATTGTATTTTTCTTCATATATTTCGTTTGTTATATAAAAAAATATACAGATTAAGAGAGCTTTAAAAGAGGGGACCATTTCTCCCGAAGTTACAGGATATTTTGCCTGGAGAAAAATTGAATTGTATATAAGTGGAAGTGTTACTTTACTACTCATACATGATAATTGACATACTGCTTTTTGTCTGAGAGACAAAGCAAAATGCTGCAACAATGGACTCTTTGAAACTATGTACACACACATTCTTTCCACCATAGTCTTTACTATTTTTTGTTGTTGCAATATTCATATACTTGAATTTGTTTAAATACAGAATGCTCTGATTGGGATGGATAAGTTGACATATGAAACTAAGAGAATTGTTGGCAACTACAAATTATCTGAAAGGGAAAGTTTTGATGATATTCACTTTGACGATGAGTATTTCGAGGTTCAGAACTCTTCTTAACTAACTTTTGTAGTTTACTCTTCCAATGTTTTATTTTACAGCCTTACTGAAGTCATTCACATCTATGTATCATCTAGGTACTGGAAGCTGATGATTTTGACATTCCAGGTGATTGGGTGCTAAATGCTTCTAACTTGGTTCATCCGATTTATTTTGCCAAATGTTTGAATAAGGTAAACTAATTATGACCAACTGTGAAAAGAACAAGATCTTCTATTTTTTGGGAAAGTTCGACGAATTGGAGATATTCATATGAATGCCATAACTTTATTATCAATTTGTGGACATCTTAAAATTTTTGAGTATATTAATTAAGAAATGTTATTATTATCTGCAACAGTATTTTAGTACTTAAATCTCATAGCTGCATAGAATCTGCACTGTGTCATTAGGGCTATTTAGCCTATTTTAACATTTCTTTTAAGGTTCTATTCTTTGTTGAGAGCGAATATTGTTGAACTGGGGAGAATATGTTATTTTTTAGTGGATTATACTAATGAGTAGAATTAAAAAAAGTTTCTTTGATAGATTTTTAAGATACATCTCGGTGATAGGTGAAGTTGTATAGTCGTACGAGCCTATTTTAATATGCACATCCAGTTGTAAGACTCTTGGGGACATTTTTTGATGCTAGTTGACTGAGAAATTAATTAGTAGTGCAGCTAACAAAACCCGCTACCACTTCTCTATTTGTTATTTTCTTCTGTAAAGATGTGCAAAATTATTGAATGAAAAGCTAAATGCCGTCTCCTCTTACCTTCACCAAGTGCATCTTTGGAAGTAGACTAACACACTAATGTTGATTATTTGGAATTTAAAGTTACGTCTATACAAATTGCTTGTTTTATTTATTTTTAAATACAAGACAATTTGCATGAACATAAAAGATTACGAGAAAGTAGTAAATTTTTCTGAGGAGAACGTGTAACAATCTTGTAGTAACCATCTTTTCCCAATTGAAACCAACCAAGAACAAATGAAACAACCTAGAGCACGTAGAGATATGTGTCCAATTTCTTATAAAAAACTGATCTTATTCCTTTATGTCTGTACAGACAAGGAACTGTAAAAAAAGCCTAAAATTATGCTCAAACCTTAAAACCAAAATCGTGGCATTTATTCCATCTATTCCTGTACATAAATTTCATTCCCTTGTTTAAATCGTGTCAGACGTCAACTACAAGTAATAGGATTTGATGAGTTTTCTAAGACTTGTCTTTTTTTGGTTGGTAAAATGTGTATAATAAAATAAACTCTATAGAAAAGGAGCGAGCAACCAAAAAACTACCAACGACACTGTACAATTAATCCCCCTCTAATACATCCTCCCCTACAAAAAAAAAAAAAAAAAAAAAAAACCATTACTCTACCCGTGAAGGTGCTTCTAATTTCTTAAAAATGTGAGACTGAATTACCTAATTGCTCTCACAGTGTAAGAATATATGTCTGAATGTTTCTGTAGAAGGTTTTTGTTTTCTCAGCGGCAATTCCATTGATGTTTTGTGTACTTTGACTCTATTCCAAGTAGCAGAGCATTGTTAAGTTATATTTTAGTCTTTGTAATTACTGTCATTGAGTTTTCTTTATCTGTAGGCAGTTAATATTGAATATGAAAAAAAGATGAATCAGCCGTTCAATGGACTGTCCATTGTGGGGTGTTTAAGACCTACTTTTGCCGATGAAGAAGCGTATATAAGAAGGTTATTTTTTTGTGAAGATAGTGGGGGATATGGATCGGATTGGAAAGGTATTGCTTTTATGATTGTGAAAGTTTTGACTTGCTTTGATGGACTAAGACTATTTTCTGAATAATGCTAATCAACTGGTTTACATCATGGAAGAGTACTTGTCTATGTATCTTTAATCTAAATCTTCCATAATTGTACTCTCTATTTATGTACATTCTAAGCTTTTCTAATAAATATTGTTTATTATAAGAAAAATATGTCATAGTTGTGAAACCTCCACCATAGTTACTATAATTGTTTGATATCTTCCTAATTTATACCTAACTCTAACTTTATTTTTTCTGAGTGTGCGTTATGTGATGTAGGTAGATACCTAACTCTCAAGATCATTGAGGTTTAGTCATTCTAAGCATAGAAGAACACTTTTAATGTGTGGACAATGAAATCTATGATTTAGATGCATGGAGAATGACTTGTCTGGTTTAAGTTTTCAGTCTAGTCTGTCTCTCAGATTTGGTAATCCTCACATCTCCGCATCCATCTAAAGACATCTTGTTTTAAATTCTGTTGGAATCTGATTTTAACGGGGTTTTACCGTGTTTTGAAAAGCTAAAGTTGCTATTTTTGTGTAAATCACAAATAAAAGATTCTTGTGTTCTAATTTCTATTTTTTATAGTATTGAAACAATATAAATTTCATAGACAAAGTTATCTGATTGTATTTTCTTAATTTTTGTTAGATGGTGATGCTTTGAGATTTGAATCCAAAAGAGGTCAAAGCAAACCTAAATCAACTCTCTACAGGTTGGAGATTGTGAGAATAGAGCTATTCTCTGTATATGGAGTTCAGGCAAGTAAATTAATATTGTTAGGTGCTACTACTTCGAATATTTTCCCAAAAAAATAATAAGGTGCATAGGAAAATTTGTTAATATTTGCTTTACTTTTTAAGGCAAAAATAATTGAAACAAGATGAACTCAAGAAGTTAGAGTCCCCCAGCCCCAATTGTTAATGTTGCGTCGAAATTGAAATCTAAGTTCACATTTAAATTCTTTATGCCTGCAGTCTGAAATTAGCTTGCAAGATTATCAAGATGCCGAGCCTGACATCCTCGTGCACTCAACTCCAGCAATTGTGGAGCGCTTCAGAGAAAAAGGTATAAGGTGCAATGTTGCTCTAAAAGCTCTTTGCAAAAGGAAAGGCCTTCATGTGGAGGTGATAAAATATTCAAACTTCTCAATTTCATACGTTTTTGTACATGTTATTCAGTTACTCTTATGAGTGAAGTTTTACCAATTTTGGCTCGCATTTCACACCTTATCTTCTTTGTTCCTGCTTGGCCATAAACCTTTCCTTCTTCTTGTGTCTTATTGTGTCTTATACTTTGATTCTAATTAGGAAATAGGTACAATAGTGGGATTGAGAAAGGATCATGGAAGATGAGAAACTTGATACAAATTTTGACAGCATCTAATCTCTTTACCCTACCCAGAAGCATTTTATATGAAAAAATATTCTTTTAATCTTCTTCAGACAAACATTCGGATAAAAAAAAATTGTGTTCCTAACGTTTCATTTGAGTTAGATTGACGGAAAGGGAAGAAGAAGATGAGAGCTGAGAGAGAGACAGAGAAAGTCATGTATATTCTGTGTATCATTGATAAAAGAATTACAGTATATATTTATAGACATCTAATATACACATATCACAACTATACTGGTAAGAAGGAACATTCTACACAGTGCTCATCTTCTTCATCCTTTGCATTCCGTTTGTTTAATGTCACTGTATTACTCACTAACATCACCCCGCAAGCTGATTGGCGGATGACAAGCAGCTTGGAACGAGCAGTGTGTAGAATGTTCCTTACCAGTATAGTTGTAAAAATTTGCATCAAAGAAGTTAGTGTACCATGATTCCACGTTTCTTGACAACATTCCATTAGATAAAGCTGATAACAAAGGATCAAAACATCGGTTTTGACATTCCATTGCTATGTTGGCATATATTGGTAGAATTGTTGAATAACTTACTGTTGAAGTTACTTAAAGTTAGGAAATTTAATGTATTATTTCATAATTAAATTATTTTTTTTCTCTATATAGTTATTGTCTATATATTGTAAATTAATTATCATTATTCAATATGAAAATACAAGGAGAAATTTTTTCCTTAACTTCTTCTTTGTATCAGAGCACGGGTCTCACCCTTAGATCATACTCTAGTCGCGCCATTGCCTATACTGCCATGGCCACCAATCACGACAGTTCCACCATTGACAATAGTTCATATTCCTTCACCTCAAATCCGGCCTTCAATCCATATTCCAGAATGTCGAGTAGTTCAGAGTTATTGTCTCTAGTCATTACAAATCATAAATTCAATGGACGAAATTTCTTACAGTGGTCACAATCTGTAAGAATATTCATATGTGGTAGGAAAAAAAAAGATTTCTTGACCCGAGAGGTACCGATCCCAGCGAAGGAAGATCTAGAATTCAAAAAGTGGAAGGCCGAGAATCACCTCATTATGTCATGGCTCATAAACTCGATGACAATCGACATTGGAGAAAATTTCTTTTTTTATGAGACTGCTCAAGATCTATGGGAAGCTGTCAAAGAAACCTACTCCAGTTCTAATAACACGTCCGAATTATTCGGCGTGGAATCCTTGCTACATGACCTACGGCAAGGTGATCTCACCGTAACAGTGTAACTTAATACTTCAATACCCTCGTATGCTATTGGCAGTAACTCGATGTATTTGAGAGTCATCGGTGGACTTGTAGCAACGACAACGCACTGTACGAGCAAAAACCTGGTCAAAGTCAGTGGACGAGTGATAGGATCAAAGTCTCTCCTGAGTCTGTGAGAAGCTTTCTCTGAGGTCCGTCGTGAGGAGAGTAGAAAAAGGGTTATGATGGGGAATTCAGAGGCTTCTTCAGCCCTAGAAGGATCAGCGCTTGTTGCCCGGGGATCGCACCGGCAAACCCCACGCCAACAATAGAAAGAAAGACGTAAGTGTGATCATTGTGAAAACGATAATGCTAAGGAATACTTCAATCTCATCCTAGGAGATTACCTCTCCAAACAGAGAATTATTCAGCTAAGTTCTTGTGTCAATACCCCTCAACAAAATGGTCTCTCAGAAAAAAAAAAAAAAAATCGTCACTTGTTGGAGGTAACAAGATCTCTTATGTTCTCTATGAATGTCCCTAAGTATCTATGGGGGGAAGCCTTCCTCACATCAACATATTTCATCAATAGAATGTCTTCTCGTGTACTCAAATTCCAAATCCCTCATCATGTGTTCATTAAATTATTTCCTCATGCTCAAGTTTTCTCCTATGATCTTCCTCTCATAACATTTGAGTGTTCTACCTGTCTATATCCATCCACAGAATAGAAGTAAATTTGACCCAAAGGCAATTAAGTGTGTATTCATTGGATACTTCACAAATAAAAAAGGGTACAAGTGTTACTGTCCCACAACCAGGAAAATTATTGAAACTATGGATGTCACTTTCTCTGAACAAAGTCCATATTTTTCCAAATTCGAAATTCAGAGGGAGAACCAAGTACAATTTCAATCTTGGAAATGAGATTCTCTAGTACCATAAACATCACCACATGTCCTCAGTCCCGAGTCCAACCCGAGCAAATCAACCACAATTATTTTTTAACCAAAAATCAAAAGTCCAACAAAACTAACAACTAAGAAATTCAGGTATACTCCAGGAAGCCTCACGGGGAGAACAAAGATCTAGCACATCTTGCACCAGTCCAAGAATCTGATTCGGACCAAATAACTGCTAAGGCTAACACAGGAGAAGAAAGAGAGTCACAACAAGATGTACAACAAGAAAAACAGACTGCAGAAGACTCACATCTCCCTATTGCTCTAAGAAAAGGTACTCAGACCTGCACTCAACATCCTATCTAGAAATTTGTCTCCTATGCAGGTCTCTCTCAAACATATCAAGTATTTATCTCGAAGGTAGATGAAGTTCAGATTCCCACGAGTATTCAAGAAGCCTTGAAACATCCTGGATGGAGACAAGCTATTTAAGAATAGATCATGGCCTTAGAAAAGAGTGACACTTGGATTATCACCGGTCTCCCTCCAAGAAATAAAATTGTTAGCTGCAAATAGATATTCTCGATAAAGTATAAAGCATATGGCAACGTCGAAAGGCTTAAAGCTCGACTTGTGGCAAGAGACTTTACTCAGTCATATGGTGTGGATTATCAAGAAACGTTTGCACATGTGGCTAAACTCAATACAATACGAATTCTTCTCTCACTGGCAGCAAACTTGGACTGACCTCTACATATGCTCAACATCAAGAATGTCTTTTTCAATGGAGATATGAAAGAGGAAGTGTATATGGAGATACCATCAGGTGTTCGAATCAATCACAAAGTATGCAAGTTATTGAAATCATTATACGGACTAAAACAATCTCCTCGTGCATGGTTTGATAAATTCTCACAGTCAGTCAAAAGACATGGATTTACTCAATGTCATGCAGATCACACTCTTTATAATGCATACTCTGAGAAAGAAGATTGTTATCTTAATCGTCTATGTCGATGACATAATATTGACTAGAGACGATAAAGAATAATTAATTGAGATAAAGAGATCTCTGTCAAAAGAATTTGAAGTGAAAGATTTTGGCCCTTTGAAGTATTTTCTTGGTATAAAAATAGCTCGATCAAAGAAAAGAATCCTCATCTCTCAAAGAAAATACACATTGGACCTACTAAAAAAAACTGATATGCTGGGATATAAGCTTGCAAACACACCTATGGATTCAAAGCAGAAATTAAGACGGGGAAATGCAGGAGTCCCTATAGATAAAGGAAGATACCAACGTCTAGTGGGAAGACTTATCTATTTCTCTCATACTCTACCTGATATAGGTTTTGCATTAAGTGTTGTTAGTCAGTTTATGGACCAACCAATGAATGAACACATGGAAGCAGTATATAAGATCCTCAAATACTGGAAGATGACTCCCGAGAGAGGATCACTCTTCAAAAAGAGTGAAGCTCGGGATATTATTGTATACTTTGGTGCAGGTTGAGCAGGAAGCCAGAAAGATAGAAGATCAACCACAGGATATTGTTCGTTCGTATGGGGTAACCTCGTCACATTGAGAAGCAAAAAACAATCGGTGGTTTCTCGAAGCAGCGCTGAGACCGAACTCAGGGCATTAGCTTCTACAATGTGTGAAAGAATTTGGATTAGAAGAATTATGATGGAGTTGGAGATAAGTTTGAAAAATGTATAAAACTCAAGTGTGACAATCAAGCTACCATATGTATAGCAAAAGATCTAGTACATCATGATAGAACGAAGCACGTGGAGATTGATCGACACTTTATAGCTGAAAAAATTGAGAGTTCAGAGGTTCAACTACAATACACTTCATAGAGCTCAGCTAGCAGATATCTTGACCAAGGCTTTGATAGATTTTAACTTTAAAAAACTATGTAACAAGTTAAGTTTGCATAATATATACAACCCAACTTGAGGGGGAGTATTGAAATTCTTTAAAGTCAGGAGATTTAATGTATTAGGAAAATAAAAGTTTCTTAAGTAGATTATTTCATATTTTTTAATTAAATTATTTCATATTTCATAATTAAATTATTTTTTAAATAGATTATTTTCTAATTAGATTATTTTTTTTTTCTCTGTATAGTTAGTATCTATATATTGTAAATTGATTATCATTATTTAATAAGAAAATACAATAAGAAATTTTTCCTTTCATTTCTTCACTTAGGAAGTACAAATACACAGTTCAAACATAGAGATTAGTTGTTTCTACAATAATGCACAATTACATTTATTCTACTTAAGACGGTAATTTTGATTTTAAAACTAAGCAATGCTACAATATGTTGCATGTATTAGTATTTTTTGTTGCAGGAGAAAATTATTTATTTCACTCTTTTGATGGTATTTAGAGGGAAATAAATATCAGTAGTTTCATATTTTGATTCTTTAAATATTTTAGAACTTACCCTTTCTATGTAATTTTTTTCTTTTCTTTGATTTCTTATTCTCGTATGAACATCTTTTATTTCCAATACAAGTTTAATTTTACAGTAGAAAAACAAAGCTCTATGAAAAGTCAAACCACTTAGTTATGAGCTTTTGCAATTATGATAATTTGAACTCACTTCGGAGTTGCTGATTAGTTATTCTACTTTGTAGGGAGCTATTCTGATTGGTGTTGACAGTCTCGGTATGGATGTCAGAGTGTTTTGTGGAGCAGAATTACGAACTTATCGATTCCCCTTCAAAATGCGGGTTAGTTATTCAGAATTATATTTCTATCAATTCCTGGCGGTGCTGTTGCAAATTAGTCGGTAGAGACTTCATTTTATATTTTTCTATCAGTAAATATAATTAATGCAGATCAGAGGAGATAAAAAGTCAGGTTAGGAACTAAAGAAAGAATAAAAAGATTCAGAATCTAGAGAATATACGGTGAGAAAGAAGTAAAACAGAAATAGTGAGAAAATACTATCAATAGTCAATAATCAGATCCAATTTTAATATTCTAACATTGGTGTCAAATTGTAGCATTGTGAAAGCCTACTAATTAAGAAGTATAAATATTGGAAACAATATGCTAATATACTTTAAAAATATTGAATCTCACCTTTGACATGTATGAGACATTCCCCATCAATAATGTTCTTCAAATTCAAATTCAAATAACATATGCGTAAAAGTATGATTGATTTTCATGTGTTTTGCAAATTGCATGTACCATTTTTAGATTTTCATGCCGCAGTTGAAGGTTTAATGAGAACCAGTCTAAAAAAATCAAAACTAAATTTTGGAGAACGATAGTTAGAAAGTTACCAAAATGGATAGGATTAAATAGGATTGTGTTGGTTGATACCTAAACCAGTAAAGAGCTTGATTTGGAGTGGAGAAGACATAAGGTAGCGAATAGGAAGTAGTTTTGCATTGAATTTTTTTAATATTGACAAAAATAATATTTATGTATTCTCTTTTAAAAGTAAATAATATTTACAAGTTTTATTTGCAGGCAACATCAGAAATTGCAGCTGAAAAACAAATTCAGCAGCTCTTGTTCCCTCGGTCTCGACGGAAGAAACTAAGAAGTCACGGTGATGGATTTAGGGATTCTATCTCTTAAAATCTTCAAATGCATCATAAATTTGAAGATCTTAGGATTTGATTCAAGGTAATCTCGTTTGTTTGCTTCACTTACTCTTAAGCATCTTTCGACAATTGGTCAAAAATTATGTGTTCTATAGCAGAAAATATTAGATTGATCTGGGGAGAGGCTCTCTCTCTTCAGCGTATCAGCATATCTTAGACGGTCGAACTTCTCGACGAATGGAAAAGATTACTGAGGAGAATTATGATGCCAATAAAAAGTTAGGCCACTTTCCTTTAATTTTAAGTTATATTAGTGCTTCTTTTTACGATCTTGTTTAAAATTACTTTGCTGCTGGGTTGTTTTCTCAATTGATTTAAATGTTCGTGTATTCGATAAATTAGATGGCTAGAACCTATAATTTTTAATAGGTTATTATTTTGAAGCTGATTAAATTTAATTTTCATGAGTTTTATAAGATGAACGCCGGCTGACAGGGGTCGGACTGGTTTAGGTTGAACCGGGTAAACCCAATCAAATTGTTTTTCTGAACATGAAGAGATCAAGAAACCATGGCAATCACAGGGCAAACTAAGCGCTCTAAAGGCACAAAAATAGAGGGTATACGATTAGAATAAGTTTCTAAGTTGAACACATAGGCTTAGCATATATATTCTTCCAGTTATATAAGCCTAATCCCATTCCTTTCATTGTCCTTTTGACTTTCGCTATTATATCTACATGATCACTGACGAAGAATCCGATGCATCTCCTGCAGGATAGCAACAATTCCCATTCCACAGATTTTTCCAGCAATAAAGATCGTTTCCTTTTTGATATTAATCGCAATATCTATTCGGACCATCAAAATGGATGTAATACTTGTCCATGTATGCGCCGAATATGTAATGGGCGTGGATCTAGTCGTATGCTTGAGGATACGTTGGAAAGGGCTCACATCTGCACCTAGGCATCAATCATCATGCATGCCTGTGCAAGTTAAAGTGAGAAAAGTATGCATGATGCAGAGGCAGATCCCTTCATGCAAGTGCAGGAGGATTTGTGCATGCTCACGTGCATGTGCGCGTCGACTTTTAAGACCTGGACCTGGACCTGAATCTTATTGGTTGGCCAGCCCACAGGGCTTACCTAGCAAGCTACCCGTAGACTAATCTGAAAATTGGCCGCAGACTGCTCAGGTAACAAAGCTGCAAATGCAATGCTGATGATTCGATAAATGACTCCCGAAGATGAAAGAAAAGCAATGAGAGAGAGAGAGATGTCTTAATTCTCACTAGTCCATGTAAGTTTCGATCAGGCCATGAGTGTAGACAGCATCGAGCGCATTATTGGATGCATCAAACGGGACGACATTCATGACTGACATCGGATATTTGAGTTGCAAGACTTTCGAGAAAACCAGATTTGAAAACGATACCCTAATACAACTCTTTTTCCATATTATACGAAGGGTGGAAGAAAACTCATCATCTTCATTGAGCAATGGCCTATCGTGATTGAGAGATTAGTTTATAAAAAATAATATGATTTTTAGTGATTTTCACTCTCGTTCGTTGCTGTCTTTTGTTTAGAGAGAGAAACATCTCAACTCAAATGGGTTGTGTTTGTGTATCTCGTTGATTTTTAAAGTTTAAAGCTAATAGACCTCCTTCATCGTGAATACTACGATCTTTGCAAACGAAATCTAGGTTCAAAATACGTTTTTCGGTCTCAATTTTTCACATTCCAAAAAAACAAGTGCTATTTTATTTGATGTGATGTTGACGCGTCATTTATTTATTAATAAAAACATAACATGTCATTGTCATATCATCGTATTAATGACGGACGGGAGGATCAAGGGAAGCACAGGCAAGAAAGGCTTCATCATTTGCCAATATCTTCATTTCTTCTTCGTCCAACGCAATCCACGCTTCAATTCCATCACCATCTTGATTTTCATTCAAAACCGCACAGTTTACAATTATAGGATCTGCAATCCCTCCTGGAGTTACCCAGATTGGCTTCCCCCATCCAAATTCCACCTCGTTCAAACCCATGTTTCTCCAGCTCGAGAACATGTATGAGCGTGAATTCTCAATCATTTGTTTGACCTCATCCATGGATTCCGAGATTCTGAGAAACCCTTCATCGCTCTTGAAGGATTGTACAAAATCAGCGTCGATTTCTGAGATGGATTTCCTCAGCAGACCCACTAACTCATCTAATGGTATTTCTGATGAGGCTCCGTCGAAATGTGATGTCGCATTCCAGACGAGGTTTCCCATCGAGTTCTCCGGCAATGGCGGATTCGTTCTTTTCCTTAAGTCGACCGTGAGACCTAAAGTGGACGCCTTCTGAGATCCTGATCTCTTCCAAGCAGCTTTCAGTGCGTATTTCCATAAAATTGCAGTCACGACTTCAACAGTAGTTGGATTTGGAACAGTCTTTGACTGAGCTTTTGATTTGAGATTTGATATTTCTTTACCTGCAAAAACAATTCTTT
Source organism: Begonia masoniana (assembly GCA_022432975.1). Taxonomy (NCBI): domain Eukaryota; kingdom Viridiplantae; phylum Streptophyta; class Magnoliopsida; order Cucurbitales; family Begoniaceae; genus Begonia; species Begonia masoniana. The sequence goes on along the minus strand of CM039507.1, from coordinate 51,008,294 downwards.
TTATTGAAGTAGTGTTTGAAGCACCGTCGGCATAAAAAACAAAACCCAATTCTCTTTGCGGAAATAGCTCAGATATCCAGCTGTAATCGAACTCGGCTGGTTTTTGAAACGACCCTTTTGTAATCGAAGCCCAAGATTTTAGAAAATAACACTTGGTCCTTCCGTCTATGATTTTGTGTAAGAAACAAGCGCCGATTGCGATCCCGCCGCACTCGAAGACGTTAACTTGAACGATGATCGGAGCGGCGAGCTCCGGCAACTCGGCGCTGCACCGAATTCCGCACGGACATAATCGATCTATCAACTCAAGCTGAAGATTAGTGAGGAATTCAGAGAGTGAAACATTGACTTTTGCCTCGAAGAACACAGCTCCCTCGTCGTTGCAGTAGATCGCGCCGTCTTTTATCCGCCCGGCGAGTAACCGTAAGTGGCCGAGGGTTTCTGAGAGTGATCTTTTCAGTCTAGCTACTTCAAAGTGTGGATTCATGGGGTAGAAGAAGACATTGGGAGTGTAGATGAGTGGAAATCGGTGATCAAGAAGTGAAAGTTTATGAGTTTTCAAGCCATGATCAGGAGGATATGGCTTGGGAGGCTTAATGGTTTCTGTTGATATTATTTTCACTTCCATCCTCCTAACTTTTGCCTGCAAGTTCACTCAATTTAGGTCAAGTTATATAGATCTTCAATCAATCTTGCCTAATTTTGCTGGCCTACCCATAGAATCATGACAAAAAAATGTTTCCACATTGTAACTAAAATCGTATATTAGTTTCGTAAACGTAGAGTTCACTTGTTCTTCCAGTACAATATTGTCCGCTCTGGGTCAGAGTCTACACGAATTTGTTCTTGAGGTTAACCCAAAACGTGTTTTACTATGTATGGATGAAAACTCTACTTATAAACCACTCAATTTTTACTATCTTAAGCAATGTGAACCCTCACAATCAATAGAATCCGCCACAGTAAAACTCCGAAAATATTTCAAACTTTTAATGGAAATCGTATAATTTATTCACAGTGATTCGACCACGAGTATTTATGTTCACTTCGAGGCTATTTTTCTTGTCACGAATTTTTTTTTCAAAATTTTTTTAAAAAAAAATTACCGGTTGGGCTGGCCAAACCCAGTAAGTTGCCGAGGCTGAGTTCTTGCTCGTTTTGTAAAAACTCGAAAATGTTTTGAACTTGTAAAGAAATCATGTTCTTTAGTCATGATGGTTCGACCCCGAAGGTTTATGGTCGATTTTGTCGCCATTTTTGTTCATTGGAAGCGACGAGTGCAAGGCTCGGGAAACATTATAATTAATTTGTTATGTCAAGATGTTGTTTACTACAATTAAAGGGGGTTCTTAATCGGAAAAAAATAAGAACTTAGTGGAATCGCTAAATGGGTAATTAGACCCGCCTAATTAAGTCAATCCTACAGTTGGTAGACCTCGATGATGCATGCCTAACAGAAATTATTTTGGCATTGATGAAGCTTAAAGAAAGTCAAAGTTACCAGCAAAATTCTCTCTCTATATATATATATATAAAAGAAGTCAATTTTTAATTGTTATAAGAATACAAAATTAGGCGACAAATAAAGAAATTTTACGTTGAAATTCTCGAAAAAAAAAAAACCACGATCATAGCAGAAAAATTCATCCAGTTACAAGATCAAACACACGAAATAGTTTATGCTATACTAACGATATCATAATGAAAGATATAATAAAATCAACAATTATAAATCTTCGAAAATATCTATAATTTAATTCGACGATTACGTCGTAGAACTTCATTTTTAGGGCAAAACGAAATTTAAGTTTCCAAACATTAGCTATACAATAGTATTAAACAGAAATGGGATGGGTTCATAAAGATTGACCGACCCTAAACTTGTAGCTTGAAGCAATATAATAATAGTAATAATTAGGGTTAGGTTTTATCCTATTTTATGTATTATATATTTACATATATATTATCTTTAATTTTGCTTTAAATTAAAACTAGGCCCTAACCTAAAAATAATTCATAATTCGGATTAAATCCGTCCAAACCAATACCAAAAACATGTACTTTGATAATATTAATTTTTATTTTCATGGAATTGAACGAAAACCAAACCGTATCTCATGGTTTGGTTCCGGTTCCAACCACCAACCGTGGGAACCGTTTCTCAATGGTTAGGTTTGGTTCAACCCCAAACCAGACCGAAGTGAATCGCGACCACCCCTGTTGAAGACTAAAATACAACATTGATTAAGGAAACAAGCCCAATCTTCATCATTTTGTTAGGAAATATAAAGCAGGATTAAAGTCATTGAGGAGTGAAGTGAATGGTGGGATTGAGCGAAGTGAAAGCAAGAAATTCATCATCGTTTTCTAATATCTTCATTTCTTCTTCATCCAACACAATCCAAGCTTCAACTCCATCTCCAGATTCATTATCCAGTATATTAACTACGTTTCTATAACCATTTCTCGAGATCCCTCCAATGGCTGTCCATACTGGCTTTCCCCATCCACAATCCAGTCCGTTCAAACCCATGTTTCGCCAGCTGGAGAACAAATATGAGCAAGGATTTTGAGAATATAGCTCCTGTAATTCTTCCAGCAACTTCAAAATATGGTCAAACCCATCATCACCCTTCATTTTTTGTATAGAATCATCGTTGATTTCTTCAAATGATTTTCTCACCAGACCCACCAACTCATCGAATGGTATTTCCGGAGAGGATGGGTCGTAGAGAGCTCTGGAGATCCAGACAATGTTTCCGGCGGAGTTTTCCGGCAACTGCGGGTTCATCCTTGTTCTTAAGTTCACTGCGTGATTCAAAAGTGATGATTTTTTCGATCCAGATCTGTTCCATGAAGCTTTCAGTGCATGTTTCCATATAAACCCAGTAACGACTTCGACAGTAGTTGGATTTGGAACAGTTTTTGAGTTGGCTTTGCGTTTGAGATCGACGATTTGTTCATCTTTAAACACAAACCTTCTTATTAGAGTCTTTCGTTTGCGAGAGAAGGGAGATTTTTCGAATAAGTGAGATAATTCAGTTCTTCTTTGAGGAAATAATTCAGAAATCTGTCTGTAATCAAACTCAGTTAATGGATTTTTAAACGACCCTTTTGTGATTAAAGCCCATGATCTGAGAAAATAACTGAAGGTGGTTGCATCTATGAGTTTATGGAAGAACGAAGTAGAAATGGCGATGCCTCCGCACGAAAAGATGTTGATCTGATCAAATCTCAAAGAAATAAAAAATTCAAACGGACCCATAATCAGCAAAATTGAGTTTCTGACTGACAATCAACATAAAAACTAGCAAAAACCTAATCTTATCTGGGTCACCTGAACGGCAACTTGAACGGAAAAGTCTGGCTCCCCGGCAGACCAGACTCCAGTCGGAAATAATCGATCCTGCAACTCATATGGCGGGGGTTTGAAGAATTCAGACATTCTACAGTTCAATTTAGCCTCTACAAATACTGCTCCATAACCATTGCAGTCGACGCTGTCGTCTTCTATTTTACCGGCGAGCAACTCAAAGTGAGAGAGAGTCTCTGACAGTGAATTTCGCAGCGTAGCCACTGCAACTTCCGGCTTGAAATGGTCGGAATCAGAGCTATAGAACGATACAAGTGAAGAGTAGGTTGGCGGGGAAAGCTGATCTAACAGTGACAGTTTTATGGGTTTTTGAGATTTTTGGGTTTTGATGCAAGGTTTGATAGTTTCTCTTGATATGATTTTCACTTCCATATTTTTCCAAGTTCATCTAAATTCAGTGATTAGATTAAGCTAATAGGCTTCCTTAAAGAGTTGTTTGGAAATTAGTGTCACACAAATTATGTCGCTGGCTCACGCAATGAGCATGCCTATACAATGTGTAGACTACACGTAATTTTAACTATTTATAATATGTTATATAATAAGTTAGCCTGATAAATAGTCGGTATGTTTGACCTGGGCCTGGTTTCATAAAGGACAGTCGGCTTTGTTCGACGAGTTTCCGACAAATTTCGTGCAGGCTCGACGGAATTCAATGGTTGAAGGCCTACTAGGCCGATCTCGGTGTAACGATCCCCGGGGCGCCCTCGCAGCACGTAATCTCTCAGTTTTAACCTTGACCACAGAACACTCTCTCTAAGAGCACGGGCTAGGTGACACCGTTCCTCACGACATTCTTCTCCCTATAAATGAAGTTTTTGTCTTTCCCAGCACTCGAACCCAGGACCTCCAGGTTATAATCCATGGGCTACAAGTGCTAGTACCACTTAAGCTACTATAACGATCCATTTTTCCAGTAAGATATTGTTTGCTCTGGGAATTGGCCTGTAGTCCAATCCCCACCCCCTTCACGGATTTGTTTGGCGAGGATCTTTGAGTCGGTCACCCAACATGGTACTGCTCTCGCCGGAGCACTTTTAACTTCGGAGTTCTTATGAGATCCGTTGTCAATTGTGCTCTAAAACGCGTCTTACTATATTGGGAGGGTTTCCTTATATTTGTTTCATTTTCATATACCTCTCAAAGCGATGTGAGATTGTGACGACCCCCTTTTTACAACCCGAGATTTCTCTATACTCAAGTCTGGGATTTGCCTACACTCGACTTAGGTCCCGAGGTTTGCCCCGCAGTCGTGCTCATATGTACACATTCGGGTCATCACAATCACCCCCTTCGGTGGTCCAACGTCCTCGTTGGCCACATTTCCAGTTGGGTACATGCTCTGATACCATTTGTAACGACTTTTTTTCTGAGTAAAATATTGTCCGCTTTGAGAATTGAGCCGTAGCCCAATATCCTCGAGTCTGGGATTTATCTATACTCGAGTCTAGGATTTGTCTACACTCGGCTTAAGTCCCGAGGTTTGCCCCGCAGTCGTGCTCATACGTACACATTCGGGATATCACAATCATCCCCCTCGGGGGCCCAACGTCCTCGTTGGCCACATTTCCGATTGATACCATTTGCAACGACTTTTTTTCCCAGTAAGATATTGTCCGTTCTGAGGATTAAGCCATAACCCAATATCCTCCCTTCACGAATTTGTATGGCGAAGACTTCTCAGTCGGTTACCCAACATAGTACTGCTCTCACCGGAGTGCTTTTAACTTTGGAGTTCTTATGGGATCTGTTACTAATTGTGATCCAAAACATGTCTTACTATTTTGGACGAGTTTCCTTACATATGTTTCATTTCTATGTACCTCCCAAGCGATGTGAGATTATGACGACTCCATTTTTACGACTTGAGATTTGCCTATACTCGAGTTTGAGATTTGACTACACTCAGCTTAGGTCCCGAGATTTGCCACGTAACCCGAGATTTGCCCCGCATTCATGCTCATATGTACATATTCGAGTTATCATACTCGGACCTTCTTTTTTGGGACGAGTTGGACTGGATCTGGTCTTAGTCCAAACCAAGTTCGATTGGGCCTCCTTGCAGCGGTTGGCCGATCAGTTGATGACTTTAAACAACAAGTTCGATAGTTTAAGAAAAAAAATACTTGAAAACAAAGTTATTGAAAGCTTATCCAAAATTTTAACGTTTATCGTTCAATTAGACAAAAATGACAATAATGGGAAATCATGATTTAAGGAGAAAATCCATGATCATTACTAAAGATGATGTTTCTCATATAATATGAGAAAGATGATGGTTTTATATTCGAAAAACAAGATCTTGATTCAGTAGATGCTGATTTTGAAGGTGTTTCTCCTGCTCTGCAATTTCTTTGTTCGTTTGTAGTGAGGAAGAAGACGTTGTAAGCTTAACACGTGTCGCGCATCTAAGTGATAGACTTACTCATACTTCATGATCGTTTCTCTCTTTCTTTAAGGAGAAATAACAGGATCGTGAACATATTGATTTTCACAAAAATCTATAATGAAGAAGATGAAGAGAAACACTTACTTGATTCCATTACAGAAATTGGTTTCTATCCCTTAACCCTTAAGTGTTCGTCAGTGAGAAACCGATGGAATATTTCTCTTTCTTAATACTTCTTAGGTGGAGAGAGGACCAATTTCTTACTTATATATCATTAATGAATAAGTTTCATCAACTTAATCTCTTCATTAATTAATAAAAGACAAAATAGATATGGACCACATTATGTGAAAGTCTTCATTTGATGTTTGACTTTTCTAATATTTGTCTGATCAGTAGTTGTTTCTGTTATCTTTATAATAGACGACAGCAGCGTGGACGATTGCAAGTCTTAATGCAATCACACAAGTGTGGACGATTGCCATTAAAAGCGCAAGTCTTAATGCAATCACACAATGCATTTAATGCATTCATACAATGCATTTAATGCAGTCAGACAAGTGTGGACGATTGCCATCACACTTGCTGTGGACAATAATGTCCTTCCTTCATTACTGTCGTCTATTCACATCCACCAATTACAGTGGACGATTACATACGTCCACGCAGACAATAGACATTTAAACGTCCATCAATTACAAAATAACAGAAACATTAGTTTTTCACCGATTCATTCTTCAGTCAAACGACAATATTTCCAACATTCTCCCACTTTGTCCATATATCATTATCCAATCTATCTTAATATTAATCAAGAATAACATCATTATTAAGTATACAAATAATATGGATCATGGCGGTAATATGTCACTTTTATCCGACACAGTCCCTTCCATGTATCACACTATTACTTTAGACTCATCATCATCAGTAAAAGAAATAACATAATGATCCACATCAGTGTCTTTATTAAAGACAAATCCTGTTTACATCTGAACTTCATAATTTCATTTATGAATGCATTCAACATAATTAAACAGAATTCATAATTGTATATCAGAAACTAACATTACGGAGCTCAAGAGTGTCAATTACATACAGAACACCATCATAAACATAAAGTTAACATCTGATAATGCCCATTCGTTCGACATGTTCTGTAAATGTCTTAGGTGGCAAACCTTTTGTTAACGAATCCGCAGTCATAAAGTTGGTGCTAATGTGTTATATTGATACTCTTTGTTTCTGAACTTCTTCTTTAACAGCCAAGTATTTCAATTCTATATGCTTAGCACCTTTGGAATACTTCTCATTTTTAAAAAAGAAGACTGCTGCAGAATTATCACAATAAATTTTCAGCGGCTTGGCAATACTGTCAACAAGTCCAAGTCCTGAAATAAAATTCCGCAGTCATAAACTCTGAATTGTAGCCTCAAAGCATGCTACAAACTCAGCTTCCATAGTGGAAGTAGCAGTGACAGACTACTTTGCACTCTTCCAAGAGATTGCACCATTGGCTAAAAGGAACAAATAGCCAAACGTGGATTTTCTTGTATCCACACATCCAGCATAATCAGAATCTGAATATCCAATAACTTGCAGATAATCAGATTTTCTATAAGTGAGCATGTGATCTTTCGTTCCTTGTAAATACCTCAATACTTTCTTTGCAGCTTTCCAATGCTCTATGCCTAGATTACTTTGATACCTTCCCAGCATTCCGACAGCAAAACTAATGTCGGGTCTGGTACAAGTCTGTGCATACATCAAACTGCCCACAATTGATGCATAAGAAATGTCTGTCATTTGTGAACGTTCCAAGTCATTCTTTGGACATTGATTGAGATTACATTTATTTCCTTTCTGAAATGGAACAATACTTGCAGAACATTTATCCATTCTAAATCTTTCTAGAACTTTATTAATATAGGCTTGCTGAGACAATCCTAACAGTCCTTGTGATATATCCCAGAATATTTCAATTCCTATCACAAAGGATGCATCTCCCATATTTTTCATTTCAAAGTTCTTGTCAAGATATTTCTTGGTTTCATACATTAGACCAAGATCATTAGTGGCTAGCAAGATATCATCACATACAGAATCAATAATATAAACTTACTCCCACTAACCTTTAGATATATGCATTGATCAACGATGTTTTCCTTAAATCCAAAGGAGGTGATGGTATCATGAAACTTAAGATACCATTGTCTGGAAGCCTGTTTAAGTCCACATATTGACTTCTTTAATTTACACACCATATGTTCTTGTCCTTTAATGGCAAAACCTTCAAGTTGATCCATATAAACATCCTCATTTAAATTCTCATTCAGAAAGACAGTTTTCACATCCAGCTCTAAATCATAATGAGCTACCAATGTTATAATAATTCTGAAAGAATCCTTTTTCGAAACAGGTGAAAAAATTTTTTTATAATCAATGCCATCTTTCTGAGCAAATCCTTTGGCTACAAGTCTGGCTTTATATCGTTCAACATTGCCCTGAGAGTCGTGTTTGGTCTTAAAGACCCATTTACATCCAATTCTTTTATAACCTTCAGGCAAGTCAACAATATCCCAAACCTCATTCTGTTCCATAGATTTTAACTCTTCTTTCATGGCAATAATCCATTTATCATAATTCTCACTTTCTATGGCTTGTGAAAATAAAACTGGATCATTCTCAAGTCCTAAGTCACATTCGGACTCTTGAAGATAAACCACATAATCATTCGAAATAGCAGACCTTTTTGCTCTTATAGATCGTCGTAATGCTACTTCTTGTGGTTCATCTCTAAATGATTCATCCGTGACAACCACATCGGTTGGAGTTTGATCATTTATTTGTTGTTCGTATGGATCATTAATACGATCAACAACAGGTGGAACATCATGAATAGAAGTTATAGGTATTGGAACTTGCACCTGAACTTCTTTTAATTCCACTTTACGTGTTTCCAAACTCCCACTGGTTTCACCATTTTCAATGAACCTAGCATTTCCAGTTTCAACAATTCTTGTACTATGACTAGGACAATAAAATATGCACCCTTTTGATTTTTCTGGATAACTAATGAAAAAGCCACTGGTTGTTCTTGCATCCAGTTTTCTTTCATGTGGATTATAAATCCTTATTTCTGCTGGACAATCCCAAACATGCAGGTGTCTTAAACTTGGTTTCCTTCCTGTCTACAGGTCAAATGGTGTATTTGTAACTGCCTTACTAGGAATCCTGTTTAATAAATATACAGTAGTCCCTAATACATACATCCACAAGTACAAGGGCAAAGAATATTTACTTAACATACTTCTAACCATGTCCATTAAAGTACGATTACGCCTTTCTGCAACACCATTCTGTTCTGGTGTTCCTGACATTGTGTATTGTACACAAATACCATGACTTTCTAGGAATTTAGCAAATGGACCTAGACGTTGTCCATTTTCATCATAACTGCCATAATATACACCACCTCTATCTGATCTTACAATTTTCACTTTTCTATCTAATTGTCTTTCAACCTCAGTAACAAACACTTCAAGAGCATTTATTGATTGAGATTTTTCCTTCAGTAGATAGATATAACCATAACGTGAAAAATCATCAATAAAGGTGATAAAATATCTTTCTCCACCAAAAGATGGAACATCAAATGGATCACAAACATCAGTGTGTATAATTTCAAGGAGCTGTCTGCTTCTTGTGGCTGGTTTCTTAATTGTGTTTCTTGTTTGTTTTCCTTTAATACAATCAACACAAATAGTTAGATAAGTAAAATCTAAATGTGAAAGGATCTGATTCTTTATCAGTCGTTCCATTCTTTCTTTGGATATATGACCTAAGCGTTTATGCCATAAATAAGCAGAACTTTCATTCATTAAACTACGTTTCATTCCTACAACATGATGTACAGTTAACAGAGATTCAGCAAAACAATTATCAAGTTTTAACTTGTACAAACCATCATACAGAACACCAGAACCAATCAGAACTTTATCTTTATACAAACTACAACATTCATTCCCAAACATACAGGAATATCCAGCTATATCAAGTTTCGATAATGAAACGAGATTTCGTGAAATAGATGGAACATAAACAGTTTGTAAAAGATCTAATTGATGTCCAGTTTCTAACGTTAGCCGGTAAGTTCCAATAGCTTCAACTGGAACTTTCATCCGATTGCCCAAAAAGATATGTCTTTCATTTGGGTTTATCATGATAGACTTACTCATGCTTCATGATCGTTTATCTCTTTCTTTAAGGAGAAATAACAGGATCGTGAACATATTGATTTTCACAAAAATCTATAATGAAGAAGATGAAGAGAAACACTTACTTGATTCCATTACAGAAATTGGTTTCTCTCCCTTAACCCTTAAGTGTTCGTCAGTGAGAAACCGATGGAATATTTCTCTTTCTTAATACTTCTTAGGTGAAGAGAGGACCAATTTCTTACTTATATATCATTAATGAATAAGTTCCATCAACTTAATCTCTTCATTAATTAATGAAAGACAAAATAGATATGGACCACATTATGTGAAAGTCTTCATTTGACGTTTGACTTTTATAATATTTGTCTGATCAGTAGTTGTTTCTGTTATTTTTATAATGGACGACAGTAGCGTGGACGATTGCAAGTCTTAATGCAATCAGACAAGTGTGGACGATTGCCATCACACTTGCTGTGGACATCGTCCACACTTGCTGTGGACAACAATATCCTTCCTTCATTACTGTCGTCTATTCACATCCACCAATTACAGTAGACGATTACACACGTCCACTCATTATCCAAATGTCCACGCAGACAATAGACATTTAAACATCCATCAATTACAAAATAACAGAAACATCAGTTTTTCACCGATTCATTCTTCAGTCAAACGACAATATTTCCGACACTAAGAACAATGGAAGGAAAAAGATGCAAAATTTGAAGTGAAATACACAGTCGATGCTCGACAAAATGTGATTATAATTCATATTAGGTGTTAATTCTTCGAACCCCCATGCCATTTTCGACCTTGTATGAGCTGCCGCACTAGAAGAAGAGTTTTGGTGGCGGTTTGATTGCTATTTATGTCTTTAATTCCTCCATTTTAGTTGGGGAAATCTTTCGAACGAAGTCGATTTTGATTCTGTTTTTGCTTTGAATTCCAGCGCGGAAACAGAATCCGAAAATACCCTAAATCGCAGCTAATATTGTCTGTCTTTTACTCTTTCTCTTTCGTTTGCCAGAAATAACCCATGAGAGGTAGTCAAACAGCAGGTAAATCGTCGCTTCTTTCTTTCTGTTTTTCCAGCTCATTCGGTTTTTGATCTGAGGTTGGTTTTGCTTCTTTCATCTGTCATTTGCATCTTGTTATTTGACTCTTTCCTAATTATAAATACTTCCATTTTCACCACACCCACAAAGACTCAGTTTTCTGTTTCTCTCTGTTTCCCCTGTTTTGTCCTGGTTATATTTGGATTTTTTTTTGGGAAGAACCAAATTATTTCTGCATCATATTCTGAACGAATTGGTTCGGGGTTTGGTATTTTGGTTTGTTGTTGTTTTTGAATTTTGTGATTCTCTCGTTGATTGGGTTGGTTTGGTGGTTCTAACTGAGCTGATTGTGAATCGAGATCTATCATTTTCTGGGTTAAATTTTTGGTTTCTTCCTCATTTTATTGGCGGCATTGTCAATTTGAATCCTCTAATTCGTCAATGGAAGGCCGAGAATATCATCGGCATGGCTTGGTGGTAAACTTTATGCTCTCTTTCGTTTTCTGGTTTCCTTTAAGCTCGGTTGTTACACGGAAGAAAGATCATTTCATGCTTTCTTGACAAGAAAAATGGGGGAAATCGCCGGATTATACGCACATTTTCTGTTCTTGAGTTCTGAAAATAGGATTCAGATTGCTTGCATTACAATCGCTCCTTAAGAGTAAAAAGTACTATTTCATATGCCATGGGAAGACTATGCTTATTTCTATTCTTAACCTTTTAGAATTCACTTTTATTGGAAGGAAAAAATGTGGAAGTTGGAGCTTTTCTTTTGCCCTCTCATTTTATACATATTTCTTTTTCAATGTATGTTTTGTTATAGTAAAAAAAATGCCTGGTTTTGGATACGAGAATGCACATATAACTTTAACTCTTCGTTGTCGATCTTGACTGAGATACGGCTAATTTGAAAATTTATTGATCCTTGGGACTAGATTTTATTACGTCTTTTAATTGAATTTGACTTTTTTTTGCTTAATTTCTTGGTAGACCTAAGATTTATCGTATTCGCGATGAATCTTTTGTTCTTTCAAGTGTGTCAAATATTTCCACTCTTTTACTTTCCATTTTTTAAAGTTAATTATGAATAAATGTATGAATAGTTTACATATATTGCTAGTTTGCTGCTATTTCTTCGTTTTATGTATAAATGTATGCATAAAGTTAATAAGTTGCAAGATTTTGATAAAGGGGAGAAATAGAAAAAATTAATTTGAGATTTGTAACTAAAAGTTAAAAAATTCTTGTATATCTCCGTTACAAAATTTTACGCTGTTTTTCTAATTTTATCGATTGAAATTTGAGATTCTGTTATTAATTTTTCTGCCATTATGCAGGCACATGCCCCTCCTCCCGGCTACTTTGTACGATTGGAAAATACAAGTGCTGTAGACGACCTATATCTAAGGAAAAAGACGAAAATGCGCAAGTGGTTGTGTTGTTCATGTCACGTCGAAGAGTCCCACCCTGAAGCTGAAAAAGAGCGCCTCAAAAACCCGAGGAGTTATGGAGATGGTATATTTTTTGCGTTTATTTTCTTTCAAAGCAAGCATTTGTTAGATTATACCTGATTACATTTTTCATATTAATCGTAAACATATAGAAATTTGAAAAGTATTGTCTCATTTCTAAACTTAAAACTGATGGGAGCGTAATTGTTGATTAGTTTATGATTACGTTAAGAATTGTATCGTAATTTTGTTCTTTCGTTGTCTATAATGCTTATCTCGATTCTCTTTCTGGGTTGTTTGTATTAGGTCGTCCGAAGGGACAAAAGGCACCTGCTCGGGCCAAAGTCGAACCACAAAAGGCCCCGCCGCCAATACAAGTGCCTGCATTGTCTCTGGCGGAACTGAAAGAAAAGACTGATAATTTTGGGTCCAAAACATTGATTGGAGAAGGATCTTACGGGAGAGTTTATTACGCAACCTTAAATAACGGGAAAACAATGGCAGTAAAAAAGCTTGATGTTTCCTCCGAACCTGACTCAACTGCTGATTTTTTGACTCAGGTGTGAATTCCACCATCGATTTGGTTTCATATTTTCTCTTATTGATGACAAACAAAAACGTGGATTGAAAAGGAGAAGAGAGAGCTCGAAAATGACTGCAATCGATTGTGTTTACTGTTTTAGTTATTGCCTTACAATTGGAGAAAACTACAAAAAAATTTCAAAAAAGCTTACATTGTTTAATATGCAACTAAGTTTTGAGTCCTGATTTTAGATAACTTTTCTTGATCCTCAGGTGTCTATGGTCTCCAGGCTAAAACATGACAATTTTGTGGAGTTGCTCGGTTATTGTGATGAAGGAAATCTTCGTATACTCGGATTTGAGTTTGCAACTATGGGTTCTCTACACGATATCTTGCATGGTATTTCATTTCGTCCTATATTTAGATATTATGATAAAAGCTTGAGTAGTTAAGTTGAGATGAACTGCTTTTTTTTTTTTTAATTATTTCTTATTTAATAAATATGAGCTCAGGAAGAAAGGGAGTTCAAGGAGCCCAACCAGGGCCTGTGCTTGATTGGTCACAGCGGGTGAGAATAGCAGTCGATGCAGCTAGAGGGTTGGAATATTTGCACGAGAAAGTTCAACCTTCTGCGATACACAGAGATGTTCGATCCAGCAATGTTCTTCTCTTTGACGACTTCAAAGCGAAGATTGCTGATTTTAATCTTTCCAATCAAACTCCTGATATGGCTGCTCGTCTTCATTCTACTCGAGTTTTGGGAACCTTCGGCTATCACGCTCCAGAGTAATGCTTCTCAATTAACTCTACCTTCTTTAATAAATTATATGAAGCCCCGTGCTATCCAAATGCAATGGCATTTTGAGATTTTCGTATGAATTCAATCAAACGATCAATCATTCACTTTTGTCTTCTTTTCTTTAAATTCAGCACGTGTATACCGTGTTTCTATTTAATGAGATATTTTAACTTGATTTTTAACTCTTCTAGTAATTTCTAACGCGATTTCGAACTCTATCAATCACGTGATTGATAGAGTTCAAAATCGCTGAATAAGAGATCGACAGAATTCGAAATCAGGTTAAAAATAGTCGGAGAAGTTAGAAGTCAAATCAAAATACCATATTAAATAAAAAAACATGATATATTTGTATTGTTAAAATAAAAAGTTCAAAGTCTAATATATAATTCGGGTATGATATCTTTCTCTACAGGTATGCCATGACTGGGCAGTTGACGCAAAAGAGCGATGTGTATAGCTTTGGGGTCGTCTTGCTCGAGCTTCTCACCGGGAGAAAGCCCGTTGATCATACGATGCCTCGTGGACAACAGAGTCTCGTGACTTGGGTGAGTCTACGCTATTATGCTTCTCGACTACTTCATTTATTACTATTCTACCCTTTTCGGACAACTTTTTAGCTGGGTTATCTGCTCACATTTGATTGTATTTGGCATATGCCTTTCAATACAGGCAACTCCAAGACTGAGTGAAGACAAAGTAAGGCAATGTGTAGATCCAAAACTGAAAGGGGAGTATCCCCCAAAAGCCATAGCAAAGGCAAGTCTATTTAAGATTGCATGTATTTTAAGCACAAATAGCATGCATTTATTTTTCAGAAACTAGCACTACTAGAAAATGACAGTTTTGCCCCTGGTGTGACATTTTCGAGGCGGCTAAACGGTTATCCGGGTTTCTATAATTTTTGTAATTCTTCAGGGTAGAACCGTCCATTGGTTTTTAGTAGAGTGATAATTTTCAAATTTTGAAAACCTTGTTATATTTTTCAATAAAAGGGATAATGAAATATAGTTTCTCTTTTTTTTTTTTAATCTTTGCAGCTAGCAGCGGTGGCGGCACTGTGCGTACAGTACGAAGCGGAGTTTCGACCAAACATGAGCATTGTTGTGAAGGCCCTCCAACCGCTCGTGAAGCCTCCACCGGCCCCAATGCCAGACTCTTGAGTCGAGACTAACCATTCTTCCAAAGTCACCCAATTAAGTTTCTAATATCTCATACTTACATACTACTTATTTTTCGACAAAACGAGGTCGGGATATGAACATCCTCGGATGCAAATGAGCTTACGAGAAATGGGTCGTGAGATGCAAATATGTGTTGTTAATTTTATGTTTGGTTCCTTTCACTTTGTATTTTTAACCATCACATTCCATTCAAATGTTTATATATTGATTGTATTTGATCTTTAGTCGTGCAATTAAGGCTATCTACGTTTTAATTGACTCGTGTTTAACAATAGTTATTATGATAATTTGATATTAAAAGTATATTGATTTTTCAAGTGAGTCAATGATATGATAATCTCTAACTCCACCGCAAAAGCTAGCTTAAGAATGGAAGTTTAGATTCAACATATATACTAACTCAGACGACTCTCTGGAACCGATGTGAGATTTACATCATTCTCACAACCTTTAAAGGCGACTGTCTTAGTCGGCGATCGGTCGTTACCTCTTAAAGGTGACTACCTCAGTTGGCAATTGATCGGACCCGCAGGTCAGTAGTAAACCCAATGCACTCGCACCAACCCACAGAGGTTTGACTCTGATACCAAATTATATAAGAATCTCTAACTCCACCACAAAAACTAGATCAAGAGTAGAGGTTTAGACCAAATATATATACAATTCCAGACGACCATCTGAAACCGATGTGAGATTCACATAATTGATATTCGTGATTGTTATCACTGATAATTATTCTAATTATGAATGAATGATATAAAAATGTCAAATCATAACATTGATTATAATGCCAATGTAACATTTTATGGTTGACTATGTGAGCAAGGATAATTTTGTAAAATTTTACTTGAATTTTGTTAAATTTGGGCCAGGCTTGGCAGGCCTGAGGAATTGGAGGCCCAGCATCTAATTGAACCACACCCGACCCGACTCTATAGTTCGTTAATGAAGTTAGAAAGTCGACTTTGATTGGTTGCCCACCGTCACGAACTCTTTTTATATACTAACGTAGATTCGAGCATGTCGTTCCCACGCGCCTCCATATCTCCAGCAATCGTCGCTCCTAAATCCCGTTCTCTGCGACTCTCATGATCTCTCTCTATCGACTCTCGTGATCTCTCTCTGTCGACTCTCGGGCTCTAATATCTAGCTCTCTGCTTGGTTTCCTTCTCGGTTCGTGTTTTCGATTTCGTCTGTTATTTTCTCAGTTGAATGCTTATTTTCATTTTCTCCGTGGTGGAAATTTCGTATTCCATTGACTATTTCTCATTTCCAGGATTTTCTTGATCATCATTAACGAGCCAATTTTTAACTTCACTGATCGAGCTTCGTTCAGATCTTGTAATGTTTCCGAACTTGTGTGATTGACCCTTGTTAATTTGTTTCGATGCAATCCTTGATTTGTGTTTTTTTTCCTTCATTTGCTGTAATTGCTTACTTATTTATTTTTATATTGTTTCGTAGGAAAGGCGACGAGCTGAATCTGAACTTTAGCAAAAATGATTTCCTTTGAGATGAATGACCGCAAGAGTGAGTGAATTTCGTTGTGTTTTGCTTCTCGCATTTTCTTTTTCGCTTTGGAAATCTTATTTGACCAATGAAACTTTAGTACGTTAATTCATGTCGAAGCCCTTAAAAGTTGTTTATTTATCTTCGTTTTGATTAAATTATCAGGATTTTACCTACACTTGGTTTTTGTCAGCAGTCTTTTCACCTTATATTACTGGGTGTTATATTATCAGTATTTTCAAATATTTTGGCTAAAATATAAAATTCTTAGAATCACTACTTTAGTGACCTCTGCTCTTACCACCTTGACTATTTAGCCGATTTTATCATCTGTCTCCCCCAGAATATGTGCTTGTGATCCATTTCTTAGTTCTATGTTTGTACACTTAGAGTCGTTCCTGTCCATTTAAGTAAATCATCTACACCACATGCTTTGAGAGTGTGCTTCTTTTTGAATTGCTTGCTTTTGATGTAGCAATTTTTTTGTCGCTTGAAGCATTGCTCTTGTAATGCCTTTTATCTAACATCATAAATATGAAATGGATCACAGAGATTGGGTTAGGGCTGACTGGATTTGGCATATTTTTCTCATTCCTGGGAATTATCTTCTTTTTTGACAAGGGATTACTTGCCATGGGAAATGTAAGTGTTTTGTTGATTATGCACTCTTGTTAAGGTTATATAATTTTTCTGTACTTATGATTTGTCTGATTCTTTCTGTGACATTATTTAAAAACTATGATCTTCCTGTTTTTATTCTCTTGTTCAGATCCTATTTTTCTCAGGAGTGACTCTCACCATTGGTCTCAAGTCTACTATGCAGTTCTTCACGAAGCGCCAGAATTTCAAGGTCTAGTTCTCTTGCTCTCTGTCTGTCTTTCTCTTTCTCTCATTGCATGCTTATCTTTGTTGTTAATAATCTCTTCAACTCTGCAGGGAACGATTTCATTTGGTGTTGGGTTCTTTTTTGTTGTCATTGGATGGCCTATTATTGGTATGATACTGGAGGCATATGGGTTCATTGTACTATTTAGGTGAGGGATATTATTATTTTAAATGTCAGTTACTTTTTCCTAACTTTGGATACTAATTACATGTATTGCAGCGGCTTCTGGCCAACTCTAGCAGTTTTTCTCCAGAAGATACCAATTCTTGGATGGTTATTCCAACAGCCATATGTTAGATCGGTATGTTTTTCCTGATACAGAATCATAGTTAGAATATTTTTAGTATTTTTTGGGTTTTGTATTGCTAGTAATATTTGTGCAAAAATCTGTGTGTTTACATACATAGACTATGAATTTGGAGTTTAAAAGTTAATGAAACTTCAAATTGTCATCTCACAAAAGGGTGCTATTTTGCTTATGTATTCTGCTTTTGTAGAACTTATTGGCGGAAAAATTCTAGCTATTGGGCTAGGGATATATTGAGGTTTTCATTGCAATTAAGGAAGATGCTAGGACTTTATTCTTTCTAACGAACAATAAGTTCTGTTTTTAATCGGTACTAGTAATTATTGTTATATTGCTACGAATGGGCGGGTGGTATGGGAAACAAATTGGGATTTTCGTTAGGATCATTTCTTTTTTTTTTCATAAAATCAGAATCTTTTTCCCATTGCACTTCAAAGAACCAGCGTATCATGTGCAACCTCATAAACTTTTCATCTTTCTCTCCCCATTTGATGACCGTTTCATTCTATTGACCTACACAAGATGAAAAAGGGAAAAAGAATGGCTGTCGGATTCTAGATGAATGCATAACTTGTCTCTGAGACTTAGATTTCAGACAAAGTGTATGGTGAGAAGATGATAGAGGGAAATTGGGTGCGACTATGTGGGCAAATATTATTGGTCAATTATATGAAAAATCATATTGTTAATTTTGTTTGGTGCTATTTACTCTATATTCTTTGGATATTACTCTGAAGTTTATTTAACATCGTTTGGAAGAGCGATAACTGGTGGAGTGACCTAAACATAGTATGCTTTTTTGGTCACCGCTTAAAATGATATATTGCTTTCTTTGTGCTTGTTGTGCTACAGTTTTTTGATAGATATCGAGGTAGACGTGTACCTGTGTGATCCTGCAACCAGAGAAGGTGCAAATAAACTGGAGACAATCTCACTTGTAAGTACTTGTATGGTTCACTCTTGGGTTGGAACTTTAATCTTTCTGAGATAGTGAAAGTAGAAGGTCTCTCAGTTGATCTTTCGCATGATGAGCTTAATCTCAAATTGTTTACCCTATTTCATGGTGGAAAAATTCTTGTGATGTTAACTGTTCATAGTTTCAGGCTCCTATATTCAAATTGCCATTTTTTGTATGTGTGTGGCCATGAGATGTATTTTTGTTCAGTGAACTGAATATCCAAAATTGTGATAGAAGAAACAGGAATACAAGTAGAATTAGTTGTGTATACAACAGTTAATTGTCATTCTTATGCATCAGAACTATCCCTTGTTTTTGTAGATTTAGATTGGAGCTTAAAACCTTTTTAGGAAGTAGCTCGGATTCAGGGAGAATTGCCTAATTCGTATTAAGACCAGCAACAATATCTCAATACCAAAAAATATAAACACCTAAAAACCCTTGGAATCTAAACACCAAAACTTTTTCCAGACCCAACTTGTGCTTGGAAACAACAAGCACAACAATTTAATGGTTGACAGAAGCTTGTTCTTTTGTGTCATTTATTATATCATGATGCATTTCTTCGTTGCCTCCAATAGTTTTCCTTTTTTTTTTTTTTTCTGGCAATCTTCCTGTCTTTAGTTTGATCTAAAATTACTTTTACTTTCTAAAGATTCCAAGCATGAAAGGGATACCCCGAGTCGGACCCAAATCTGCTCGCTTGATACACCTTGATATATTAGTATTACCCCGGCCCCCAAGTTAAAGTCTTGGAATTCGGTCTGTAAAATTGAGAAGAGTGTCAAAAAACTTTATATGTTGTTATCATCATTGCATGTCATGGTGATGAAGGAAAGTTGAATCTTAGGAGATAAATTATCAACAATATCAAAAACTTGGTATTTAAATTTTTTTTATGTACTATTTTGGGATTCAAAGTTGAAATGTCTGACTCTGATATATTGAAAAATGACCAACAATCTCAAAACGTTAAGGTGAAGATGGTGGGTTGAAATTAATTTTAATCAATTACATTGTAAACCATGGTAGAGCATCCTCACTTCTACAAAGAGGACATTTTTCTATCGCCCTCGCTAAATTTTTAAGGAAACGATGATTGGAAAGGGTTAATACAACATTCATGTTCAAGATGGTCTTTGAAACGTATCGTATTTAAACTTATAATTGCGGACCAATTGACAAACTCGGTAAAATTTCGTTTTCGAATGATGGTATTTTAAGGGTAAATTCTTAAAGTTAGTACATACACTTTGATTTACACACTTGTTAGTAGGTCATGTTAGGTCACTTAAATTTTGTAAAAGAAGAGTAGTAGGTTTTTTTTTGTTGCTTAGTTAATTTAATTGATTTTTCTAATTATTTGAAATTTATTGAATATTTTACACACAAAACATGAATGATTACATTTCTTAAAATTATTAGGTATTTTTCAAATATTATTATAATATATTTGACCATTTAAAATAACCAGGAATTATAAAATCTTTAAATTTATGAATTTATTGATTATTAAAAATAGAATAATACTGTATTTATTCTATATTTTTATTTTTTAATTCATATTTATTTATTAGGTAAATATTAATTAATATAATTAGTGTAATAATTAAAATAAATAATTAATTACATTAAACAATGTTTAATACATTTAATACAAAAAGTAAAACTAAAGCGTAAATATATTATTATTCTTTAAAATAGGGGTAGTTTAGACTTTATCTAATAGTAAAAGTTACAAATCAAATATTTGGCTCCTGGAATTTAAATGCTATTTTTCTAAAACCAAAAGTCGTTTGAAATTAAAACGAATAGTGTTCGAGCTTCGAGGGTTCTTCATTTGGCGCCATGGCTAGGACAAGAATAGGTCGAAATTCTGCAAATCCTAAACCTAAACGATCCGAAGAGGATCAGAAATCCAACTCAATAATCCGAAATCATAAATTCCCCATTCTCGGCAGCTCTGCAACCACCATCGTTCCCTCCTCCCTGAAAGATGTAGTTCTCTCCCGCTTCTGCTTGCTCCTCACTACTCTTTCTTTATTGATTTCTGTTTATTCCGTTTTTCCGATACGTTTTACTGATTTTTTTGTTTGTTTTGTTTTTAAAGGTTTTGTTGGATGATTGGTGGCTTGTGAAGGCCGGTGATGGCGAAGGCGGGGGCTTGGCTGTTGGAGGGTTTACTCTCAGAGAGTAGGGCCATTTCTTAACATTTCTTTAATTCAACTTTTTGTTTTTTAAGTTCTTTCCGAAGAATTTGAGTACACCGACACAGTTCTTGTTTCCAATATGAGAGTTTTGATTTTAGTTTTGTTTGATCAAAGTATAATTTTGGGTTCAGCATTTGGTGATACTTGATGTTCTTATGATCATTAACTTTTAGTTCAATGTATAAAAGTAATTTTAATATAAAAAAAAGGCCTTAGACTATCGCAAGAACAGCATGTATATATAAAATATGCTTCTCCCTCATCTATGTTATTTTTATCCTAAAATTTATGTTATAGCATAGAATCTATGTTGCTGTTATTTTTATCCTTGAATTCTGATGGAAGATGAACTCCCATTGGTATTTCATTGCATAAATTAAGACATATGTGCCGAAGTTTAATAGAAGATTTTAAATTTAATAGTAGTAGATAAACTTTTCCAAGGAATTTTATTTTCAAAATCATAGTTTTGTATATATATATATTACAACTTTTAAGAGACGATTGTACAGCAGTTATACTTTTCTTCTGAAGATTATACTTTTCTTCTGAAGACATCTCGCTTTTCATGTTGCAGAAGAGTTGGTTTAAGAGTAATCTGCTCTACAGAAATTTCTGAAAGACATGAAGCCACCGTCGTTAAGGCAAAAGATGGTATCACCTTCACAATGAGCGGTTTCATCAACAGGTCTCGTACGATGGAAAATGGTTTTCCTCCAGAGGTACAAAATTCTCCTATCTTTGGAGTTTAGACCCATTGGTAGCTGTATTGCTAGATTGCATAGAAGGTGGGGGAATGGACCCATAGCCGATATTTGACAACAATAGTTTTGTATATATATATATTACAACTTTTAAGAGACGATTGTACAAGCATTTATACTTTTCTTCTGAAGACATCTCGCTTTTCATGTTGCAGAAGAGTTGGTTTAAGAGTAATCTGCTCTACAGAAATTTCTGAAAGACATGAAGCCACCGTCGTTAAGGCAAAAGATGGTATCACCTTCACAATGAGCGGTTTCATCAACAGGTCTCGTACGATAGGAAAATGGTTTTCCTCCAGAGGTACAAAATTCTCCTATCTTTGGAGTTTAGACCCATTGGTAGCTGTATTGCTAGATTGCATAGAAGGTGGGGGAATGGACCCATAGCCGTATACATTTGACAACTTTTCAAACTCCATTAACGGACAAATCTTTGACTGCAATTAAACTTACATTTGATGAAATTTGTGACTATAGGTTTACGTAGCCATATACTCAGCCATTTTGAAACTTGACTTATGCAAGGTAGTTCCTTATCATGAAAAGCTAGTTCTTGTCTTTCGATAGGCAATAGTTCCCGTCAATCTGTGTAGTTCAACTTAATTTTGAGTAGGAGGATTTCGAAAACATTGTAAACAATATAGAGAATGTGCATATAGGTTAAAATATTTTTTAAAAAAAGTTAGAAACAATAACCGGGAATGGAGCCTGGTTTGCTATAATTTTGAACCTCAATTCATGTCGTATGCTGTATGTGAACTTGTCGCAATACAAGCAGATATTAGTCCATAAGTTTGTTGACAGTTTGCATCATTCCTTCATAAATAATCAGCACGGTGCTGAATTGGTAATTTTACAACTCTTTTTTATGTCTATGCAGAAAAGTTGATTGAAAATTAAAGACTTCTTAATTTGATCAGGTGTGCAGCCGTTTTCTTCTTGGTTTTCCGTTCGATTGGAAAAATTATGTCTCTTTTTATCATGCATCTCCCAAACAAGGGATTAAGACAAGGATTTCTGACTCTGAATCAAATGTTTCAAGTGGAAATTCATGTCAAGATTTAGCCTACTTGCCAGTGACCAGGGTTCGGGATCTATTGTTGTCTACTGATGGAGACTCCTGTTATAGTTTACTTATGGATACCTTACATCAAGATTTAGCAAGAGAAAAGTCAAGAAGCTGTGGAGGTGTTTCAACAAGAAGCATGACGAGATTGGAAAATAAGAAAACGGACTCCCCAAACTCCAATAACGGACAGAGACTCGAAGAACGTGCTTTACCACCGGAGAAAACAATGATGAAAACTCGAAGTGTCTTGACATTCGGGTTTGCATCCGAAGCAAGAATTTCGAAGAAAGAACCTGATTCAACAACAGATACTGCCAGAATGACAAGGTCGAGGTCGAAGAGAAACAATACATAATGGTATAGCTTCTCAATTTGTTCGACAACATTCTCGTATTTCTCGTTGGCATTGTCTGTAAAGCAACGTATACGAACTCTGAAATATGAAGCTGGAACTGGATCATCAAAACCATCTAGAGAGAGAGAGTAGGAGGGAGAAAACAAAGTTTAAGGAAGATCAATGAGAAAGCTGGAATATATATATATATATATATATATATATTATTTAAAAGTATTATTTATTTAAATTTATTTGAAGGGTATATAAATAAATAATAAACATTTTTATGTGACCGTCCTCCCCTAATAATAAAATCAAAGAGGGCGGGCGGAAAGGTGAGAGAACACTGGTGGTGGTTGGTACTGCTCTTCATTTTAAGCTACCGCCTACCAGTACCAGTTACGTGCTGATATTCGCTTTCCTCTTCATTTTCCTGCATTTTCTCGGGAAAATCTTCTCTGATTCCTGCATCCGCTCTGTTTGAATCTCTTCTTTCTGCTCCGACGGTTTCGTTCGGGGAAGAATGTCGACGGCTCGCCTACTTTTTGTTTCCCGGATTACGCGAATCGTTGCCCCCTTGCATTCTTCTCCGTTTTCTTTTCCTTCATTCTCTTTCTCTTCTGCTGCGGCCACTCAAGCTGAGCGAACGATTAGAGAAGGCGCTAGAAACGACTGGTCTCGGCAGGAGATTAGGGACGTTTACGACTCTCCGGTTCTCGATCTGCTTTTTCATGGAGTTAGTATTTCTTTTTCCTATTCTTGCTTCTTTGGCTGGTTGGAATTTGGAAATTCATTTACTGAAGGGAGTTTTTTTTTTTTTCTATTTTTGTCTATGAAAATGCAGAAAGA
This sequence comes from Begonia masoniana, assembly GCA_022432975.1. Taxonomy (NCBI): domain Eukaryota; kingdom Viridiplantae; phylum Streptophyta; class Magnoliopsida; order Cucurbitales; family Begoniaceae; genus Begonia; species Begonia masoniana. The sequence continues at coordinate 50,984,411 of CM039507.1, read as the reverse complement.
AATAACTTGGGCTGAATTTTTAGTTTCAATGCAGAGTTTCGTTTCTTCGAAAATAATGGTGGTATTGTACTTATTATGAAAATATGTAAGCAATCGTCTGTAGCTGTTATTATACTTATTCTTGCCGTCTCCGTCTAATAGAAATATTAATTTCTTCCAAGTTGAGGTTTTTGAATCTCCATGTCCTTTTTTATGAACGTTGAACGAGTAAAATCTTTACTAGATTTGTAAAGGACTCTGTGGGCATTGAAAAATGGTCTTTATTGCTTTGCTCGCCGAATGGAACTTTGTTTGTGACGTAGTTTTGATTATGATAATAAGAATGGATTGTAGAATTATAGGTTTCTAAACTATAATATTTAGCTTTTATATGCGCTTTTTTTTGCCTTATTCTTCTTGTTCAATTTGAGTTTTTTTTTTTCCCTGTTACTTTAACAAATATTAAAAGGGAACTTGATGATAATCCAGGCACAAGTTCACAGGCATGCTCACAATTTTAGAGAGGTGCAGCAGTGTACCCTTCTCTCAATCAAAACTGGTGGATGCAGTGAGGATTGTTCATATTGTCCCCAGTCCTCCAGATACGACACTGGATTGAAAGCTCAAAAACTTATGACTAAGGATGTTGTTTTGGAGGCAGCACAGAGGGTAAATGTTTGGTTTGTCCTCGCTTTATGACATTGGAGCTTAATTATTTTCCTTTACATGGAACTATTATATTACACTCACTCATGGAAGTTAAGAATGCTTAGATTGATGCATGGTATACTTCCAAATTGTGTTGCCATTAAACAGTTAATTCTCAACACTCAACTTTTACCTAATATGTGGGGTAATGTATGAAAGCATAGATATAATCAATAAGCAAAAAGAGTGATGGTCAGCCTTTAGTAAATTGTTTGACTCCCTTCCAGTTAGGAAAGCTGATTCTTGGTAGTCAATTGATGATGCTTATTGGCTCACCTACGATGAAGTACTAATTTTTGTGAATATAAAGGCAAAACATATTAATTGCCTCAATCAATACATGTTGTTTTTAGCATATGATATTTTATGTGTACGAACAATTTATTCATTACGACATGGTTCGAATGCTCTACCTTCTGCCTAGCAATGTTCCTCCCTGAATCGATTGCAATTGTTTTAGTATATTTATGGAAGATTTTGAGTCATTAAATATCCACTTTTTCAGTGGGTTGAACTTCAATGCAACTAGAGTTTTAACTCATATGCATTATTGTTGTTATAGATAATATTATATATGTACTAACAATTATTCGTGACTATATGTTTTCAATATTATTGACTATCAATTCATATTTATAGGCAAAAGAAGCTGGTAGTACACGTTTTTGTATGGGTGCTGCGTGGAGGGACACAATAGGCAGAAAGACCAACTTCAACCAGATCCTTGAATATGTTAAGGAAATTAGGTAATGGATTGATTCTTCAGAGACTGTTGCATTTAGTAAAGGCATAAATCTATTTTTTGCACATTAATGGCGCATAATACTGAATGGTTTTATTAATGAGACAAAGAACTATGCAAATTGTTTTTACCATTCTATATAAAAGTCAATTGAATATATCAATGCACAATGATGTACCAGAGGTATGGGGATGGAAGTTTGCTGCACCTTGGGCATGATAGAGAAACAGCAAGCTGTAGAACTCAAAAATGCGGGCCTCACAGCATATAACCATAATCTTGATACATCCAGGGAATACTACTCAAACATCATCACGACAAGGACTTATGATGAGCGTTTGAAAACTCTAGAGTTTGTCCGTGATGCCGGGATAAATGTCTGCTCAGGTACATTGAAAGTATAATGTGATCATTTTTAGAACTGTATACTGATGGAAGAAATAAATTTATGGCCGTTGGCATTCTTTCTTGTAAAGAAGTAATGTATTTGCCGAGTGCTTTGATTATAACTGAAATCTACTCTCCAACAACTAATAGTTTTATGGTAATCAGCAATGAGGAAGGAGGACGAGATCCGGTAGATTTGTATCTATTTATCCCTTCAGAGAGGGGAAATCTGTTGTTTGAATTGTGGAAAGCAAGATATGTGCATGGGGAAGGGAAACCGATTTACTTTTGAATTGGACGGTAGAGTTTTCATAATTGTAAGGTGGATCTCGGACTTTCATGCTAACTGGATCGTGTTAACTGTTTTAGGTTAACAGTAAGCACATTCGTACTTTTCTTTTTCGTTAGACATACTTTTTATTAGGATTATTTATTAGCATTAAATCATTGCTCAACTTTTTCCTCTTCTTGATCCTTAGCTTAAATTGGATTTCATGGTTGCTTTTTTTATAATAGAGAATGGTGAAGTGAGACCACATTTTAAGGTGATACATGACTGTTGAATTTCTGTCAATAGGAGGAATAATTGGGCTCGGAGAAGCAGAGGAAGACCGTGTTGGTTTACTGCATACTTTAGCAACATTACCTACACATCCAGAGAGTGTGCCAATTAATGCACTGGTAGCAGTGAAGGGCACGCCTTTGGAAGATCAGAAGGTAAGCCAAATTCATTTTGCGTTCTACTAATTATTTCTCAAGAAATCATTTTACCGTGCAAAGTGTACATTGTATATATTAGTTTGTTTTCCTCTCACAGCTTCAATATTTTGTGAAGTTGTGAGTTACCATGTGTTTTTACATGATGATATTTTCTTTTAGAATTTGTATTTTCTTCCATGACAAGTAGTTTTGGACTATATATATATACAGAGAGAGTGGAATACAGAGAACTGGACGCAGTGAGAGAGGAATTATAGATGGTGAGAAAGCCAGAGGTTAAGGGAAATACTGTGATGTTTCTATTAGTAAAATGTATTGAACGAAGCTCACCTTCCTTGCTTTCATCCATCTTTTCTGTAACAACACAAATGGAGATGCACTGTGGGGAAAGTGAACTGGGGAAGTGGTATAAATCCTTGCATGCGTTTTTTTAGATGCTTTGTTTATTAATTTCTAGTCTTCAAATTTTCTTTTCAGCCAGTTGAAATATGGGAGATGATTAGAATGATCGCAACAGCACGGATTCTGATGCCGGGAGCAATGGTGAGGTTATCTGCAGGTAGAGTTCGGTTCTCCATGCCTGAGCAGGCATTATGCTTTCTCGCAGGAGCCAATTCCATCTTCACCGGAGAGAAGCTTCTGACGACACCAAATAACGATTTTGACACTGATCAACTCATGTTTAAGATGCTTGGTCTGACTCCAAAGCCTCCCTCTTTCTCTGATGAACCAAGAAAAGCTATTGAAGAAGATAATTGTGAAGCCATTTCCAGTTCTGGTTGAGAGCATAAGCTTGTTCTCAACTTTAATGATGCACCTCTCTCTCTCTAGATAGAACCTGAAGAATTTTGACTCATTTGATTAGTTTATTATCTTGAATGAGTAATTCCATCCATAATCCTTTAGATTCCTTTGATCCATTCATTCGTTTTTTTATTGTATATTTCCCGTCTATTGATCGTATTGTTTGATTCGTATTTTTCATACCAGACGGGCACTTCCCCCATCTCAACATCGACAGTACCGCAAATCCAACTGGAAAAGATGAAGACATTGTAACAATTCCTTCATTGACTTTAATTGAACTCAAATTAATCTGTACAAGAATCAATAAAAGGTACCTTTTTTTTTGTTCTAGAATCATATATAAGGTGGTATGAAAATAAATTAGCAAACAACAAAATTACTCTGTTTTTGTCCTCGAAAAGGAATCGCCAACCGACAATAAGAAGTGCTCTCCGACCACTACTTCGACTGTGGGGTAACCCTCGATGCAATTGACCGTAATCTGAAAGGATAACATGAGAATATGCAATTTCAGGTTGATGACATGACAATACAATACACAAGTAATTGTATTAAAATAACAAACTAACATATATATATATATATATGCTACATGACATGCCTTGAACGGTTGGATATTTCGATATTTATTTATCATTTTATCGGTCACTGAAAGTTTGAAGTTTGTTTTTTTTTTTTCGTCAGAAAATTTGTTAGAATGAGTAAAAAACAAACCTTTCCACGTCCAAATTGAGACTCGGATTTCAGATTGGAAAGATCTCTGGATAACAAGTAAACTTCAAGACCTTGTGCAAATTTTTTGTCACCTGAAAGCCAAGTAAAGAACTCTCAACAACAGACACGAGACAAATGCAAACACTCTTACCATATTTTTGGGTTTAGGGAAAGGGCTTGGAAACAAGAAAGATAAAGGATATGATCCACTTGCGATACCTTCTAGTCGATAAGTAAGCATCGGCACATATTAGACATGGACACTCATCTAGCACAATATGACATGTCTGACATGCCAATAATGTCGCATTTTCTTCCCGACAAAAATATTAAGATATATTTCAAAACACCATGTACACAATGAGACTTTTGAGTACCTTTTTTAAAAGAAATACTAGTTTTATTATGAAAAAGAAATAACAATTTAGACTTAATTAGATGAAAAAACAACTATAAGACAAATATAGAACAAAAAAAGAAGAAAAAAAGACTATTTTTATTTATAAAGTATAATTACACACCAGTTTTCCATATGAGTGTTTGGCTCACCTTTGTATAGAGCAAGAATGGAGTCTGAATTGAACACAGGTGTGGGTCTGGCTACACTGATGGCAAATGAAATCCCAGAAATATTATGGAAATTTTCATCAGCTATGATAACCTACAAATTGTGAAAAGAGATAAATCCAGCGAAATGGAAAATCAATATGCAAAAATCGAATCCAAGAATTACAATCTAATGCAATGGGTAGCCGGGTTGGCCAGCCGAAATTGCATACTGGATAACAGCATAAAAACCGAGCCAATCTTACTTCTCCACTCTATAGACTCAAAGTTAGAGTGGCTTTGCTGTGTATCATATCAAAAAGGTATGATAACCCTAAAAAAAATAGCTTTCTCCTATTTGTAGATGACTTTAGGAAACAGTTGCTAAAAACAGTTTTAACTGTTTTCATTGATTTAATAAATAATAAATAAATTTTTAGTGTTTTTTGAGAACTTACTTTTTCAAAGATTTTATCCCATAATTTATCAAACTTTTTTGTTCTAATAAGATAAAAAGATCAAACTTAGAACATCATTTAATGCAAGATTCTTCACAACCAAAAATTAAAAACTTCATCTAGTCTGTGACTAGTATCAAAAAATGTAAATTTTATCCCATAATTTATCAAACTTTTTTGTTCTAATAAGATAAAAAGATCAAACTTAGAAACATCATTTAATGCAAGATTCTTCACAACCAAAAATTAAAAACTTCATCTAGTCTGTGACTAGTATCAAAAAATGTAAATTTTATCCCATAATTTATCAAACTTTTTTGTTCTAATAAGATAAAAAGATCAAACTTAGAACATCATTTAATGCAAGATTCTTCACAACCAAAAATTAAAAACTTCATCTAGTCTGTGACTAGTATCAAAAAATGTCACTTACTGCATATGGTGGCATTATCTCAGCTGGCAGCAAATGTGAACCAATTGCATCCCTAATGTAGAGTTCCTGTAAATGAATGTACGAGGGTTATTGGACAAGGTTTAATAATTTCCTTAATCTTTTGATAAAAAATTAGAATGGAGGATAAGAAATTTTCTGAAAAGAGAAAAAAAAAAAACAAGTGGCTCAAGAAAGAACAAAAAGAAAAAATGGTTACATACTAATGCTGAGAGTACAAGTCAATTTCCTATCATCCATACTAACGAACATATGATATCATAACAACGTCAATACTAACACAAAACCTCACCTGGCTATGTAAAATCCGCTCTGAAATTGATCTATCTTCGTCTAAGGACTGGAAGTAGACTTCCACCATGTCGGTAGGTTCAAGAGCAGCTTTCTTCCGCAACTTCTGGATTCTATTAACAATCTAATGGATGCAAATGTAGAATCATTAAAATATGTTTAAGGTTTTTGATTCATGTATGTTGCAGATACAGAGATACTGTTATAAGTATCTGCATCATGTCTTAAATTCTAATCAGGTGGTCTGAGTGAGTCAAATATGAAAGGATACTTTGTTTAGTTGCACTTTATTCTACAAACTGATGAACATGTTTAAATTAATGATATTCATAACTATCCATGAAACCCATTACCCAGCATTAAAGACATTATACATAGCAATATATATATACATTATAACAATATTATGGGCATGTTTATGTTGTGTAATTTACCTCGCGAGCAAGTCCAGCCTCAAATAATGATTCATCAGGTCGTAAATCCAAAATCACTAAAACATCACCTACAAAACACGAAAGTTGTGATATTACCAACAATTAACTATTGTACGGCAGTTTTTTTGTTCCTTTGAATATCCAAACTAGACAACACCTTGAGTTGTATTTTTGCTCTCTTAAGTACGGACACATGTTATCCTCCCTATCTTTACTCTTCTTGTTCAAATAGAAACTTTCTTCCTTACCATAAAAAATAAATTCTCCTAATGGGATCTTTTGATGGTGTAGAGTTTTTGACGGGGACTAGATAATAGTGATTCAAGAATTGATTTCTCACTCTCACTTTGTATTATATTTTACATAACAATACCCACTTTTTGATTACTGAAAAGTAAAAATAAACAATCCTCACCATCTCCAGCTGCATCAATCTCCTTTTCTGTCAAACCATCAGGACGCTTAAAATCACGAACAACCTAAAATCAAAAGGGTATTGCGACGTTAAGTGTCTGTCTCACCAGTAATAAAAAGGAACAAATAAATAAGTCGGAAGAATCAAAGTAATCCACCACCATCAGATAGTATGGAGTGCTTTTTACAGCCTAAACATTACAATCAAATACAAAATGTAGAAGAAGAGCAGAGTTCCAAAAGATGAAAACATTGTTTTAACTTAATATGCAGTATTGATGAATTAAGTTCCAAATTATAAAGTATGGATGCAGATGCTGACAAGCTAAACAGTAGCAAATCTCTTTTTTAAAAAAAAAAAAACTGAAAAAATGAATCCCCTGACCGTAGTCACAAATCGTACACCTCACTTTACAATGTTATCATATTCAACCATATACATTCAAATTGGTAATAGAAAGCACATAAAAGAAAAAATTGTAAGTAGACGGACTAATCATCAAACAAGGAAGCATTACCTTTATATCAGTTAACTTTAAACAATGGCTTGCAACAGTAATTTCTCCAGCTTTCTCAAAGGCCAAGATATTTTCCTGTGACAATGCTTTGACTTCCTTCGCAACGATGCCCATAGATTTTCCAAGACGTTTACCTAACACGCTGAAAGAAAACAGCAAACTAAATAAAATTGTAACAAGACAGAAAGCTCATGCGAGATTGTAGCACTTAAAATACCTAAAATCTGGCTCTGCACGCAAAGAAGCATACTTCAGGGTATCTTTACATGGCACAAGAGATCTTATGTTTAGTTCCTCCAGCACATACTGCACAGAAATGGCTAACAATAAAGCGCAAGCAATGATGCAAAAAAAAAAAAAAATTATGTATGTTATTGGAAAATAGCAGTGACATCGTATGGAGACAAGCTAGACTACAGTCACAAAAACTAACAAAACTAATTTCAGTTGAAACTCATCCTAATCCACCTTAAACAAAAAAAACGAAAAAATACATAAAGATGTCCCATGTGTGTATGATAAAATATGACAAAGTATAACTTTATACAAACCTCTCTCAGCTTTCCAGCAATGTCGTCTAGAAAGTCTGCATCGGGATGTACCACTACCATTTCCCTGTACAAAATAAATTAATAATATATAAAGGCATAATTTACAAAATTATATTATGCAAAATGGATGATAATGCTGGAAGCGAGGGCATGGAGATTGGGTGGAACACAAAGAATCATTCACAAGGACAGGAAGTCGTGGAGAGAAAAGTTAGATTGAAATGTACTTTATAAAGAGGTATTCAAAAGGGTATAAAAATTTGAAGAATGCACTTCTACAGTTTTGTGACAGGTTAAAAAATGGCTTTTTTCCAAAACTCTTGAGAGATGATTAAAGTTGATCTGCTCATGGTCTTTGAGGAATTTCATTGAAGCTGTGTTGTTAATGCAAAAACTAATAAGACCTATTTATGAGTACTTCCAAAGAAGTTTAAGTCATAGAATTTGAAGGACTTTAGGCCTATCACTTTGTTGACCAACCTCTACAAAATATTGCGTAAGGTGTTGTCTTCATAGATTAAGGATGTCGTCAAATACACACTTTCGAAAGAAAAGGGATTTTTATAGCGGGCATGAACATTCTAGACTTCTCCCTAATTGCAAATGAAAGTGTTAAGGATTAAATATAGGGGAAGAAGAAAAGGGTTGTCATCAAAGTTAATTTCAAGAAAGCCTATGATCACGTTGACTGGGGTTCTTTAAATTTAGTCATACAAAAGAAAGGGTGTTTGTTACTCGGTGGAGGAAGTGGATTTCAGGTTGTTTACCCACATCAAATTTTTCTGTTCTTATTAATGGTCATCATAGAAGTAAATTTGAAACCACCAGAGGGTTCAGACAAAGATATCCACTTTCACTGTTCTTATTTTCACTTATTGGTGCTGTCCTTAAGACATCCTAGAGAGTAGTTTTTTACACTTGACTTGTGTATCCACGAAGCATTTCCATCACTGCGCCATTTAAAAAAGATGCCTTGTGTTGCCAAATAGATGCTCGTTGCATGGGAAGAAGACGTGGACTATCATTTATTGCATTGTGAGGTTGCAATAGTTTTATGGTTTTGGGTATTAAAGTGTGTTAGGTGATGTAATATTTTATGTGGAATTTTCTTTCGGTTGTAGTATACTGTTTGGAGATTTTTGTCGAGTTTAGAGAGGTTTAGGAATTCCCAAGCATAAGAACTACTTTTTATTGAATCATGCGGTGGCTTATGTTTTGTGGTCTTAAACAGGAGAGTGTTAAGGCCTTTGTTGGGTGTTGAAGAAGTATACAGGGAAACTAGCGAGAAGGTTACAGAGAGGTTGAGATATTCTGGATGAGTGTGACACTTTCGGTATTGATAAAGGAGATACAATGTTAGTTTGGCATAATAATTGGCATGGTCAAACCAACCTTGACCGAGATTCCAAGACCTTTTTTGGAGCTGCAACAAAGAGGCTTTAGTGGCACATATGGAAGATCCAAAGGGCAACCCTATATGGCTGCGGAAACTGTCTCTTTAAGAGAGCTGAAGCATGATGAGATTATTTTTAAGAGGTACCGGAGGATAAGAAGAATCATGACAATATATAGTAGAACTAGTTTCTTTTTATCAAATGTTTCACAAGAATTGATTTGGTAGAAAGAAAAAAGCCAGATATATCCATCATTTACTTCTCCTTGTCCATTTGATTATTCTCCTTGCATGTATGGAGATAGCTTGAGGTGGACGAGGTAATATTGAGGTCGGTGAAGAAGTAAAAGTTGGAGCGAAACATTTTTGAAGTGGCAACAAAAGAGGATTTTCAAGGCTTAGTGTCTGTCTCCTTACATTTTTTGGTGCTTTGAACCAATTGCCATAGAGTTATTCTTTATGACATAAAGCCCCATTTAGATAAATGATACCTTCATAGATTATTTTTATATGGGTTGGATAAGACAATAAGATATTCATGAGATTTATATAAAAATTGTTTGGCTTGAGCTTTTTTTCAAGCTCTCCAATTTGTAATTATTTTTTTCGTTCACAAGTTTTTATTACTTTTCAAAAGACAAGATATCAAGACTTACAGGAATTTCTTCTACAAAACTCTTTCCCAATGAGAGAAGGATTTCTATCTTCTTTGTTTAGTTGGATACAGCAGTGTGCTTGTTTTTTATAATTTCTTTTTCTAATACGCATCTTTTCAAGAAGCTAAGAAAAATAAATGGAAGAAGATGCAAATTAAGAAAAAAATAAAATCTATTAGTGCACCTGAGGGGAGCTTTAAGAGGCTTGTTGTGCCGTTCTCGAATATTGCGAGCAAGGTCAATAATTGTCGTCATTCGCGAAACACTCTGTTCGATTCTTGCATCTCTCTGTAAAAGCAATTTGCTAATAATATCATACAATGGAGACAAAACAACAATAACAAGTGCACAATAGAAAATCAAAACATTTATAAAGAAAAACAAAATGCTTCCCTGATAGATACTAGCATAAAAATATTATTAAGAATGGTAAGACAAGCAAGCAGCTTAATACAGAAACAACATTTTATAGGCTCCATTAAATTCCAAATATTCACTCCTTAAATTAGAAGATAATATTTCATGAAGAACTGATCAGATGGAAGTTTGCTTTGAAATACAACACAAAGATTACCTTTCCTTCTTCTTGAGGAAAAGAACAATAATGAATGCTTTCCTCCGCTCCATCAGAAACTTTACGTAAATTTTGATAAAGCGCTTCAGTAAAGAACGGTGTAAATGGAGACATGACTTTACAAGATGTTAAAAGTACCTGAAAGGCAAATGTAATGCCAGTGATTGTCATAATCTCATAGACACTTTTTTGTAGCGAATCTCAAAGAAAAGTATTGATGTCAACCAACACAAGCTAGGATGAAAATAGAAATGGTAAGCCAATTGAAATATTCAAACATTAGAATTTTTCCTAAAACAAGAAAATAGGACTTCAAATCTGCCGATGGAGGGGAAAAAGATACATCTCAGATATTTGATGGGAAAAATTTCCTTGATTATCTTGTCTTCTAAGATGGTCAAGGACAATTCCTTAGAGTTGATCCGGGCAGATCTATTTAGTTCCTCTGGAATTTCCCATAAATCGTCCATGTGTGACCTTTAATTCAAAAAACATTGTTGCAGAAATAAAAAATTTCCTACTCAGAAACATGTTGTAATACTCATTTTATAACATAGCAGTATAGAAGAACTAGATTCAACCAGACATCCAACAGAAATTCTCAAGTTAATAAAACAAAGCAGAAGAGGAAAATGATAATTTAAAGCCATTGATGAAAAGTCATGACAAGAAATATAAATTATGGTAACAATACATTGTAAAGCGTTGAGAGTGCTGTTCTGCAGTCTTCTTCTCCAGTACGACCTTTTAGTCTCTTACGGTTGAACCTAACGTAAATATTTGTAAGGTTGTCAAGAAATTTTAAAAGATAAGGGACCACCTGCAAGGTCACCAGCATCAATGTAAGTGAAACAGGTTACAAAGATACAGGGGAAAAGATGAAATAGGGAGGAAAAACAACTAAGAATATTTCAGAAGGAAAAAAATCTGATGAGAAAAAATAATAAGATATAATATGCAGTATTTTACAGAACCCATCAGGACAATATCTAGGATCTTAGTCTCTGTGTCTAATGACCATATCCAGAGAAAAATAGTTTGAAGATAATCATAGTCGGCCCAAAAAATATTAATTTGAAGATATTGTTGTATTCTTTTCCTTTATTCAAAGAATTACATTACAGCATTTTCATAAGAAACAAAGTTTTTATTTAAAATAGACTATAATGTACATGAAAAGGAGAATAATGAATTGTCTCAAAAGAAGTTAAACAGCAAGATTAGGCCTTTATGCTACAGCTATGATCTTTTAGTAAAACATCAAAGAAACGTTAATTTAACCGATAAAAGGTTTTAATAATAAATTTCACCAGCAACCAAAGTACATAGCATCGGTTCTTAAGTAGTAATTACTAGATAATTGAAATAAATAACATCTAAAAGATAACACTTGAGTTACCGTGTAAAGTCGATAACCATCCATTTCTTGGCGGACAAAAAACACGAGACTCTGAGTAGCCGAGTTTATCCATTGGTCAAGCACATTGGATGACTTCTGAATGGTAGCTTGGTTTCCTGGAAAAAATGGTGCGAACCCCTCAACTTCAAGCCTCTTGGCATTCTGAACAAGGAATCTATATGCGTTGTACCATGGGAGGAACACATCCCTAACCTGTGAAGAATTCAATATGCAAACATAAAGATAAAAGGATTTTTCTTTTTATTAAAAATGAAATGTATTAAGAAAAGAATATACAAAGCGTCAAGATGGAAAAAAAATACTCCCTTACAAGAAACATGTTAGGTTGCCTTTACTCTCCAAATTAACCAGAACAATCACACACAAACAACAAAATTGTATTGCACTTTCCAGAGAATAACCGAACCACACACCACCTAAATGCGGAGGAATTATAGAGCCTCCACTCTCTCCCTTACAGAGGAATTATAGAGCCCTTGCACTCTCCCACTTTTCCTTCAATATTTTTCTCCTCGTAACACTCCCCTCCCCACACATTTATATCCCACAAAATAACAAATTCATAACAACTTTAATAATATTTCCTAATCTACCATTTACTAATATATTCCTAACAATACCGGCCGCCTAAAATTTCACCTTGTCCTCAAGGTGGGATTAAAATCTTAAATCCACAGAGGCGAGCGTATGCAATGAGGGTCGAATTCGGGCTGGGCTCGCTGGAAGATTTTGGCCCCTAGACTGAATTGGTCACTGGGCTGTTAAGCCCAATTTGTGTGGGTTGGCCCCACTCTTTCCTGGACCCGGTCCAGTTGGTTGAAAGAGGGCCAATTTCTCTTCAACCCGCGGTGCAGCTTCTTCCTCCTCTGCGTGGGTCATGGCGTCGTGAATCAAAAGAGAGAGGAAGATCCCGAGAGCTTTGCTGAAGTCTACCAACCACCGCCTTGTGTCTCTCCCCGAGATCAAGTCAGTGAATGCCATACGCTGGAACGAGGTCGCCGGAGGAAAGTGGCTAGCAAACGCTGATTTCGTGGGTCGTGCTGCGCACGCAGCTGAAGCCGACGCCAGGGACCGCACTAGGCTCGCAGGGAGGGCTCGAACCAGGGCTGGCTGAGTGATCGCTGGGTCACTGGGCAGAGTCGTCGAATGTCCAAGCGCTCTAGCTCCCCCTAACAGCTCGACAGTCCTCCCGGAGAGTCTTTGCCCTCTTCGTCACCGAGCTTCAGAGGTGCTGTTTTCAAGGTTTCTGCTAGTAAGTCTAGCTTCACCAAGATCAGCGCCATCATTCGCTTCATCTCTAGCAGCAGAGCGAGATTTTCCTTGATGGAATCCATCGCCTGTCGCCACTCACTGTGAGCCATCCGTTCGATGCTCACGCCTGAATTCTCCCTTCCTGCCTCAGCTGGGTTCTGCTTCTTCCTCAGGTAACGTTACTCTGATACCATTGTTAGGTTGCCTGTACTCTCCAAATTAACTAGAACAATCACACACAAACAACGAAATTGTATTGCACTTTCAAGAGAATAACTGAACCACACACCACCTAAATGTGGAGGAATTATAGAGTCTCCACTCTATCCCTTACAGAGGAATTATAGAGCCCCTGCACTCTCCCACTTTTCCTTCAATATTTTTCTCCTCGTAACACTCTCCTCCCCCCACATTTATATCCCACAAAATAACAAACTCATAACAACTTTAATAATATTTCATAATCTACCATTTACTAATATATTCCTAACAAAACAATCTGCACAATTGATGACCTCTACAATTGTAATGTTAAGAAAGAAAAAGTAACAAATTATTTTTTACTCACAACACCAAAAACTCCATCCTTCTTGAAACGCAAGGTTTCCCCCCGCACAACTGGAGAGTTTATTAGGTATAATCGCAATGCATCCTGCATGACATTCAGGAAGCAGAGACTGATTATGGGAATAACATGCAATGTAAGAAGCAGGTTGAACTGTGAGAAGAATATACAGACAAAAATTGATAACTAGAAAGGAAAAGAATGAGCTATGAATATGAATAAAGAGGTGAACTCACAGCCCCATAGTTATTAATAATCTCCATTGGCGAAGGGTAGTTTTTCAACCTTTTACTCATCTTCTTTCCATCCTCAGCAAGAACAAGTCCATTGCAAATGAGATTCCTAAATGCAGGCTTCCCAAACAAAGCAGTAGATAGAACCATGAGAGTATAAAACCTGCATTATAAGAAACAATATACTATTCTTTAAGCAAATAAGTATCGTATATAATGACATCAATCAAAAGTTAGACTTCATAGCGATGAAAACCAAGTAATAGTGTCAAAAAACATCTAGAATAGTTTCACCCAAGCAACAACCATGGTAACACACAAACTATGTTTGCCAAACACAAAACAGATGTGAATTAAGAAACCAACCATCCACGAGTTTGATCTAGCCCTTCAGCCACAAAATGACCTGGAAAGTTCTTCTCAAAAAGTTCAACATTCTCGAATGGATAGTGAATATAAGCATATGGCATGGATCCACTCTCAAACCAACAATCAAAAACCTGAAAAGACAAACATCCATCCATTGATAGGATCAGACTTGACAATTTGTAAAAGCCAAACGGCAGAAAGGAACACTATGTTCCACCAACGACTAAAAGGGCAATTTGTATATTAAAGAACCTCATCCCCGAGTGGAGGCTTTTCTATGAAAATTTACTGATAAATACATGACTATTTCCCACATGATTGTGATGCGAATATAACTATAATGCGGACCATTAAGTAAAGCAACATGTTAGGTAACAATCAAGTGTTTAATAAGAAGAAGCGAAAGGTTGAAAAGAAATGCTAATTTAGTTTAAAACTTAATGCATTAGTGCTAGCATCTAATTGTTATTATTATTTTAGCTTTTTTATACGGACCCCTTAAGATTTAATATAAAACACAAAATAAAAATTACAAAATAATCAGACGTTCGAGAGATCTGTTAGCTCTCCCCTTAAACTATTTTTCCAAAAGATGATTTTCCAATGCTACAACAGTCTCATCCCTTGAATGGCAATTTCAGAAAAGTCACATAAGAAAAGCGCAATAAAATTTGAAAATAAACAAATAACCAAAGAATATAAAATTGTCAAAAACGTCTAAAAAGGCTTTCCTTGATCAAAGAACAAGGCCAATAAACTTACATCTTCAACCCGTCGAAGCACACCATATTCAGGACCACGTCTAGATGGGATCGTAATATGATCAATATTGTGCCGGTGTAGATCAAAAACCTGTAAAATGGAATGAGATATCAAAAAGGGTTTAATATTGTCCCAGGCAGTATAAAATAACATTGGAGATAATGGTGTCTTTTCTTGCATTGAGCTATGGATCACCAACTTTTAGGAGCATAAAAAATAAAAATAATAATAAAAGAAAGGATATGGACTCCATAGAAGCTCATAGAAACTTATCCAAAAAATGGAGTAGGAGACAGAGCCAGGTTGAATCAAAACAACTAAAGATACTACCATTATAAATAATCATTCTTTTCTTCCAGTAAAATAATGTGTATTATTGAATAAAAGGAGGAAAGTGTTGTGAAATTCCCATAAACGTTACAACAGAAATGAGACAACAGCTAGCTCTTTAATGCACTGATTGCTATGCACTTAGAATAAATAATTACACAAAGGTTGGCTTTGCTTTACAATTGCAACTTACGCAAGTAATAAAAAGAGTGAGAGACTAAAACCTTAGCGCCTGAGAGCTTCTCAAGTTTCTCAATGGAATCAATGACAACAACTTCCTCACTGTCCTCACTAATCCATACAGGTAGAGGCGTGCCCCAAAATCTACTTCGACTGACAGCCCAATCTCTTGCATTTTCAAGCCAATTATGAAACCGCTTTTCCTGTCATGTAAATAAAAAAAACTGAGAAAAAAAATTGAACTAATTCATTCATTTTACAAAAAAAAAGAAATTTATTAAAAAAAATAATATACAGTGTACCGAGTGGATCAAATGTGTAATTCATATAAGTAATCATTCTTGTCAATGCAAGATCAATTTTCAAATTACTTATTATCACATAAGGACAGCTTTCAGAAATAAACAATTACTGACTTCTTTAACAGCATATCCAAGGCATCTTAGTCTCTATTAAATATTCCAAAGCCCTAACAAGTTATGTGTTTTGTGTATTACAACTAAAATATTAATGTCATGGGGTCTGGATAACACAACGAGGATTGGTGAATGACTAATTGTGTCTGATTTCACTCAATAATGACATCATAATTGGTTCCTAGGTTTGGTCTGTGTAACAGCCCGTCAAGACAACGAAAACTCAAATTTGAGGGCTCAGCTCATACTGGGTACACAATCTCACATCATTTAAAAGAGTGAAAACTGAATGGTTTATATGTATAATTTTCTTCTCTACCTAATACAACGTGTTTTTAGCTACACCAAAAACAATACTGACTGGTTTTGATCCAAAACGAACAATGTTATATTAAGTGAACGGAAGATGTTACAATATGACTCGATGATGATTCTTTTATTGACCAAAAATATCTTTTATTTCAAGTTATCTCGTAGTACCCCTCAACGTATGAATAATAAAACAAGAGTAATTGATCAAAAGCAGACAAGAACCAAAGATGTTGCAATCTTACTAGAAGATGATTCTTTTTTTGATAAAAAAAATATCTTAACAAATAAATAACAAAATAAGAGCAATTGATCTAAAGCAGACAATGTCATATTAAGATAATTGAAAATGTTACGATCTGACTTTCTTTTTTTGGCCAAAAATATCTTTTATTTGAAGTTATCTCGTAGTGCCCCTCAATAGTGCCCCTCAATAGATGAATAACAAAACAAGAGTAATTGGGTTTAAATAACATATAAGGTAAACAAAAAATGTAGAAAGAATTAAATGAGACCAGCAAAAGAGCCAATATTTATGACATAATTTCATTCTGAATTATTCTTCTTCAATGATCAATATTTCATGAGCAAAGAAGTTCGTATAAATAAAATGTTAATTAAATTTTGGAAAAAAAAAACTTGTATTGAACAGTTATTTAGAAGTTTTACATGCATATAAGGAAAGGAAGAAGTACGTTAGTTGGTTTCTATTTTGGATACCCCTAGCGGGGTAAAACTTTGCCAGAGTTCATGAAGTTCATTCAATGCTTAAATATCCAACTCCCTTCAAAAGAGCTAAAATTTACATAAGAGCAATAACTGAATCAAAGAAAACATAAGAGAGATACGAACATCTTTCAATGAATAATCAAACCTTTACAAAATCAGGAACCCAATAAGTCTGCTGGTTGTTTTCTAATAATTGTTCCTTAATCTTCTCAACTTGAACAAACCTAACAAAAAAAAATTGCCTTTTATGAGAAACATGCAAAAGAGCAAACCAAAAATCTACCTTAAACAAATAAATGCCACAAAAAAACCAAACTTGAAAACCCGAAAGTCCCTCAATCACGATTAAGAAAAAAAACTTAGGGTATGATATCACATAAATGAGCATAAGATACTCCACGAGAAGCAAGGAACCTATTCTAGAAAATCTTATCGACTTATACTTACAATTGAACATCAAGCCAGTTTAGATAGGCATGCATACTAATACTCGATGCTCTTGAAAAACCAACCGCATGTTCAACTAAACTACTACTCTGAGCACATTCCATGGAGATGAATAATTACGATGTCAAGTTTTCAAGGAGTTTGCATGCCATGAAGAAACTATAATATTTTTCAGTAATCAGCTGTTTAAGAACAAATGAACTGTAATAGAGCTCACCAACTAGGAACAGCTCGGTAAATAAGAGGAGTGTCAGATCTCCAGCAAAAAGGATAGGAATGGGTAAAGGTTCCAGATTTGATAAGCCTCCCTTTGGCCTGAGTAAAAATATAAACAAACCTTTACAAGAAATATGCAAAGGACACAATTCCTAATTATAGCCCAAATTCACCTGATTCTATCAGCAAATATTTTTTATTTTCACATGATTAGGGTAACAAAACTTCGATATTGGTAGAATAAAATCTTCTAGAATAGTTTTTAAAAAGTTTGCAACAGTAGCTATATAGAGCTAAGAAAGTAATCATAAATAACGGAAAGTATAAATTTAAGTATTCTTGCTTACAAACTAATCTAAATAGCTAAGCCCTTTAGAGCAACTATCAAACACACAAAATCTGGAATAATAGATACAAGGAAAGATTCTAATATACACAAATCTTCTACCAAGTACCAATATTTGCTGTCTTTTTTATACTTCTGATAAAACAAGAAATCTATTCATGTTTATCTGAAATAAACTACCAATAAAGCTATAAAACAATAATGATATCTAATTTATAGAGCCTCGATATCATCAAAACATTGCAACAATAAAATAGATTTCTTTTTATTATAACACAGGTCCTAATTGCATTAAATAACGATATTACTGCATGACCACAAGACATTTCCGCAAACCGTACCTTCACTGCTTCAATAATATCCTTATCTGTATCCTTGACATAGCACCCGACGAAGTCAGTAATTTTGGCACTGAAGCAGCCATCATCATCCACTGCCACAGTTAAATTCTCACCCTGCAAGCCAAAAAAAACACTCTCGGAAAATGAATTTCATAGGACTCACAACCAGTGATCTTTTCATTTAAATTGTAAAATAGTGAAGTAAAAAAAAAAAAGAACCTTCTTGATTATTTCATTCTGAATGCAGACTCTATAATCATCTTCACCAAATGCTGGAGCACAGTGAACAATTCCAGTACCACTATCATCTGTTACATAATCATCGGAAACAACTCTAAACGCCACATCAAGAAACTCCTTAAAGTAGTCAAACAACGGTTCATACCTGCAATAATGAATTCACATTAAATTCTTTCAACACTAAACCCAAGGAGGTCACTCAAAGCATTCAACGAATTAGATACACAATAGAAAACATCTCAAAGTTAATTGCAAAACTGAGTTCTAATAAAAGTGCTCACTTCTTTCCCACAAGGGCAGCCCCAGAGACTTCCTCCAATACCTCAAAAAAATCTGTTGGGTCTTCAGTTTTTCCAGTTGAGGATCCCTTTATTTTTGGATTGGATTTTTTAAGATCGCCAATGGAACTATTGGCTGCATTCGATTTTGCTTTCTCATTCGGAAGCGCTGATAACCGAGATTTGGCAACCACATACACTTTTCCTGAGAACTTGTTCCGAACCTAGAATTAAATAGTCAAGTATCACACAAAAAGGTAAGATGCCATCACATGTTACCTACGGTCATCAATATTTTACTCTTCACGTTATGTTTTTTCTTGTATTTCAATTTCTTTTTCTCAGTAGGCATCATTTTATAAAAAATGATCTATATAGAGAGGAAGAACCTACAAAAAATTGTCATCATTTTAACAATAGTAGTAAGACTTACTACTTGATGGCATTACAATGATCATGAATAAAAATAGAAATGCAAAAAAAACTTCAAAAAGAAAGTGCAGAGAGAAGGAAACTATGAAAATGTTCTAAAATACCTAACTCATTATTCAATAAAAAAATTTGAAACAAGTACTAAGTACGCAAATGGCCCTCATAGTTTGCCTTGTTTTACTTTGATCCTCATAGTATTTTTTTCGCATTGATTCGCATGATAGTCAATATTCTAATGGGGCACAGTCATTCATTAATTTGATCGTTAAAGTATGCTCTACTGATGTACAGAATATGCATAACGCAGGAAAGATATTACAAACGTTCAACTCCACAAAGAATCAACACTCCACAAAACTCCAGCAACTACCCTACCCTTTCCCCACCAAAGGAGAGAGTGTTACAAAAAATCTATTAACTACTTATCAATTGCATCTTTAGACACTTCAGGAGACAGGAAATGCATCTCATTTTTTCAATTTTTTTCAATAAGACTCCTGATTTATGTACATCAAAGTACATAATGCTCATTTTTTAATATTTTTAATTCTCTTGGATTAATGATGTTGAAAATCGATCGCGCATCGGAAAAAGAAAGCACGGAAAACAAGAACACCGAAATTTATGTAAAAAATCCTTACGGGTAAAAATCACGAGTACAAAAGAAATTCCTTATGATTAAATCAAGATACAATAGTAAAACAGAGATTTACGACTCAATCATCAATATATAGAGAAACAACACAGCCTTAATATTGAATATGAGTCCGACCTGACCCAATTACGATCCGGGTCACACTGAACTCTAACAAATAAGATAGAAGTTATTATGAAAAAAAGCTTCAGCAAGCTTCCCTATATTTCTAATAGCACGCAATCTAAGCCTTCATAAGCTTCATGTTGTTACGTTGTGGATGATAGGTAGAACGTAATGTAAAATAACACAAGAAAATAATCACAAATCTAGAATAAAACCCCTAAACTCGGAAACCACAACTCTGGTATAAACACAAAAATACTCTTCTCAAAGAGATAAAAGCATTCATTTGATAATAGATGATAATCGATTGATAATCTCCTAAACATTTTCACCCACTATATAGACTCTCTTGGACAATTTCAAGTTACTTTCACCCCTCACACACTTCACTTTTGTGCTCATAACAAACCATAACCCCACTAATTCTTAAGCATCTAATTACATTGGTACCCACAATAATTCATTTTACCTTATTTCCTATCACATGCACTAATACTACACAATTGAAGTTAACAATAAATTTTCCAAGCTAAATGGATAATGTCTTGAAGAGAATCTAATATTAGGCTAAAACATAAAACCTATTGTCCTTACCCAATAATAACAACGAGAAATACTTAAAAAGAGTAAATGTCAAGAAAATTATCCAAACCTTCACATATACAAAGTTCGCATTAACACAAAGGGCAAGGTTACTTGGAAGAGTCCATGGAGTTGTAGTCCAAGCCACAAAAGCCGCATTGTCTGGATCGTCAACTACTGGAAAAGCAACCATTATTTCAGGATCAGGTACATCCTGAGGAAGCGAGAAGCATTAAATATCATTGGAAGCAGTTTAAAAAGTTCGCCAACACTACACTATCAATTGTTGTGAAATCCAACTGTGTACTTGAACTTCAATCTAGAATAAACCCCTAAACTCGGAAACCACAACTCTGGTATAAACACAAAAATACTCTTCTCAAAGAGATAAAAGCATTCATTTGATAATAGATGATAATCGATTGATAATCTCCTAAACATTTTCACCCACTATATAGACTCTCTTGGACAATTTCAAGTTACTTTCACCCCTCACACACTTCACTTTGTGCTCATAACAAACCATAACCCCACTAATCTTAAGAAGGAATTAATGGTACCCACAATAATTCATTTTACCTTATTTCCTATCACATGCACTAATACTACACAATTGAAGTTAACAATAAATTTTCCAAGCTAAATGGATAATGTCTTGAAGAGAATCTAATATTAGGCTAAAACATAAAACCTATTGTCCTTACCCAATAATAACAACGAGAAATACTTAAAAAGAGTAAATGTCAAGAAAATTATCCAAACCTTCACATATACAAAGTTCGCATTAACACAAAGGGCAAGGTTACTTGGAAGAGTCCATGGAGTTGTAGTCCAAGCCACAAAAGCCGCATTGTCTGGATCGTCAACTACTGGAAAAGCAACCATTATTTCAGGATCAGGTACATCCTGAGGAAGCGAGAAGCATTAAATATCATTGGAAGCAGTTTAAAAAGTTCGCCAACACTACACTATCAATTGTTGTGAAATCCAACTGTGTAGCTTGAACTTCAATCTAGATAACAGAAACGAACTAAATCCATCCATAAGAAACAAAATGAAAATTTTCATATAGCGTGATGTTAAGAAAAATATAAGATATTTGAAAAGCAATTCATACAAGTTGCAAGACAAATAATTAAAAAAATTTCTGATAATATACCTTATAGTTCTGACTGGCTTCGAAATTCGAAACTGGTGTCTTGCACCCAGTACTATATGGCATGACCTGCCACAGCATTAAGTAAAAAAAAAAAAGTTAAAATTGTAAAAAAATTATAACTTCGAAGATAAATTGTTATAATATCAAATCAATTAGTTGAGAAGAAAGCATCCCCTGTTCGACTACCAAATGAGAAAACTAATTTTTACATGACCAGGTCCATATAATGCTGAATTCCAAACATCGGTAAGAGAAAAAAAGAAAAAAAGAAGAAGAAAAAGCTGGAGAAAAATTAATTTGTTCTTGGCTTGCCCAATTAAGTAGTAAAAACAGCAAATCTAAGGACTGACCTTAAAACCTTTATACACAAGACCTTTGTCGAATAATTGAGCAAAAACCCACCAAACACTCTCCATAAAATTCAAGTCCATCGTCTTGTAATCATTCTTAAAATCGATCCATCGCCCAGTCCGCGTAATGACCGTCTCCCACTCCTTCACGTATCTAGTCACGATGCTCCTGCATTCCTCGTTATACTTATCAATCCCCATTTCCAGCACATCAGCTCTCCTCTTAATCCCTAGCTTCTTATCAATCTCGTTTTCCACAGGCAATCCATGACAGTCCCAGCCGAATCGACGAGTCACGTGGTAGCCCAACATCGACTGGTACCGAGTAACAATGTCTTTAATAGTTCCAGCCAAAATGTGGCCATAGTGAGGAAGACCGGTAGCGAACGGAGGTCCGTCATAGAAGATGTACTCCGGGAGATTCTTCGTTCGCTCGAGCTGCGTCTCGAAGGCCTTGATTTCAGACCAGTAATGGAGAATTTTCTCCTCGTTGTTAGGGAAAGAGAACTCCTTTCCTTCGCAGACCTCGTCCATGGTGGAGTGAGAGAAAAGGGTAGGGCTTTGCACAGGCGGAGGAGGCAGGGTGGCGACGCAAATGAGGAAGAAGAGGGTTTTAATGCTTTGCTTTTACTTGCAGAAGTGGAAAGAGAAAGGGAAGCGTTGAATTGAAGTGATCAACAGCTTAGAATCGTATTATATATAATTTATAAATAAATTAACAATAAATAATTACTAAATTCATTAAAATCTTTTACCTAAAATTGGTCGTGACATGCAAAAAAAAAAATTACCGTCGTAAATTATAGTTATTATTACGTAAAACTCGATAAAAATGCGATGAATAAAATTGTAAATGAATTCGTTTTTGGGAGTTATAGTTTTTATTTTATTGGTATATTCTCACATTTCTCGCCGAATTTCCATCGTATGAGGAGAATCAGGCATCGACTCGAGTGAAAGCTTTAAGAAACAGAAGACGGTAAATCTGTCTTTTATCCGAGTCGATAATTATATGTTATTTGGACGAGTTATTTTCTCAAAATAACTCTAATTTTTTGTTTTATAATCAACTAAATGATTTTTTTTAAGATTCAGAACTCAACTCGCACGTAATTTGTTCACGTGTCTAATTTAGTTTTGTACACTCGATATCATCGCAACTAAAATTATGCAAACAAATGAATTATACGAGCAAATTTTGCGATTAACATGTTCGGCTCGGGTTAAAACTTATTGGTTAATCAATTTCACGATTGTTAGGCCTCTTCACTTGTAAGAACCCGACCACAAGCCTCCCATGGCGAGCGGGCCAGGCAGGGGCGAGACTTGGTGTTTCCAACGCCGATTGGGCCCGACACGAACTTCTCAGAAGTCAGAACTGCACAATTCACGTGACCAACGAGTAAAATGATTGATTATATAAACATTTCTTGATTTTATGTAGAGAGATAAGTGTTTGAGTTGGTTGAAAATTAATGGCGTTGATCCAAACTCCAAGATGTCCAACTGCATGAACATTAAATAATGGGAACAGGTAGGGGGTTTTGATTAAACGGAGCGAGTTCATACAGCAATATTTCCCTCTCGACTACAGAAATTCAATTTGCTCTTCGTCTGCTCTTGCATATAACCATGAATTTCTTGAAGGAAACCACCAACTGGCTCGCTCTTTTCCTTCTGGGTGTCGCCATTTTGTTCTACTTTTACAAAACGAATCAACGGCCGCGCTATTTTGCTTCAAATATGGCCGGAGAAACTCCCAAATCAGTGTATGATTTTACTGTAAAGGTACTGTTTGGTTACTGCGGAAATTTCAGTTCTGATGATCCATGCTTTTCTGGGTTTGCATTTTGTGACTATCAATAGATGGAGAAACTCCGAAGCCTATATGTGATTTCACTGTTAAAAGTATTGGATTCTAATTTTCTGAATAGAATCTAGATCGATGTGTGGTTTTAGAGGTTCTTGTTTTCAGATACATTCGATTTGGCTATAGTTGATTTTTTCGATTCTGGTGATATTTAAGTTCCATAATTTCTTTATGTTATTGCTGAATTCTGAGCGATATGCGTTGCAGGATATTCATGGGAGTGATGTAAGTTTGAGTCAATACAGAGGGAAAGTTGTTCTGATTCTGAATGTTGCTTCACAGTGGTAAACTTTCTAGACTATTTTCAGAGGAAAAAATGGTCTATTCATCAAGCTATGCAGATGAAAATTACTTAAATTAAGACTACTTTTAATTTTCTAAATGAAGACTGAGTAGGGGAAAAATCGTCAAATTGAAGAAATAATACAAAGATTTACAACGTGAATTTATACAAGGGGTATTTTCCCCTTTGTAGCTATTAGTTTGCATTTTAGCTCACTCCCTTAGCTTTAAGCTTCAATTTTTTGAGTTTGATTTTCCGAACTACCAATCGAGACTAACTTTTGTGGTGTAATTAATAAGGTATTATCTGTGTTTGAGTTCGGTAATCTAAATTATTTTTGGATTTGATCGATGGGCTTGCGTTACGGATTTCTTTTTGGGTTTCTTTATTTAAGTTGCGAAATTGGCGGCTGTAATTTGGTTTTTATAGTTAAAAAAAAAAATTATATTTGTAGTTTCTTCCCGAAAGAGTTTTTTCACATTAAAGTCTCGATGCCCAATTTCGTATTTTTCTTTTTTGTTTCGTTTTTTATTTCTAGCAATTAAGAAGGTAAGTATCAAAGAAAACTCTCTTTGGGCTTTTCCTACTCATTGTAACAAGACATTCTTATGTTTTGCAGTGGTTTTACGCAATCAAACTACAAGGAACTAAATGTCTTGTACGAAAAATACAAAGATCAAGGTTTGTAATTTAATCTTTAAACAGAAAAACTACACACAGTCTACTCTTTATTTTGGTCTCTTTTGAGAGAAACTCTGGTCTTTCATAG
Source organism: Begonia masoniana (assembly GCA_022432975.1). NCBI lineage: Eukaryota > Viridiplantae > Streptophyta > Magnoliopsida > Cucurbitales > Begoniaceae > Begonia > Begonia masoniana. Next base: position 50,959,431 of record CM039507.1, on the reverse strand, counting down.
GACTTGATGATTGTGGCAGGTTTTGAGATATTGGCATTTCCTTGCAATCAGTTTGGACGACAAGAGCCAGGAAGCAATGAGGAAATCAAGGATACTGTTTGCACAATGTTTAAAGCAGAGTTCCCTATATTTGGCAAGGTAAAACCACAATCCCATAAAGTTAGATTTAGGGTTTATTCCGAATCTTAGCATTATTGCTAGATTCGTAGTTGTTCTTCGTGTTATTCGGGGTCGCTACGCAACGGGGGTATGATATGGTTCTTAGTAGGCTAATATTTTAGTGAAGGAGTTTGCCAATGCTTTCCACTAAGTATGAGAGGGATGATGGTAAATTTCTAGAAATAGAATATGTTCATCCCTTTATCAAAGACGAGAATAAAGATGATGTTGAATTTCGAGAAATTTTGACTTGAAATAATTAACGTAGATCGACGTGAACGGGAAGAACGCAGCACCGATTTACCAGTATCTAAAATCACAGAAAGGGGGATATTTCGGAGATAGTATTAAGTGGAACTTCACAAAGTTTTTGGTAAACAAAGAAGGGAAAGTTGTAAAAAGATACTCACCAACCACTTCCCCTTTTCAAATCGAGGTTAGTTTATTTTGCTCTTGTCATGTTTGATCGAGAGAAAAGCTCTTTCTATGCATATTTTTCTTGTATTTTGCAGAAAGATATCTCGAACTTATTGGAATCTAAATGATTAACGGAAGCTCGTAGGTATGCCTTTTGCCTTAAAATTGAGCGAAGATGATTGGAAACTTGAAATTTTTGTTATTGTTTTGTGAAATAATAATGTTATATGTGTACTTTTTTTATTCAACTCTCTAAACATATTTGCTGACGTGACAAATAATGATCAGTGCAATTAAGTAATAAATTATAATAATTGCTGATATTTCAACAAATATGTTTAGATAACACAATAGTAAAGTAAACGTGACATTATTCTTTGTGAAATTATCGCCTGGTATTTCCCTCTTCTTCCTCTCTCTACGATTATTCTCTTTTCTCTCTCTTTCTAAAGGGCTTTTATTTTATTTTTAGATTAATTGACCAATGTTAAGCCATTGATTTGATCTCTCTAATGGCTGAAATTTAGTAAAGTGATTTAGCTTTAGACTATAAATTTGAAACTAATGGCCTACATTTTCTTGTTGCTGTGAATTTGCAGGACGTATTGATTATGGGTAAGGAAGCTAGTTTGGTGTTTCAAGACCTTAAAAATAAGCAAGCTTCTGACTATGTATGTTGCCTGCTTTTTCAGTTTACACTGTCCGAATATCACAATAATTCTCTCTCCTTCTCTCTGTCAACATATTTTAAATTAATAATAAAAAAAATTATATGAAGCGTGTTCCCAATTTCATGAAAGTGTCCCTTTTATCAAAATGGAAATTTAGTGTTTTTGCCATGAAATCTTTGATAATGAGCTTATTATGGTCTTTAATGGCAGACATTAATTACTCTTTTCAATTGGTTCTCTCAGTTTAGGAAAGTTGATTAATCGTCTTAACCACGTAATTAGTAGCCCGTTTTACAAAAAACGATGCCCAAAAAAGAGAGATTATAATTTAAGGCCCAATCGTCCATCAATTATGTACTTAAAATAATCGATCGACGAGTGTTTCGTAGACATGTTATTTTGTCATATGCTGTGCCTAAAATATAAAAAAGGTGACAAAGAATTACACGTAATCAAGAGATGGGTTGGCCACGTTTAAAAGGCCACACTTGCGTACAAGAAATTGAAGTTGAAAGATGGGGAGAGAATTTCGCAAGGAATTATGCCACTTGGAATGGGTCGTTACGTCAATGATTAGGAGAAAACTTGTGACGTGGCATTCAACTTGTATGAGTTTTGAAATAATTATTTCCAATTAAATTTTAAATTTAGTTGATTATCTTAAAATTGAATACTTAAATCATTAGCGCCCCGTAATCAAAGTCTCGTAATTTTTTTTTAGTAAATTTAATTCACTAAGATTGATTTTTCGGTCAATTTAAACTTCGAGACCGATTCGAGTCGAGCTAGATAAACCAAACAGAAACGGATAAATTTCTCTCGTCGAAGTGATCGGTCTCCGTAAAAATGTTTCGGGTAAATTTTGATTTCGTTTCTCGTATTTTTTTCATTTTTGGTTTGCTTTTTAGGCGAAGTTTTATTTACCAAATTGTTTTCACGCAAACGAATATTGTATTAATCAATGAATCCGCCAAAAAAAAAAAAAAGACCTCTAATAATTGGATGGGCAATCATTGAAAAATCAGTAACGTAAATCCAATCACCAAAACAAGCCATTCACTTTGTTAGAAAAGTCAGTCAATGGTCAGACTGATACACCATAAGTCATCCCATCGAACGGTCCGGATAAGATCAGTTCTAAGGGTTCGATCTGGACCGTTCTAGTAAATTCATAGTTCATACTTGAACATTGATTCAATTGAGAACGTTGAGAGATCACCGGTAATTCTCCGACGGGAATTCGATACTCGCTGTTTATCAGATCGCCGTGAACAAGCAGCTAGATTTATTGAAATTAAGAAAAATTATTTTCAACATAATTGATACGAAGTTATTACAATGATCTATCTTAGTCTCTCCGAAGAATTTGTCAGACTCGTATGGGTTACGTTGTTAATCTCGATTCTCAAGTGCGTTCAACATTTGTTGTTGTTCTTCTTCTTCCTCCCCTTCAGATTCCATTCACCAAATTTTGCAGATCCATCTTCTCCGGTCAAGAATGGCGGGAAATTCACCGGTTACCGGAGTAGGCAAGGCGGCTGGAGATAAAATTCATTCGTTTTCTTCTGGTGGATCAGCTGCATAATCTCACTGTACAAGCCACCGCCTGAGCCCAATATTTGAGCCTTGCTTTTACGTCTTCTGGATGGTCACCTGCGGAAATGACAAACGAGATTTAGCAATGGTTTCTGGGTTTCAATCATAATTCAAACAAAAATAATCAGAAGCAGAAGAAATTGCTCACCGGGGCTGGAGATTTTCCAATTCGCAATAGGGCTGGAAGTGGTGGAGCATGAATCTGACGGCGCAGACGGAGAATTCTCCGGCGACTTCTGGTGGTCATCGATAAACTTCTGACTCATCGAATAACAGAGCTCTAGCGCCGGCAGAGTGTTGCAGAGCTCCGGAATCTCATCGTAACTGAACCCAAATCCCAGATCTAAGCAGCCTTTGAGTTCATCCAGATCTTCATCGGTCAAGCTCTTCGTTCTGGTTAAATTATCCTCGTCTGCAGCCTCGACATAACCTTCTAGAAGAACCTGGTTCTTCTTCCTCTTCGTCGTCGCCGTCGATTCGCTCTCCATTCTCGACCATATATCAAATTCCGAGCCAAACTCAGTTGAATTTTCCGAATTCACATCTTCTGGGTAGTCAGAAAGCCATGATTCCGATTCGTCGTAATAGTATCCAGCCATCTCCGGCTTCCTTACCCTGCAATCTCTCTCTACTTGGCTGTGTCTCTCCATTTGTATCTCTCAAAAAAGCTGCAACTCCCATTTATAAAGGGACGTCCTTTAGAAAAAGCTCCCACTTTTTCCATTTTCTTTTTAATTACTGTTTAACCAAAAATTAAAACTTTATATTAATTTAATTAAAAAATAAAAATTTGATTGTTACCCTTTGCTTCAAACTTTATTATAAACAGCAATACGTGACAATTTTTCTATTTCCCATCATTTCTCCAACTATAATCAAGCATGCATGCATGCATGCATACATACATGTATGGCGACGATCATGATGTGACGACGTGGCAGGACAGCTGTACTAGCCATTCGATTATGACACTTAACGCAAAAGACACGTGGTATGGTTTGACTGGTGGAACAATAAAAGTAGGTGGGGCCCACCACGTTACTGATTGTTGTTAATAAACACTTGTTTGTATTTGTGGGAAGGGGGAGCCATGTGAGGCTTTTAAATGCAGGCAAAGACAAAAAGGGTACCTTGTTTGGTAGCTGGCGCAGATGCTATCCACGATCCAGACTTTGGATAGACTCGTTCCCGTTTTCTCTCTCCTACCACTTTTTGTTGTGTGGATATATCTAATTTTGTTTGCATGCAGAAAGTGTCAAGTGAGGATTTGATTAAAACTAGAAATTAGTCTTCTTTTCCTCGATCCATGGGGAATGGATTGGTTTTAATATGTGGTGTTTGGTAATTTGTTCGATTTCTCATATCAACCACTAAAGTTTTCTATGATCGATGATTTTTCTGTATTTTTTGTCACCTAATTTTGATCTTGTAATGTTCTTTAGTGATCGTTATTGTTTGACTTGATTACGTTTAAATGCGACAATAGCCGTGTCTTCATAAAGTTTATTGTCAACTTTAGATATGACCGGAAATAAACTTTGAGTGGCTACACAACATGTGCCCGTGTTAGAAACGCAACTTTATGTGTCAACTGCATTTCTTGGATAATGGGTATTATTTGTGACCAACAATCTAAGCTGTCGAATTTCATAGAAAACACGGCTTAAATGGAGTAACAAACTTGAATAATCAAATTGAGAAACCATATATTACAAAATTACTAATCTTGACTAATTTAAGGATAATGTGGTGTTTGATCTTTAAATTTACAATCTAGTGCTATTATTTGATTATTTACATTTTAATACACAGTTTTATCTCTATTTTCGAACTACATTGAAAATTTCTGAGAGCAATGCAAAAATAAATGATCCACTACAAAAAATTTATTTCTAAATAATATAAGATCTTACGCTACTAAAACTCGAAAATAAGGGAGCATTTATTGAAGCTAAGAGTAACTAATATTTCATTATTTAATGAATATTTTGGTTATGGATGGGCAGGATCGGACCAGGAACCGGACCAAACCGAACGATTGGTCCGGTTTCGGTTGGTTCTGCAAGTTTCACAGTCCGGGACCGGTTTTGAAACTACAAAGACCGTGGGACATGGTACGGATACTGAAATCTCGAAATCCCGTGAGAACCGAACTCTTCTTCTGCCCTGATTTTTAAATAAAAATAAGAGCTCAGTCTAGTCCTCTCTCTCGTCTCTTAGCACTTAGCAGTCAGGATTCCCCAATCGCCCTGAATCGAAGCACTGCGCCTCTCCGCGACCCGTGCACTGCGCCTCCAGATTTTTCGGACAACACAGAGACAACGACGCGCTCCACCTTAGGCCAACGCTCAATAGTAGTTCGGTAAGAGCGTTTATTTTTTGTTGTTCTGTTCGGCTGTTACTGTTCTGCTCGGCACGTTTTTTGTTCCTGTTGTAGTGTGTATGTTGATTTACTGTATAGGTTGTCGTTGATTTTCTGTTTAGGTTGATTTATTGTATAGGTAGACAACGTAATATGTAAGAAGATTTTTGGATGTTTTGTTCGACTTTTCTTGCGTAATATGTAAGAAGATTTAATGTTCAATATTTGGATTTAATTTTTATGTTAATTGTTAAATAGTTGGATTGGATTTACAATTTCATTTGGTTTTTAAAGTATTGCATTAATTTTAGACGTTAGATTGAGTTTGTTCGATTTATTTCTAATTGTTTTGAAATTATAAGAAAATTTAAAATTATTTGTGAGGAACTGGAACCGGACCGAAAAAACTTAAGGTCGGTTTCGGGAGGCTTTTTAAAATCCCGAATGGCATAGTCCGGTTCTAGTTTTGGCCCGGAACCAGACTGGTCCGGACCACGCCCCCCCTAATTTTGGTAAATTGTATATATATATTGTGAAAAGTGATACTTCCCCCATGAAATAACATAAAAAGGTAAGCTGTAGCACTCGAAAGTTTTAAAAGATAAAAAGGAACAACTTGTGGACCTGTTTATTTTAGTTTGCCTTCACGAAAAGGAATCTTCTCCAAAAAGCAAATAGTAAATTTGGATATCCACAAGATGCAGCCATTGCAATTTAAAGCCATCATTTTTTTGGGATATATTCATTTATTTTTATTTCTAAAATTAAAAAAAAATACATGTCACGTGCTTGAAAAATATGTCACGTTATATAATAATGAAAGTAAATGTGGTCCATTCTTACTAGTTTTCTAACACAAAAAAAAATATTAATCGAAGATTAAAATAAAAGTTACCTCCATAATATGTAACACATTAAAATATAGTCCTAACACATGGAGAACGTTACATTTTATTGGTTTTAAATTATATTTTATTTAAAAAATATTGTTAGATTAAGTAGAGATTGATTGAGATTTTCTTCGTAGTAATATGATTATTATCGCTAACAGTATTTATTTTTATTATTAAGGGTAATTATCGATTTGAATCTTGTACTATACACGTTTTTTCAATTCGGCCTCTGTACTAAAAAAACCGGCAAACCGAACTTTGTACTTTGATTCTGTTATCAGTTTTGACCTTCTATCAACAATTTCATTAAACTATCATTGAAAAAACTAACAAACGATCTTGGATTCAGTTGAAATTTTTACCACGGGTTCACTACTTAATGAGAACATAATCTGGAAAGTTTTGTGATTTTTGAACACATGTACGATTTATTGAAATTTTATATTAGTATTTTATAAAAATATTATAATAAATCATACAAATTTTAGAAATTCACGAAATGTTTTTTATTATCTACCCATAATAAGTTGAACATGTGAAAAAGTTTTCAAATATATCAAATATTGTTTGGTATTTTTTTAAAAATTAATTTATAAAGTAAAGAAGAAACTGAGATTAATTTTAAAAAATACTAAAAGATATTGGATTTATTTGAAACTTTTTTTCAGATGTTTACCATATTATGGGCAGATAATAGAAAACTTTGCGTAATTTGTTAAAACTTGTATGATTTATTATAATATTTTTAAAAAATACTAAAATAAAATTACAATAAATCGTAGATATGTTAAAAAATCACGAAAATTTCCAGATTATCTTCTCATTAATTAATGAATATGTGGTAAAATTTTCAACTGAATCTACGTTCGTTTGGTAGTTTTTTCAATGAGAGTTTAATGAAATTGTTGGTAGAAGGTCAAAACTGATAACTGAATCAAAGTACAGAGTACGGTGTGCCGATTTTTTTAGTACAGAGGCCGAATTGAAAAAACTTGTATAGTACAGGGTTCAAATCGATAATTTCCCTATTATTAATTACCAAAATTTATTTACTAACAAATATTATTTATGATAAAACTACTTGCAAATACATTAATTAATTAATTAAATTAAACTATGTATAAGTGATCAAAGGAGCTTAATGAAGTAATGATTTGGGTGACTGACTTATCTTCTCATGAATCAACAACACCTTTGTCCTTTTGCAATAAATTCATGATAATTGTTCTTAAAAATATTCTTTTTTAAATCCCATTTGAAATTTTATACAAAGAATGTAATAACCAATTTAAATACCATGAGATTTTTTTTTCAAACACCTCATAAAGTATCAAATCTAACAAGATAAAGTTTAAATTTTTCAAAACTTAACAAACCAAACCCGAGGTCCCCAATTTTCAAAAACCGGAGGCTGATTTAATTTAACAGGCCCCCCTTCAATCCTAAACGATAAATTATATAAATTAATTTTTAAAAAATACTAAAATAAAATTACAATAAATCGTAGATATGTTAAAAAATCACGAAAATTTTCAGATTATCTTCTCATTAATTAATGAACATGTGGTAAAATTTTCAACTGAATCTACGTTCGTTTGGTAGTTTTTTCAATGAGAGTTTAATGAAATTGTTGGTAGAAGGTCAAAACTGATAACTGAATCAAAGTACAGGGTACGGTGTGCCGATTTTTTTAGTACAGAGGCCGAATTGAAAAAACTTGTATAGTACAGGGTTCAAATCGATAATTTCCCTATTATTAATTACCAAAATTTATTTACTAACAAATATTATTTATGATAAAACTACTTGCAAATACATTAATTAATTAATTAAATTAAACTATGTATAAGTGATCAAAGGAGCTTAATGAAGTAATGATTTGGGTGACTGACTTATCTTCTCATGAATCAACAACACCTTTGTCCTTTTGCAATAAATTCATGATAATTGTTCTTAAAAATATTCTTTTTTTAATCCCATTTGAAATTTTATACAAAGAATGTAATAACCAATTTAAATACCATGAGATTTTTTTTTTAAAACACCTCATAAAGTATCAAATCTAACAAGATAAAGTTTAAATTTTTCAAAACTTAACAAACCAAACCCGAGGTCCCCAATTTTCAAAAACGGGAGGCTGATTTAATTTAACAGGCCACCCTTCAATCCTAAACCATAAATTATATAAATTAATTTTTAAAAAATATCAAACGTTATTAGATTTATTTAAAAATTTATCACATGTTCACCGCATTATGAGAGAATAATCTTAAAATTTTTGTGATTTTCTAACAGTTGTACTATTTATTGTAATTTTAGTTAAATATTTTATAAAATAGACGTAACACAATTATAATAAACCGGCCCTCAATTTTCAGGAATCAGGGGATCGACAATGCTTGGTTTGTTAGGTTTTGGATAGTTTCAGATTTAACTTGTTAGATTTGATACTTTATGGGGTATTTTAAAAATATCTCATAATTTAGAGTCTAAATTAGTTATTACCGGGTAAAGAAATAATAATATTAAATAATAAATATAAATTAGATAAATTACGAGTCATCGTTTATCACGTTGAATTTTCTAATCAGTTCCCACTTGCAAGGAAAATCAGAGTTGCTGTTAATTTAAAATTATTGACTATTTTTTTTATATAAATAATGGCATTATTGTCTTTATTGTTGATTAGTTGTAATAATTAGCAGTAATTATTAAATAATTATGTGCTTCTTTCTGTTGAGAAAGTCACTAAGCTTATTACTTGGTTACACACGGGCGTAATAACTAAATAAAGTAAGTACAATTTGCTACTGATTTCATATTAATAAGAACATTTATAATATTAAAGTACTTAATTATAAAACGGATCCAATGTGACTTCTCATCAAATAATTCATGAATATATTTTAATATTTATTTAACTTACCCTATATTTATTTGCATGTTATTTTCAAAATTTGTAAGATAATGTTATTTTTATTTTATACTGATATGATTTTTATGTGTCATTTTTTCAACAGTATAAATTATTTGTTATTTGAAAAAAAAAGTGAAAAAAAATTATATTTTTGTGACGTGATATCGTTTGCTGATTGATTTTCCAAGACAAACAATTCACAATAGACGATTTTGATGATTTTTAGAGAAAACCAAGTTGATTCCAATAGCCGATTATGATGACTATACAGAGCTTCATAAGTCGAATTTTTAAATAACTCGTTATTTCTCTATGTAAATCACTCGACGTCATATAACAAAAACGTGATTTATTTAACGTGAATTATAACGACAAAAAAATAATTATTAACGCACATAAGTTAATGGGGCTATTTTGATGCAAACAAATTAGAAAGACTTAATTTTTGTTCACTCCTAAGTTTAAGAGTCAATACACATTTATTTATTTACTAATTTAATTTATTAAAAAAAAAAAAAAAAAGTATGGAGTCAAGGAGTGTAGGTATGTGCTTTATAAATTCTAAATAACTGTAAATAAAAATTTGATTATTTGTACACGTGTACAAGCTGAAATTACTTATTTAGGTAAATGGGTCCCACCACCGAACTCTATTTCAGCCTGTTCTGATTTTTGTATTCACATGTCATCATCCATCCATGACCCATCACGCGATGGGCATGCATGCATGTGATCTAGAAGGAAGCCGCGTGGCATCGCGCGATTGGTCTGACGTGTCTAACATAACAACTACCGGCTCAACATCCCACGTGGCCTGTCGCCATCGGCAAATAATTTTGCTCAAAAATGACTAGGCAATATTTTACTAATTATTAATGGGTGGGGCCCGCCTATGGAGGGGGTCCCACCGACCAGACCTGTGTGATTAAATCAGACACGTAGTTTATGATGATAACGCGTCGATGAAATTAAATCAGAGGGTCAATCAGTGACGGACGAGATATTTTGGGATTTTGATGTTCGGTGATGGCCGCCTAGGATTGAACAGACGTGGGTGCAGAGGAAGGCTCGTGGAGACTAGTGTAGCTGATAACTATCTCTTCTCATGATCTAGATGCTTCTTTTACAGAGTAGAATAGTGTAGCTGAGCTGATAACCTATTTGTCAGAATATTTTGAAGGCTATTAAATTAAAATTATTTTTTATTTTAATATTTTTAATATTCTTTTTTTAAGTTATTTGTCTACTTAAAATTCACATAGTTAAATAATATTATTTTTTATTTATCTTTCAATAAATTTTTAAAACATTCCATATATTTATAGTCATTAAGCTGAAAATAATCATTTAGAGAATGAATAAAAATGAATATTAGAAAACATCAAACTCTCGCGAAAGCGGCTCTCGGTTCATACGATAACCTTATCGACATTTTCATTAAAACTCGATGAAATTGTCGACATGTCTCGTAGTTTGTCAATGCATAGATTTAAATCTACGTCTTTGTCGTTGATAATCTTGATGGCTATTAACGTGACATTTTTTATCGACTTTTTTCGAAGTACAAGTAACATGTATAGATTACAACATTATAAAATATTAATATGACATAACAATATCGATTGGGCAAAATACCAAAGAGATTCGATCGAACATACGTTATATTTTGCACAATCTTCTGGTCAAAATTATTATTATAATCGTCACGTTTCAGAGCATATAATTTTTAAATTAATTTTTCAAGAATCAGTTTACATTGTTAAAATAAATTGTTTTATTCTATGTAATTTGTCTGCAATTTGTACGAATGAGTTGAAGCAATGATTTAATTTGATCTGAAAAATCAAACTAACCATTTTAATATATGATTATCATCATATAAATCTACACGTGACAATTAATTAATTAAGATACGAAAAGGAAGAACACAATGCAATGTAAACTAGAAAATAAAAGATTAGTACACTGAATTGCAAGTTCATATTGATTGTTAGACTTCTAGGCCACAGAGAAGATTCCCATATAGATTTAGTTGCCATTAATTTTTATACTCGCGTGGAAAATTATTTATTTTAATGTTTGAATTATTTTATTTATTGTTTCTAAGAGTGGCGTTTTAAGTCAAAGAAATGGCTCTTGGAAGGGTTGAAACTTTGAATATATGTAGAAATAAATTGAGACTTTTTGGGACAAAATATTAATATTAGAAATTAATTGTATAAAATTTGAATGAATTAAAGACTAGACAACTGATATTTTTAATTGATTCTACGTTAATAAACTAGACAATGACTCGAAAATAATTGAAGTTGGTTGTCTTAGAAAAATGTTTTAAGAGAGATAGAGGGCACGCGACTTAGATTATAATATGAAAATGTCGGGCGAAAATTTAAAATATTGGATCCACACGGCTAGGTCGAGATGCATTTTGCAAACATGTCAAAGTTCAAAATTTATTTTATTAAAAACAAAATTTAGAGCATCAATTCTCTAGGAGAGAGTAATTAACTATCACTGAAGAACATCTAGTATATATAACGTTATGTTTGGTAGATAAACATAAAGAAGATCGTTGTGTAACCGACGATAGACCACAAAAATAAAATAAAAAACACAAATTTGTGTAAAAATCAAGAGTAAGTATACATTTCGAACCAATGTGTACCGCATGTAATTCTAAAATTTCATCGTATTTTATTGTATATTGCTCTGCGTATTTTTCATTTTGCGCTCCTAACGTGACATCCTAAATAATAACTTATTTTAATTATTTATAATTTATTACATTAACTATATAAATTAATGATTGTCACGACAAGAGGTATTAAAATAAAATGTAAACATAACATCACTCTTTCTTGTAATCGAAAAACAATAGATATGACCTATTAGTCGTTTAATATTTAAAAAAAAAAAATTCCTAATTTAGTTCCACTATCTAATTGCTTCGCGAGATTTTTGAGTCAGATTAAGTAGAATTTGAGTCAGAAAAATCTAACAAAATTAAAAATAATTTCTAGTGAAATGAAACAACCAAATAAGTCCGAAATGAATTTTCAACTCGTATTATCATTCCATCCAATTTTATTTCTAACCAAACATCATTTATTTTATAGTCTCAAAGGGTTATCCATAATCTCAATTGGGGATTTCTGCCCTAGAAAATATATATTCATATTAAGATGTGCAAATAAATTGCAATATATGCCAACAAATTCTACCAAAACGTAATACAAGCTAAGAGTAATTAAAACAATTACTTACCTCTCAATTTCCATCATCAAGAAGGCCATCAAACTCTTTGTTAGAACTACTACTCCCAGCTCTCTCCTTCCAAATCATCTCCACTTCCTCAAAAGTTAATCCCTTCGTCTCCGGCACGAAGAAGGCAACAAATACAAATGCAAGTATGCCTATTCCGGCAATTATTAAAAAAGTGGTACCAGTTCCGGCCTCTTCAGAAACTGAAAGAAAAGTTTGAGCCACAATCAAATTCGAAATCCAATTAACAGTCGCCGACATACCACCACAAAGCCCTCGATATTTCTCCGGATATATCTCAGAGTTAACTGTCCATGGGACAGGTCCCATTCCGGGGGAGAAGAATGCAATGTATAAGGCTAGGCCAATTACTGCCACCCATCCAGAGGGTCCAGATGAAGATCCAGAAGATTGAGCAAAAAATGCGCTGGCTAAGACAATGAGAGACACAATGACACCAGCCAAGCTAGATAGGGCGAGTTTTCTCCGGCCAACATGGTCGATGAAGTATATTCCGGCTACTGTTCCGGCTGCATTCAGTGCAGCAACAACAAGGGATAGTAGGAGTGCTAATTGGTTGGACTTGAAGCCAGCCATCTGCACAATTGTTGGGCTGTAATACATAACTGTGTTGATACCAGTAAACTGCTGAAATGCCTGCATCATTTTAGAATTTTTTTTAATAAGCAATATAGGAAATTGTAAAATGGTCTGTAGTTTTGATACAAAATACCTTTGATAGAGAATAACTGACAAATCCAAGTTAAGAACTTAACATAAATGAACATGAATGAAAATTGTTGACGAACTCTATCTACAATAATCTGACTATTGACCTAAGATTACCAGATAGTTTTCAAGGGTCTATACTTCTGTTCAAAATTTGCAAAAATCCTGCTTTTTGGACGCTTTGGATCAAATGCATTAGTAATCTATTATAAATGCTAGACTGTACATGTTTAAGGGATGAAAATCGGCTCTTTTATTAAAGGAAATGGCTTATATTCCCAAAATCCATTGGGAAAGAGTTTGTTCGGTTCTGTCCAACAGGAAAGAGCATTCAACTTGATATACTTCCTCTTTCCCAAGGAGAAAATCTCTAAGCTATGACTAACATTGTTCCCAAGCTGTCTAGTAACCTTACCTGAAGCCCAGCTCCGGCTAAAAATGCCAATCTGATTTCTTTTGACCGGAAAACATCCAAGTATTTAACCTGTCTCTTTTTTTGGCTTTCGTCCTTTAACTGAGAAGAGAGATAATCAATCTCATGTTCTAGGCGAGGAAAGTTGTAAATTTTAGAAAGCACAGAAATTGCTTTAGATTTTTCATCCTGCAAATCAAGAAAGGAAGATATTTATCACAGCACAGGAGAAAAAAACAACCTAAAGAGACTCTATAAAAATATTGAAGACATTACTGATTACCTTCATAAAGAGCCACCTCGGGGATTCTGGAAGACAAAGCATAAGAGCAAACTGAATGATAGCAGGAACTCCGGAAACTCCAAGCATCCATCGCCATGTCCCCGGGGCCTGTCCAAGCACTTAAATTTCAGAAAGCCAAAGGAAACAAACATCCATTAAATGTTTTGCAGCAAATAACCTAGAAGCTTTGATGTGCTATAAAATGGTCAGGGAAAACCTTTTTTTTAAGTCTACATTCATCCAAAAGCCTTTCATTGACATATCTTAAAATTTCAGTTTTTAAAGGCTCAGTCACTAACCATCTCAAGAGCTATTAAACATAAAATTAAGACAGTATCATATTGTTTGGATTTAAAAGATAGAGTATGAAGATCAGGTAATTTAGAAAATAAGTGAACTAATGAGTTTGATGAAAGAGAATTCAACGTACATATATTGTCTTGTTGTATCCTTCCAAATAACCATACATGTATTCATAAACATGTAAGATGATACTCAACCATTTTTCAAAAAAAATTGAAAGAAATAACTGCCCGTAACATTCTAATGCAATATCCAGTGAAGTCTAGAGATGCATCGAGACTGCAAATCTATAACTTGTAAGAAAAAAGAAGATACATCAAACAATCAAAGCAGCATACATAAACTAAACTAGGCTGGAAAGGTGAGAAGAGATTCCTTCAATGAATTTCTCAGAACACAATCTTAAGATAGCAATCCTCAAATTTTATATTGATGCCGCTTCTTTGAAACTGCAAGATATTGAACTGTCATCCCTGTAAATTAAATATCATAAACATGCATATAACAGCACTACACTACTTTTTTGACTCCCGCCAAAAAATTATCAGCATAAAATTGTTTTGACGAAATTTCATCAGAGAAATGCTAAGGGAAGAAATAATTTAGCTTGCTCAAAAGAAAAAAAAAAGGGAAAATAAAGCAGCACATACACTGATGGTTATATTATCCAACTTTCTGGTTTTAATTTTTGCCAAGGATTTCAAGAACATTTCTTTTGGGGAAATGATTTTAGCTTCCAGTAAAGGAACTAATAGAGTACCAGAAACAGGTATTAAATTAGAACGATGATGTGGTCTTGTTGGCAAGAGAATGTCATGATGGGGGCATGTAGTGTGTGCATGAATAATAAGTGCATAAATCCAGAAAGTGAACGAGAAGATACTAGCTATTACAATTAATAAGCAGTTTTGCATGTCTAAGAGTCTTCAACAGATATAAAATTGTTTTTTGCAAGAAGATATGCAGTGTAGACATCATTTAGAACTAAAATAAATCTGGCACTGATGGGCACGAAGTATTTTGTTTTTGAGGACAAAATGTACAGAAAACAGAAAAATGACCATATCCAGAACTTAAACTCTCTTTTGCTTCCCTTTTTCATTTTGAGTTGCGTTCCAACTTAACTGGACAACAATTTGGATCATATCAATCTATGGAACTTGGTTGCACCATAACAAAATCATAGTTTCTCCTTTCTGTTAATAATTTAAATAGTTCATTTGAAGTATGCAGAGACTAGAAAAATAATGTAAAAGTAACTCACTTTACAAACGTTTTATTACGTATTTGAATAAGCACATGAAGATAAATAGCAAAAAGCATGTACATAAACAACTTTCCAACCTTGCATAATGGAAAGACATTCCATGAAGAAATTTAGACAACTTCCGTTCCTATTACAAATTTCACACTGATGCAGTAAATCAACAATTAGATCTGCCACTAAGCTTGGTATGGAAAAAAACGTGGGAAGTTAACTTCTACATATAAACACTCGCAGTTATTGATTTAAAAATGGAAGATAAATCTTTCTCACAAAAACAATTCTGGTGAACAGATTGACCACACTTTTAATAAAGACATTTCATCATTCTCCTTGGTTAAAGGATAATGCTAGATGCTCAAACATAGAAGTGAAGAAATTGGAAAAATAAGTCGAATCTAACCTGTGTAAATGCGAGATTAATGAGATAGGAAAGAAACTGTCCACCGGTTATCATAAGCACATTTGTGCTGACTAGTCCTCCCCTTATTTCCGATGGGGATGCTTCAGCAATGTACACCGGAGCAGTCACAGATGCTATACCTACGCCGACGCCTACAAAAAGTCGTCCCAGTATAAGAACATATGGATTTGGTGCAGCAGCCATAACAATGGCACCAATAGTGAACACAACATCTGCCAGAAGAGTGGCTTTTTTCCGTCCATAAGCATCATTGATCCACCCCCCTGTTGCAGCTCCAATTATTGCACCAACCAAAGCCATACTCACAATTGTTTCCTGCAAAAAATTAAGAAGCATAATGCTTGAAAAAAAAAACGTGGAAACAATAGTGACAACACAAGCCAATTCACTTATTATAATATCTCCCCACATCATGGATTTGACCCAGCCAACTTCCTGCTACCCTTAACGTGCCTTTCTTCCCTCCAGACAACTATCGTATCATCTTTTCTCAATCTGTATGTCGTACTGCTTTTTCAATCATCCAATTCAAAGAGATGGATGTGTTTCTCTTGTTTGTTTCCGTCATTCTTAGAAATCATAACCATTAAACAGAGAAGAAAGCCATGGTAAAGCCTTGTAATTCCCATACCTGTAGTAAACTACTCTTATTTACTATTTCAAACTCATCTTTAATATAAAGAAGGGCCCCAGATATCACACCTACAAAAAACATATTTCAAGTGTAACACTATTAGATGAGTGTTGCTAGAAAAGGATATGATCAAATTTGCATTATATAGTTAATATATTATTTGGAAATGCTTTATAGTATGAACTCTCAACCATGCTTATTTTGAACATTAGTGGCCACCAACCACAATAATGAAAATCATTTTTTCCATACACACAATATTCCACAAGCAAGAAACTTCCCAGGAGATACATATCAGAAGAAAGGGAGACTGTAATAGTAATGCAGAAATTATAAGGTAAGTGTATGGTAAAATGTTAAACATAGGGAGGAAATTCTCTCCAAATACATAGGAGTACTCATTCTTTTCAATTTTTAAACCATATATTCTGTCTACTTCAGCTCTCATATGAATCTCTAAAGTCACGAAGTAGTCCGGATTTCCGCATACCTGTGTCGTAGCCAAAGAGTAACCCACCAATCCCAGCGACAACGGTCAATCGGAGCACATATGAGTTCTTAAAGTACGACATTTTCCTATCCGGATATTTGTCTAAGTACCCCGAGCTTCCGGGCGTGTATTCCAACGCCATCGCCACCAAAACACGGTAATCAAATCCGATAACTCTGAAGACTAAGGTAGAATCAGTGCCAAATAGGACAAGTTCAACTCAGAGCCAGTGCGAAAAGCTCGAAACAATCAGAATACAGACAAAAAATATGGCGCAATCATAAATGAGATTCTATTCCTCTAAAGAATCCGCGGTTGAAGTAAGAAAAAATCTTGAGAGAATCAACATGGATCGGGAGCATGAAGATCACCGAATAATTTAGAAATTAACGTTCATCTGAAACAAAATCTCTGAACGACAAAGAATCAGAAGAACAATCTCAAAAACCGTCAGCTAAGTTGAGGGTTTCCCCGCCTATTTTTGGAGACCGTTGAGAGAAACTGATTCATCAAGTATCGAAATGCGGGAAAGTGATAAGGTTGAGCAGCGATTCTCGCCTATTGTTAAAGGCGACTAATTTCCAATCGGACAGCCGAGAGCCATCAGGGATAGTCAAGTTCCGGCTTGGCCGGTTTCACTCCCGAACCTGAACCAGATCCGTGACCCACAGTTCCACTGAACCGGAGCAGGAAGCATCGGTTCTGGTTCGGTTTCAATTTTTTTAATTTAAAAAAAAATTATATTTTTTTTTGTCGTTTTTGGGCTGAGTTTTCGGATTTCAGGTTGAGTTTTGTGCCAGTTTTGGGTATGGGTCGATTTTTTTATCAGTTTTAACCGGTTTCAAGTCGAATATTTGATTCACAATCTAATTTGCTTTTCATGGTTCTTTAAAATGTGGAACGGAACTGAATCGCATTGTTCTTCAAAGTTTGGAACCATGGGTGGGTAGGATCGGCCCGAACCGGAACAAAACCACACTGTTTGGTTAAAACAGCGATTTCGGTCCCATTTTCCCCACTCAGCCATGTTAAAATAACATTCTTTCTTTATTTTACTTATCAATGTAAAATAATTTATTATTTTAATAATTTGTAATTTGTTATATTCATAAATAAATTATACATAGATGTCACGATATAATATAAATTAGAGTGTTCTCTTAAACCTTACTTATCGATAAGATATTATGGTCGAGATTTGTCTTGAACATACAAGACGGAGCGTTCAAATGAGCCGATCATAGCTTATCCAATGCAATATTATTCATGCTAGGGATCACTCACGACATGCATTCTATTTTTCAAAAATTACTCGAGGAGCGAAACTTGGATGCACGTTACGAGTCATCGTTGGCCTGATCCGCTAAATCATAGCTCAGTATGGCTCAGACTCGATCATTCAAGTTAAATTTTGTAGTTTAGAGTAGATTTTACTTTCTTATTTATATATAGTGAATTTTTTTATTATCTTATGTGATGAACATTTTAACAATAATAAATTCCTCTACGAGACAATCGAACGAGAGCGAAGAAAGTTTCAATGGAGTAAAAGAAGCGAAATCAATGCTTTTAGTCTTGAGTTAGACAACAAATAGTTTGGTGGGGTATCACGACAAGTTTTTCTTTGTTTTTCTCGATGATTTTCTCGGCAAACAAACATGTTTTTGGTGGATCAGATTTTCAGAAATAAAACCTAAAAAATGGCTTTTTAATTTTTGTAGGTTTTCTAGAATCCAGGAATGTCAATTTTGGATTCTTGCTACGATTATCGTTTTTGAAAAATCAGCTAAATATTGTTTATTTTGTCTTTTTATAGATCATAATTTATGACGCTCTTTTGAATTTTAACTCGACTTATATCTACCGTAACGGGTGTTAGAAGTAAAATGATTAGATGCGAATAAGAAAAAAAAACACGAAAAAAAAAAGACTGAGATTTTACCGAGAAAATTACATGCATAAATTAACGAGCTAGCAACGTAATTATAAATAGCATACGTCAAAGCCCTAAAACAAGTTCATATCGTGGTCGTAGACTTATTAATCACATCTCTTCGTTACTACTAAAGATTTTATGGAAAAAATTTATAATTTTGTTTCTTTCATTTTCGACTTATCACAATTTTTTTACCCTAGACTAAATAGAATACGGATCGCATAACTCAATCTTATCGGTTTTTCATTTGTACCCATGAAAAAATGTTTTCCAATTTATTTCGTCATTTTTATCGCAATTATCTCATTGTGACCTTTTTACCCTGGGTAAAAATGAATCCAAGTCACAGTAATTATAAGATATATAATGGTTATCCTTTGATATATTTGTCCGGACCACTAAGAAACTTTGATTCGTGATGCTAGAGTAAAAATCTTGACCCACTTCTTTAAAATCGTAATTTCGACAGATAGTCAACGAACACCACAACACTTTTGTTGTATTAGATTTTGATGACTCGAATTCTATTTGTTCATATAAAAATTTACAGTGCAACATAACAAAGCACAAAACTCCCCATTGTCCTCCGCGTTTTAACAAAATGAATTTCTTTCCACACCACAACACTTGGTTTTTTCGCAGGTCAAAATTGGTGTTTCTATCGTCTATTTTTCAACTTATATTTTTGTTTGGAAGCAAGAAAAACTCAAACGCGTAAACTAAAGAATAATACTAGATTTACCTTATAAATCAAACGAAACCCACAAAAAAAAAAAAAAACAGTGCAAACACACGTCTCGGAAAATCAAACCAAACTACTCGAATATGATATAATTGAACCAAAATAAAACAACCATATGTTTATTGGTTTGGTGGTCTATATTACCAAATACATAAATTAAGCCAAAAAAGTCCAAATTACACACCAAATAATAGTAGTTGTTGAGGAATACGTGTACTGTCCATGCTGCGGGAATCTTGGATTATTCCAAGTCTTTGCACCAAACCCACTCTTATTTTCTTGACTATTTTTAAATATTTTAATTATTTACTATAATTTTTTTTATTAGTCCAAATTATAATTAAGTAATTTCATTTGGAGATAATTAGTTTAAAGAAGTATTAAATTATCAAATTAATCGCATTAAAAAAATTGGAAAATACAGATTGAAAATGACCCCATTATTAAACACGTGTCAATCATTGTAACAACTAAAAATATTAATATACCATATTATATGAAAATATATATTATATTAAACGTGACAAAAAATAAGTGATTAATTAATAATTAATAATTAATAATTAATAATTAATAATTAATAATAGTACGCGTTAGACAAAAAACCTACCAAATTTGCCCTCGGCTGTTTGCCTCGACTCTCCCTTCCCACGTGGACCTAATGTCCAACTCTTTCCCCTTGTTCTCTTCTGTTATTTACGGAAAATGCCACTTGTCTCCTACGATCAAGCTCGTATTCGATATTAGGCTGAAATCACGGGGGTATTGTGGGTATTTACTGAACACCTGATCGAAGCTTCTCTGTTCTTCCCTGGGGGCTTCTCTTTTCTTGGGTGTTGGTATTCCAGCTTTGACTTTTAATGGAAACGACTTCTTTTCTCTGAAATTGCTTCATCTTCGACGCCCATAGCCGTTTGATCTCTCTCTCTCTCTCTCTCTCCTCACCCATTTTCCCTCTAAATGTATATGTAATTTGATTCTGGGTCAGTGATTTGTGGCTTTGGAGGTATGTTTTTGGATTTCTTGATTGGTTGTCAATGATCTTGATACTGGGTTCTGCTCTTTAATTTCGTTGAACGCGTGGGTTTTACTGATTTTTTTTTGGGTTTACAGGATTTCAGCTCAATTTCTCTCGCTTAGTTCTTGTTTATATATAATCCTGCAAAAACGTTTGTGTAATTTGGTGCTTATTTCTGGATAGTAGCTGCTGTTTCTTGCCTTCGTTCTTGCGAAGTTTGATAGTTCTTCATTTGGGATCATTTTTATGGGGGTGAATTGTATTTTATTTGATACTCTTCTGTCTGACACTGGATGATTTTCATAATTCTTCCTATCTGCTCTCTACAAGCGATGCAACAGCTGAGTTTTTTTTTTTTTTTTTCTAAATTTTTTAAGATTAGTATTGTGATTGACTGGGAGTAACAGATTGGATTTCCATTGTTGTTTCATCAAGGTCTCTATCTTTTCAGTTAAACATTAGTAGTCTTCTGACTGCCGCAACTGGAGTTTGAGAAGGATTATTTATAAGCAATCTTCGGATCGATTTTTTTTTATTTGTGTGTGCTTGAGCTAGGGACCTTTCGATATGTAAATTCAATCACTTTCGCTTGAAGTTCATGTCTTATACTTCGTCTTAATCTCATCCGCCATCATTAGATTCAAGTTTCCCAGTACTTTGAGAATACAATTTTCATCTTGTTTTCTGATTGTGAATTCTTTGTCTTCAAAATTTGTCGTTAAAAAAAAAAAAAGTCTGACATACTATGATGGCTTGATTATTATAGATTTCTTCAAATTCAAAAGTTACAATGCGCGCACCATCGTTACTTGCTCAGTGCTTGCCAGGCTTGGCGTTCCAAGATAAAGGTAGTCATGGTGTGTCCTCTGCGTCAGAGAGAGACATTCATCATACTCCTTCGCCTGCCGTAGAGATTCTTCCTTCCAAAGTATGTTTATTTTTTTCTCCGTTGTCGTGACATTTTGACGCAAATATAATTAATTGTATATGATAATAACATGCAATAAGCAAATGAGAGTCACAAAGGTAAAAACAAAAATTGAACACCAAAATTTATGCAAAAAGCATGACCGGATAATAAAACCACGGACAGTTGTGTCAAATTCGAAGTACAGAGAGTTTGTATGTATGACAAATGTATAAACTTCAATAACATTCTACATCTTGATTTGCAGACAGCTCATCCATATAAGTATGCCGGCGAAAACGAAGACGTGCAAGGTCTCAACGTGTTCAAGGTATTTCATACCCCTAACGTTTTATACTTGATTTTGAAATATTTTTCCCTATAAATGTTTAATTTCCATATTTTTTAATAAGTGATGATTTTTACATTCTCAAGATATTAAAAGTTTAACAAAGAATTGAAAAAAAGGGAATCTCGGACAAGCTATGCTTAAATTTTACTCTGCTCATTGTGATGCCTTCTTCAATTTAGGGTCGAGTTAGTGTGGCCGATATGATCGGATTCAACGGCTCGGAGATTATGTCAACCAAACCCGACAATAGGTTGCACTTTGGTATAGTATGATTTAAAGTTAAATTTCAGCGATTAGTAGATTATTCGGCCGTGTTTAGTAGTTTTTCTTCTCAATGCGGTGACGAATAGATCGATCGATGTATTGTTATTTGTAGGTAATTTGAAGATTTGGGATAGTTCGATTGATCTTGTTAATGCCTTGAAACATGAAATTCGAGACGGGCAACTCAGCTTTCGAGGCAAGAGGGTACTCGAGGTAGTTTATCACAACGGTTTTCTTTGTTTCTTACGATTTCATCCCTCAGAGAATCAAATTGACATTACAAATTTTTTCAGTGTCGATTTCCAAATTTTCAATCATTGCACATAAGTAGACGTTTTTTTTCCGTCTGTTGATGCCACAATTCGAGGACAATTGTTGATGTGCATCTTTCTTAAGGAAAATCTTCAAAATGTCATGTATTAGCATATTTTACTTAGCCATCTGGATTTGGGATTAACATTTTGATTTTCTTAGTTGGGTTGCAACTACGGACTTCCGGGAATTTTCGCTTGTCTCAAGGTATGTGAATGCGCCTTTAACTGGTTCGTTTTTGTTAATCTTCTTTGATGTCTTAGGTCAGGTTTCTCCGATGATTATTAGCTTAACGTTATTTGTTGAGAATTCTCTGGCTCGAAAAAGCCCGTCGACCAGGGCCATGGCCTATTTAGAGCCTAGGGTGTCTTATTTTCCAATTTGGCTTGCCGAGCCCGGTTCACGGGCTCTCTCCCCATTTTCATCGACCTTGATGGCCCACTCTTAAGCTAGTCACGTATATCTTCGATTCTATATCCGATGTGATTTTGATAGTAGACATACTATGAATATATGATATATGTAAGGTTTGTGGTGCAATAGAAATATTGTAGATTATGTTTTAAGTGTAGTATCATTTTATTTACAGGGAGCTTGCATAGCACATTTCCAAGATCTCAGTGCAGAAACTATTCGATGCACGACGATACCAAATGTCCTTGCTAATCTGGAGCAAGCACGAGACAGGCAGAGCCGCCAGCCTGAGAGCCCTTTGACTCCCTCGAGACAGACTTTGGCCCCGTCAGCCAAATTCTATGCGGGAGATTGGGAAGAACTTCCGACCATCCTATCAGTCGTTAGAAACAACGGGTCCGAAGTTCCCATGGGAATGAGTTTTTGCTTCTCCGAGGAGGATTTCATGGATGCCTGTAGCAGTCAAGACGGTAGCATTGTCGGTCAGGACTCTTCCTCAAGACGATCAAGGAAACTCTCGGGAAGTCGAGCTTGGGAGAGGGCAAGTGAGATAGATCAAGGAGAGGAAGGATATGATGTCATTTTAATGACTGAAATTCCATATTCATTGTCCTCTTTGAAGAAGCTCTATTCTCTGATAAAAAAAGTGAGTTATTTTGCTCTCTTTTCGATCTTCCTTTTTCGAATTTGACTTGTTTCTAACTTCCGGTTTGATTGAGTAGTGCTTGAGGCCTCCGTACGGAGTCGTATATTTGGGGACGAGGAAGAATTACGTGGGTTTCAACGGCGGATCACGCCATTTGAGGAGTATGGTCGACGAAGAAGGCGTTTTTGGAGCTCATTTGGTGAAGGAGATGACTGATAGAGATGTCTGGAAATTCTTCTTCAAGTGAATAACACTCAAGAACTGCAAAATATTTCCAATGTTTTATTGCACTTGTCATCTCATTCGTTTCTTCCTTTTTTTTTTTAATAATTTGAGTAATTAGGTTTTTTTTTTTTCCTTCATATGTATATGGGAACGTAATTCGATATTTGTAAGATTTTCGATGAATTTTAAAGTTGAATTTGAAGCAAGTGGCATAAAATTTGATTCATCGGTGGAATCTTGAAGTGGTGTCGAATTTTCTCCTACATTACTACTAATTAGATGTTTTTGGGCATCGTTTTTATGCTTATACATTAGCATTGTCAAAATTTGGTGTAATCTGAATTCTAGTTCAGCCGGATCGGATTCATAATCAATGTTAGCGTTTTTTTTTACATATTTGTTGCTTAAATTATAAAATTTAGTGTACTTTGATTTTTAAAATAACGTGTGAAACTGTTTGTTATTTTTTTTTATCGAAATGATTTTTCTACGTAAATCTTGGTATCCTGGGTTTTTTCATTTTTCTTTTTTTTGCATCACGTTTCAATTTTCTTAACAAGAACTTTCTGAGAATCGGCGCATTTAGATATTTATTTATTTTAATTGTTGTTGTTAATTTATCCTAAGAAATAATCCAGCACAGATTGTATAAAAGATTTGATTTTTAGATGTAATAGCTCTTATTTATAAGATGGTGACGATGTTGTCGTTCCAAATGTCCCATCTTGCTATTCTCACAACTGTGAAACTGCAATCTTCAGTTGGGCGAATGGCCATGTCCGCCCCAAGATTTTCGTCCAAACGACAAATTCCTCCTCCTCCAGGTGCTTTGTTATTTTCTTCGCCTTCGATGCTTTGCCTGTTGCGTGTTTTTATTTTTCTGAACTTTCTTGTGCTGGATTATTTCCAGTGATTGGACCTTCTAATGGCGCGCCTGAGTCTGAAATTCGTGTGTTTGTGAGGAAGAAGAGAGTGAAAAAGAGTGTAGAAGTTCAAGAAATGGAGGTCGCCGCTGAGTCGAATGATATTCCCAAGGTAAAGGCCTTGGAAATTTTAATATTTTCGCATTATTTGATTAAGCTTAACGAGAAAAATGACGACTTTATTGCATGGAAACCTGGGATTTTTAGTGAGCATCCTTGTTTCAGAATCGTCCGAGAATCTCGACGATGATATTTCAGTAGTTTTGCACAAAAAAAAACCTCTTCTTCTTTGGATTTTGAAATCAATGTTGGGTTTTTAATCTCCTAAAAATTTTGATGTTAGATTTCTAGATAACCCAGGTAAGTGTGTTCTTTTCTTGCTTTGTTCCTTAATCTTGGTTTCATCATGTCTTTTTGTATTTGTTTCTCGTCTGCAATTGAAACATGTTGAATTGAGGCTAGAATTTCAAGGCCGATGGCAATTACTACTTCGTCTCATTTTACGTCCTTAGTTCGTTTACTAGATCACACATAGATTATGTGGAGTCGCCGATGCCAGCTCAAAAGTCTTTTTTTATATATAAAAAACGATATATATTGATAGAAAATACAGAGGGGGAGTGGAAGAATCATTTTCAAGAGAATGCAAAGAGAAACACTATTTAGTTTATATAGCAATTTCCCTCTTGTTAGAGAGAATCAAACTAAAAGATAAATTGTAAAACACTTAGATTTATAGGTTCATTTTGCAATCATGAAAAGAATGTTGTCTCAAAAATCGAGAGTAGGCTCAGAAGTCAAAGTTTTAATTATAAGTTAATGTAGATGACAAAGTTGAAGTATGTTCTACTATTAAGCATGGTAAAACTGTTGTTCATTCTCATCATGCAGAAACATGGCCTACCTGATATTGAGGATTTTGCCTACAAAAATAAAAAAGGAGCCTCCAAATCCAGCGGTAATTTTTCGCTTTTTAGCTAGTTAACATTAGCAATATAATTTCCTATATTGATGGTAATAAATGATGTATTAATGTGAAGTAGAAAGCAAAAAAAAAAAAGAAGAAAGTAAAAAGGTTGCTTCTTTCCTTAATGTATTATTTATTAATTCCTTGTTTATTCATCTGATGGCCATCTTCATTAACTAGTGATAATTATGAATATGATAATCTGGGATTATAAAGTTAAATTGAAGATAAATAATATGTAGTGATTAATTGCACTCACACTGATTTTCTAGAAAAATAAAAATAAAGAACTAGAAGGTGAGTTTGAGATGTTTTGTAAGGCATGAAACTCTCCATTTATGTTACTCGGAAAAAAAAAAATTCATTTGAAAATTATCTCAAAATGCACATCTGAAAGTGATAATTATCACGACCTCCAGTCTCGTTAAGGATTGCTGCTTTTTGTCTGTAATGCAAAGCTTTCTGTTTGTTTACACTTAATCTCTGTTTCTCTATCTAGAACAGACAAATACCTTGCTGTCCTGGAAAGCAGAACACATGTTATCTACTTAGTACCTTAATCTCTACTGCTTAATCTTTGTTAGATAGCAATGCAGGGAAGTCAAAGGCCGAATCACTTGGACTTTCGATCAATGCTGAAATTTCTGATCCAGTTAGATCGGCAGGTAGAAGCTAAAAATGGAATATGATTGGTTTTTTGAAAAGGAGAAATAATTCTGCAAACAAGGATATGGATAAAAAAAATCATCATGCATCCTTAAAGTTTGGTTACATTGACTGACACTTTCAACATGTCTCGAAGAACATCCTTAAAGGACCAAATTTCTATTCTTTTGTCTTGTCAAGCTCAATCACTCATCTCTCTCGGAATTGGAAGAAAGAATAATCTGTTGTTTTTTGTTACAGCCACAGGTGAACCGCCAGGGAACTGGGAAGAAGTTCTTAAAAGGATATGCAAGATGAGGTCTTCCGAAGATGCACCAGTTGACACCATGGGATGTGAAAAGGCAGGCTGCACACTTCCTCCCAAGGTATAATCTTTATGAGATTGTGGAAAGTGTGATAAGTTTTAAATGGAATCTCTAGTAAAGTTTACAGATCACGTGGAACAATGTATATTTCAGTTCTACTATTTTATTGAAATCTTTAGAATAGTTCACTGTGATATTCAGTTCTATCCATTAGGAGGGACCGAATCAAACTAAATCGTGATATTCAGTTCTATTCTGGTTCGATTAAAAAGAATAAAATTTAATTTAATTAAAATATATAAGTTCAGGGTAAGGTTTGATCTGAGTTTTGTCGGGTTCGGGTTATGTTTGGGTTTAAAATCACATTGGATTTGGCCGGTTGGGTTTGGGCTAGATTTTGGTTAAATATTGACTCCAGTTCATTTCGGATATGTCGATTTTTTATTTTAAAACCAAAAACCGAATTGTAAATGATGGTTCTTCTTCATTACAAACCGGTCTCGATTTACATAAATTTATGAATTGGATCGAACTTTACAGTTCGGTTTGAGTTCAACCGGTTTGGTCTTGTTCTGCCCACCCCTAATGATATACTATATTGTTTTGTGACTCTCTAATTGATGCTAATTGATGCCTTCAGCATTATAGAGATTGATTGTCTGTTGAACTTGTGTCATTTCTCTCAGGAAAGAAGATTTGCTGTCTTGGCATCTTCCCTTCTATCAAGCCAAACTAAGGATAATGTTACTCATGGCAAGTTATTATGCACTTTCATTTTTGTTCCAATTTTTTTCATATTTACGTTACTTCGTCAACTCAATCATTTTATTATCAGTGTTCGCATTGTTGATGTAACCATTGATAGAAAATAAGCATTTTTATTACAGTATTTGCCAAGTACTGTAAATGCAAATGAAATTTTTCAAAATGGCCATATACAATGAAGCTCTTTAGAGATTTCCTCTTCAATTTCATGCTTTTCAATTGCAAAAACAGCAAAAATTTTACTTTCAAGTTACCAAGATTTTGAAATTTTCCTGATTTTTAATTGGAACGTATAAAAAAGGGAAGGTAATTCCTGAAGAGCTTGTAGTATATGACCATTTTGCATTTTAAGAATCCACTACTCTGACATGTACAATACTAACTTTTATCCCCATATTCTTGCAATTCTACTTTTTTGTGTTGAAAAAATGAAGGATATGCAGCAAATAAGTAGCTTTTGTCTAGGACTCCTTTTTACAGTGTCATATGATGTTTAATATGGTTTTGGAATTAGTGTTACTGTGTGATGAGGACATCATATTTAATTATGTTCATTTATTATTATGGGTTTTAGTATTGTGTGGTTTTCTGTTATGTGTTTATGGTTTTTAATATTGTGTGGTTTTCTGTTATTTGTTTAATGGGTCATTAGTGTCTTTGTCATTTTCCAAGTAGGTTTTGTTCTATTTAAAGTGTGGCAATGTAATTTGGTGGGATAGTTGATGAATGAATGATAAATTGAATATGTGTTTTCTGTGAAATCTCCTTTCTCTTCCAATCTCTCTTTCTGTCTAGAGTTTCTCCCCCCTTTCTCCTCTCTTTTCCTAGCTATATTTCTCCTCTATTTTTAGTTTCTTCATCTCTCTAAAGCTATATTTCTTCTTACTATTTTCCGCTGCATCAAATTGGTATCAAAGCACAAATGAATTGTTTTCTCAAACAATTGCTTCTGGGCACTTCTCTTTTTCTTGCTGATATTCGGGTACTGTTCATAGCACTGTTACTCAGCTTTGTTCATCGGGTTTAAACTCTGGTTGCTGTCCGATTTGCTCACCTCAAACATCAGAGATTTACTGTGTCCTGACCTAGAGAGCGTCACAACTTCGGTCTCGGGTCCTTGCTGAACAGCCTCCGGCACAACTTGCCTCTTGCTTTCTTGTCGGGTTTCGCAACTCCGATCTCGGTTCCTCGCCGAACAGCATCTGCCGTCCCTCACCTCCCGATTTCTTGAAGACTTTGATTTTCGCTGCTCTGTTCTCGGGCTTCTGGAGTCCGAGCACTGTGACTACGCTGCTCACCGAAGTTCTGGGTCTTCGCCGCTCCTCCACGAGTTCGAACAGACCGTAGCACTTCATCAGCGGGTGCCTCTGCTCGCATCTTTGTTTGCTGCACTCTGTTCGCGTCGGGTCTCTGGTTTTCCAGTAGTTCGCAGCTCTCTGTTTCATTATTTTGCTGCGTTGTTCGTTCTCGGCCAAACAAAACAGGGAGTTTCTGCACCCCTTTGTTAGTTTATTGCTTTGGTCTTCGCCGGAGTTCTCTGTGTTGCTCCCTCGAATTTCTGACCTCGGGTATTGTTTCGGCTGGGAATTCGCTGGATATGCCGCTGTTCTGTCTTTGAGGTATGAACGGTTAGGGTGAACGTGGGTTTGACTATTAAATTGTGAAGTGTTCTTGGGCCAATCTACTGGGCCATATATATTGTGAAGTGTTCTGTGGGCCATTCTGCTCACTTTCTGGGGCCACCAGTCTGCTCGGGTCACACTATAATT
The DNA here is from genome assembly GCA_022432975.1 of Begonia masoniana. NCBI lineage: Eukaryota > Viridiplantae > Streptophyta > Magnoliopsida > Cucurbitales > Begoniaceae > Begonia > Begonia masoniana. Next base: position 50,930,405 of record CM039507.1, on the reverse strand, counting down.
AAACTCTATGTCAGCAGCCTCTTGTGGTCGTGATTAACACAACGATACAGGAGAGTTTTCTGTTCCACTCTTTACGACCGATATAATGACGAGGAGTGGTGCTCAATATATTCAGAATCAAGAGGCTAGGTTGCAAAGAACTTCAATGGACTACTATGATCATGTAAGCCCATATAATATTTCACTGCCTATTTTTAGTGGTCATTTCAATGGTTATGAAATTTTTGATTGGATAGAAAAGATGGAGATATTGTTTGAATGTCATGACTATTCAGAGAGAAGAAAAATCCTGCTAGCCTCTTGGAGTTTTAAAGGGTAGCTAATTTTGGTGGAAAAAAAAAAAAAAAAAAAAAAAAAAAAAAAAAAAAAAAAAAAAAAAAAAAAAAAAAAAAAAAAAAAAAAAAAAAAAAAAAAAAAAAAAAAAAAAAAAAAAAAAAAAAAAAAAAAAAAAAAAAAAAAAAAAAAAAAAAAAAAAAAAAAAAAAAAAAAAAAAAAAAAAAAAAAAAAAAAAAAAAAAAAAAAAAAAAAAAAAAAAAAAAAAAAAAAAAAAAAAAAAAAAAAAAAAAAAAAAAAAAAAAAAAAAAAAAAAAAAAAAAAAAAAAAAAAAAAAAAAAAAAAAAAAAAAAAAAAAAAAAAAAAAAAAAAAAAAAAAAAAAAAAAAAAAAAAAAAAAAAAAAAAAAAAAAAAAAAAAAAAAAAAAAAAAAAAAAAAAAAAAAAAAAAAAAAAAAAAAAAAAAAAAAAAAAAAAAAAAAAAAAAAAAAAAAAAAAAAAAAAAAAAAAAAAAAAAAAAAAAAAAAAAAAAAAAATTTACGAGGAAAGAGAAGAGTAGATGACAAGGGCAAATTCTTACATGGGAGTTAATGAAGTACCAAATGAAAAAGGAGTTTGCTCCAGATATTACGAACAGAAGTATGGGTCTCGGCAATTTTCGGGGTCAACGAACACATTGGAGCCACCACCCTTTCTAGCCCACGCACGTAATGAATTTGTTGAAGAGTCCTTAGATGAACAAAAAGTTAAATTTGATAATGATAATTGCATCTTGAGATTCAACAAGAACTTAAAGGCTTTCCAAGATTTCTAAGGAGTTCACTGATGAGAAATTGCGGAAGGAAGCAGCAGCTTTAAGAATTCAGAAGCATTTCAGACAATATCGAGCAAGAAAATCTTACCTAAGTCTACGGTCATCTGCAATCACTTTGCAAACAAGATTAAGAGCAATGATGGCTCGCAACAAATTCCGATTCAGAAAAAGCACGAAGGCTGCAACAGTTATCCAAGCTCATCTCCGCCGCCATATGGTATATTCCTATTTTAAAAGTCTCCAATCGGCTGTGTTATATATGCAATGTAGATGGAGAGGAATAATTGCACGAAGAGAGCTTATAATGCTTAAGATGGTCGCTCGAAAGAATAGAGCGCTTAAAGAAGCAAAAAATGAAGATGGGAAGTACATTGATCAGTCAAGGAATTTTGATTGTGACTTTAATGTGGACGACTTGGTAGCTTATAAGTGGTATTTTAAACCATATGTTGATCCATTTCTTCCTCCATCTATTGATCCAGCACATGAGGATAAAATTGAGGATATTTTAGATGAACAGATTGTACTCATCAACGAAAGTGAGATCCAGCACTTCCCTATCTGTTGGATGGATCGACCAATTAGTGATTGTATGTGGATTTGCAAGGAGACACTTCAGCATTTGGATCCAGACCTATTGGAGCATCATGATATTTCTTTACTAAATTATGGGACAATTCTAAAGATTTTCGATCCAGGTCCCCGGTCACACAAGTTTGTGGACGTCGACAGAAGGTTGTTCAACCGTTTAACTTATGATTGGGAGGTTGATTAGTTGTTGTGCAATGGGTCTTTCAACTTGACTGGGAGTTTCTCGTTCCCCGGAGAATTGATGAGGACATCATATTTAATTATGTTCATTTATTATTATGGGTTTTAGTATTGTGTGGTTTTCTGTTATGTGTTTATGGTTTTTAATATTGTGTGGTTATGGTTTTTAATATTGTGTGGTTTTCTGTTATGTGTTTATGGTTTTTAATATTGTGTGGTTTTCTGTTATGTGTTTATGGTTTTTAATATTGTGTGGTTTTCTGTTATGTGTTTATGGTTTTTAATATTGTGTGGTTTTCTGTTATGTGTTTATGGTTTTTAATATTGTGTGGTTTTCTGTTATGTGTTTATGGTTTTTAATATTGTGTGGTTTTCTGTTATGTGTTTATGGTTTTTAATATTGTGTGGTTTTCTGTTATGTGTTTATGGTTTTTAATATTGTGTGGTTTTCTGTTATGTGTTTATGGTTTTTAATATTGTGTGGTTTTCTGTTATGTGTTTATGGTTTTTAATATTGTGTGGTTTTCTGTTATGTGTTTATGGTTTTTAATATTGTGTGGTTTTCTGTTATGTGTTTATGGTTTTTAATATTGTGTGGTTTTCTGTTATGTGTTTATGGTTTTTAATATTGTGTGGTTTTCTGTTATGTGTTTATGGTTATTGTTTAATGGGTCATTAGTGTCTTTGTCATTTTCCAAGTAGGTTTTGTTCTATTTAAAGTGTGGCAATGTAATTTGGTGGGATAGTTGATGAATGAATGATAAATTGAATATGTGTTTTCTGTGAAATCTCCTTTCTCTCCCAATCTCCCTTTCTGTCTAGAGTTTCTCCCCCCTTTCTCCTCTCTTTTCCTAGCTATATTTCTCCTCTATTTTTAGTTTCTTCATCTCTCTAAAGCTATATTTCTTCTTACTATTTTCCGCTGCATCACTGTGCTTCCATGAATCTGGTAGTTCTTATCTTATTAGTTGCATAAGCTCTGAGATTTAGCTTTGAACCCTTCAGATTTTGTTCACAAATTTGGCAGGAGCTATTCAGAGACTAAATGAAAGCAATCTGCTTAATGCTGACGCCATTGACAAAGCAGATGAAGCTACCATCAAAACCTTGATTTATCCAGTATGCTGCCTCAAACAAATGCATAAATTTTGTTGAACCTTCATTGTTAATCCAAATTACATGATCTTGGGTAGAAGCCTGGCTCATGAGAAGTTAGATAATTATTATTATATTATGATATCAAGCCATAGCCAGATATTTCCAAATTTGTTTCTTGCAGGTAGGATTTTACACTAGAAAAGCTAGTAATTTGAAGAAAATTGCAAAAATATGTCTCACAAAGTATAACGGAGACATACCGTCGACGTTGGAGGAGCTACTTCTACTTCCCGGAATAGGTCCTAAGATGGCTCATTTGGTACATATTAACACCTTTGCTTGCCAAAAAGAAAACTAATTGTTGATGTTTTCTCCTTTGTTTTCACTTGTTTTTTGGGCAATTTAGGTCATGAATGCTGGATGGAACAATGTTCAGGGGATATGTGTCGATACACATGTGCATCGTATATGCAATCGTCTTGGATGGGTGTCACGGAGGGGAAAGAAAGAGGTATTTTCAGTTCCTTGTGGTTTCGAAAAAATTTGATGCCTTGTATTTTTTACCATGTCATAATATCCTGTCCTAAGCTTTTGGCATTTCAAGATATTAATCTTTTCGGATTAAAGTTCTTTTTATGCTAATTTCTGGCATATATTTATTTTCTCTCTTTCTTTTTTGCTAGTTTGGGGAAAAATTATCAAGTTTCCCCCCTTCTGGACATGGCTGCTTTATTCTCACTTTGTAGAGTCAATTAATACTCTTTTTCACACATACACGGTACATTCCAAGGTCATCAAATGGCACCTGGATGGGTTTTTTTTTTTTTTTTTTAAGCCTGATCTGGGTCCGGCCTACCTCTGAGCGACCCCGCAGACTTTATCCAGCAAATCAGCTTGCGGTTCGGTTTTGAGTGAGGAGTCATCCTCGCAGTGCGGTGCTAAAAAAATAATGGGTCTTGGGCCAGCCCAATGGTCAAAAGTCGGTGTCCGAGACCTTGAACCACAAATTTTGGTCCGGACCATACCAAGCATGGAAATTTTTTTTGTCCAAGACCCATTGGACAAAGCCTAAGCCAGTTTGGGGCTGCAATGGGTCTGATGACCTTGATGCACATGCCCACCCACACCCGTACCCCCGCCTACACACACTTGCCCCGCCCCGCCACATGCATGCGCACGTATAGATATTGATTCTCTTGCTGTATGATGGACTGTCCTATTTTCTCTATCATGATGAACTTCTTCCGTTTTTTTTTTTTTTTACCTGCAATAGAAAACATCAACTCCAGAGGAAACAAGAAAGGCATTGGAGTTGTGGCTTCCAAAGGAAGAATGGATCCCAATCAATCCTCTTTTGGTATGTGACACTAATAATATAACTATTTTTGTCTCACTATGACAATCATACTCTCTCTCTCTCTCTCTCTCATGGCTGCCATTTTTACTGCACTGAATTGATTTTTTACTACCTTCTCACATAAGAACTTGATTCCTGTAAATACTGTGGATAAGATCAGGTGGGATTTGGACAGACTATATGTACTCCCCTTAGACCTCGGTGCGGACTGTGCAGTGTTAGTGACTTCTGCCCTTCTGCGTTTAAGGAGACTTCGAGTCCATCGTCGAAACCAAAACGATCAGCTCGAGTTCAAGATCCCTAAGAAAGTCAATTTTTTTTGGTAAAGCAACAGGTCTTGCTTACTTTAGTTTTTATTTTTTGTTTCTTGGTATATGGTTAATGGTTGATTCCAAGATAAGTTTTTGATAAATCTTAGGATATGTGAAGGAGGGTCTCTGTGACATCCTCTATTTTGTATATTTTTTTCTTAAATATAAATATATTTCCTTATCTAAAAAATATTGTGGTGTTGATTATATTTCCTTCGTTTCGTCCTTTGTCTCCAAAGAGTGTTCGGGTTCTTTGTCACCAAAGAGTGTTCGCGATCAAGGCCGGTCTGTTTTTGTTGATATCGATTTTTGTTGAACGTTGATTCTTTTAGTTATAGAAGGGAAATGGGCACAAGGAGAAAATGGTCCCTTTGTTTTTAGGGCATGTTTACATGTCGGAATTGATGAAAGATATTGAACTTTTTCGTAATCTCTATGCGCCCTCAACTTATCCTCCACTCGATAAATATTGATAGTCTTGAGTGCTCTAATAGTGTAATATCCCAACCAGTGTTCATCCATGGTGAATGTTGCTAATCATTTATGGTGTCAATTGAAGACAATAAATTACTGCAAAATTCAAAATTACCCGATAACTTTACAATAATGCAACTTTTCGAGACATTTTGAGCAAAGATGCCACAAACTAACATCATCACAAGAAAATAATGAATAATGTTAGGAGATAATATCTTTGGTTCCCACTGCATGTTTTACATGCATCGGGTAAATATAAAAGCAGATCATTGTGTTTTTATTAACGTTAACATGTTGTCATGACAGGAATAAGAACAAAGTTACATTCCGACAAAATTAACTAGAAAATCATTTCAAAACTCAAAAAATTAAAACGATGATTACATCATGGCTAACTTGAAAGAGGATGAAAAGTATAATAAACAAGGAATATGATTCTACGAACTTATCCCTATCGAAATACGTGTTTGACAAAGTGAGTTTCAACGACGAGTGCGAATTATAAAACAACCCTGCCAAACAATTACGTCGAAATCAAACTGGAAAGCAAGTTTTTAGAATTCGATTGCTATAAGTTGAAATTAACTGGAATGTAAGTTTTTATAATTCGATTGCTATAAGTTACCACCGACGGCTTTACTTTTGCGCCACTTCCAATAGTTACATCTGATCGGATCCACATTTTCCAAGACCGAGCAAATGGTCACGGCAAAGTTGGAATCTTGTTGATCATCGATGGGTGAAGTCCTTAAAGCATTTACCACATCTTTGAACTCTTGGCTTGGTTGGAAACCATGACAAAGAAGATCCAAAAGCATGCTAAGAGCGAACACGTAGCTTCTTTTGCCACTTATAACTTTTAAGCAAACTGAAGAAACTTCATCATTGTTTACCCAAGATTCTGTGTCGTCTTTGAAAAGCCCCCGCAAGTATCTCCATGGGCTCTCGTTATCGGGATGAGAGATGATGGCATCAACAGTATAACTCACTTCAGATTCTCTCATGGCTTTCAGGCCTCCTAGGAAAGGAGATCTTGTTATTACAAAATATCTCTGTGGCAACACCAGAAAAAAAATGTAAGGATCACGAGGGAGAAAAACATTGAACACAGAAAGCATTCCACAAACATAAGCAAGAATCTAAAAAGATATCTCACGCGCACACACAGATAGACAATGTAGAAGGAAATCAACATCTACAATCTTACCATTAAAAGTCCCCTTCATATTCTTTTTTCACTCTGTTTCGTTTTTCTTTCTCTCACTATACATGGTTTTGTATTAAAAAAACAAATAGTAGGGAGAACTTTGAATTTCCAAGTCTTATGGCACAAGGACTAGCCATCAAGCTTATTCTGAGATACAAACACCATATTTTTATAGCCAAAATAAAGAATGATGAAACCTGAACTGCCTCTTGCCCATGTAACACCATCAACTCTAAAAAATAAAGCATGTGAGGAGTCACCTCCTACTGTTTTCAGGGATGAGGGGATCACCCCTGGGGTCAAGAAGCTAACCATAGAAATATTCCTATTCGGAGCCTAAGTAAAGAATAACAGAAAATCCTACTCCAAGAAATAGGACAGTTCAACAGATCTTCCCCCAAAAAAAAGTCGAGCATCATAACCAATCTTGAAGGAGATGCGATCTTGAAAAAGACTCGAAGCTTTAGTAATACCTCTCTAAAAGCTACACCTCGAAGAACCCCTCCTCAAACTAGTGAGCCACCAAGAGTTAGCCTCCGCAGCTAAAAGAAAAATCTTTGTTGAGAATCTAAATGAGGACCACGCACCACAGTGAAAGACCACTTCATCATTAAAGCAACAATTTTAAAGAGAATCAAAACTGAAAATTGATCCATTCTTGAACCGTGAGCAAACTACTATTCCAGCACACAAGAATCCTACCGGCTACCACCAGCCCCCATTGCCTCCTTACAGTCCCACCCAACCTCTCCCCCTACTACCGTCTTGTATGCATTAAACGGGATGCATCCAGCTTTGTCTCTTGGAAGTACACAAGGCTTGGATTTCATCCTTCAATCAAACCTCCAGTCTTCATTCTTTTATCTGGACCATTGAGACCTCTAACATTCAAATATATATTTTCCATGGATATATTTAAGGTAAAGTCCAAAATAACCCATGAGCTATAAGGGTCTTAACAAACTGCCCTTAAACTATTTTTGTTAACAAAATGACCCATAAACTATACTCTCTTACAGCTTGCAAGAGTTTTCCTTTCTAAGAAAGTGGCTTCCTCGAATCTGCAGAAGAGGGATCGGTTTGTGCAATTTCCACAAATGGTGGCCCTGCAAAGCCCAAGTTTCTTGAGTCCGCCAATGATGCACCGGGGAATACTGAAAAATAAACTCCATTGAAGAAGGAATTTGCAGGGGAAGAACTTGACTTGTTGTCGGGATCTGTTATGCTTGATTTCGCTATTGTGGGTAGTTGGAGAGCGGGTAAATCAGATTCGAAGGGAGGAATAACGACGGAAATGGACGTGTGCAGGAGGTTGTTCGTCAACTTTTGAATATCTTGCCTTGCTTCATCTCTTTCGATGAAGAAGATTCTGCACATTTGGGTTATTTGATCTTTCGGAGGAAGATGAATGAGAGAGAGAGCAAATCACACATTTATTCGTGTCATTACTTGGTTTTTTAATCAGTAGGGGTCGATTTGTTAACAGAGTATAGTTCGGTCATCATGTTAACAAAAATAGTTTAAGAGTAAAGTTGTTAGGACCCATAGTTCAATGGTTCTTTTGGAAAATCATATTTTCATTTGAAAAGGAACAAAATTTGCCTAATCCGCATTATAATAATGTCAGTTCTTATTTTATTAAGGGATCAAAAATTATATGCAGATTAACAATACTTACCTGATTCCAGGCAGAGTTGTTATATATATCTTCCTCAAGAAGCTGCGTACAATAGTCGAGTTCGTCTTCCCACCCTCCTAGTGCCTGAAGAACCCACTGTTGAAAGAACAAAACAATTATGTTGCATGTCCCCTTTACATAAAAATCAGTCTATTATTTGTTTTTAGAAAAAAAGCTTTACAATAAATAATACAAGAGTTAACGTTAGTCAGCAGAAGAAATCAACCTGCCTATGTGACCAGGCATGATAATTTTTAGCATCCACTTCAAGAATCTTCTTTGTGAATTCAAGTTCCTCAATTTGAACATCATCCTCCAGTTTTTCAGCAACCCATCGTCTATGGTGCCTAAAAAATTCTTTCAATGATATCAATGTTGTGGGACCTCAACTTTCGTAAAATCGCTTAATGAACTCCAAAAATGAAAACTGTTTGAACGTGAGCAATTGAAATAATTTAGAGTATTTCTTAAGAGATTAAAAGGAAAATGAACCAATAAGACAACAGATGTGAACCGTACAAGAGCAACGCATCATAAAAGAATAAAAGAGAAAATAAAGCATTAAGAATAAGCCTTGAGTATCATTTTTTTCCCAGTCCTCTGATTCGATGCACAAACCAATTAGACACCACAGACATATAAGCGAGCTCAATTTTACTTAAATCAGAGCGTCTGTCACCCAAAATCTGCTGTATTGCAGAGAGCTAGCATATTACAGATACTGTAAGACTGATAAATGTAAAGATATACCAAAGTCAATACAAAGAACCTATTATGATGCCCAATCCATGATAAAGATCACTGAACAAGTATGGAACATCTACCATTTAGAATATGATAAGAGCATCGTTCGATACACTGTGCATAGTGCTTAGACCAAAATGTCAAACATGATTGTTGACATGCTACGATAATCCAGCCAGAAGAGTTTTGTTTTGCTTGCTCTATCGAATTGTAGAGAAAACACATTGTTTGATTTGTTGGGAAATGATAATGATTTCATAAGCATTACAGTTTGATATGGTGAAGTTTACTTATTCAAAGAAAAAAAAAAAAAAAAAAAAAAAAAAAAAAAAAAAAAAAAAAAAAAAAAAAAAAAAAAAAAAAAAAAAAAAAAAAAAAAAAAAAAAAAAAAAAAAAAAAAAAAAAAAAAAAAAAAAAAAAAAAAAAAAAAAAAAAAAAAAAAAAAAAAAAAAAAAAAAAAAAAAAAAAAAAAAAAAAAAAAAAAAAAAAAAAAAAAAAAAAAAAAAAAAAAAAAAAAAAAAAAAAAAAAAAAAAAAAAAAAAAAAAAAAAAAAAAAAAAAAAAAAAAAAAAAAAAAAAAAAAAAAAAAAAAAAAAAAAAAAAAAAAAAAAAAAAAAAAAAAAAAAAAAAAAAAAAAAAAAAAAAAAAAAAAAAAAAAAAAAAAAAAAAAAAAAAAAAAAAAAAAAAAAAAAAAAAAAAAAAAAAAAAAAAAAAAAAAAAAAAAAAAAAAAAAAAAAAAAAAAAAAAAAAAAAAAAAAAAAAAAAAAAAAAAAAAAAAAAAAAAAAAAAAAAAAAAAAAAAAAATTAACACTAGAAGGGTTTGTCGTGCTTGAACAAAGAGTGGCCTTTTGCAACAGTAATGAACACATGCAAAATTTTTCTCCAGGCTCATGGTTCCAGGCACGTCATTTTTATTCTATTATACATGCAAAATGTATGAAAACAAAGCTAGTCTTAAGTAATGTCAAGTTGGCAAAGACTGTTCCAGCAAACCATGACACAATATGAGCCTTGGCCAGGACTTGAGTTTTTACTGTAGTGAAAGCATGGTGTGCTGAGCAGCAAATGATTCTGGACCATTTATATAAGCTCAGAAAGAGAACCAAACCATACCCCCAAAAATGGACGAAATAACTTAAATCAAATCAGTGAAGTTAAGGGAATAGCAAAATGTAAAGTTGCCTTGTGGTAGTGGATGTGGTCAAATTATTTCTCGGATGTCCCTAGCAAACAAATGTCAACAAAGGCATAAAGGTCAGAGTATGTACTTTAGGCATTTCAAATGACTATCAATTGCAACCATCTCGATGTATTGTTTTACAAATATATTTATAAGTTAGAGAAAAATTCAGATAGCGATGGAGTATGCTCACCAAATCTGATAGTTTTTGGAGTTTAACTCCGCAATCTTTTCAATGTAACGTATCTCCTGGCGCAAGTCAGCATTGAGAGCCTCAAGGACCGAACGTCTGAAATGCCAAACCTTCAAAAGAGCGACATTATTGATGAGATACCAATAAAATTCAACTAGAAAAAAAATTACGCCTTCAAAAAGTACGATATTTCGCTTACTAAAACTAAATAAAGATACAACTTAGTTTGAGGAAAAATCAAGCTCGACGTACTCCAATCGAGTTCAGCTAGCGAAGTGAGATCGACTCAAAGTTCAATTGAATCGGCGAATGTAAAATATAGTTACTTGAGGTAATTTCTTCTTTTATCAAAAATTTCTCGGTCACCAATCCGTACAAAAACAATAAAGAAAAACAGAAAACGCAATCAATGGAAAGGAAAGCTTACAGTGTAATTCCCAGGATTCATGCTAATGGCTTCCTCGGTGAGCAAAAGAGAGCGAGGCGAACGCTCATCGGCCAGATAGACAGCTCGGAAGTAATTCATAGTCTCTTTGAAGTCTTCCTTGTAAGCAATCGGAACGACTGGACTCTGACCGTCGTCCTGCGGAACCGGAGTGACGTCAGACCACTCCGGGCGCTGGCTCAGGGGGATCCTTCGCTGTTCTTCGATCCTGTCCATCCCTTTGACTCTCCACCTCCCCAGCTTAGACAGAGAAACAGAGCTCGGGGAAGGAAAGCTAAAATGGACAAACCAGAAAGAATATTGTGGCAAACGCAAGGCTTTCGGTAAATTGTATTTATTTTCAAATTAACCCATCAACTATCGAGTAATAGATAATTGATACCATAAATTAATTTTTTCATAAAAATCACCCTTGTAGTTATACTTTAGGATTGTCATAGAAACGGCTTGTGACTCAATAAAATTGTCAAATGTACTTTTAATTATTATTTTAATATACTTTTATTATCTAAATTCACTAAATTTTTGGCTCATACTTGGTATTATAATCGATTTCAAAAACTGTATATATGATAAACTGATATTTGTGTTCGAAATCGAATACAAGATTGAGTGCATGCATAAAATCAAGTGAATAAAGTTAACTAAAATGGGTTAAATGACCATCGCAAACAAAATTTGTGAAACATTTTACAAATTTTATTAAGATATAAGATTTTTTTTGCTGGCGACTCAAATTACATTATAATTTATTAAAAAAATAATATAAGGTATCATTTGTTTATATTGTAAATTACATTTTATTTTAATAAAAATTATAAATTTCGTTAAAATCTTACCTGATTTGTATTTGAGAGTTCAATTTTTTTTATCGTGAATGAAAATAGAAGCATGTATAACACGTGCAAATTTTATATTGGTTCACAAGTCATTCTCTCATTTTGATTTTATTTAAGATTGAAAAAAAAAAATGAACTCTCACACTCACAATTAAGTTTCAAATGTAAGTAAAAATCGAGTCTCAATGATACAATATCTGTGCAAGAGTCTAGTTTTTTAATTTTATATTAAATCAAAGAGATTGATAGACATTTGCAATTTTTTATTTTCGAGTTGTAAAACTAGTTCTTCCGATTACTGTCATAAAGAATTTTGGATGTCATTCTTTTATAGAAAAATAAAAAAAAATTAAAGTATTAGTTATAAATTTATCGGCTAAATATAACTTCGCTAAAATTGGATAATATGTAATTTTCAACTTAAATTGTTTACAAACTATTATTTTGAATTTTTTTTTCAACAAACGAGGCATCAACTTTTGTTTGTGAGCAAACGATCATTGTCTTTTATAATATATGTTAAATTTATTATGTGCACGACATGTGATGCTCTTTTTTTTTTTTTACACATTCTCTCGTATTGAGTAAAAAAACTCAAATAATTATTTACTGTGCACACCACACCACGAATTGTGATTTACAACATAAATGCTTTAAAACACAAAAAAAATGATTAAATGTAATCAAATTTTTTTAATACCTAGAACTATTTTTTAAGCAAAGTTCCGTTGTACTTTGCGTCGATAGACAAGCAACATGTGCCTTGATAAAATGTGCTAAATGTCTCGTATATTGGTTTATAGTTATCATTTTAACTTGTATTCGCTACATTAACTCGTAATTTTTCGCATGTACTCGATGATACAATTGATTTCGAGAACTAGGATGCAGTCTAACAGAAGTATGTGTTCGAAATCAAGCGTGTGAATAAAATCGAATGAGTTCGGACAATTAGTGTAAGTTAAAATGACCATTACATTAGAAAAACGCGAGAGATTTGATAAATTTCTTCAAATCAAAAGCTATTTTGTTAACAATCCAAAGTATAAGTTTATTTTGCTTAAAAATAATAATTCAAGGTATCTATTTTCGTTTACCCTGAAATCAGGGGCCAAAGTGCAATTTACCCGAAAAAGAAAACACTAGGGGCACTGAGCCTTTTTGGCGCCATTGCGGAAGTAGCAGAGTTATAGTAGTACATTCAATGGATGCTTCTTCCCCATCCAAGCTTTTCTTCCTCATATTTGAGTGTGGATTTTCAAACCGATCACTTGTTACTTTTTTTTTCAGGTAATCTACATCATCAGTATCTAATCTTCAACTTTTAAATTCTGTTTTCCTTTTAATCATGGCTCCTGTTCGAATTTTAGCTCTCTTGCTTTTCTAGGGATTTCTTTTCCTTTTTTCCCCCATTTTCCTTGCTTTGAATGCGAGTTGATCATTGGCTGTGTAACTATTCTGAAAGGTTCAGTTCATTGCAATGTTATTTTTACATTCGATTTGCATATGATGTGTAAGGGCTGAGCAGGAATTTGATCCCTCAAATGGTTTATTTAGTTATTTTCGGTGGATAGAATAGTTTTTCCGAAATGGTATGTAAGTTTTACGGAGTCGTTCTCTGTAGACAGGACGAATATACCCTAACGTTTGTACTTAAAGATGCATTAAAGTATATTATATAATTCGTTTTGGCTATTTTTTGGCATTTATAGCAGCAAATAAGATCAAAATGAAATGTGGAGTTGAGGATTGTTCATTTTCTATTTTCAGCAACCCAACTGAGTTTTTGCGATTCTAAAGCAGTGATATTATTTATGTATATAAGTTGTTGAGTACCAATGGAAAAAATCTTTGAAGTCATGGCCACGTCCAATGTATGCCCAACTGAGGAAGCTGTTCAGGCATTGTTAGAGTATTTGGTCGATCCTATGCTACCAGCAAAGTCATCTATGCGAGAGACTCCTTCGCCATTCACAACAACAATCTGTTGCTCGGCAAGTAAGTGCTTTATTACTTTAGTTGCCTGTTGCATGTCAATAGGGTGAATAAAGTTTTATTCCCTTTCCAATTGGTTCATTTGACAGATTTTTTGCATGATGTTTGTTATGGGGTATTAATTTATGTGGCCCATTGTCCCTCTCTTCTCTTCCTCAACTACACGGTAGTATGACCTAGACTCTACTCATCTAATGCATTATTACTTACAAAACTACTACCTTTTAGGTGCATGCTGTAGTGTTGTTGTACAACTACTACCACAGGAAACAACATACTCAGCTAGAATATTTGGGTTTTGATGCATTTTGCAAGTTGGCGGTTATTTTAAAACCATCTCTGTTGGCTCACATGAAATTTATGCAAGGATCAGATGATACTGAATTGGATGACCTGGACAAGCAACTTTCTTTAACAGAGAAAGCAATCATTGGGGCATGTGATATTGCTAGTAATTTAGATCCATCAAAAGATGTACCAACTATTGAGTGGCCAATTCACAAAGTGACAGTTCTTTTAGTTGACTATAAGAAGGAGAACTGCTTATTACTGTTTAGTTCCATTACTGAGGGGATATGGTCAGTGATTGAAAAGGATTTGGATGTGGTCGACCCTTGTCCAGAAGTTACAGAGGCGGAAAAACATGTAAACAAGAAGAAAAGAATCATTAAGAAACCTCTGAAAAAATTATCCAATGTTGATGATGGAACTGCTCAGCAGATTGCGTATTCAGCTGTTAAGGAAGTAACTGGTATGCTCTCTTCCTAAATTTTTGTTAGACACCTAGATTGATAATACAAATTTGGTAAGATTTATATTGATCCTATGTATAGTGTTCCTTCTCTATTAGCTCTTCTGTTTTGGTTCATCCAGTTGTATTAACTGTCTTTCAGGGGGAGGAATATTTTATGTGATTTGGGTTAAAGTTGTCTTGGATGTGGTGTAGAAGAGATGATCACGTTATAGTTAAAATTCCTAAAAAAAAAATCTCATTAGTAGCTTGTATATATAAAGATAAAACTTAACCATATATTTTGCAGAACATTATGTCCGAGGCAATTTGCGTTAGTTCTGATCTGCTGTTGTTTATGTTCATTTCTCATTAACCATCCAACTATTGCAAAAGTTGATGTTAAATTATTCATCGCGTGATAGACAACTGACTGTTGTAATTTCTTCTCTGTTGTTGGACTCGATTGCAACATTTACCCATTTTAGGGCTCAGCCACACTCCACCCACTTGTAGGTATGTTGAATTGGACATAAGAGTGCCAAACAAATCTCCGAGCGTGATAAACTGCTTTCCTATCTTCAAGATTGAGTTTGAACTCCTTTAATTGATCCAGTGATAAACTGGCATCAAGTAGATGCTCAATAACAAAAGGGGAGGACCTGATTTTAAAACAAAACGGCAGAATATCCTTTTTCCATTAAGAACCAAAATATATATTTTTATTTGATAAGAATAGTATATTAAAGCTAAATATATTGCAGAGAACAAAGATACAACTAAGAAAGAGAGATTCTAAAGGAAAAGGATATTAATCCTTTGACCAACCAATGCTCTTTTTTGTTTAGGTAAAAATCTCGAATGAGTTTCCAATCATTTGAAGAGCAAGAGCAATGTGCTGTTCTAGGTTTACGCATGTCTCATGCAAATACTAAGCAG
Organism: Begonia masoniana; assembly: GCA_022432975.1. Lineage (NCBI taxonomy): Eukaryota > Viridiplantae > Streptophyta > Magnoliopsida > Cucurbitales > Begoniaceae > Begonia > Begonia masoniana. Next base: position 50,915,357 of record CM039507.1, on the reverse strand, counting down.
CCCCTGGTAGTGTTAATGTTTTATGTCTTGCATTCTTCATCTTCATATTTGTATTTTCTAAGACAAGTGGAAGGAGTTAAAGTTGTTTTGGTTTTGGGTTGATTTAGTTTTTTTAAGGATCTTATTAACCTTCATCCTTGACATACTTTTCAGTACTTTTTTCTAGCCACAGAAATTTGTTGGGATAGTGATTACTACTTGGGTTGAACTAATATGTTTTAGAGATTTTTATTGCATCACCATCCTCTCACTTTTTGCGAGAATCCCTTTCTTTTTTTATTAATTTATCAAGTTAGAAAATAACTTATTATGGGGAATCTCATTGAAGAAATGATCATGAAATAAGAATCTCACCTTTTGGAGTATCTGATTAACATTATTTTTCTGGTATTATATAATGCAAGTTTCTAATTCTTGGTCCACATCTGGAACAGGTTTTAATCAAACTGATCTTGTAATTTTGGAAAGACATGTTGTATATTCTTTGAGTAAAGAAAAGTCAGCTGCTCTTTTTTATATAACCCAGTGCACCCAAAAGACTAGTGACGGCATTTTCCAAGTTTCAATTAAAGATGCTATCAACAGGTTTTACTTCCATTACATTGTTCATTTCTTCTTTTTCAGTTAGAAGAGTGTGTTTCTCCTGTGATTGCCATTTTGTTGTCACTGTAAAAGCTTCGGATCATTACAATTGGCTATATAATGGCAAATTTCCCACCAAATACTCTATGATATCATAAAGCGACAATAAGTTGCAAGAAAAGAAGTGGAACTTGAATGTGGTGGAAAGAAATTCAAAAACGTATTTTCTTTGGAAGTTATTTAAGCCTTTTACTAGTTAGCAGTTTGGAGTTCCAACTAATCCTATGTTTGAGGATCTATTGTTTATAGACCACCTATTGTGAATTGCCATGTTAGATTTTAAATGGCTTTAAAGTTTCTTGCCTTTTGCATGAAGGACTAAAGAAGAAATAGGTGGTCTAGACAATCTCTACACAGTCTCTTGCTTTTGAATCAGCTGGTTGATTGCTGCTTTGCTGCTCTTTCTTTGTTTAATCCAATTTTAGAATAGCTTTCAGTGATAGGGTGGTCATAATGCATTTGTAATTACATAATGATGCGGGAAAACTAGAATGTTTAAAGGATCCTTTGTGGTTGAAGAAATAGAATCATCTTTGGCTTAGTTTAGATATATGTTTTAATAATCGTAACAATTACATTGAAGTCCTATATCGATATAATTTATGTCTCCAATAGGGTAGAGGATTGATTTCAATGCTTCTTTAATAAGTTTTCATAAAGAATATGCTTCTTTTATAATGCAACCAATTGTCCAATGAGGTTTATTTTGGTAGTTTTTCTCTTTTGACTAAAAAATTAATGGCATGTCCTTTATGTAGTAGTAATAGTTTTCACAAATATCGAAAATGATTATTTAATGTTAAACACAAAAAAAAAACACTTTTTTCGAAATCATTAATGAGTAGGTTTTGAGAATCAGATTTTTGTTAGACTATGCTTCTTGAGGAATTACAAATAATTAAAAAAAATGTGAGAAAGACTTCTTGATGTATTTTTATGACATGTTCTCTATGCTATTTATTTAGCTTGAAGGGGCCTTTGATTAAAAAGCTTGGCAGCAAATGGACAGTCACTGAAGTTGTTGAATACTTCCATGTTCTTCCTCATGCTCAGAAACTGTTAGACTGGTTTCAAAGGTGTTGTTTTTTAATATTTTAGCGTATTGCTTTAGCATCTATAGCGTTAGAATTGTCTGGATTTCTCAGCATGCCATTACGCAGTACTTCACATTTTGTAAACTAGTATTATTGAATTTTATCATTTATGTTATTTACTGTTCGAATATGTAAAAGTAGTAGTAAATAAAGTGTTCAATGCCCCACATCGACTAACCTGAAAGCCCGTGCCTTGTATATATGAGAGAAATGATTCACTCTCTCTTTGAACTAGCTTTCAGAGGGAATTTTACCCTCTTCCAATATCTAACATGGTATTAGAGCCTTGTTAGTCGATGTGGCAGCCTGGTTTCATTCAACACGCTAGGCACGAGGAGGATTCCCTCTTGCTAGACGTGTAGGCGGGTGTTCAATGTCCCACATCGACTAACCTGAAAGCCCAGGCTTTGTATATGTGGGAGAGTGGACTCCGTCTATCCTTGAGCTAACTTTTGGAGAGAGTTCTATTATCTCCCAATTACTAAGATGGTATCAGAGCCTTGTTAGTCGATGTGGCAGTCTGGTCTCATTCAGCATGCTAGTCACGAGGAGGGTTCCCTCGTGCTAGACGTGTGGGCGGGTATTCAATGTCCCACATCGACTAACCTGAAAACCCAGGCCTTGTATATATGAGAGAGAAGATTCATTCTCTCCTTGAGCTAGTTTTTGGAGGGAGTTATACCCTATTTCAATATCTAACATAGAGTGTGGTTATTTTCCTTATTAGTTGGTTAGGTTCTAACTAATTAGGGGAGTAACGAAGCACTTTTTTAATTTGAATTTCCTAGAATTTGGCTGATATGTTGTTATTTAAATCTGAAGTTGTAATTTTGCAAAAGTATGAAGGGAAAAATTAGTCTTTTACATTTTTTTTCGAGAATAATGTTTTAACCTTTGCATCTATAAATTTATATTTACATGGTCACAAAAGTATTATCGTTTGATAAAAGACATGCATAACTTTTTTTCCCACTCTTGCAAGTTAGAACTACTATGTATCGACTCCCAAAGAAGGAACTTTGCATTTATTCAATACTTTAAATCTTTAACGGGGTCATTTGATTAAGATAATACTTCATCTACTAAATTGTATGAATTTGTCTATCAGCAGACGTTCAAAGTTCTTTGTTTTCCATAACTGAGATCTGGGATGAATTTTTATTTTATTTTATCAACAACCCCATGAAAATTCAATGTTTTTACGATTTGGTTGAAGATTTTGATATCTTTATACTTGAGTTTTATATGGCTTTTGATTTAGAAGTCATTTATAAACTGAATTAGAACTATATTAGTCAACCTTTTCTATCTTTCACAAGTTCTAATATTTCTCCACAGGAATGGTTCTTCTGTTAGTTTGCAAGTTGAAGCAGTTGGTGAAGTAGATGTGACTCCAAGCAATTCCGGATACTGTCAGAAGGGAGAAATTACAAAAAGCTCTAATGAAATTTGTTTAAATGGCTCTATGGTAGAGGGTCATCCTCCTGAAACAAGCAATAGCAATCTTGAATTGCAAAAGCTCAAACATAATGATGAAAGTTCTGCAATTCACTCATGTGAATTTTTTGATAGAGTCCGCGGTACGAATGTGGATGATGCATCCAATGTTCTCTTTGATGCTGGAGGAAAAGGCACAAGTACTTCAAAAGATTTTCAAGTTGACAATCAGCTGAATATAACGAATCCGATTTTGAAGGGTGATTCTGCTGGCTCAGCAAGTGGGTTAAAGGTTGAATTCTTCTGTCCACTATATATATACACACTTGTTAAACCAAAGCTCTTGTTGACGCTTGATGAGTTGGACGAGACGAAAGAAAAATCACTTGTGAGAACTAACCACGTACTGAAATAATGATGTTTATAAATATTATAATATATACTTTGTTAAAATATAAGTGATTATATTAGGAATTTACTTTGGGGATAAAAAGCCTTAAATGATATATAGTACCATTTTGTTTGTTGTGGGTAATTGGGTATATATTGGACGCAGTCACACTGCAATCTATTTTAGAGCTATACATAGTTGACGCTGGATAATCATGACACCATCCAAAAATTAATCGCGGAACAGATAGACAAAAGTGCATCTTGAAAATGATTTGCTCTCTCTATAGTATTCCATTTTGACATTCTCTTATCTTCTATTTTTTTCTCAGTTAACTAGCTTCCATCTATTTGCATTTAATCTATGTAGATTGAAATATTTTTACAGGATGAAATGGTAACGAGAAAAGGGGGAGATGATGAGTTTACTGCTGGAAAGATTTGTGAAGATATCTCAGCTGATCAAAATGGGATACATGATGGTGCTTGTGTCACCTACCAATTGAACTCCAAATATTTTGACAAACTGCGGATGACCATAGCTTCAAAGGAAAACATTTTGTCACAAACTGCTTTGAGAGCTCTAACTAGGAAAAGGAACAAATTGGTATTTTCTTTATTTATATTTTGCTCTTAGGAAGGATTATACGGTTTGGAATAGGAATTCTGTGTTAACATATATAATTTTACTGCACGTCTGTGTCAAGTTTGGACAAGCAAGTTATCGTGTGCCTTAGTGGTCTAGTTAGGTGTCTTTCTCTTTCTTTCTTTATTTAGACATTCTGTAGAGAACAGGATCTATTTTTCCCAATAGATGTGCTTTACTGTATGTCTTTGTGTCAAGTTAGGAACAAACAATTTATTGTATGCATTTGTGTCAGGTTAAGTGTTTTCCTCTCTTTCTTTAGATAATCAGTAGAGAAGAGGATTTGTTTTCCCAACAGATTTGCTGTGGGGAGTAGGGCTGCGAAAGATGTCAATTCATCTGTCTCCTTTCGATGTGACTATGATCTTTGGTTTAGAAGTGGTTAGATGTCTCTTATGTGACACCTGTTGCAGTTAGGAGCCTTTTGTTGGCCTGAGATGGGGAGAGAATGGCGGAGCAAATATGGTTGTTACTGCTGTTCCTCACTACATCCTTTGGTCCATTTGAAACAAGGGGAACAGAGTGATTTTTTATCGCGAGATTGGTTTAACCTCTCTTTGGCATTCAATTTGTAGTTCTCTTTTATGTTGGAGATTACTGTAGTAATTCGTTCTCTTCTACATTTTTTGAGGAGGTCGAGTTTTTCTGTTGCTCACGCCTCTGTGTAGTTTTCTTTTCATATATATCTCTTTCACATCTAAAAAAAAGGAATTTCTTTGGGCTAATTACAAGGATCAGAATTACCTTACATAACTCTCTTAGAATTGGTGGCTCGGAATAATTTCTTAATGCCAATTAAGGTAGGCAGAAATGCTGCTGAAATTCTTAAGCCTATTTATGAATAAGCTTCAAATCCAGTAGGAAGCTAAATAAAATTGGAACTTTGACTTCTATTCTGAGGCTGTTCTTACTAAAGTTCTCAGTGTGACTCCTGTACTAATGAAGTGGTAGAACGAAGGCTTTGAAATGTTTTATGTGGCTTTGATCTTTTCCTCTTATATACAGTCTCTGCAGCAGCGCTTAATTCAAGATGAGATTGCCCAGTGCAACAAAAATATCCAAATTATTTCAAATGGTAATTTTATTTTTGCTGTTATGTTTAATTTTTTTTCTCATGTTATTTTAGATGAATAGAAAATTTCGAGTTAAGATTTTGTCATAGATGTTTTGCTATATTGCTTTGCTAACAGCTTTAGTATGGAACTGAATTTGTACAAATAACTGCTGATAGTGTCTATCAATATTGTAAATGTGGTGTCTCGTGAGTACCTCTTGGCAATGTTAGATGAAGACTGTTGTTACCGTAAATATTGATGGCAACGAAGACTTATTTATCCCTGTACAAGTAATTATGGTATCCTCCTGAACAACATTTATGTTTCTGACTAACATAGGCGGTGAAGATGATTTAGCAATAAAGATAGACTCCATCATTGAGTGCTGTAATGATGTATGCCTAACTGCTGAAGAGAGGAACAATGAATATGCTGAAGCGCAACGCTTTTCACATTTAAGGAGGAACAGAGTGTCAGAGGCTACTCTCATTATGCAGAATCCATGTCAGGCAAGTTGTCCATTTAAAGTAAGTGCAACTTCTCAATTCCATCATTGTGAGCGTTAATTAATCTAATTTAATGATTTTACATACAGAGTCTCCCTCTCTCTCTGTAATAACCATAAATATAGTAGAAATAAAATAGAAAGGGGTTTGTGGAGAAAAACACCTTTTTAAATTCTCTTTTGATAAGTAACAATTACTTGTTTTAAAATATTTCTTTCTGACCTTTAAAATCTATCGTGGGAAGAGTCTGAAAAACTCCCAAGATAGTTTGGGTATCTCAGGTATTTGTGTTAATATAATAGTTTTCTTGGATAAAGTTTGGGTATCTTCCAAGATAGTTTAGATAAACTCCCAAGATAGTTTGGGTATCTTCCCACAGTAGATTTTAAAGGTCAGAAAGAAATATTCTAAAACAAGTAATTGCTACTTATCAAAAGAGAATTTAAAAAGGTGTTTTTCTCCACAAACCCCTTTCCATTCTTCTGTCCAAACTATCTCAGGTATTTGTGTTAATATAATAGTTTTCTTAGACAAAGTTTGATTTCTTGTTTCAAAATGATTATCCATGTCACAAAAAATTTTGTATGGATATGGTGAAAATTTTTATAAATTTTTTAGGATGATATTAGAAAATACTTAAATTAGCTGCGAGTTCACAACTTATGCTTTTGGATAATGAATTTTATAATCTGTTACGATGACATAAATTGAGAATCTAAATTCAAATTTTTGAATTGTCACTTTATTTATTGGACCAGTTTAGTCGAATTCTATACTTAATAGAAAATGTTGAGTTATAACCGTCATGATTTAATTGACTATCCATCTCTATCTGGAACCTTAAGGTTTAGAATTAGATGTTTGAACATTGATGAGTCTCTTTTTATGTGATCATTTGATTGATTGATAAATTGGCAGGATTTGGATAGCATATGCAATGAAAACAATTGGATACTGCCAACTTATCATGTAACCGCAACTGATGGTAAGATCATTCAGGCTGAATCTCTCATCTGATAATTACAAACATTTTGATTAAATCAGTGATCTTGTATTCTTGCTTCTGCAGTGCTTTGCATGATTTCTATGTTTTTTTTTTAAAAAAAAAACAAAATATATTGAAGAAAAGAGAAGAGATCATTCTTTATAAGGTTCACTAAGTACTTAATGAAAAATAAATTTCTTCCAATTGAAAAGAGACGCGCTAAAATGGTTATTTGTAAAATACTTAGAGCTATAATCCACTTGACAGTAAGAAAACTAAAATTATTCCATAAATCAATTTTTGGAGATTTCTATGTTTTTTTTTTTTTGCATCTATATTTTTTATTTATTATTTTAATCAGTCTACAACGATCTTAAGCTTTATTGAGTTTACTTGATTACATCGAACACTTCATTTTTTGGTCTAACTGCGAATAAGACAAAATATACTTGTCTTGTCAATATGTATAAAGATACCAATTGGGTAGATGGATGGGACATAAAAAAACTTGAGGACTTTTCACAAGTTGAGGTTCAAAATTATTGTGTCAAATAACAATCAAAGAAGGATTTTTTTTACATAGTGGAAGCAAACATCTATTGTATTATTAGAAGCTCATAATATCATTCTCAAACATCTATTGACATAATGAGTTTGGCCTTTTTTGTAGCCCATTCCTCCTCTTTTTGAACATATGAATTTTTAATGTACCTTGCTAATTAAAACAGAAATTAGTATATGGACTAACAATCTGTAGTATGGTTTCTTATGAGTTTCTTGGGAGAGATGTGTTTGAAATCTACCCACTGTATATTTTTAGTTACCTTTAGTTTCTGAGCTGAAAAATTTGGTGTTTCTTTCAGGCGGATTCCAAGCCAATGTAATGATAAAAGGGGTGGATTTTGAATTTTTAAGCAGAGGTGATCTACATGCCAGTCCGGAGAAGGCAAGAGAGTCGGCGGCCAAAAAGATCCTGAACCAGTTAAGATCATTAAACTCTCCAGCTTAGTAGTTCTTCCCTTAGATCTATAAAATCATTTGCCAATTGGTATATTAGAAGTAAGAGTTAGAATGGGGAGTTTTAAAGCAATATCAAATATTAGATTAGCCTTTTATGAGCTACAATTATCTTTCTAATTTGGAGTAAAAAACTTGTGTAGAAATACCAACGATTGTTTTGTCACTCAATCTTCTAGTGTTTTGTGGGACAATGCGAGATTTGTATTAGCCAAATGATTTTATAGATCTAAGCATTTTAAGATGTCTCTGTTTTTTTTTTTTTTTCTCAAGAATTATCATTGTTTATTTTCCTTTAGCTTGTATTAACTATTTTATGGGGACTTTGAATTGTAATAATAATAATTCCTAATTTTAGTCACATGAAGAGTGTCTAAATGTAGCAGATTAAGATAATCTGCAATTGAGTCTAATTAAAATCTGCTCAAAAATCAAGTTCAAATCCTGTTTATAATTCGACATAAAAATATATTTTAATAAAAAATAATAATCATATACGAAGCACTTGGCACGACCGTAGCATATCGATTCATGGAGGGAGATCATTTCTACTCGATAAATTTTCATTAAAAATAAAATGTCTGACTTTACATGAACTACTAAGACATACTTTTTTTTTTTTTTTTTAAGATTTAGAATCAGAAATTTCTTTCATCCTCTGCAAATTTAAACAAAAACTTCAAAATCGAAGGCTTCATGTCATCCTTCTTGTGCCTTTGGATTCGAAAACTCCCTTCATGATTCTCGTGTACACCCTCTCAAGCTGTGGAATTCCATAGTTTTCCGTTCTTCCCACAAATAACTGCTTCAGAGGATTCAATCTGGCCAGAAATATCACCATCTAACATCATCAAATCATGGGACCCATTTGCATCAGCAAGATCAGGAGCCTCTCTGCAGGTTGAGTTGTTATTATCGTCGACCAAAATGGGTTCCGGTTCAGGGTTCGGCCGTTGCTGGATTTGCTTCATTGGTCTCAGGTTCTTGAGTTGCCTTTGGTGGTGAGTCTTGATTCCGCAGCTTATCTTCTCCAACTGCAAATGATTAGCATTTCCATTATCACAAGGAAGAAGAATGCATAATTATATAAAATAGGGATCATCTCTTTCTTCTTTTCACTGACAATCACTCGACCACATATGCCTGCTACTTAGTGAAACAGGCACCACTAGCTACAAAAACCCACAAAAAATTGAGTTTCATTTCAAGAGGAATCTAATCCAGTTTCTGTTTTATACTCAACCTTACCACTAACCTACCGTAAGGTGGGTAAAAAACATGTACAATTTATTTTTCTAAAAAATCATCTTTAAGAATCGTTTTTGTAAATAATTGGAATTTGGATTGTATAAGTAGCTGAAATAACTTTGTTATTGATTACTGAATATTGATATTATTGTTTTCTATTTTCCATCTCTTTTCTCTTTCTCCATAATTTCTCTCATTCATTTTTCTAGTGAGCTCAGGCGTCCAAGCCAACTTAAACGAACCTTAACTACTCCATGGGACTCATGCATTGTGTCCTCAGAAGATCTCCAACACTAGTTAGGATAAGCCGTTGATATTTTCCCAAACCTATATATTTCTATATCAAATACAGATCTTTCTTGTTCTACAATAGCAAAAACATCAATTCGTTGACTAAAATTAAACTTGCCAAGTTCTCTTGAGCTCTTTTAATTTTGATAGTTTACAGAGGAAACGTTCTGTAGTGTCAACAATGAGAATGACTCTCAAGGAAGATATACCAAGAGTCGTGTACAACAAAGTTTCAAGCAGACTAAAAGGTGTCTATTCAGATCTGTTTTATCTAGAGGTTCACTAAATTAGTAAATTCCCCTCTATAATGCTGTTTCTATTTTCCTTGAGCATCATAATTTTCTCACTGACCGATAACAAAAACAAGAAAACAAGTGTAGCAGCAAGAGAACCACTCCGACACACAAATAGAAAACTAAGAGAGTTGATATGTGAATTATTATTTGACATAAAATAATCTTCAAAAAAGACAACTATACCTGCATGATGTGCAGAATCAACATTCTTCTTAGGTCGTTTCAGTGCCTCATAGCTTTGACCCATATTAACTTCTGGTTGAACATTACGAAGACGTGCACTCGCCCTTGTTACAGTACCAAGCTGCGCAACTGGAGCTAATGTGAAAGGTGATCCCACTAAATCAGTAGGAATGGGCAAAGGACCTCCTTGAACAACAATCTTGTCGCAGATTGTGACTAGCCCAGGATCCATCTGTGACAGCATTCCTTGCACCTACCAATTGGCAAAGTAAAACTACATATTTAAGTTAACCAATGAAACATGATGGCTACACTTAAAGCTATAGAAGAAGCTGAAAACCGTTGAAAGAAAGAACATACTGCATCTCGAAGCTCATAAGCTCTACTGACGATCCTAGCACCGTTGTAATCATCTCCATTATAAGCCTGAATCAGAGACAGGCATCAACTTGGTGAAAACTCAACTAGATAGCTTTCGAAAATATTTGTCAGAAGGTTCATATTTGAAGGAATTGACACATCTCCAAGTTATTTGCAGTAAATTTTGTAAGAAAATTGTGCTAATAAGAAAATATAACCAAAAGGTTGGATAGCTTTTGGCACTTATTTTGACCTTAAGTTTCACTATATATCATAGTTTCCCATACCGATAATACTTTAGGCTTTCTTTTATTCTTTTAGGACTTTTTATCTATTTTATCTCTTTAAAATGCCTTATTTTTCTCATTTCCATTGGAGGTGTCCTTATCCTCGCTCATCCCCATGTACATGATCAAAGGACATAATATATTTTCTTTGTTTGTGAAAGCAAAAATATCTTCCAACTGATGCCAAAACCTCCTCAAATCATGATCCTTATACTTCAATGACTGAGCCAAAACCTCCTCAGACATCCATAGACTCTGTTTGGCTGAACATATAAAAGATGTTCTTCACTTCCTAGCTAGCTTAGAACCAACTCTAAGATAAGTTTGTGTGAAATACTAAAAGTAGTTTTTATGTTCAAACTTCTTTCAACACAAGTTAATTCTAGCCTTTTTTTCTTGAAAGGGCTTCTAGTAAGAAGTTTTTGAGTTTTTTGACTTGCATCTTTATCCTTGTGTCAACTGTCAACTAAGCCAAGTCCCCCTAGATAGATCTAAATATGTCTTGTTCATTGCACACTGCCATGCGAGTCAAAACTATCTAATTATCAAACTTTGGACTTACCAAGTCAAACACTACTAAGTGGACATGCAGTCATGTATAAAAAACCTACAGCAATGGCTACAAACCTTTGCATTAGAAACAATAAGATCTACATCTTGCATGAATGCTGATGATGTAATGTATAGCCCGGAGTCAACTCGCTGCAGTAAAGTAGCAACATCCATGGGATTTTGAATAACCAAGCGATAGTTTGGAGCATCTTCATCTAAGACTGGATAATGGAATACACTAAATCGTTTATCATACAAAATCCTGCAAAAGGACACAATACTTCTTTCAAAAAATTGTCTAGATGATAGAAGACAGTGGGAATATGAGCAGAGCGAAAAAAAGAGCTATTTTACAAGTGAAATATATCACAGTTTAAAATACACACACACACACTTAAAAATATGCCAATATGGCTCGTGTGCCAATTGATAATTGAACTTGCTGAAGTTAATTGACTTGGTTGAAGAATGATTTCAATAGTCCAGCGTCCAAAACTTCAGCCACATTGATATATTCCTTCGTCTAAGAAGGCAAATCCATATATCTTTTGGATCACAAGTGTAAAGCTTCATAGAGAGGTTAAGATATTCTTGTGGTGAAAAAGTAAGTAGATTAAAGTTAAGTTCTCACAATCACTTTTAAATTAAAAAGCACAAGCAAATGGAAATTTATAAAGTGCTTAGTAGGATATATTCCAGTTGGCGCTGTCAATACTGTTTAACAAGTTAAGATTGATAGACATTAACCCATCAGTTAACAGAGCCTCAAGCTTTAAAGTATATAAAAAATATGTATTGTGAATGATCACCACATGACTAAAAATATGTATTGCAAAAGGTTTAGTGAATTCCACTGATTTGCAGATCGATTTTTTCAAATTTTTGATTAATGGTCTCAAATCGCCGTTTGTTGTCGATGATTTGTCGGCCACTAGAATCTTCGTCGACCATCAGGCCAAAGCGAAAATCAATGCTTTGATACCAGTTTGGTACAACGTAAGATTTGTTTCGTAATCGAAACAAGAAAATAAAATAATAGCAGAGAAATAACTACCAAAGTAGAAATAATTTTATTAATGGTCAAAAATTCTCTCTATTATTCACCATAATCCTTTAAATAAAATTTGGTTTATGATTTAAAATCCTTAATAAATCTCTACGAAAATAAAATAAACTTTCAAGAAAATTTTTAAGAAGATGAATTCTATTTAAAAAGTTAAAATGAATATAATCAAATACGAAAATAATAGATACGATAAAATATTCAAAAGATCACGGGAAACTCAAACATCACGAGTTATAGTCTTGGCCCCCGCCATGTCATGCATCAATAATATATCCGCTCTACTGACCACACTTTCAAGGGGATCAAAAGAGACATTTCCAGCATCATATGATATGTGACGATTTAATTATATTTGAGTAAAAATTAAATGAAAACAAAGTACAACCAGATGACTGAAATGATAAATTAGATAAACAACCAAGCTCCAAAAGGAAGAGAAAAACAAAAATATCGTTCCATGATCCTTGCACAATTGAAAATCCCCAGGATAAACAAACTTGAAATTGAAAGGAAAAATACGAAAATGAAATGATGTAACAAACTAGAACAAAGGAAGAATTATCTAACCTGTTGCAAACATCTCTGAGACACATCCGCATTCGGCGAAGGGCATGCTGTTCAGCTTCTACCTTAGCTCTTAACTCAGAGGCCTTTGGACCACTTTCTACTTTAGGAGCCTTAGGAAGTTGAGGAAGGGACGTTGACTCTTGGGAGTTTTTTGACATGCCCTCCACCAAGACTGAAAAAGCAGCTTCAATTAAACTATCAAAAAACAGGGACCTGTCTTCTTTAGATGGTGGATCGACTTTATAGCTGAAAAGTTTCATTATTGTGTCAGTACATGAAAATGGAAGAGGAAAATTTCTTGAATGTGACAGTAAGAAAAATACTCAAAGTTTCATTTCATTAGCCGTCGAAGTAAACAGCAAAATAGTAAAAAGTTGTGGGCTGAATTATGACAAGATAGAGATACAGTCAACAAACATTAAAATGCTTCCGGAAATGTACTACAATCAAACAAAACATACATGCAACTACGAGGAAATACAAAAGAAGCTTTCTCATCAATTTCAACAAGTGTAGAAGAAGATGTTCCGAGCAATAATATTGGTAGATCAGATGGTAGTTCTTCTAATAATGAAAGTAGAACTGCCCTGAGTTGTTCATCTGCCTGCATGATTGCAACAATAAAAGTGAGTCAGTCCAACTAATTTAAAGTACATAAAGAAATAAATGTAGCCATAAAAAAGTCCCTTAATTGGTGCATTAATTATCAAATTACAAAACAGCAGAAACTCACAGTCTCCCACCAATGGTGGAACTGAGGTAAGTACAGTATTGATGGCGTTGTCCTTCTTGCTTCACCAAATATGTGTACCAAGGCTTCCTCAGGAGTCTTTGCACTAGGATCCGAAAGCAACGACGGGAGTCCTAATGAATGAACGGGAAACTTCTCCAATTCATGTAAAACAGCAGGTCCAAGATGATCCTGTCAAACTAACTTAGTAAGTATATTTTAAGCTGATACTTTCAAATGACCAAGCAATTGATTAACAAGAGATTTCAAGACGAATACCAGCCCAACACTTTCACTTCCACAGAGGAGAAGACGAGGCCTGTACACCAGAGGAATTGCTGAACCATATGAAAGGAAAGAGAGTTTTGCTAATTCTGAAGACATCCCAACAGGAGGAAATACATCAAATATAAAATTCATGGTTTTCTGGAGATGGGATTTTAAACATGGTGCAACAACCAAAGACAGAGGTCTGGAATGAACAACAGTGCCTCTATGTGCAGCAGGAGTTATTGTCGACATGGCTTCAACAAAATGATACTTTTCAACCTTCACAGAATCAACGTCTATCAGAAATTTGTCATCACTCGTATAAACTTGAGGATATTTTTCACGAAATGCACGAATTGCAGCTTCAGTGCATAATGCTTTCAAATCAGCACCGCAATATCCTACACATGTAGCTGCAAGTTCTAGTCTAAGGTCCTTTGAAGGAGAATGTTTCCATTTTCGTGTATGAATGTCTAATATTTCAGCACGTGCATCACAACCAGGCAAAGGAAAGTTAAATTCACGATCAAAGCGACCAGGACGACGTAAAGCTCCATCAATAGCATCAATTCGATTGGTAGCACCAATTAATACTACTTGTCCACGAGAGTCAAGACCATCCATCAACGCTAGTAAAGTAGAAACTATAGAATTGTGAATTTGCTCTTGTTTGCTGGACCTTACTGGAGCAAGTCCATCAATTTCATCAAAAAATATGATGGAAGGCTGATTCTTTTGCGCTTCCTCAAATAATAGTTTCAATTGTCTTTCAGCCTCACCAACCCATTTACTAAGAACATCAGCACCCTTACGCATGTAAAAACTGACCTTCTGGCCAGCCTTGGAAGCAGCACACGCAAGAGCCCTCGCAATAAGTGTTTTCCCTGTGCCGGGAGGACCGCATAATAATACCCCTCTTGGAGGGGTGATGTGATAACTTGAAAAGAAATCAGGATACAAGAGGGGAAAGAATACCATTTCTTTTAAAGCATCAATGTATTCAGAAAGACCACCTATGTCATTGAAACTGACACTTTCATCAACCTGTAATGGTTGGATATCTGCCCCTCCTTTCGAACTTGGACCAGCAGTTTGAATTCCAGAAGTCAGGGAAGAGAAAGCATCACTCTGATGACCCCAACCAGAAGCAGCAATATTCAATCCCCATGCAGTTGTACCTTGAATATCTAATCCCCCAAAGAGCCAAGGTGGTCCAGATCTGCTCCCGCTTCGCCCCCATGGAATGGAAGGAGCTTGGTCTAGCTCATCCACTAAAAGAGAATCATCAGAATCTTCAACCCTTTGTAGACGATGACGCTTATGAACTCTTGATCCACCCTTACGAATTTCTCTGCCAACTTTCAATCCCATTCCTTGATGCAAAACCCTGCGAGGAGACCTTGGTCTTCCCTTACCTTCTTCCATAGATAGCCTGCGCACTTCTGCACGATTACGAAGATCATATCGTCTCCTTCCCTCCTCTTGCTCTTCACCATCTTCATCATCACCATCTGCTTCGTCCTCATCCTCATCCTCATCCTCGCATTCTTCTTCATTTTGACCATCATCTCCATCATTATCCTCCATATCATTCACATTTTCAGTTTCATCTTGGTCAACCTTCTCTTCTGAAGTATCTTGCTCACCGTCAGATTCCAAACTCAGTTGTTCCCCAACTACCATTTTTGAACGACGAGGTCGAAGTCCTTCTCGTCGAGGAGTGCATCTATTATTATCCAATGTATTTTTATGCTTTGGAGAAGCCAAACCGTCTCGCACAATGTTGTTATTGATTTGTTTCCTCAGCTTTGGATAGGCAGGTCTCTGAAACAAGATACCTATCGTCAGTGTAAGATGAAACCTGCTTGTAAGTTCCACTCACAGATTTCCCTGAGCAAATTAAAATTCAAACATCACAAAATTGATCATTGCAGCTTACTCACCATTAAATCTTCATCTTCCGAACCAGAACTATCTGTAAAACTTGCATAATTTGCAGGTATCCTCCTCTGTCTTGTAGAACGGCGAAGATTGGTATCTCCTAACTGCAGATAAAAATATCACTGAGATCATCCGATGAAAACTAGCAATCAACTACCTTGTTTAGACAAGTAATAACAAAGTTAATGTATTGACGTTGTGACTTGTGTCAAGAAGGATAGATTACAAGCTCAACTCAAAAGGTGTAGTTGAAAATTTTATAGCAGACCATCTCGCCAAAACCATAACAACTTTTGTCTAGTAATCCAGGTAAAAAAAATATAATGCAGGGGAAGTTCAAAAGACAAAAAAAATTCAAATGATGAAATTCAGGGAAAGGGGAGTTCAAAAGACAAGAATTCCAAAGGTTTCTACTTTTTACTTAATATTTAATGCGGGGAAATATAATTCCTTACCCAAAAAGAAAAGATATGAATATGTATAAGCCGAATCCATTATACATAAAAAATAATAAATAACACGGTGAACTAATAAGATTTAAATGAACAAAAGCATTATGACAAGAATCAGATAAAGAAAATCAACAGTTACATGATCATCTAAATTCCGCATTGGTTGACCCCCAGAACTCATCAATTTGGCGATTCTGGAAGCTGGTGTTTTTGTCTTCCTTTTCTTGGTGTGCCTGATGCTTTTTTCGTAATATATATATGTACTGCCACGACCATACACGTTTGGCCTTCTTCTAAGTCTGTCACTAGTCCGAACCGGTATGGAAACAGACCCATCTCCTTGACTGGATCGTTTGGGATACATATGCTACGATATAGCTAAATACAATAACGAAATTCTTCCATGAAGAGAAATATGGTCCCTGTTGCAAACAAGTAGACAGATTCTTTAAGTGTAATTTCTACACAGAATTATGGTTAACAAGTTTTTCTTTACAGATTAAAATGACAGAAAACAAAGAGGGTATTGAGGCCATTAAACTTGTGCGAGAATGAGAATCCGTGATTAGATAGTTCTTGAAGACTCTAAAATCTTTTTCAAATTGCTTTTTGACAAGCTATTGCATTGGTTTTAATATCTCGTAGCAAGGATAGCCCATAAAGTGTGCTGGTCAATTTCTTTCCCCATCCCCAAAAACAATTCGTAATAACTAAACGAGCATTAACTTCCACCACAATACCCAACAGAATGACCGCCTATTTGTCTCGAATATGTCGAAAGAGAAGAAAACCTTCATTATCATTAAAACACGCAATATTACACGCTCACCAATTTTCCTCGGGCTTTGGAGGCAATCACGGGTATGCTTTGCGGAACAGCTTCATTGAAGAAGACGACGACGACGACGACGAATAACGAAGAAGAAGAAGAAGAAGAGAACGCTGAAACTGAGGAACTGGGTAGCTAGGGATTTGCTTTAGGGCTCACGGGTGGCCCAATTTCAATCGGGTCGGGTCATACCTTCCCCAAGGCCCAATCATTATATAGTATTTATTTAAATATAAATTAAATTATCTAGTTAATTTATTCATTTACTAGTCTACTTATGCACTCTAATTTTTATCTTTTGAGAAATGTTTATCTATTTGTGTAATAATTATAATAATTAATAAATAATTAAAATAAAACATTAATTCTATTAATTAATGAACGATACTTCATGTGGTACAATTAAAATGTAAAATCATATAATAAATCTAATATTATACTACCAATAGTAATTAATTTAACTCGTTTTTTGGCCTAATTACGGGTGGAATTGATTTTGTTCTGTTTGGTTCAACCCTAAATTGAAACCGAACTAATCTGTGAAGTTTCATTTTTTTGGAATTGAAACCGAACTGATCAGTCTTCGAAACGGAACTGAAACAAGCTGAGATGTTCAATTTTTAACCTAACTAATTTTCCACCCTTAGGCCTAATTCTTTTAGATATATATACATATATATAAATAATCCAAATAATAGGTTTTCTACTATCCATCATCCAACTAGAAGCGGGTAAGGTCAAGCATTATTCCTAAATCTATTAGTAACTTCAATTATAAATTATTTAGATTTGATAAATTTAAGTGAAATTCAAAATTTTATGTAAAAATATAAAATATCAATACTGTTATATGACGTGATGATCGTGCAATCAATATTTTATTTGAATTATTATATTTTATTTCAGTTACTACACTAATATGAAATAGCTATGCTAGAAATTATAACTAGAGGGTAAATTTAAAGCAAACTTGACCTTGCTTTGTGAGTAAATCTAAAAATGAATTACTCTGTCTCTTCTTAAAATAATTTTCTCTTGTATTTATATTATATTATTATTTTAATTAATTAAGAAACATATGACCATATGACTACAATATGATATTATATCCAAATAACATAATAATTTCTTTAATTATCACAAAATTAATTAATTAAGAAACATATGACCATATGACTACAATATGATATTATATCCAAATAACATAATAATTTCTTTAATTATCACAAAAAAAGAAACTTTAATTCTTCATTTCCTCTCTCTCAAATCAAGTTTTAGTTTCCATTGAGTTATATTCTTCTATTCTACATAAACACTTCGTACTCTAAGCAAAGAGCAATCCTATTCCCAGGTCCATATTCTAATCGTATTTTCTTAAACTTATATTCTGATACACAATATTAATATGTTGACATCGTATGTTTAATAGGATATAAAAAAAATATTAAAATGATAAATTACTTAATTTAATGAATAAATGACGCGTAAAAAGTAAAATTTTAAAGAGCGGAAAAATACTAACAACAAATGTACAGCCCGAGAATTAAAAAAAAAAAAAAAAAAACAGTTTCCTAGTTGTTAAAAAAAACGACACCTAATTTTCTAATTAAAAAAAAAATAGTAGAATTGGCCGCGAATCTAATCTACTGATCAAAAAAAATTCTAACATTTCAAGGGGAGCGGAGTTGTAATTCTTTCCGCTTCAAGAGGAACAAATGACAACTCTTTATAACGTGAAACATAAATAAGCTTCTATAAAATAATTTCACGGGATTTAGTCAATTATGTTAATCGCATTGGTAAATAGAAATACGTGTTATAAAAAAAGAAATATGCAATTGGAACAAGCCAATCGTTCACTTTAGTATCTTACAAGACAAAAATAACTGTTATCCTATCGATCGAGAATTTCGATTTTCGAGAAGTACACAGATCATCCAATAAGAATGGTTTTCATTTTTTTAAATCCAAGCATTTGAAGAAAACCGGCAAGGAAAATCAAATAACCTTCTTATTATGTCATCAAGTGGGCAAGGTAGTGATGTAAGAAGGATAAAAGAAAAGAAACATTGCAATGAACAGATCCTAGCTCAGCAAGACATTTTTTATTTTTATTTTTTTATATTTATCTCAAAACTCCAGTGTGATAAATACAAACGTATACATGGTTTTCTCTTTTATACAAATGTGGATTGTGGACTGATATTGTTCATCGATGTCACGGTTTTTTTCGAGTCTATAAAAGCAGATTTTAAAAATGAAAATATACAACAATACTAAAGAATGAAACAATAGCAAACCTTGGATAAAGAAAATAACAGAATAAGAATATGCACCTTGTTCCATTAGCAGCCAGCAGCTTTCATGAATTTGTCGTAAGGGCTTGATGGTGGTAATCTGAAGGAATTTTGTCGATATTCTTGCGAACAAGGAATAATTTGATCCGGCCCTCGACCTGCTTCCTTATTGAATGCTTTTATGTTATCTTCGGAGAAGCTGCTCACCTGAAAAGAGCAGGGAAAGAGTGATTGGAAATGATAATTCGTCAGTTTAATCGACTGCTTTTTAAATAAGAAACAATAGTTGTATCAATTAAAAAAAGTTCGAGTACTAGGAATAAGAAAAGAAAAGAATAACATCGAGTATTATCAGGAATGTTTTTTTTATCGTTCTCAGAAAATCATTTCGAGAACATACTGGGATACGTCGTTTCCACCCGTGTCCATTTTGTTCTTCTGGTCTTATAAAAATTGTTTAAAACATGGTCAAGTCATCCCACTATCTTTTTTATTTTGTGTAAAGTAGGAAAAAAAAAATAATTCCTACTATCAGTCTCAGTAAAGTCATGGAATAGACAACTTTGTTCTCCTCCATGGAGGGGGGGGGGGGGGGCTTTTTTTCAAGAAAAAGTGGATAGAAGCCTATTGTTTCCAAATTTTAAGAGAAAAAGAAATCAACTCACTTTATTTGGTAAATGAGGGTAGTTGTTTTCCATTTCAGTGGAGAGGATTATCGCCTTCGCATCATGTTGCTTAAAACTATGAAGAACTGACATTTTCTGTTGTTTTCCAGATACGAGAGCCTCACACTGACGTTTCATTTCGTCATAAGGAATTGGTGTTGAAGATATAGGGAAACTTGCAACTTGCCTGGCTGTTTCCAAAATCTGTCCATAATACATAATTATGTTATATCACGAGTCAGTACATATTTATATGAAGCTATCTGTTTTGTCTCCTAAAGCAAGAGAGACTTAGGCCCTTTCCAAAGTTATTAGCAAAAAGAGTCCTTTCTTAACAGCAAACGGCTAGATCAAAGTAGTTTTTTTCAGAAAATAATTATACTAAACATACTTTGTGAAATAGTAAAAAGATGTTCCTACAAATTATTTTTAAGAAATTGCAGTAAACTAAGTGTAACTCTCTGCACTTTCTTTTAGAAGAGTTCTTCTCTTCTCTTCTACTGTAAATTCATCATCTCAATACACATTGTTTCTTATATTTTTTTTTTTTTTGGTTGCTCTTATAAGAAAATAAAAAACAAAGAAACATCTTGCATCATTTTTTTTTTAAATGGTTTATTTCTAATTGGCAATGAATAAAATCAACGGACAAACCTATATCTATATGCTTCTTTTAGAACAAAAACTTTTCAAAAACATCTATACCTCTAGCTTCATCTCGATTACAGCTTTGGTTATATAGTAGTGCTAGAAAAGACTAGCTTTAAAAGTTTCAATAGTTAAAAGAAAATTAACAAACTAAATAAAAGTATGTGTCTCACTGATTCCAGGAGCTGATTGACACTTAGAATGTCAAGGTTACTGCTAGAGAGAGACGATTTACGATCTGATTGACTTCCACTTGGTTCAAGGAAAGCCTCATCATCTGTCAAGGCAACTGGAATGGCGGCCTGAAAATAATCACGAGGCTAAAATCAATATCATAGTTGAGGGCAGCCTGTCATGTGAGATAATTTACTTTAGCGGTGAAACTAGAAGATGCAAATTGAAAAAAAAAATCTCACATCATCAAAATCTGGAGACTCCAATTGAGCATGAGGAGAACATGGTCGTGGGGTCTCCATAAACAGTGGAGCACCTAACAAGTAGGCTTCATCGGGTGAAAATTCCTGCAAAAGCTGCTCTTTGATGCTAGACAACTCCGCCTGGTGTGCAGAGTAAAAAGCAAGTTCAACCACCATTACTTTTTTAAGATGAATCTTCCAAAGAAATTCCATGAGTTATAATTGTCAATAATTTTTTATACATAAAACTAAAGCTTGTATAGATCATGAAAAAATTAGACCTATGGAGGAGAAAAAAATTAATTCAAAAGAAAAGGAAAATAGGTCAAGTCATCGCATTCCAATTGGAGGATAAAGGCAAGTTTGAAAACTTTTTGAAGTATAAACACATCTAACCATTAGAATCCTAATTTCAGCCCATAAATCTAAACAAACAAATATTGCCATACAAAAAGCCATGAAAAAAAAATGGAATTACGCAATTTCACATAAAACCCAAAGTTTTATATAAGAAGAAACATGCATGAATTGAACAGAAGCCAAAAGGTCAAAAACAACAATGTTTTTAGACCAACAAGGAGTATGAAGATGTTAGATAGTTTTATTTGTGATGCACAATTGCGAGATATCTACATCGGCAATTCCACTTTTACCTGGTCGAACCTTCGAGTCAATGTGGTTAGTTGCATATTAAACCGTTTTCTTTTCACAACGAAGTGGGAAAGTCTTTTTAAACAAACGAGACAATAAGCTCTAGTGTGTCCGGTGTCTGATCATTGTCCAATTGTTCTTGACACATCTATGTTTAAATGGGACCATAGGCCTTTCCGGTTTGAAAGCATGTGGCTATCTCATAAAAATTGTGCTGAAAATGTCAAAATTTGGTGGGAGACTTGTGCAACCTTAATGGTTGAGGGGGTTTTAAGTTTATGCAAAAACTCTATAATGTAAAAGTTGAAATTAAAAAGTGGAATATTTCTACGTTCAGTGATATTCGATCCGAGAAGTACATTTAGAGCATGATTAAGTCTCTTGATGATTTAGATGCTCAAAATGGTCTTGATGATAGTCAAAGGTTAGAGAGAAACACCAGTAAGACTCACTTTGAAGAAATTCTTAGGTTAGAAGCACAGTCACGGAGGCAAAATATTAGACTTAAAGGAGTTAGTGAATGAAACAACAATACTTAAGTTTTCCATAAAATCGATAGCAGAAGGAAAATTAATAAATTTATGAACAAATTGATACGTGCTGACTTTTTTAAGGTCTTCGAGAAATTATCAAAGCGGGATTTTTAATGCAAAGACAAATGAGACCTATTTTTGCCTACTTCCCAAGAAGTTTAACCCGGAGAATTTGAAAGATTTCAGGCCAATCAGTTTGTTGACAAGACTTTACAAAATAATAGCAAAAGTGTAGTCTTCTCGTATTAAGGATGTTGCTAAAGACATTTTTTCAATAGAGCAAGGGACTTTTATTGTGGGCAAAAATATTTTATATTTCTCTCTTATTGCTAATGAAAGTGTTGAAGATTTCAAATTGAAGAAAAAGAAAGGGGTTGTCATCAAAGTTGACTTAGAGAAACTTATGATCATGTTATGAGACTTCCTATCCCTCAAATGAAAGGATTTGAAGCTAGGTGGAGAAGGTGGATTTCGGGTTGCTTACACACATCAAATTTTTCTGTTTTTATTAATGGTCGGCCTAGGTAAATTTCAAGCTTCTAGAGGGTTCAGACAAGGAGACCCACTTTCTCTTTTTCTATTCTTACTTATTGGTGACGTTCTAGGGATGATGTTAGAAAAAAAAAACTCTAAATTTAATTGAAGGATTGAAAGTCGCACATGTTTTCATCCATGTTTCTCATCTTTAAATTGTTGATGACACTATTCTTTTTTAAGTCGATGATGAAACCAAGGTTCAAAATATGATCGAAATTGTGAGAATATTTGATTTGCTATCCAGTCTCAAATTAAATTTCAAACAGAGTGACATAGTGGGTATTAATATTGTGGAGGATATGATGAACAATTTTGCTACAATGACTAATTGCATAAAAGCTAGTTAGCCATTAACTTATGTGGGTGTTTTCTGCTAAGAGGAAATCCATTACCTTCTTATTTATGGCAGCTAATGATTCAAAAAGTTAGGAAGAGATTATATGGTTGGAGAAGAGGATGTTTCTTAAGAGGAGGTAGGGTAAGCTTAATTCAGACAGTCCTTGATAGTATCCCAACTTCATATTGATCTCTTTTTAAGCTTCATTGCAAGATGGTCAGCGTATTAGATAAATTGGTCAAAATCTTTTTTTGGGAAGATAATGATAATGTCACTAAACCACATTTTATTCGCTAGAAATCTGTGATCAATCTAAAATCTCATAGAGATGTTGGCATTGGCGATTTTGAAGTCATAAATAAGGAGCTATTAAGGAAATGACTTTGGAGATTTCTTAGAGTGATTCTCTTTGGCACACAGTGATCAAAAGCAAATATGGTACTAAAATTTTCGGTTGGGCAACGAATCCAGTTAATCATGTCTCTTTTCGCAATCCTTGAAACATATTTCTCTTTATTTTGCATTTTTTATGATTGCATTAGATTTAAAGTGGGTGATGGATTCATAATTCGCTTTTGGGAGGACAAATGGATAGGGGATGAGATTTATGTGTTTGATTTCCAGAAATTTATCCTCCATCTCGTGACAAAAATCAATCCATTGCCTCCCTCTACAGTGTGAATCAATCCCACAACAACTCTTGGGTCTTGATCTTTCGAAGAGATATGATCAGCACAGAGTTATGCAATGTGGCCATTCTCCAAGCAACTCACTTTTTTCTCTCCAAGAGAGAATGTTCTCAATTCTCGTAAGTGGACTTTGGAGCCCTCTGCCAGTTTCTCATTTCGATCTTTTTTCTCTCAGCTGACTTTCATTGTATATAACAACTTTCCTTTCTATAAATTCATTTAGAAGAGAAATGAATCCTCTCTAAAATTTAAGTTTTCGCTTGAATTTTAGTGAAAGGAAAGTTGTATACAAGTGATCAAATTTAAAAACGGAATCCATCTAGAGCCTTATGTCTACATTGTTGTCTTTCTGTAAAGCCGAGAGTGAAACTAACAACTACATTATGATCCAATATGAGATGACTAGATAGTAATAGGTATAATTTTTTTCATCTTTCAATCGGTTGATGAGAATTTTCATTGACATTGGAAATATCATTAATGATATTTCTATGATAGACAGAAAGTATAAGAAAAAAATTTTGGAGCCTCGATATTTTAGCTATCTATTGGGTTATTTGGATTCATCACAATGAGATTATATTTGAAGATAAATCTCTGAAGACTGATTTATGGAATAATGTTAATATTTTTATTGCCAAGTGGAGTTATAATTTTAAGTATTTTAACAGTTATTTATTTATTGTAATTCTCTCTAATTGGAGAAAAAATATTTTTCACTTATTTTTGGGATTATTGTAAGGGAGGATTTATATCCCTCCCGTCACTTTGCATTTTGTTTTCTTAATGAATTTCGTTTCTTATTAAAAAAAAAAATTCTAGCGAGAAAAACTAATTAAAACTCAAGTTTGAATGCTAACCTCTGAAATTTTTGCATATTTGGTCAAGAAGTGTGTGATCACTATTTCTTTCAGCTTTTGTTCTTCTAAATTCATTGCAGAGAAAAATGTTGATGATGCAACTTCATCCTCCTTTGAACCATAAAGCATTGTCTCATTTTCAGATTCTACACTGACAGCCTCCAATCGAACATCGTCAACCACTTGAAGATGAGGATTGACCTGTCAATACTCAAGAAATGAATCTTACATCAACATCCATGAATAATACAAATATAAAAAACAAAAATCAATATCCTGGGAGGGATGGAGAGAGAAAGAGAGAGGTTGAGAACAGAGAAAAGATAGTAACTATATTATCTGTCAAAGGTGCTTTCACAATTGGAATTAACTCTGGAAGATTGCTCGCCCTGGCTAAAAATAGAAGCATAAATGATGCCAAGGTAAAGAGACATCTTCTTCGGGATGGTAGTAAGCCTCCTTCAACAAGAACAATTAAATTAGATTAAGGTACAAAGAAATTTTTTTTTTAATTGGCCTGAATAATATGTAGCAGTTTCCCGGTCTCAATTCTCACAGCGTCAAAAAAGCGTAATCAATTAGTTCTGGCAGCTCAGCTGATGAGCCATATTGCTCACATATATCATAGTTGCTTTTCCAGTACATTATCACTGGCTCAATAAATTAGAAAATATATCTGACAATTTAATCTTACCTTCTTCATCCAAGGAGATGCTCCGAAGGGAAAATGCTAGCTGGAAAGATCTTACTAAGGCCATGTGAGTAGAAGTCTGTAAACAGAAGAAACTAGAATCATTATTTGAAATCAAATCAAGCAATCTCCATAGGAAAATAACATGATCCAAATAGAAGTATTGAAGAGAAAGTTTGATCGTATTCAGTCTGCCTTTCGATTACAGTTATATTTCTCTTTATACGCTTTTCCACCAACCGTTTATTAGTAAGTTGAATATCCTATTGATAATCCACATACATCTGTCATTGAATTAAAAAACTGAAGTTCTATGCATCGTTCTAGTCGAAGTTTTGAGAAAGTGAACTTCCACATCAACACTAATGATTGACAATAAGAATCAATCTCCAGCTAATATAACATAACATAATTGCTAAAAAAATCCATAAATTTCAAAGTTTTTGGTGATCTGTATCAAATGCCTAACTATGTGATAAGTGTGTATTTTACACACTTTATTGTACTCTTTAATACTTGAATTGATGAGTTTTACTCAAGTGTATGAAAGATTATGATATATTTGGTGCAAGTGGGTAGAAAAATTGAAGAAATACAGGTTTTGAAAGCAAACCAGAGCAGAAGAGTTGCCGATCGATCGGCTACTTTAGGCGATCGATCGGCTATTTTTAATCCCAACAATTGGGCTATTTTAATTGATGAAGGTGTTTGAATCTGGACCGTTGAAGCTGAACCATTGAAATTTGTTTTAATCTCAGCCGTTGAAGATAATTGTGGGCTTCTGATTAATTAAAAATTAGGTTAACTAATCATTCAAAGAGAGAGCAGCTCCATTCAGACATTCAGACGGAGGAGGCGAGACAGAAATTCATTTAGAGCAGCCCTAGCGAGAGACAAAGAAGGAGGCAAGCGAGGCGGAGACCGGAACCGAGCGAGAGCTTCTAGAACTGGATTTCAGCAAAGTTTTTCTTTCCTTTTCTTCTTTGCAACTATGAACCCCTTTATTATTATTGTTTCTCTTTACTCTAGTATGAACTAATTTTCTTTTCTAGGGCTACGATGTAGCCGGATTATGAATATTTGGTATTTTCTTTAATTCAAGTTATTGATTTTCTGTTTCAATGTTGTGTTGAGTAACTTATTCTGTTCTTAATGCTTGCAATTGTCTGATCACCAAAAGCATGTTCGTAGGATTGTTTTGAGACCGAGAGGAGATAAATAATCGTGCACTGAATATTTTGCCATGAAAAGGATGTTAGGCTAGAGATAGCTAATGCGTTCATATGGTATTTTAATTTCTCGTTCTTAATGTATTCAATTAATTCTCAGGATTAGAGACCGAAAGGTAATAATTCGTTAGTTGGATAAGTTTGTCATTGCTCAAGAGATATTGATAAATATTTTTGTGAAATTGCCATCAACACATAGAAATAGAAATGAATGATTTGGGTTAGGAAAACTAAATATGATTAATTTAGGTGAAATCAGAAACCCTAGAGCTTTCTTATTATATTTTTTTTTAACTCGTTTAATTTCTGCTATTTAATTAAATTACTTTATTTTGTTATTTTAAATTCAAACTTATCAAAATCTCATATTCATTATAAACTAGAACTAATTTAATTTGATCATTAATTAAAAAGTCCTCGTGGGTTCGACACTCTATTTATCACTTTATTACTTGCTACGACTCGTACACTTACGAACTATTTTGCATAACACTATGCCAATATTTTCTGCCCCGCGATGACCATACAGTTTATATAGTCAATAGAAGTAAGTGAAGAAAACAAAAACAAACAGCAGATATAGCCAAAAAGTGTACATAAATTTCTTTATGACTCACCTTAGATCTGGTAAAGAGTATGGCCATGCCATAAGTTCGGGCCATCGCCTCAAAACTTGAAGGAGTATTTTCTGCAGATGTTGCTTGAACCCAGATTGATGAGAGTAAGAGACTCGTTTGGTGTCTGCTCAACCGGAGGGAAGTCAGCTCCTATTAATTGTTCAATAGGCCATTTAGTAAGTTTTGAAGTATTTTGTCCCTTAATATACTATTGAAACAGGATTACTAGACAATTAGCATCAGAAACAAAGTCTTTGATAAGTTCATACAGTTCTTCCATCAGCATACTTAAAGCTAGATGATTGTCTGCGAGAAAGGTTGGCTGGCGATTTCTTGTTTTTATCTAAATTTGAACTTTCCTTCTCTTTCATCTCGTCTATGAACTCAGAGATGCAACTATCTTCATCCTCAATGGTAATATTTCTGACTTCTGGCCTCTGCGACACACTAAACAGTGAAAGCGCTGCAGGAACCACCAAAGAATTCTTTCCTTGATCAATTGGGCAAATGAAGGATCCCAAAAGTACCATGCAAAAAACACTATGTGCCCCTACTCGAATTTCAGGGTCAGGATGAGCCATAGCAAGGAGCAACTGATGAAATAAAGCATCGGGAAAAGCCTGAAACAGTTCATGGTTATAACTCAGTGATTTAGCTAAAAACAAAGATGTCAACATTAGCAGCTAATGGCACAGCTATCAGTAGAGCTCCTCTAAGAGAATACACTTGCCTTCTTGTGATATGAAACATTAGGAACTGAAGAGATAATTTTTGAAGTTCTACAAATTGCAGAGATTGTGGACCTAGCTACAACATTATTAGACGGGATATTCTCTAGGAACCCAGCCAACATATCAAGAATTGGTCCCACGTCCCCCACCTGAAAGTTTCAAGAAGCTATTGTAAATAAAGAAAAATGAACAAAACATACAGGGAGCAAGTGAAAATTGAGAATTCCATAATAAATTTTTAGGAAGTTTTCTGTCAAATATAATATGATCCAAAATACAAAAGAAAAGATTAACAACAAGCATAAAAGAGTACGAGATAACTAGACAGACCTAGAATATAAATATATAGATTCAATAAATGAGATAGGATATATTTGAAAAGAGAAAAGAAAGAAAATACCTGTCCAAACAGTTGTGTCACACTAATACTTGAGAAAGTTAAGTGCAAATTATATGACTCCCTTTGGTTGGACTACTTAAAGAAAAAATAGCAAACCTTGTTTGAGAGTTGAGAGATGCACTTTTCTAGAGCTAACTGAAGATCAGTATTCCATTGGTCTGTACCATCATTAGGCAGTTCAGCTGATTTCTGTATACTTTTTCTTAAATGCTTAATGAGATCAGAAATTGCACCAATAATAGCCACTGATACTTGCTGTTTTGCATTTTGAGCCAGTTGCATGGTGACTTCAACTATATTTATCTGTATGAGAGGATGTTTGACTATACTTTTATGATCTAGGTGCTTGACAATGATAGACAACAACAGATGGGAGTTGTCTCCTGGCATCAACAAGACCAAACAAATCAGCCAACCTTCCTTGATATTACTATTTAGGAAAGATGCAAACACTGGAACTCAAACCTGATTCCTCCATTAGTGACTGCATATAAGTCAACACTGAGAGGGCAAGTCCTTCCTCCAAAGACCACTGGTTTTGGGCATCAAAATTATGAAACCAAGGTTCAAGTACACGCCGCATAGTTGTAGCTTCTTTTGCCATTCCAGCCATATTACGCAAACAAATCTTAGACCAGTAAGATGGATTTTTGAAACCATCCCTGAGTTTTTCAGTAAAGACATTTCTAATGTAAATTATACACTAATTCCAAATTAAAACAAATAGATAAAAGGAATGGATAAGAAAAAGCTTTTGAGAAAAAAAATAAAACTTACGATTCAGAATCCAAATCCTTATCAAAACCAGGGGTGGTCAATGACGTAACATCCTGACCAAGATCTTGACTGGAGCCACAATCCTCTGCTTTAACCATTCCTTGGCTGTGATCCTTACTATGGGAATTAGATCTGTCATCTTCAATTCCTTTGGGGATACTATAGGTATCCAAGTAATTCTCCATGGTTACAGATATAATCTATTACAACAAAAATTAATTTCATTGGATAAAGCACCAATAATCTCAAAAAAGTCTTAACTATCAGATTACAACTACAATATTAGTAGGCACAAGTCCTTGATGTCCCATCTCTTATTTCAACCAAAATTTCTCCAATTAAAAAACAAATGCAATCAATGTTTTTAAAATGGGAGGGAATATTTATGATGCTAGGATAGAACTTTCAATTTTATGCTCTGGTACTCTATGATATAACTGCTCATCATAGAGACGAAATAAATTTCAACTCCTACTAGCTTCACATTTTATGTTTGAGTATCATATAGAAAATTAAAAAAAAAATGAATTCTATTCCAGTCATATTTGATAAAGTATTTCGTAGCAGCCCAATCTTTACCAGGATATCTAAGAAGAAAAGAGTACTCACTTTGTCAAATTCCATTGGAATATGAGATTGCTCCCCCATGAATAACACCTAGATACAAACGACAAAGAAAAATCATTAGTGACAGCTGTAAACTGGGAAGAATATTCTTGGATCAGCTTTCTCAGTCAAAAATCAATTGTAACAAATAAAAAGAATATAATTAGAAATTTGTTAAAGTGACAACTCGAAGGAATAGAAGCACTGTTAAAAAGTATAATGTATTTTATTTCAAAACAAAGATAACTATTTGCGAATAATTTGCTATTTTAATTCTACTACTAATTTGAGCAATACGATTCCAAATCTACGTAACTAGAGTCATAGTTATGCAGTAACAACAAATCATGATAAGGGACATGTAATTATCGAAGTAGTTAAAGCACTTGATGCTGGGACAATAGAATTCAAATTCCAAATGCGCGTATTATCAAAGATATTGACTAACTACAACTGTAAAAACAGAACTATTGTGATAAAGTTAACAAAATTTAAACTAATTGTGCTTGATGAATGAAATGTCTAAAATTTGAAGTTCCTTTGTCACAAGCTCACAATATTTATATCACAAAGTAAAAGCATTGATGACTACGAGTAGCCTCAAATTAACATGTATAATTACACCTGACTCCTAATATGAATTTTAGTGAAAAAGAGAGTATGAAGTTTCTCAAAACCCATAATGGATATTCAATACGGCCACTAAAGAAGGTAACATATCATAAAACCACACATATGGATATAAAAATGCAGAATTCTTCACCACAATAAATTTCATAGTCAACATAAAAAAGTAAGCGTCAAAATTGTGGAAGTAACAGATGCATGCCTTGACTCCTAATATGAATTTTAGTGAGAAAGAGAGCATGAAGTTGCTCAAAACCCATAATGAATATTCAATACGCCCACTAAAGAAGTTAACATATCATAAAACCACACATATGGATATATAAATGCGGAATTCTTCACCACAATAAATTTCATAGTCGACGTGAAAAAGTAAACGTCACAATTGTGGAAGTAACAGATGCATGAGTTCGTAATGCGTGAGGTCTAAGCAACTAGAATAAAAAACATACCATAGAAGCCAAAGCTTGAAGTCCCACAGAACGTAAATGTTGAGCTCTCTCATAGCTTCCAACTTCTAGGGCCAATTCACAAAGTTTTAGTATAAGCCCCTCTAAGTTAAACATGTACGTAGAATCCTTCTGCATTTACAACATAGTCTGTTACAAAACGCCAAACCAGGCATTGCATGATCCAAGTAGTGAAACAAGGAGACCTAAAGATGATATGCATGTGGTTCTCAAAATATTATGATAATCATTAATATGAATGATCTAAAATCAGGTTTCTTATCCATTCAGCATCCTTTAGAAAACAACTTGCTTTCCCTGAAAAACTTCAGGAATATACGTTCTCCCTACTAACAAAAACACCAACATGAACTTATTAAGTCATAGCATGGGCTCAACATTTTATTAACCAGTGACATCACATTATAATTACTATCATAAATGAAATCTTCCACAGATGATTTGGAAATTTACCTGGCTACTTGTGAACTCGACAAGAATAATGCAACCAAGACTCTGCATTTCATCCTGATGAGTTTGTTCTAACAGTGTTCGAATAATCCCTAATAAACTAGAAGCAAATAAGGGCCTGCATGAAATTACATATTCAACAACATTAATTTAGTGGCTTCTACTAAAAATTAAAATTAACTAGTAATCAATTGAGAAACTGTGCGTATAAGTGTGAATGAATAAAAGCCTTTCATATCATTAAACCATGTAAAATTTTAACTTTTTCATGCTGATGGATTATGATTAAATTAAAGAGGAAAGAATGCTTTATACCCTAAACTTAAAAGGGTATAAACAACTGGCATAAACTTTTTTTAACAAAACAAATCCTGAAATTCGAATCATGAGCAATTTAAACCTTAGGATTCAAATCTCTGTTAAGTGACTCACATACCATGCACAAATCATACACTGATTTGTGCCTATCACCTTAAAAATATACAATTACAATAATAATTTGCATTTCTTGATTATTAAACTAATTCATAAGCATGACAATACTATCAAGTTTTTCTGATTTTTTTAATTGAGATTATATTTTTTACTCCAAATATTTGTTGCCTCTAAGATACAGAGGATGAAATGTACTGCAACATTAAAATCACGATAGGCAAAAACCTGCATTTGACTAAAAAATAAATAAACAAATAAACTCACATTTGATCTTTACAAGACTTGAGCAACTTCCTATATATGCATAACACGACTTTTACAGACACAAGGTTTCCACTTCGCAAATCCTTGTAACATCTTTGCTCTAGCTGATTGGTTATCTAAAGACAATGAATTAAAAAGTGAGAGAATAGCCTTTTTGATTTATTGTCGACAAAAGTTCCATTCAAATTTTTATGTTAATCAACAAAATTAATCATCATTAAAAATTAATCAAATTTTTATGTTACAGTCCTTGAGTATTGACTGTAGTAATACATTTAAAAAAAGAAAATTGGACCCTATAATCCTCTTACACATTGGAGGATAATGATAATGACCATTAGAAAAAACTTGTCAGCTGGTTTCGAGGGTTTTCCCCTTCGTCAAAACATAACTTAAGAGAATAAGTAAAGTTGGAAATTCAATTTGACACTGAATCTTCATAATTCTGTAGTCCTTGAAAAAGACAATGGCACGGCAATATAAAAAATACATTAATCAATTACCTTGGGTATTCGTAGTGGGTTCTTTGAAGCATAATCACAAAGCTTACCAATTTTCCTATCATTTGGATCAGCATCCTAAAAAATTAAAACCGAAAGAGTACACATATCAGCATTGCAAACCAGTCATACACGACCACATAAATGAGTCCTAGGAAAAGCTTTAGCAAGTTATTGCTTCACTAAGCAGTAAGAGCTGTAGAATGAATCTAGGTGAC
Organism: Begonia masoniana; assembly: GCA_022432975.1. NCBI lineage: Eukaryota > Viridiplantae > Streptophyta > Magnoliopsida > Cucurbitales > Begoniaceae > Begonia > Begonia masoniana. The sequence continues at coordinate 50,882,865 of CM039507.1, read as the reverse complement.
TACACATTTCTACTATATTTAATACCGTCAGATGTAGTTAATATCTAGCTTTTGATATCAAGCTAATGTGCTTACATTAATGTACAGATATCAGAGGTTGGAGAATGCAAACTTGTCACGAGTCTCAGATGAAGAATTGCTTGACCAAGCAAAAAAATGAATCAAGTAACTTGTGTATGCAGAACATTTACCTGATTACGAGGGAAGATATCAGCAAGCAACTTCTTGTACCGTTTCACCGGCTGTCTTGACCTTGCTCGCATTGATGGACAACAGACACAGAGGTTGCCACAGGCAGGCACGACCTGCCTTGACATAAGCCCCATTTTCTTAGGAAAGCCAAAACCCTGACCTCCTTGGAAAATGGTCTTGAGTTCCTTCTAACTGTAACGCCTTGAAAGTCAAATCACAACTCAAACACCACTATCCGTAAATTCAAAGATGCATCAATGATAATATCTAAAATTCAAAAAAGTTCGAAGAATTGTGCAGTAATTGTTGACTATAAACACAACGAAATTCATCTTCTGGCTAATGCAAGTTCAATTCGATGCTCCGAGAATTCAATTACGTGAAGAAATTATATCTTTCTACTACTACGACACAGAAAATCACCCTTTCTCAAAATTCATGCATAAAAAACATACCAACCAATTCAAATCCGTGAAATTCGCTTCCAAGAGCAAATGAAAAGCTGCGATACTGATCTGAATTCACTGTAAAGTTCGGCACAAACACCAAAAAGCGTATCAATACTTGAAAAAAAATACTCTTGATCAATCCATATCATACAAGATAATGATCAAGTTTTAAGAAATCACAGCCTAAAAAGACGAAAAAAAAAAAAAACTAAAATCACTGCGGACAAAACGAGAAGAAAAAACTTAACAATGCAGGTGGAGATTGAATCCGAATCTCCCCAGCTGAGATGCTTCTCGTTTCTTCAGTCGATCAAACGCTAACGAAAAATTCAGGCCGACTCCAAGTAGTTGAGTTCTGTAATTATAATATGATCGTGAAGAAGAAAAATGATTAATACGTTGTGAAAATCATGCTAAATTCACTCGGCCGTCTTCGCATACCAGCGACAGCCCAATTATAACTAATATACGTTATCTTTATTAATAAATTATTAATGAAAATTATATTTTTAGTATTAAATTTGATTGATTAAAGTAATTAATTATTTAAATCAATCTCAGATCATTCTAGTTTAATAAATTATGAATTCAAGTCTTTATATCTAAATAACTTTACACATGAAAAGAAATCAAAATAATTTTTTATTGGAAATTTTTAATTTTTAATAATCGTAACTATTTTTTTATTTGTAAATATTAATTAGACTGATATATAGAAGTATTATTTAAGGCTGTGAGGAAGAAACTGTGACGGCAGCAGTGTGAAAGTAGCAAAACTCTTGTGGAAATATGGAATGTGGCAAAAAGTGCTTGATTGCCAACGGTTTCTTTTCCATTTCTAATCTTTATAAGTTGTGAAATGTCGTTTTTACCCCTCATATGGTTCTTTTCTTCACTCTATTTATTTATTTCCTTTTTAGGCAAAAAGGAAGTATCCAATGAAATAAATAGGACTTTTCTCCTTCAATGGATGCTCTTGGTTATTGCAGCCCCAGGAGCTCACTTCTTCTTCCTTAATCGCTCCGAAGGAGCAGCTCTCTGAAACTTCGAGATTTATTCGCTCTGCAACTGCTTCGAGCAGTAGCATTTTCTCCGAGTCGTTCAGGTTGAACGGGAGGGAGGTTTGGTGGTCGGAGCTCTTTCCAGGAAAATGATTCCGGCAATCCAAACAGGAATTCAGGTCGGCATTCAAAATCCATGAGTGGGTGTTTTAGAATTGGGTTGAGATTGCTAGAAGAAAGAAGTAGAAAGTTCTCAACTTTCTTTCCTCTGTTTCTTGGGAAAACTGTTGGAGATTTGAGAGAGAGTTAACAAATTACGGAAATTGCAAAGGAGATTCAAATTTTGGGTCGAGGGTAAAATAGGACTTGAATCATACGGAGTTTGCCCAAATGTGTCCAACGATTTCCGATGAACAACAAGCTTTTGACCCATTTTCTCAGCTCCTCTTTTCTTCGTCTCCATGGCTATACAGTCAGTTGCAGAAGATGAAAGTAGCTGTGAACCAGTCACGCAGCTTGATGGAGAACTCGGACTCATTGCAAAAACCTAGTTTTTCAAACTAGACGCCTCATTTTCCGCCATCGTTGGTCTATGTAGATTGCACTCAACAATCTGACACATTTTTGGTTCTTGAAAAAGGCCAGAATAGTAACTCATCTTCTGGGTTTAAATCTGAGCTTCATTTTGATGGCGGTGACCTTCATAGTGATGGGCGGCCATTGTTGCAGCACCAAAGAAATCTTCCAACTTCGGAGACTTGAGGCTGGTGAGAGCTTCCACTATACATAGAGATCCATCAGAATTAAGAGGGCATCAAAGACAACCCAAAATAAGTGTTCAGGCCCAATCTCACGTAGTTTGAAAAAATCATGGATGAGATATATAAAGACACCTCCCCAATAAAATAAGACACATTTTGTAGTACAATTATACATGATCCCATCATAATTCCAAAGTTAAGAGTATTCGAGTGAGAATAGTACCAAGTTTGATGACTACTTGGGAATTCCTCGTTAAAAAATAAATCCGTGCGAGATTGGGTTGAATGTTCACCCAATATGGAATGGATCGAAATTCACCAGGTCTTCTAAAGCAGACAATATCTTACTGAAAAAAATTAGTCGTTACAAATAATATCATAGCCTCTACCCAATCTGAGATGTGGTCAACGAAGACGTTGGGTTCCAAAATAGGAGGGGGAGGGGGTGATTGTGACTACCCATAATATGTGGTCAGACGCAATTCTACATCGCTTGGGGGAATATGAAAATAAAACACATATAAATGATGTTTCCCCTATAAAGTAAGACGCATTTTGTAGTACAATCACACCGGATCTTATCAGAACTCCGAAGTTAAAAGTGCTCGGGCGAAAGTAATACCAAGTTAGATGACCACTTGAGAAGTTTTTGTTGAAAAATAAATCTGTGCAAGATTGGGTCGAATATTCACCCAATATGGGATGGGCCGAAATTCATCCAATCTCTGTAAGTGGAAAACATCTTACTAAAAATAAAAAGATCGTTACAGTAGTTGTCTCCATTTTCACATAAAACTGATCCATTATAGAAACCGCCCTAGTTGAGTTGTGATGGAGAAAGGAATAGGTTTGAAGGAGGAAGAATGGTGGATGAGGACGAAGAAGGGTGGATTTGTTGATTTTTAAGAAGATTTGAAGAAGAAGAATAAGAAGATGAAAGAGAGAATCCTACTTTGCAGTCGTATATTTGGTTGCATACCCGAACCCAAATCCAATTCTTCTCGGTTTTGGTTCAGTTTTAATACCCGATCGCTTTGGGTTTGATTTTAATTTTACAAAAATTAAACCCGTCGGATCGGTTCGATTTTACAGAAACCTAATCTACCCAAAAATTTCCACCACTACTTGTCGCCCCCAAGTCTCGAATAACATAGGGCCGATCTACGTGAAACCGGAGAAAGGGGCTCCATTCTCCGATCTAGTGCTTCGAAGCACTGGACTCCTCCCAGAATAGGACTCTAGTCCAGAGCGTTCTAGGGAGAATGGGGTCCTGTTCTCTAGTGTCACGTAGATTAGCCCCCATCCTTGGAGACTAATAGTCCGTATGGACGAATTTGTTAAATTTTGAATATTTCAATGGTGACTTTGTTACAAATTTTTTTTTAAAGGTTTGTTTTACTTCTCAATCTATATTTTGATGATAAATTTGAATTTTACCCCAAATTAATTATAAAAGTCTAACGCATGAATGAAAATATCAATAATTTTAAAATTTTATTTTGATATTTACTCTTAAATTTATTATTTAAATTATTTATTATTGTTATTTATGGGAGGGCAAACCCGTACTGAAGAATCGGTTCTAGTTCTAAACTCTCAACACTTGCAGTCCACAATTTTGGGGAGTAAAAAATCATGAAAACGGAAATGAACCTTGGTTCAAAAATTCGACCATAAAATCAGTTAAAATCCGATCTAAAACTACAAAAAACCAGTCCATATTAAAAAAATAGCTCCAAATTCGACTAAAACTCTGAAAACCCAACTAAAAAATATAAATAATTTTAGATTTTTTTTCTTTTAAATTGGGAACAGACCGGGATTAAATTGTGAAACCAGACGGTTCTAGTTCTGGTCCCGAAACCCACCATTCCAGTTTCGGGCTCGAAATCCCACGGTTCCAGTCCAGATCCATGGAACCGTGGACGACGGCTCCGGTTCTCGGTGGTACCATAGCATATTGGATCCTCGCCCTAGTAACCATAAGACGTGTAGAGTAATTTTTTGATAATAATTCTTATTATTATTATTTATTATTCATCTAAAAGCCATTTTCTCGTTAAAACGAGTCAAGGAGGGGGATTTAACTCATACGAATCCCCCTTTTTTTGTTTGGTTCGAAGTCCGAGAATCGGAGTCGAGGAAATGCGGGAATCCGGATCAGTTTATCGTTTGGTGTTTTCTCATATATTCATCATTCTCTTCTCTGAAAGAATTTCAGCAATCAGGTGATGAATTTCCATCCGTTTTCGTTCTCCAAGATTCTCGTACTTTCAATCTCTACGAATCTATTGATGCTTGGTTGCTAAGAAAAATTAGTAATGAATGCTGCTTTGCTCTTTACGAAACACTTTGAACTTCGAAAGTAGTTATACATTTTTGGAGTTCCGTTTTATGCGTCATAGATGCATGTTGATCTAGGAAATATGTCTCCACCAATACGTGGTTATCTGTTATGTGTGTAGTGTAACGTGAAACTGGTTACAGACTAGAGAACTCATAACTGTTAATTTTATAACTGGTCATTTGAATTCGTAATTCTGCAGTGATTGGCTCAAATTGTCTCTTGGTCTGCGAATATGACTAAATTGGAAAGATTTTTCTTTTCATATGCAAATCAAAGTTTTTTAGTCAATTCAAAATTTACGTTTTTGCTCTTTACCTTCTCTCATCTATTGGGAAAAACTTATCCTGCTTTTTTGTTTCGCTTTTTTGGTCACTGTTCTTTTGGTGCTGGTCCTTTCTAATGCAACTGTTTTGTATCTTAACATTATGGTATTCTTTTAGTCGTTATCAATCATCATTATCATTTATCATTTAGCTTTTTTGGAGCAGGAATAATATTGGCTTTGAAGAAAAACACAGTTGCCAGAACACGGTCCAGGGAAGATATTTACTGTCTGATGATAGTGGTGAATATTTTGATTCCTTAATTATGTTTCTAGTCCAGTCATCAGTATATACTATGTGGTTTCTTTTTTAACATAAATATGTATTCCAATTATTTATTTAAGTCACTTGCAGTGTGTGCCAAAACCAGATTTATTTTCGTTTTCTTTCTGTACTTTAATATTTTCATGAACTCCATGTTTACTTATATTAGTTATTATAAAAATGATAATTTCCTTTCTAATGCACATATAGCTGTTGGTTTTAAATATTTATATCCAAAATCATTATGAAAAGACAAAAAGGATTAATTAACACATCTGTATTACAAAACTTGTAGAGGGTTTTATAGTCAATGCTTGGAGTCAAAAGTCTTTGCTTGGGTACATTTTTTGTTTGGCCATTGAAATCTGGCTGATAAATAAGGATGTATGTTTGGGGGTCTCCATGCAGAGTGGTGCAATGTAACATCAAGTTTATCAATCAATCCATTTTGGTTCAGTCTACCTTACTTTTAACTTCTAAATTTGTGGCGAGTTTTACAAGTTTGAATGTATTGGATGTTCCCAGAACAAATTATGATTTTGAGATTGAAATTATTTAGTCCAAATAGGATGTCAACCAATATACATCTCTTTGGCTGTTACTAAGTGGCTTTGCATCAAATTGATTTAAAGTACTCATAAGTTACGAGTTTGCCAAAGTATGGTGTACTTTACTACTATCGGGTCGACTACTTATGGATCACTAGTGTGTGACTGTTATTAAGCTACCATACACCTCAGTGGTCGTGGAATCTATTCTACTGGTTGCGACTATTTCTTGTCTCAAACTCATAGTTGCATAATTGGTGTTCAATGTAACTAACATGGTAAAATATTGTTGGAAGTAGTTAGGCACGTGTTTACTTTTGTTTATTGCAACACATATAGCTGTGATGTCATTAATCATTCCTGATCAAAAGACTGTTCGTTCATTATAGGTTACATATGTGATTCACTATCACTTGATTCAGAGTCTCGCTGCTGCCCCCGAAGAGGAGAGAAATTTTCTTGTCAGTGAGTTCTCTGAAATAGGACAGTTGGTTCTGAGATGATTTTCATAAACCTAGTATAATTATTTACCTTTTTGCAGTGGATGCAATCTTTCTTCACAGTGTTGCAACTCTTATGAGTTTTGTGTTTCATGTTGCCAAAATCCATCAAATGTATGTTATTCGTTACTATTTGTTTCATTCAATCGCTTTTTTAAATAAATTGAAAGGATTTAGAAACGTGAAATCATATTTTTGTTGCAGACACAAAAGGAGCAAATATTGAAGATCAGAGTTGCCAAGCCATACACTGCCAGTAATAAGTTATTCTATGTGTAATGGTTTTGTCCGGTTAAATCCATTTTGCTTGTTTGTACTTACTGTTACAGGTCCTTGAGTTTAGCTTATGCTTGCGTTTCTAGTTGCACAAAGTTTAACTATGCAACTTATGTAATTTTGATAATTGTAATATTGAAATGTCAGATAACATTATGCTGTTTTGTTTAGGCTCCGACAAGTCAGTCAAGTGTATATTGATATAAATTAATTGTAGGAAGCCTACTTTCTTTTTGTCAGATTTTTATTAAGTCTATTCTTATATCTAATTTCACTGACACGATATCTGTCTCATTATTTTTATTGTATAGGAACTTTTACAAGTGTTTTTGATTTTTGTGCTGGAAGGTGTCGTCACAATTCTGAGAGTGTGGTAAGCACTACGAAAGAGAAGTTTTTTCTAGGGTCACTTGTTATATACGTTAGATCTATTCTCTTTTCAGAATCATGATATGGAACATTAATACACAGTTCTGTTCTTTATATTTGGTAAATAATTTAGATTAAACATGATAACAATTAACTAATAATTATACTATATTTTTAATGAGGTGAATGTGAGGGATAAATACTTGATCTCTTATACCTAGCAGCTCTTTTTGAGATCATTACCTCAAGGGATATTTTTGATTTATTAAGAAGGCTCTTTGATTGTATCATGTCCAATATTTAGTAATTTGGAGGGAAAAGAGCTAAAATTGAAAATTTTGAATGACTACTTTTTGTCTTAAATTTGCTCTGAAGTAAAGAAAACAAACAATGTAATTTTAAAGTTGTCCATATTTTTGTTTTCTCTCTCTATGAATTCTTAGATACCTGCATGCCCTTAATTATCAAACCTTTTGATGAATATGACCACTCTACTTAAGAAGTTGTTTCAGAAATTTGATTAAATATATGAGGAAAGTAAAAATAGTAAAGGAAGGCCTAGAGATATTCAGAGAGTATTTTGACAGTTCATGATAAGAAGCTTATGCTTTCTCAATACTGATAGATAACATATTTAATTGAACTCTTTTCCATTAGTAAATCATGTTTAACCTAGTGTTGTGCCTTTTACAAGATGATGTCGATGCGATTGATTGTTTGTTCTTGGTGAACCATCAGAGAAAATTTATCTAATTTCTTGAACAGTATCGGCACATTGTTCTTCAAAAGAGGGCTTTCTAGTGTCATAGAGTGAGAGATTAGTTATCACTTCTGAGCTTAAATAAATAACCTGCTAGTCTGTGTTGTATCGTAATGTCAAGTGCAAATGAGGCTGTAGTATAAATTTTTTTTTGGTTGATTTAGAAAAGGTAAAATTACTGACCTGGGCTTCGAAATTTCAGGTTCATGAAAATGCTTATCATAGTGATTTTCATCACTGCTTTGGACTGCCTTCTAATTCCTCCGGTGAGTCAAGGCACAAATCATTAGATTGAAAAATCATCCAAGTGAAAAACCATTTTCCCTTTACATTTAAAATTTCTCCTTTATGATCTTTCTATATATTGTAAACACGTACTACAAGTGAAGGTTTTTACATAAAAAAAAACTAGGGACTGAAAGATGCTAATATTCTGTGATAAGGCCATGCGGCATTGAATTTTTATAGTCCACTACATTTTAAGCATGATGTTTGGTTTTTGCATTGACTGCTGATATGATAGTTGATTAAGGTAGAATTTACTTAAGGTAAGTATGTGGATGATTTGAGAGTTGTTAAATAGAGGGCTGATAGTAAGTTAAATTTGGAAAGCTCAGTCCCATTGATGTTTGGACCACGAGACACTTGATCTGTTATGACGATAGAGGGATAAGGTTCAGTCAAATAGATAACAAATGGTCAATTGTTTATTACTTTATTTGGTAATGCTCAAACATAATAAATTTTTCCGTAGTTCAAAATTGACACGAAAAACTTTATTTTTGTAATTGGTAACTTTATATGGTACTGCATGATAAATCATGACTACAAACTTGATAAATATTTGTATAGGTCAAATTGACTTTAAAAAACTTCCTGTACTCAAATTGTGTATGCACGTGTTTTTTCTTTTAGAATATTGTATCAAGTTCTAACTACATATGTTTAGAGTTATAAAACTGATAATAAAGTATTCATCACAGATACTTTTGGGTTTTAAAACAGATTTTTCTTGGACAAGAGAAGGAACAATAACGAATAAGGATTTCTATAGAAATCTCTGAAATTTTGGATAGGACCTAAGGTGTATAAAAAGCTGTCTCGAGTGTACAGTCTTGTGAACCCATTTTGATAATTCTCTTTTTCATGAAAAATCTCTACTCTTTTCTCTATCCTCAAACATCTTGCACTTCTTTTTCTTATGGCTATGCAATTGATGTTCATGACTATATGTAGATTTTTCATGCAAAATGCTCAACGTTAAATACAACTTATGAGTGTTAAACTTTTTTTTCTATTGAAATCTTGTGGTGTTTTCCTGCCTTGAAACCACTTTATTTCATTTGTCTTATGCTTTAATTTAATGTCTTGGTCTTTGGCAGGATTCAATAGCTCACTACCTGAAGCTAGATTGAACGGCATTAATATTGTTGTTGGAAGGTTGGAGTAGTTGTATCATGTTGTTTGTTATTGACAATCCTCCTTAAATTTGAACTGTGCTTATTGTGTAAATTCACATGTCATGTGGATGATAGACAAGGCGAGTCATGTGATTTGGCTTGCAAGTCGAATGGACATTCATGTGTCCCAAACAAGATGATGGTTCTTAATCAGTGCAACATGTAAGTTACACTCAACGCACATTGCAACTTAATTTTATGTAACAGATGGAACAATTCTATGCGACTTATGTACAAAGTTGACAATAAGGTCTCATCATGAGGTTGCATGCCCCTTTGACTTGTATTTCTTACTCTAGGATTTCTTGATTAGCTACGTAAAAGTGCTTTTTCTAGCTTTGAACTGTATTTTATTTGTCTAGGATTCTAATATAACTAACTAAAAGTAGGACGAACAAATGCATCTTCCTGTATGATCTTTTTAACATAGTCCATCGATAATTTATTTTCATTTTTTTAATAATTCAGAAATGGAGTCTAAACTTATCAACACTAGAACCTGTATATCTATATCCATTTAACTTAGTCTATTAAAGGAAGCCACTTTGATTATTTCTTGGAAATTGCTTCATGAAAATTTATTTTCTTTCTTTTGATGTATCTTCAGTCATTCTGTTTGACCTACTTGTATTATTTTCTTCTGGACAGTATGCAAAAATACTTAAGTTGCAAAGGTGGCTGCTTGGTAAGTGTTGGGTCAGATCAACCTGCTGAAGTAGTTGATAATGCTCCAAAAGATTTGGTAAGTAGCTTCTTCTCAAGTGTTGAAATTCATATGAATTTCTACCGTTTAGTTGATTTGGCATTGTTAACAAATTTAGCTAATATAAGACAGCTGTAGAGCTAAGATTTTGAAAAACTGGCCTATAAAATTGGATATCCAAATGTATAAGCGAAGGAGAGAGCTATGGCAGAGCAGGAAAATCCCTCCCTATGATATAGCTTCATTATTTGTACTGTAATGTTGTTTATCTTACAAACAGAAGTGGTTTATCAGGTATAACTCTCAGGTGTCTTTGTTCCATTTTGTTTCAGAATCCAGGAGCGTGCTTATATACTAAAGCACAATCAATCCTTTCTTGTGATGGTTCACATCAATATACCAGGAGGCTCTGCCCTTGTGCATAGTGCATCCCCTGGTAATTTTTTTTATTCATTTCCTTATACGTACATTTATCCTTGTCTAATGGATACATTAATGTTCTTCTACTTGTTTTCACGCTCCGGTTGATCCGCTACTTTGACCAGCGATAGTCAATTATTCATGATCTATTTTTTTTAGCTAATGAAAGCTCGAGACTTTATTGTGTCATTGAAAAACGATATAAGTTGATCACATGAAATGCCACGAAATGACAATCACGGGGCTAATGATGTCATATTGGTTTTTCTCTAAAAGGTTTTTAGCAATGGGGGAGATCAGACAAAGTTCATAATTTATTTTTGAAAAGTTCTTGTGATAGAGAGACATTTAGGAGTCTTCTGTATAAGAACAAGACATGAACTAGAATTCAAATCTTCAAAATCCCATATGGTTAGAGAGGTTGATGTACTTAGTGTTGTAGAAAGGAGTAAACTTAGAGGGATCCCCTGATTGACACGTTTTAAAGGACCTAATTACGTGGATTACGACATTGCTTGGAGATTTTGTTAGATTGTGTTTTATTAATTTACAAGGTAGCTATACATTGTACTCTACGCTAAAGATTGTGACAAATTAAACCTTGAATTTAATTAATTCTCAAACTGAAATTTTAAATAATTTATTTTCACAGCCATTTAAATTTGTTGTTTGTTGAATAGAACGGAATGATGTTGAGTACAAGGTTGGTGGAGAACAACAAAGTGGGATGAAATTAAATGAATCCAATATGAGGATCATGGTATCCTCACCCATGATGAACTAAGATTAGTGATTAAGATCTAAGTCGTGTACCGATTCATAAACATAATACCCTGCCTTTTTTTTTTATGTTAAGTAGAAAAATCGAGTTCATCAATCAGGTAGAGCTGTGCGAGATGAAAACCCGGTTTTTTTTGGGACTAGGCTTGAATCTTGTGTGGTAATATTAGTTGGGTCTATGTGTCTTTCATGGATCAATACATTTGATATATGATAATCGTTGTATTAGTCAGTGAAGTTATAGTTATCAATGAACAACCAATGAGAATGAAATATTAGACCTTATAAGTAAGATTAGTCTTTATATTTCTTGATGAAGTGAAATGCTTAGACAGCACAATGAAGAAAAGAACAAAGAAGAAAATAAACAAAGAGTGGAAAAGACAACACCGAGATGATCGAATCAAGTATTGTTTTGAGGGAAAGTACACAACCAATGAATTGTCAAAAAATGATGGACTGAAATTACATAATCAAATAGTCATGTCCATACAGCCATAGCAGAAGATGAATAGAAACCCACATTAGCAAACCATCGGCAATTCCTCAACTTGTATCAAACATATATAATTGTGGTTATCGACACAACAACCAAAAACACAGCAAAAGAAATCTCGCCGTTGATTACTGGCAATTGCATCGACCAGAATTTATTGTTCTTCTTGGCTTCAATGCTGTTGGAAAATGAAGCAGAGCAATTCGAGGAGCATTCAGCCGTACGACAATTTTTATAGTTATACACACATTGTCTATCCGAATTCAAAGTGCATTCGAAGATTTGGTACATCTCGGATGAGCAGCCCTTACTTTACTACAAGGCAAGCATATATGAAAATTTGCAGCCTTACAAGGTGCTGTGGTTTGGTTTAGTTGGTAGAAGCCGGGAGCACAAGGAGTAGACTTGCAAAGGCCGGGAGAGACTGCTAAAGGGAGAGAGACGAAGGAAATCCAAGACCACAACAAACAGGCAAGAGCGACTTATCAGCTAGAATTCCGCAAGTGAAATAATCTTCGGCTGTAATCTCCTAAAGTTCGACTCCAGCAAATAACACTATGATCCAAGCTCTTTATTCCGCAAGCATGAAATCTTCCGCCAACTCAGAGGGAATTGGATCATTTGGAGCCAAATCGACATTATCTTGAGTCGAAAACTGTTCTGAGATTTCTTCTTCTATATCTAAACTCCTTCCCCAACAAAAGGCTTTTTGAGCTTTCTCCCTCGAAAATCCCACAAACATGATACCCTCCTGACGCAATCTTTCGAAACTTCATATTTTTCGGAATTAAGCTGATAACTCAACTGCTTGTCTCATTCCCCCCCAGCAAAAAAGTCTTATTTTCCACAAACAATCTGCAGTTAAATTCCGAGCCAGCTGAGATCGAGTTGATCTTCCCATCAAACACAAAGGTTTGGGTCATGTTGTATCCCCAACAATCAACCATAGAAGTACTTTTTGTAGTCCCCATTGCAGGTTTTCTAAGACCACACAAATGGTAATCATCTGCACTGATTTCCAAAAACTCAGCCTCTTTGGTCATGGGTTGAGGAACACCCATTTGAATATATCCACTACTCCCCCAACAATACAGCTGGTTCGAGTCAATGTTGAGCCCACAGACGAAACCGTCGCGGGCAGCAAGCCCCGAAAATGAGATATGAGATGAGTCATCAAAATTTTCTCTATAAATCAATATAAGTTGCAGATCTTATTAAATGATATGCTGACACTACTAATTACATCATTATTTAATAAACAAATTCTTCATTTTAGGGAGCAATGCTTTTTTTACACACCCAAAAAAAAGAGAAATTCCACGTGGATAAAGTAAAGAGTGACTCCTCTCCTAACCTACTTGCAAAGAGCCGTTGAGACAGAGCATAAGATCCGTTGCTCTCAGGCAACCAAACCTTTTCTTTATCTTTAAGAAAAGTCAAAAATGAAAAAACTAATTAATTAAAAAAATAATCGTAGATTATAATTTTAAAAGCCTTTTAATTAATTTTAGAAATAAGAGAAAATATTATTTACATTAAATTATTAATAAAGTCATTTATTTAATAGCACCATAAAATAAAATAAAGATGTAACTTAGGCCACCCCCCTAACAACCCAACATAACGAATTAGTTTAGCAGGCGTTGAATTAAAACGACGCGTTTTGAAATTAATTATTATTATTTTTTTCATAGTGCTTCGCACGCGTGAATAAATAAATTAAATAAATTAAAATAGCCGTTTCCGCTCTCTGTCTGGCTAAGTAGTATATATAACATAAATATTGGTCTTGTTTTCTCACTCAAAAATTCAAGTCCCTCCAAAATTTTGCCGTTGGGATTTGGCGATTTGCGATCTTCTCTCCGATATTTCTCGAGAAAATCAACTCCCACCGCATAAATTTTGCTGTTGATTGTTGCAATGCCAACGATTTTCCCTAGGATTTTCCATCTTTGCAATCTTCTTAACTCATTTCTTGTTTGTTTGGTTCCTAAGAAGCTCTTGCCTTATTTTTCATATTTTTTTCCTCTCCGAATCCCTTCTCCTTGTCGAATCCGATCCTGTTCCGCCGCCTCGATCCTCGGCTCAGCACCGGGTTTCGAAGAGGATGGATCCGGTTGAACTGAAGCGAGTTTTTCAGATGTTTGACCGGAATGGAGACGGCCGAATCACGAAGAAGGAGCTGAACGATTCGCTGGAGAATTTGGGGATTTTTATTGCGGACAAAGATTTGACGCAGATGATCGAGAAAATCGACGTGAACGGCGATGGATGCGTGGATATTGATGAGTTTGGGGAGCTTTACCAGTCGATTATGGGGGAGCGGGATGAGGAGGAAGATATGAGAGAGGCGTTCAACGTGTTCGATCAAAATGGAGATGGATTTATCACGGTTGATGAATTGAGATCGGTTCTTGCTTCCCTTGGCCTTAATCAGGGGAGAACCGTGGAGGACTGCAAGAGAATGATAAAGAAAGTTGACGTTGATGGAGATGGAATGGTAAATTACAAGGAGTTCAAGCAAATGATGAAAGGAGGTGGGTTTAGTGCATTGGGTTAAGAGTAAGTCACTTTCTCAATGGATTAGACTGTATATAATTTGGAAAGATTGTTGAGAGTAATAAAAAAATGCAAGGAAACCGCCATTGTTGAGATGTAGAGTTCTTTTGCCTGACCTGCGAAAGGATTCTAAATACAATATTAGCCAGTGGATTTGGTTAAAAAAAAAAAAAAAAAAAAAAAAAACTCCATAGAAAGCTTACAGTTTTGAAGACATGGAAAGAGGAGAGAGAAGCGAAATTGTGAAGAGAGAGAAACACGATTGCACCTCAAACTATGGGTAAATAGTCAAGTTTTTTTCCCCTTAACTTTGTAGGTGTTTGTTTTGATGGTTTTTTTTTTTTGGTTTCTCCACATTCATCATGGTCACATTTTTTTTGTTTTCTTTCATTCTTGTTGTCTACTTTTATATTGTATTTGATTTTTACGGACGATCCAAGTTTGTGCTCCTGTTTTTGTTTGAGAAAAAAAGTCTTCAAAAATTAATTATTTTTACAAATAATTAATTGTTTTTATTTCATTCATTTTTTTATTCTACTCTCTAAGTACACTTGTTGACTTTGCTGACGTGACAAATAATTATCAGTACAATTAACATAATAAATTATAAATAGTAAATTTAATACATTAATTACATCAATCATCTAAATTATGTTTAGCGTCTCCAATTAAGACAAATGATACTTTTTGCACCAACCAATTTATCAATCATTTTAGCTCTAATACTTTGAATTCAATTGCCAACCACCACTCAGAAAATTCCAGAGTATTTGAATCACACACTAGGAAAATTTTGAAGAACAATTCAAGAGAACAAGACCACCCATTATCAATCATTTTAGCTCTAATACTTTGAATTCAATTGCCAAACCCACCACTCAGAAAATTCAAGAGTATTTGAATCACACACACTAGGAAAATTTTCAAGAATTCATCTCTTGGAGAGCAAGATGAGCAAAGCGACGAGGTTTTATTAATATTAATAAAAAGTAAGCAACTTCAAATGGGACTCAGAAATTTGAAGTTGATTTTTCAATGTGTATTTACATATAAAGCTATAAAAATGGAGGATGGCTGCAACTTCACCAATGAAGCCGGAAACTAGCCGCCTGCATAAGTGGGTGCGCCAAATACACACCTAAGGTCAATGCAGTGATTGTCAGATATGGAAGTCGAATAAATTCCTTGTAGTAATCGCTTGGTAAATTTTGACGACCATCGAGGATGGCTGCAAATGGAATTATGCTGGTTCGACTCTTCACGGCTTCGAAGTCCTCCCCATATCGTTTAGACAACCTTCTATCTCCATTCCAAACACCAAATAGATGATGTCCAATCAGGCCGAGGGAAGCTACCGCTGCGACAGAGCTCCCAATCCAAACTGTGTGAGCTAGACACCAGATTACCTGTCCTACCATCTTCAAATAAAATAACAAGTTAAAAAAAAATGTCAGACTAAGATCTTTAATTTGCCTCAATGATTTCAATTTTCAAATATCAGATTCAGATTTTACTCATACAAACTTTATACTTAGTATTTTACATTTTCTTCATCTCCAAGAATTGGCATGAACCAACGTAATTCATTTATTGTTGCAGCATCATATATCTATGTTCATCAGTGAGAAGAGAAATAGTACATTCATCAGGCAAAAATCTCAACTAAATAGCTAACCTATAAACCATTTTGAAGTAGATGAGTGATAAGAACAAATCGATCAAAGGAAGATAGTAATAGTTAAATTATATTGGAATAACATCAACAATAAACCAAACTCTAATCATCCGAGCACAAGGAGACTCGGCTATCCGCTGGAAAAAAAAACCCTCTCAATTCTTTTTCCTCCCTCTCTCTTACTTCATTTCCCTTATTTATACTTCCTCCTTGTCAGCTAATTCCCCTCCTGCAGCACTGTGATGAGAATCTTCCCAGCTTACTGAATTTCATTCACAACTAGGAGTGCTGAAGGAAGTCTTCAGTCACCTTATTACAAAGGAAAACCTTACACCCATTAGGAGTTCAAGAGCCTGGTCTCTCCACTTCTACACTCAGAAACTTCCTAACTTCACATCTGCCCATTCTCTCTGTACTTATTAACATTAACAGATGACTATTATTAACTCTTATTTACAGTTACAAAGATTAGCTAGTATAGCTAATAACTGCTAACTTCTAACTCTCCACGACTTTCTTCCTTCTAGCATAGGTGAATTTTAGAGGAGGTTAATCACACTGCTCCAACCTCGTAACTGTGTAACTGTATATATCTTCTCTCCCTCTTATTGTAGCATAACAAGTTGAGGTCAAATTCTACATCTTGAGACCATGTGATTTGATAATTTTTTAAGCCATCTGATTTCATTGCAATGTTGTCATTTTCAACGATATAGAGTCAATTACTAATATTTGAGGCAATATTAATCTCAATACCGTTTAATGAACCTATTGTTATAAGTTTTTTAAGATATATTCTTTAGATTCGTTCTTTATGATTGAAGAGAAATTGCGTTAAATTAGGTGTTTGTTTTTTTTCTTGAGAAAGGTTCGTCCATTCTCTTCTCATGTATCTTCGTTCTTTCAATATATGTTTTTTATCCCACCAAAAAAAAAAAAAAACTACCAAAACATTCAAGCATTCAGAACTAGATTTATTTATGTACTAGTGGTCACCAAGATCAAGGTTAATGTAAATCATACCTGCGGATGCCGGGTGATTCTCATGATCCCAGTTTCCCAAAGATGCATTTTTGGTTTGTCAACCGCAGCTACCTCTAATAGATTAAAGGTAGAAGGGTAGAGGAAGAAAAACGAAATAAATGAACTAAGCCACATGGCTTGATGAACACCAGGAACACTTTGGAGCTGCCATAACTGTACTCCATCATATCTGTGGTTAATAAAGTACACCTGAATACAACTCCTTAAAGTAAATAATCGGCAAAAAATGTACAATTACGTTCACTTTAATGAGATAATTTGGAAACACTGAAATTTCTTCCAGATTTTTAGAGTAACAGGAACTTACGACAGTGCTAACAGCCAATGGTAAAGAAATTCCTGCAAACAAAACACGGTAAGCCCGTTCTCCGATCAGTTTCTCACCAATATCTCTGAGACTAGCCAAACCACTGTGTGCAGTAGCAAAGATTAAAATTAGGATCAACATTGCAACCTGCAAAAGCGAACTTCAAGGATCAGTTTGAGTAATTAGCTTCCACATACATTCTTAATCCATTTGATTCAATCTTCTAGGCAACAGGAATACAGCATAGAGAGGATCATCAGCTTAACAATTTAGTGGGATTTTCACTGAGGTTACTAGTTCAAAAGTTCGAAAAATTTATGTTGGTATTTCCTAAAATTTTACATCCAAAAGTTGAAGAAAAGAAAACTTCGAAAATTCAATCGAATGGAACAATTTAATTACCTCGTGACTATCAGAAATTCCAGAAACAGCGTCAACAAGTGCCTTGCCAAAACCAGTAGAGTTATCAATCCAAACAAGGTTAAGCACAACGAGAACAACGCCGAGAATTACACAAAAATAAATCCAGGAAGAGACCTTCTGCTCCGAAAGATCAAACGCAGCAGAATCCTCTCCTAATGGCTCGCCGTTGGAGACGGAGGTAGAACTCCCGGTCTCACTATCTCCGAGAGAAGCAGATGCCAAAGACTTGCTCGGATACAGGGAAGAACATGAATAAAAATAAAAGGATCCGAGCCTCGAACGGTTAGGTCTGAGGAGAGGGAAGACAGACGCTGAGACCGGACCGTGAGCGCGACGCAGATCGTGTTTCCGGCCATTAAAATTCTGACTACGGCGGAAGCAGATAGAGCCGAAGGAGGAGACTACAAGAGTAGCAGCCGCCATTTCCGCAATCGTCGAAGCTCCCTCTCTGCGGAAAGCGAGGCTGGTTAGTCTATGTAGGTGGTAGGGAAAGCATCTGTAGATTGATGTGCGATGAAGTAAATGTTTTGGATTTTGTAGATTTTTTTATATTTAATTTATAAAATTTCATTACTAAAAGGAAAATTATGCAAATAACGAAATTTATACTCTATGATTACATTCATTTTCTTATTAAATATTAAATTATTTATTTATAAATAGAAATTTTATCTTTAAGTTATTACTAATTTGAATATTTCGTCAATTTGTCTGTCAAATCTAACACAGAGTACAACATATTTTCCGTTTAACTGGACGTTTTAATTCGATTTCAAACTTATTGAGTCATTTTAAACCCGATTTTCAAACTATGTGGATCTTTCGGAGTTTGAAATTGCTGATTAGGAGATAAACAGAGTTTAAAATCACCAAATGAGTTAGAAATCAGGTTAAAACATATGATTAAATAGAAAACGTGCTGAATTTAACTGATAAATTGACAACAATATGCAATAAAAGTTGAGATTTCATTTGACAACAAAAAAATATTAGTTTAGAGTTTAATTTATAAATGATGTTATGGTGTAAATTATTCTTTATAAAAATTAACGTATAGTTTTTTAATTGATGATTTAACTATTTTCTAAATTATCGTAATTATTCTAACTATTATAAGGTATGAAATTAAAATGTAAAATCAAACGGTGTATTTAATTATAAATACGTAGTTTCTGAATAATAAGAAAAATTAGGTTATCCAAAATTTATGAAAACTAGCATAAATCATGTTCATGGGTATATTGGGAAGCACCCGAGATCTACTTGTTTCATACTGCAAAGGCATATCGGGTAGTAAAATAAGGCACGTGACGAAAACGTGTTATTTTAACGAAAAATGGCACGGTATGGGATGAATTGCTCATTATCCATACATTACGATTGTTTTTAGCAATTATTAAAATTTACGGTAAAAATTATCATTTTCATTATAGTTTGAGGACCGAATTATACGAAGACCAAATTATAATTTACCTTAAGTTTTTTTTTTTTTTTTTTGGATATTCTCGTAGTTTGGTCTCAAAGAGTGAATTTACTATCGAACCCAAAAGAAAATATTCGATGACAGATGGGTTTAAAAAGGAACCCGGCCCACTAAACAAATCTTCGTCCACCCGAGCAGAGTGGGTTTGAGAGGAACCCATTTGTCAGTTCTAGGGTTCCTCCATATCAGAAAGCTTCCTATCCAAAATACGGTCTCGATTCCTCTTCCCCATCGAGTATTTTACTCATCGCTGCGAATGGCTAATGGTGTGTGTCTCTCTCTTTCTCAGTTTATTTATGTGTCGACGGTGGATTGTTAAATTGTGTGTTTTGTATATGTATATGGAGTTGTATGTTCTCATGACTTTATGAATGTCTGCGTGTTTTTTCAGCAATGGGAAGGTCTTTTCTTCAAGTTGCTGCTACAGAGGAGGTTGCTCCCCCTCTCAGAGTGGTTCAGATTGAAGGATTGGTAACTTCTTTTTCCATCGACTTTTTTTTTTCGATTTCCCGTGTATTCGTTTGAAGAAAAGACTATATAAACCAGCTTGGTCAGCTATTTTAATATTTGGTTTTTTAGGAATATGTTGAACATCGGGTTAATTGTAGAGCTTCACAATTTCGACACTCTAGGTTCCTTTGATTTGAGAAATTTGAAGGATTTGGATGTTGGAGTCTGTGGCGGTCATTATTCTTGATTTACATTTATTCTGTGGATGTATGGTTGGCATTTGTTTGTTTTTAAAGACAATATTGGTAGATTAGGTGTAGGCAGGGATCAAATTATGGATTGGCTTGAAGATTTACTGTTCCACACAATAAAAGCATCTTTTATTAATTTGTTGTGTTTTGAACAGGTAATCTTAAAGATAATCAAACACTGCAAAGAGTTTTCACCAGCTGTCGTCACAGGGCAACTTCTCGGATTAGATGTTGGTAGCATTCTAGAAGTTACTAACTACTTCCCTTTCCCGGTATGACATACATTATTTTCAGTTCTCACGAAAACAGTCCCCCATGCGAGTAATACTGATTAACCTTGTAAGTCATTGTTGTCAGATTCGAGAAGAAGACGAGGAGATTGAAGCAGAGGGTGCTAATTATCAGCTCGACATGATGAGATGTTTGAGAGATGTCAATGTTGACAATAACACCGTTGGATGGTATTTTTTTACATTAATTTTTCTCTTGGTACAAAAGCATTCACTGTGAATGAGATTTCTTTTTTAAAAATATTGTCTTTAATTTTCTTTTCTGAGCTGTATATAAAACTTACTACGTGTTAATAATTTAACTATTTCTCAAAGGCTTCGATCTTTAGTTCCTAAAAAACCGTTTGTTTTCATCACCTCCATATGTATATGTTGTTTGGTGACCATCTTTTTAGAAGGTATATAATCAAAATCTCTTGTCCCTGTCTTTAAGTATTTCTGTTGATTCTTTCAGGTACCAATCTACCTTCTTAGGTTCCTATCAAACATCAGAATTGATCGAAACCTTTATGAATTACCAGGTAACTTTTTAGTATCCGAAGGCAAACAAGTGATTTGAGTGTGTGGCATCTGAAAATTGAAAAATCTGTCTGCTTTACTCGAAAGCAGTATGCCGTGTTCATTGTGTAACATTCAATGTGGAAGTAAATGGTTGAGTCTCGCTGCTGAGAACTTTTTTTGTCGTCAATTGTTTTTGCATGGGTTATGTTTCAAATGGAGATAATTAGTATTCTCATTAAAACAATTGCAGGAAAGTATTAGACGGTGTGTGTGCATAATTTATGATCCATCGCGATCCAATCAGGGTGTCTTAGCTCTCAAGGCATTGAAGCTTTCTGATTCTTTTATGGAGCTTTACAGAAGTAAAAATTTTACAGGAGAGAAGTATGCCATTCCATTTCTTTTTGCACTGCCTTGATGAATTGTTTTGGGAATATCTATGTAGCTGCTTCTTTTTATCAAAACTTATAACCCTTTGTTTTTCTTGATAGATTGAGGGAGAACAACTTATCTTGGGTGGATATATTTGAAGAAATACCTGTAAGCTTTTTGAATCTAATGCCATATGATTTGTTTTTGAGGTCACTGAAAAATCATGAAGAGTACTGTTGATTTGATAGGTTATATAATTCTGGGAGTTTAACTGGCAATATTAATTGAACATTATAAAAACAAAAAATTATACTGGTACTTGTTGCTTTGAACTTGTACATGATTTTTTTTTTTTGTTATAAAAAAACATTAAGGATGCCAATGGGAAGTTTGACAGGGTTGTTCTTTTGAGTGATTTATATTTAATTTCAATTTTCTTTTCCTCTGAAAGCATTAAAATGGATAGTTTGTCAGTTTTTGAAATCACCTGCGTAATAGTCTGGAAATTTTTTTATCAGTAAATGAAAGTTGATTTCTGGTCAAAAGGAGCGAGACAAATGATATTTCATCTTGTTTCTTACACTTGCAGATTAAAGTTTTGAATTCTGCCCTTATCAGTGCTTTTATGTCAGATCTGGAAGCAGATACCCCTGTCACTCAGGTAATAACGATATATTTCTGTAGACTGTTGGAGTTCATATGTTTCATGAATTTACTCTGTTTTCTTTTTCAGTGTGACTATGATCGGCTGCAACTTTCTACGAAACCCTTTGTGGAAAGGAATATTGAATTTCTGATTGAATGTATGGATGATTTGTCATTGGAACAGCAAAAGGTTTGTGTTCCCTTTAGCACACTCCATTTTCGGGTCGGCAGTCAATTTCTGTGTACTACCTATGTACAACACACACACACACAAACACGCCCCTAAAGAAAAAAAAAAAAAATACCTTGTTTTAATTAAGATATGTGAGATTCCATCACGGATACCTAATGGAATCTCATCGTAAACTGGCTTGTCAGGTGTCCTATTGATTATGACTATGACCCGCCATTATCTAAATTGTGTCCTGAATGTGTTTCATTGGACTTTCTATCTTGATTTGTATGTTGGTTGGCTGATCATTTATGCCATATTCCTTCAGTTCCAATTCTATAATCGAAATCTGTCGCGTCAGCAAGCTCAGCAGCAAGCATGGCTTCAGAAAAGAAGGTTAGTCACAGTGATTATTAAATTCTTGAATTTTTAAGTGTCTGCTAAGTGGTGCGATTAAATCCGAATTTTATTATCTTAAATGATCACAATTCAGGCAAGATGGCCTTGATTTCAGGACATTAAAGTTTGGTTTCATCTTTAGAAATTTCTGTTGTTTTTTTACTGGCAAGACAGGATGTTCTTCCATATCTTTTTTGCATTGAGGTCTCCTATTGCTTAAGCAAATCTTTAAGATTGAATGAACTAATACATTGCATCATAATAGATGGTATACGGAGGTCCTAGATGGTAACTAAATTAGTTGGGTAATCTTGAACTACTAAAGTCACTTAACCGTAAAATGCTTGTTATTTATCATGCTTGAACTCATGGTTTGAGATCCATAAAGTAAGCAGCAGTTCACCAGGTTCCCTTTTTCTTCTTCCCTTTATTCGCTTGTGACATTGTTAGACAATCCACTAAGAATTTTTTACTTGTATTAGGCTTCCTGTCCAACATTGATGACAAGGTTACTGCATAGAACGTTTCATTTGAAAAATATAGTCAATGTGTATTCATATATCAATTCTTCTAATTTTTTTTTTTTTCAGAACTGAGAACATGGCGCGAAAAGCAGCTGGTGAAGAACCTTTACCAGAGGAGGATCCTTCAAATCCAATCTTTAAGCCTGTTGCCGAGCCATCGCGGCTGGATAGCTTCCTCATAACAAATCAAATTGGAAACTACTGTAACCAAATAAATGGGTATGATGGTCCACATTCTCCATTTTACCTTTTATAATCCAGATTTTTCCAGACCATTTACAGTTACAAGAGTAGAAAAAATGCCTTTTAGAAGCATTTAATTTTCTCGAACAATTAAAAACATTGAATTCTCACTGTACCTGATTTTTTTCCTCGCCAGTCCTTCAAACTGTCTCATAGAAAGCAACTTTTGTGCTGATTTGTAGTTTTTATCTGGACATAGTAAGCATCATTTATGTACTGTTTGATGCTGCCAATATTTCAGGGTTGCTGGACAGAGCTTTAGCAGATTGTACTTGATGAAAGCATTGCACGACAACAGTTCATAAAACAAAATTTGGAGGAAAGAACAGAGAAGACGGAAAGGTGAGTTTTTTCGGACCTTGGGTTGATTGAAAGAGATGGGTAGAGGATATATGGTTTGTACTAGAGTCTTTGATTAAAACTATGGGTATTATTTTAAGCACTGAATTGTAGTTATTATCTCTTAGGATGAGAATTTTGACTGTTTGATGCATTCCTCAATCTATGGCTCTATTCTTTTGTGGCATTGTAATAATGATTCAAATGTCATGGGCAGGTGAGGTTTGATTGCTCTTTGGGAATTTTATACCTGTTAGATAATCTAAAGCTTGATCAATTCCTAAAATGACTCTTGTTCATACGTTTCTAAACCCCATTTAGTTTGTTGGAGTTTAGGCTTGGTTCTTTCTGATTTGGAAGTATATTTTTGGAGTTGATGAAAAATTGGAAAATATTTTGATTAGTGTTAACCCCCGTCATGGTGAACCTCTCCTTGTGATCCGGCCTCAGCCATCAGCGAGATACCACTCTGGAAGAGCTAGAATTAAGTTTTGAAAGAATAAGGTTTCCCCTATTTTTATTTCATGTAGAAAGCAAAGGAATCTAGAAGTTCATGCTTATGAACAAACTAAGGAAGTTTAAGAAATTCAATACAAATAATTTCATCAGCAAAGATCACAAATCATTCTAAGAGAGGACTCCCATTCTGTGAGGAATTGGGGTGGCGATGACTTGCAGGATTTGCAGAACCTCCTCCATTGATGGCCGGCTCGATGGGATCTGAGAAGTACAGATGAGTGCCAGTCTAAGAAGAGGGACGACATCGTCCTCTTCAAATTCACTCAAATTAGGATCAACACAGGCCAAAACATCACCCTCTTCAAGCAATACTCTCACATGATCAACTAGAAATACCATGTTATCTTCTCCATACTCGACTGCTCTTCTTCCTGTCACAATCTCGAGAATCATAACTCCGAATCCGTAAACATCGCATTTAATGTTCACTTTCAAGCTTTTACATGCTAATTCCGGTGCAATATAGCCCAATGAATTGCTCTCGTACCTATTATTCGGTACGTCTTTTTCGAGCTCCGGGAGGAGTTTTGCCAATCCGTAATCTGAGATTTTGGGGTTTAGATTCTCATCGATCAAGATGTTACTCGGCTTGATGTTGTAGTGAACGATTGCAGGGAAATTGGCATGGTGGAGATGAGCCAGCCCTTTGGCCGTCCCCATCACGATTCTGAATCGGACTGCCCATGATAGCGGCGGAGTTGAAGGGGGCCGTTCATGGAGTTGGGTTTGGAGGCTCCCATTGGTAACATATTCTGTGATGAGAAGCTGCACTTGAGGAGTCCAATAATAACCTCGGATTGCGACGAGATTCGGGTGCTTGACCTTTTCAAGAACTCGAATTTCTCGGTCGAAATCTTCAAGATATTGGATCTTATTTCTTGATAATACAAGTTTTTTTACGGCTAAATCTTCGTCTCGATTATCTATCGGAACCTTGTAAACTTTTTCATACACTCCTTCTCCGATCTTGAAGGCCTTGTTGAGGAACGATTCGATATTTCCGATCGTTTCCGGAGTTGTCTCTGAGTCGAAGATTACGAGCTTGCCTTTGTTTGAACTCACCGAAGGAAAAGAGCTCGAGAATTTGCTTTCTTCCACGGCGTTTTCGAGCGATCTCCCTCGAGCATATGCATTTAGCAGGCTGATAACAATCACTCCACAAGCTATCAAAGCAGCTGCACAGATTGCAACAATGGTGGAGACAGTGAAGAACATTTGTCGACCAGAATCGATAAACGATTTCGAAGTTTCGTTTCTCCGGTTTTGATCGCCAGTTTGATCGATATATGCATCTGGGTCTAGAACTAGCGGCTTAGCGGCGTCCATCTTGCAAGGTCCCTTCAACAATGGAGTACATATACCCAAATTCCCTTGCAGAGAACTTTGATCCAAGCTCTGAAATATTCCTCCGACCGGAAGCCTGCCGATCAACCTGTTGAAAGAAACATTAAAAACGAGAAGACTTACCATTTTTCCGAGCTCTCCGGGCATCTCTCCGCCGAATTCGTTGAACTCTAATTTCAATATCTTCAGTTTGTTCAGCTTCGAAATCGATTTTGGTATCGAACCGGTAAAATTATTGTGAGATAAGCTCCTGCAGAAAGATTGAGAGATTCAGAATTGAGATAATAGGGTAAACAGGCTAGATAGAAATGTTGATGCTTACAGCAAGTAGAGTGAAGAACAGTTTTGGATCTCTTCAGGGATTGATCCAGTGAGAGAATTTCCATCAAGTTGAAGAATCCTTAAACTCCCAGAATCGCAAATATCGCCCGGAATCGATCCGAACAAGAAACTTTCTCGGAGATCTAACACGATTAGATTCTGAAAAAACCCGAGTTCCGGAGGAATTCTAGTGTGAAGATGATTCCATGACAGATTCAAGTATCTCAAATTGGTGTAAAGTCCGATTTCTGCAGGAAAATTTCCTCTGATATTGTTCATTGAAAGATCCAATTTGCGGAGAGTTTCGAAAAGTTTACTCGAGCCAGACGGGATCGAACCGCTCAGATCATTATCTGACAGATCCATCTCCTCTAACCCCAATTCAAACAATCCTTCTGGTATGCTTCCATTGAAGCTGTTTCCTCTAAGCTTGATTATCGACAGGTTTGTGCAGTTCATCAGTGACGCCGGAATAAGTCCAGACAGTTTGTTACTCGATAGACTCAAATAGTTCAATAATCTGAGGTCACCCAGTGAAAATGGAAGATTTCCAGTAAAATCTGTTTGTTGAAAAATCAATGTACTCGAAGCTAGACATGTTTCCGATCCACTGAGGAAACTCGCCGGAAAATTCATTGTCTGCGACACTGAAGAACGACAAAGAATTCAGCAAACGGAACGACTCCGGTAGGAATCCGGTGAACTGATTACGACTTAAATCCAGTCTAGCTAAATGGGGGGATAGTCCTACATCTGACGGAAATGTTCCTGAAAATTGATTGTTCTGTAATAGAAGCTCGTTCAAGTTGTTCATGGAGGAAAGTCCTTCAGGAACAGATCCAGATAGATCGTTGTTCGAAAGATCTAAAGAGCGAACCTGATCCAACGAAAAAATGGTGGAAAAATCAGGGTTACCGGAGAAATGGTTGCCGGAGAGATTAAGAGTATTGATCGATAAACATTTAGAGAGCGAACTAGGAAGTGGGCCTTCAAGCAGATTATCAGCTAAAGAAAGAAAATGGAGTGATGAAGAATTATCAAACATGTTATCTGCAACATTTCCAGAGAACAAATTTGCAGAAAAATCAAGAAATCTAATGGAATTCATATGAACAATGGAAATTGGTATGTTTCCAGAAAGTCTGTTGTGGCTGAGATCAACTCTCTCGACGGTTTGAGGAAGAAGAAGCTCAGAGCTGATAATGCCAGATAAGTTGTTTTTAGAGAGAGAGAGCGTTTTTAAGCTCTGCAACTTTTCAAGTCCTCTTCCGATTCTTCCTGATAATCCGACTTCATTAATGGAAACCTCTGAAACTCGACCAGTGAGAGGATTGCACTGAATGAACTCCCAGGAACATGGAGAGTCGTCGTCTTCGTTCCAACTGGACAGAAACGAAGATGGATCGTGGATGACTGATTTGAAAACTATCAGACCTAGGACCTCGTCGTTTATTGGAGAAGAACCGCCATTGTCGTCTCCCACACAGAACTGCAGAAAAACCAGTAAAATCAGAAAATGCGTGGCCAATCGAACTAACCCATTGTTCATCATCATCATCGTAGCTCTCTGGTGTTTTAGAAGCTTTAGCTCTAGCTGGTTGCTTAACAATGGCGGACTTATGTAGAGACCTGATGAAACAACAGTGCCGTTGTAGAGAAGCATAAAAGCCAAACCTAGTTACAGAATACCCATTAGAGAAAAAGACAGAAAATTCATCAACATCGTAGCTTGGCTTTTGCTTTGAAAAAAAACCTTGGCTTCTAGCTCAACAATGGCGAAATTAATGGAACTTCTGTTGAAAACTTGCAATCATTTTTAAGAACATATGTATGTTCTTACAACATGCCACTCTTCGTCACTAAATTCAAAATCATTTACAAAAGTTACTCTAATTACCTAAAATTCTCATAAATACTTTAATTTCTCGACGATAATTTCATTAACATATCTCGTGTTTTTTTCCTCAATGTCGTTTCACATCGATAGAACCAAAGTAAATGGTTCTGTATAAATACAAGAGGTATTCTCTCACTCCTTAAACTAGCTTTTGGAGTGAGTTATACCATTTCATTTTCTATCGTGGTATTAGAGCTAAATCTATACGATGTGAGGATCGATTAAATATGCTCGACGTGAAAGAAAAAAAAAACTATCACAGTAGACGTACGGGTGATTGTTGTTTCACATCTATAGATCTACAGGAAATGAGATTGTATAAGTATGAAGAGAATTCTCTAACTCATCGAGCTAGCTTTTGGATTGAGTTCTACTATCTCAATTCCCACTTTCTATCACTCAACAAACGCAAAATCGAGTCGAGTTCTTGCGTGACCACGTTCAAGCATAAAAAACATAAGAAAAATATCAAATTTGTTCATTCAAAGTATTCAAATCATGGTAAAATTTACAAGTGGACGTCCAAAACTATTATAAACAGTGAACAAAGTCAAATCTGTACGATGTGAGAACCGATTAAACACGTTGGACGTGAAGGGAAAAAAAAAAAACTTTTAAATTTATTATATATTATTTGGTAGAAATATGTAATTCATTTGTAGAAATTTCACTTATTTTTTCGATTTTTCTAGTATTTTTATCAAATTAAAGCAAATAAATATAATTTGATTAATTATATATAAAATATAAAATGGACCCAATAAGGCACAGGTTGTCAGGTTGATAGATTGACTGCAGGCACACGTAGTATTATTAGAAAAATACAAGGAAAAAATAGGTTCACGGGTAACGCTGCTTCGTTTTTTTTTTTTTTTATTTATTTTTTAAATATTAAGATAATACACTCAAAAAAGGCATATGCTCCAGCTATTGGGCAATGAACAATCTCTGTCTGCAGACTGAGTCTCACTTTGTCTCGTCTATTTCTCTAAATTTATTATATATTATTTGGTAGAAATATGTAATTCATTTGTAGAAATTTCACTTATTTGCTTAAATTAACTAATTAGGATAAGTTATAGCCTATAATTTTAAGTTCATTAAATAAAAATGTTGTATTAAGATATAAAAAAAAAACTTTTAAATTTTATATATTATAAAAAAATTCTTAATTAAATCCATGCAATTTTATTTCAAGATAAAATTTAAACTACAAATAATTGAATAATGCATCGATCACTCTTTGATTTTTTCTATTAATTCTTACGTTCTGACGTGTCAATTATTAATTGGTACAAATCATTATTTGATACGTCAGCAATATTCTAAGAGGATAAACGTAGTATTATTCAATTAATATACACTCATAGAACCGGTCAGGCCCCAATTTCAATTGAGAAAAGTCAATAAACTTTGGCATACTGTACAACTAATGATTCTAACGAAGAACAACTCTCCAACATCATAAAAACTGGACCCAAAAACAAACAACTCCTAGGGAGAATAGATTATCAAACCCTTGTTTTCCATTCATTTTTTTATGTCTTACTTTTCTCAAAAAATCAAAAGTAAGAATCGAGATATTCATACCTATGCTTTTGTTATATTGCAACAAGCTTGCGTAAGTCCTGTCCCATACTCCTATATACAAAGATTCGTCATCTGGACTCAACGATATCCCGGAAATCTCGCCAAAGAAATCAATCTCTTGCCGTTTATTATAATCCATTTTCGTGCTGTAAATGTGCACAAAATCTGCAGGCTCAGCTACCACCATAAATTGACCGTCTGATGAATAGCGTATTGATCTGCAAGCTCCTAGATTGCCTTTGAGAATTGCAATGGGTGATGATAAGTTTCTTACATCCCAAACTCGACATGTCTTGTCTTGGTTCCCGGTGACAAAAGTGCGTCCATCAGGATGCCATGCAGATGCAAAAGAATAATCTCGATGACCGATGACTGTGGCAACAGTCTGCAACATCAACAATCAATTTAGACTTTGCAGTTAATAATTTCTTTTTATTTAACAACTTTGTGTTAATCAAAAGAATTTACCAAATGGGAGGTTATGAAATCCTCTCCAAAAGAGGGGAAAAAAAACCACCTTTACCGTAATCCTATTTCTATCAATCAGAAAGGATTAACCTGAAGAATTAATAATGATTTCGGAGGGTGTAAAAGACCACAAAAAGCATAAAAATGGAAGGACAAAAATATATTTCCCCTCTTTTCTTTAAGTAGTAAAAGATGAATATATTACAAGAAAGATTACAAAAGGAGTGAGCAAAAAACAAAACCTAAATAATCCAGCGAAAGGTACAGGAACTATTTTAATTTATCCTATTCCTAATTTGAAGGTGATGTGAAAACGTCATTTTTGTAATCAGAACTTGCACCTTTTTGTTTAGCTATTAACCAAACGAGTAAGGGCAGGATTAAAGTAAAAGGAAATTCTGTAAAGCAAAAAATAAAATCAGTCATTCCATAAATTTTACCACATCATTTACATTAGTCTATTTCTTACCTTCCCTCTTTGTGAATCAACAAGTAATCCATCTACATGATCTCCAACTACAGTGATAAGCCGTCGATCTGGGCTCATTGATGTATGCTGCATCAGAATAAAGAGTTAATCATACTAATCTCTAGAAGATAGATAGGCACAATCTAATTTTCGTCGATTGTTGAGTGAAAACATGATCTCCACAGAAGTATTTCGTGTGCTTTATCTTTCATGATGTGGGAAATT
The DNA here is from genome assembly GCA_022432975.1 of Begonia masoniana. NCBI lineage: Eukaryota > Viridiplantae > Streptophyta > Magnoliopsida > Cucurbitales > Begoniaceae > Begonia > Begonia masoniana. Next base: position 50,852,706 of record CM039507.1, on the reverse strand, counting down.
ATTTTTAATAATATACAAATAAATCCTTTCTCTTAGGCTTTTATGATCTGGAAAGGAAAAACAAGATGCAAACACACAAAAATGGAGGCAATCATTCCAGTGAGAAGCCAGTATTCAATAAATATACAAGAGAAAATCATGAAATTTTAACATCATCAACCGAGACATACATTTATTGGCCATGGAAAATGGAAGTGATTCAAACGCTGAAACCTCTCCATGTCATATTCTCTTATGCCACAGTCATTATTTGACGCCATGAAATGTACTCCACCCCTGTATGATTTTCAGATTTAGATTATATTCATGTAATATAAAACTCCAATAAGGTAGAAGCATACCCTAAGCTGTCGTATATTTCCAAGGCATTAGTGATGGCATTATCATCACATGTCGTGCGAGCACAAAAACTGACTCCTCCTTTATCCATACGCTGCAAGGAGAAAAAAAATAATAACATTACAACATCCTCGACACAGTTGAAAACAGTCAGAAAGTAGTTTCGCAAAACATGAGAAAGGAAAATAGGGTTATTATTATTTATTCTGTCAAACAGGTAAACTTCAGTAGGATGTTCTCAACAGTTTCCAGTGGCCTTAATTTAATAACATTCATCACTCAGATATGATTTATGTGATATTTAGCTACAATGATGAACAAAACAGGAACCAGATGAAATACGACTCAGTGATTTATTGCATTTCCACTATGGAAAAGATGATTACAGATATCCAGTATTCGAGAGCCTGAACGAACTCTCCTTCACTTACTATAAATTTTCATACCCTTCCATGTCTTTCTCTTCACCTTTTTACAGCTAGTAACTAATTCACTATCACCAACTACTTCAGTCAGTTGTTTCCTCCTTGAATACAAAAACCTCAAGGGAGGTTTGTCACACCCCTAATGTTTAAGATTTATTATTGAATAAATCAGTTAAAACTTACTACCATCTTAACAATCCAAATCTAGATTTAAGTAAGAAGTATTTGCAATTCCCATATAATATTTTCAGCAAACGTGGGCAAAGGATGTCCAATGTGAATAATTGAACAATACAGAAAGAAGAAGCAAGATGACAATGGTTGTTTACCCAATAACATGAAACAAGTAAAAATAGGAGGAATGGAGGTAAATATATCAAGGGGCAACATAGAGTAAAAGTCAATCACTTGTGTCTCAACTCCCTAATCGCATATACGAAAATAGAATCCCAACAGGATTAAGGAAAACCGACAATAAGAGTTTGGCCGCACTAACCTTACAAATAAGCTCTCCTTGGAATCCTCCTGCGACGAGAAAATTTTCCTTGATTGTAAGCGTGCTAATCTGAGTTTGTGTAAAACCCTCCAGTAAACTTCCTGCATGTTTCTGCAATATCAAATAGCAAATTTTAGCAAAAGTGGAACCATAAATATTGAATCAAATAAGAGAAACCCCCAATTGTCAACAATAAGTTTGATTTTTTTATCTTAAAGAACTGCATTGAAAATAAAGTTGTTACCTCAGAAGGGGCAACACGTCCAGCAAAATTGAGTATTTCTGTCAAATTACTAGATAAGGATGACCAGTGCATAACCGAGTAGTTGGACATCAAATAGACGTCGTGTTTCGATGTAGCCCAGATAAGGTTTCTAAGCTGCACGTCAACACACAAAATCATATCAATAATTTAAACTTTTGTTTGGAAGAATAGTCTAACCTTTGTTATATGTTAACAGTATTCCCGGATTCAGACCATTTTCCCAGGCATAAATCTTTCTCTTTATACAATTTTTTATTACATAATATGGATACATATATGATTATACTGGGAAAGAAACACAGCAGACAAACTTAAATAAGTCACAGACTAGCAACAAATTTAAGCTAAAAGTAAAATGATGTTTAATGGGTAGCCAACCATAAAGACTCATAGCAAGCATATATGCTAATGGCCAAGACTATAATTGATAATTTTTTAAAATTTTTAAAAACAAAACTTAAAATTTTTATCAGAAACGTGGCTAAAAAGAAGAGAATTGAAGGCGAGGATCAATCTGAGACTATAACATTTTAATGCACATACCTGAAAATGAAGTATAGTAGGCTTTACCAATCTTGTATTGTGAAAGAACTCATAGTAGTTCCCACCCTTTTCAATTGGTTTACACTCCTAAAAACAAATATAGTGTATTAGCTTGTCTCTGAATTTAAATTGCGCATGCTCCTCTCCAAACAGTCCCTAGCCTCGGCTAAAATAACAACTGCAGAAAAAGTAAAATACCTTTTCTACAGCTTCACCGGAAGATGGAATGTTCTCATAATTCTTATATTGTTCAAGTCTGGTCAATCGATACTTTTCACGAGTTAAATCCAATCTGTCCCATGGAATGCCTTGAATGTCCTGCCCTTTCCTTGCTTGGGAAGAGGACGTGTCTATCACCTTTGTAAGCGGATCAAATTCAAAATAAGATTACAAGAAAAGTAATGAAACCAATAAGAGTTGAAAACGTGCAAAAAGGGCAAACCACGTCGTATTCTTCATTTTCGCTCATTTCTCCATCACCTTCACCATAGTCTTCATCATCCATTTCATATGAAATATTTACTATTTCTCCCCCTTCTGCCATGTAATCAAATTCATCCCCTTCCACCCCATCCCACCGGGAAGACATCATCTCTACTTAAACAATACTTTTTTCTCTGTTACCCTTTCTGTCTTTCCAACACTACAAGCACCAGAAAACTAAATTATCAACGCAGAAATTAGCATTTCCCTTTCACCACCACCCGTCTCAAAGGAAGGGTGGTTCTAATACAATTTGCCATATCAATACAATAAAAGACAGAATTCATGAAAATTAAATAGAACAAACAACAAGTACTTTTAGACGATGTACTGCAGTTTGACAATTAAATAATAATCTTCGAACCAATCAAAGTTGCCAAACATATTAAAATAATTAACACAAGAAACTAATCCTAGCAAACCATTTTTAAGAGTTCGAAAACGATAAGAGAAAAAATTAGGAAATACCGTCAACAAATCCATATCAAAATTTCAATAATCACTTTAGAAAAGATACTGATGCAGAAATGAACATTAAAAAAAAAAAAAAAAGCACTCCATCTCCTCCGTAGAGATGAATAAACACTACCGCGTACGAAAAAGGAGAAGAAAAAGAACAATAACAAACCTGCAAGCCCTTCAGAGAAAGAAGACGAAGGAATCCGCCATCTCTCTCTCTCTTAATTCAACGATAACAATGGAGATTTTGAGATCTGCCAATAAACTCCGTCGGTAAAAACCAGATTTCATATATAACCTTTTTTTCTCCATGTCTAATTTGCTGAAAACACAGCCAAAATTAATAACCACTAAAAAAATGACACAATCTTAATTTTAATTTGATTTTTATAAATAAAATTAATTACAAAAATTAATAACAAATACATAAACTGTGACTGCCCTCCATGGTGCGTTCAGACTCAGTCCATACCACTAGAGGTACACAATTTCACGTTATTTAAGAGAGAGTAAAAAATTCACAGTTTACAAATAGTGTTCCATTTCCTATCTAATATAACATGTTTTTTGTTAACTCGAGAAAAAATTGACCAAAAGTGGATAATTTTATATTTTTATACGGATAATTTTATTGCATAAATTTGGAATTAAGAAACAAAAAATAAATCCAAAATTTTGATTTTTTTTAAATTACTTGCATCAGATTTTAAATTAAAATACTATTTTTTATATTTTAATAAATTATTTGTGATACTTTAGTATTGATAGCATATTGTTATTGTTGTATCAATAAATTAATATTATAAGTAAATTATCTTAAAAACTTAAAGGCATACGTATAGCATTACTTTTTGAACAAATTTAAATTTTAAATTATGAGGAATATTCTTTATTGATTCCTAATTTCAATAAATAAAAAGAGGATTTTTACTATGCTTAATAGTATTTATTTCATTTAAGAAATTACCCTTTTCTATTTTAGTTATTTATAAAATATTATAATTACGAGTTCATATTTACATAATAATAACTCGTACATTATTTTAATCTAATTTATTGTTATTTATTTTATATTTTTTATAATTAATTATTCATTTATATGTTTTTTTCAGGGAATTTTTTAATTACTCTTATTATTTTGTTTTTGAAAAATTTTGTTATAATACAAAAGGAACACATTAATATTACATTCATTATATATTTCTACATTATAATTCTTACTTTTTTTCGTGAGAAATATTTATTAGTGTAATTAATATAATAAATTAAATAGTAAAAATAAATGACTAATCAATTGTATCAATTAATATTTGACACTTCATTAAGTAATAATAGAGTGTAAACATAGAAATATTCTTTTTATATACATTGAAACTATGTTGGAAAAATAAAATTAAAGACTTGAAATTTTCAAACTTATTTTCATTTTTTGATCTAATTTTCTTGATTTTCGTAATTTAAAGTTATGGATTATTATTTTTACTTACATGAAATGAAAAGAGGAAATCCAGCCCATGAGTCACCACTCAATTAAAAATTTAAGAAAACAAGTAAGAACTCAATTGTTATTATAATATATGATAAATTATAAATAATAAAAATATTAAATTATCGTATAGACAAATAGTAGTGATGAATAGGTTAACTTTTAATTTTACAATTTAATTTGACATTCTTACATGGAGTTTATGTGTCATCTATTAATATTTAAATAATTGAATCAATTATTGTCACGTCATGATGTAAAATTATAATATAAAATTAGAGGATAAATATAACACTACTATAAATGAAACATGAGAAGTTAAATTTAGACGATGAGATAAAGGAACACTCTGTAATTTTTAGAAGAGAAATGTTAAGTTTATCCTTTAATTTACACTCTATGTTTTACCTCTTAATATGTCATTCATTAATTAGTGTAACGGATTTATTGTGTCAATTGATCTTAGTTATTATATTAATAAGTGAACACCACGTTAAGAGGTAAAATTATAGTATAAATTTATATGGTAAATCTAACATCAATCTTTTTAAAAGCATGAACACAACCAATGATGTTCGATCCAAGTAGTCATTAGAAAGCCAATATCATTACTTCAGAATAGGGGTGGGCGCTGTCATCACTAGGAGTGGGCAGAACATGTCCAAAATCAAAAAATTTGTGATAGTCCGCTATGTAAAGGCAAAGAAGGTTCGGTGGAACCCAGTTTATACCAATAGGAGTGCACAATCCCACATTACTTGGGATAGTAAAAAATAAATTGTTTATAGGTAGAGTTCTCTTCTTTACCTAGTACAACGCGTTTTGGGATTGACCCCAAGAACAAATCCGTGCGGGCTCTAATACAAAGCAGGCAATATTGTACTGGGAACACCGGGGACGTTACAAATGGTATCAGAGCTACTGCTCAATTAGAAGTGTGACCGACAAGGACGTCAGGTCCCAAAGAGTGGGAGATTGTGACAGTCCGTTATGTGAAGGCAATGAGAGTCCCGTGGAGCCCAATTTATATCAATAGAGGTGCACAATCTCACATTGCTTGAGATAGTGAAAAATGCATGATTTATAAGTAGAGTTCCTCTCTCCACCTAGTATAATGCATTTTGTGGCTGACTCTGGTCCAAAGCGGACAATATTGTACTGGAAACACCATAAACGTTACAAAAACAAACTAGACTGTCCAGTGCGTTCCAATTCTATATTTCCTCGGAACAAACCAGGGTTTCGAGACCCCTAGAATCGCGGTCCACGGTACAATCTGCGGTTCTGGGAGCCAAAGTTGGTAGGACCGTGGGAGAACCGACATGTGGGTCAACCCGGTTTATTCGACCCAAAATTACTACCCAAAGCGAATTTTTCTATTTTTTTAATTTTAAATATTTTATAAAATTACATATTTATTTTAAAATTTTCTGAATTTTATTTATTTGAAAAAATTGCTGTAAAAAGCGGGGGAAATTTTTTTCAATTTTTTTGAATTTTATTTATTTTAAATATTTTATAAAATTATTTAAAAATGTAATTTGGAACCGAATTGGAACCAGTTCGGTCTCGTTTCCATTTTCGAAACCTATTCCAAAATCTTACAGTCCCGGTTTTGAATTTCTAGGAACCGTGGGATTCCGGGACCGGAATAAGAACCGATCCTATTTCACAGTTCAGTTCTAAATTAAAAAAAAAAATTAAATTTTTTTTTTGGGGTCAACTTTTCAGAGTTTGGACGGATTTGGCTATTTTTTTACGATTTTGGGTCAGGTTTTAACAGGTTCTAGGTCAAAATTTTAACCCACGATTTTTTATCCAAAAAAAGTAAAACAAACCGTGCACTATGAGTCTTTCGAATTTAGAGTTGGAATTGGTTCCTTTGGTGAGAAAAATAGGATTGAACTGAGACCAAAAGTGCGATTTCAGTCAAGTTTTACCCACCCTACTTTAGAAGAATGAACTATCGAGAGCAACCAAATTTAGAAGGATCCATCAATAATGCTAAGAAAGAATCATAATACATTGTTTGTTTATGCTAACTTATCACTCAAAAATAACAGAAAAAAATAAAAAATGTTAGATTTCATTTGTAATTATAAATTCTAATCATGCCTACTAATGCATCGTTTATTAATTAATGCTATTAAATGTGTCATTTTAACTATTTACAAATAATCTTAATTATTACATGAATTAACGAAAGACATGTAACTGCACATCACAATGGCAAAACTATAGTTTATAATTCGAAAAGTAAACATAGCATTACTCGAAGAAAATGCATGACATATGTGTATATCAAAGATAGATTATCTACTAAGCGAGATGAACTCGTTCCATAATTGTTCACAAAAATGTACTTGTCTTTTGAAACATAGACGCCAAAAAGAATCAATTTTCAAAAAATTATTCCCAAGCACTATTTCAATTATTTTAACAGATAAACAAAGATGATCTATAAGTCAATTAAAGTCATATTTAGTAATATCTTAAAAATAATATTATGTTTACCTTTTTAAAAAAATGGTTGACGTGTCAAAAAATGATTGTTCCAATTAATGTAATAAATCAACCACTTGTAATTAATGTCACAAAGTCAACGAAGTATTTTAAAAGAGTAGAACAAAACAGTACACATGACTTTATTATATCATAATGACTTTATTTAAAATAAAGATTTTAATCTCATTTAGTTACTATAATTAACTATTTTAACTGAGATTATTTAATTTAAGAACCAATATAAATTAGATGATCATGTAAAAATAAATTAAACATGAGATGCCTTGGAGAAGAAAATAAATTTTATCGTATAATCCATCTACATATATACACACACATATATAAAATAGCGTTGTTTCCTTATTTTCTCTTAACAAATTTAATTTATTTAATACATTAGAAAACATTTAATGCAGTGCGAATAAGAAGGAGATTTGAAATTTAATTGAAAAATTAGTACACTTTAAATAATTGTTAAAGTTGAGAGAACCCTAAACGTAAAAGCTCGTGGACAACAGTCGTGGGACACCAAGAAGGTGAGGTTTGACGGCGACTCGCACAACGCTTAAACAATTGCAGACGATGAGTCTTGGAACTTTCATTTTAGTTGTTCCCTCTTCCATTACGTGATAACACGTTAAACTTATTTTGCTCGTTTGTCTCTAATTGTGGTTTATGTTTTGTTACAGTAAAAGACCTAAACATATCTAACGAAGAGAATTTTCAAAAAAAAGAAGGCTTGTGGAGAACACTCGCAAAACGCCTAAAAGGTAAACGATTGTCGACGGTGACTCCAAGAACTCTCATGTCTCATTTTAGTTTTTTACTCTGTCATTATGTGACAATATGTTAATTTTATTTGTTCGTTTGTTTCTAATTTTTTGACATTTTTTGTATTTTTTATTATCATGTGAAAAATATATTACTCTTTATAATAAATATGACAAAATATAAGATTTTATTTGCATTGTTTCTTCAACTCTATTTAAAAGTGGTCGTTGTTCTCGTGTTATAAGTCATACCCTACATGTTCACAATTGTGTTTAAATTATTCTTCATTGTCTTACCACATTTCTATTTCATGTATATATTATTGTTAGATTCAAAATTTTACATATATCTAAATATTCAAAGTAAAAAAAATTTAATAAGTGTCCATTACGTCATGAACGACACGTACGTGTTGTGTAACACCCAAAATTTCTGTTAAAACGATTTTCGGATTTTCGTGTCTATGAGCGGCGGAGTTTTAGTCACAATTAAGAGTAGAAAATTTATACTAGAAGATAATAAATTATTTTGAGGTTAATGGAAAAGAGAAATTTATGGAAATCCGACTAAAAACAGGCTAATTAACCGATTTGTTAGAAGATTAAAGGTTGAGGGCGATATGATAATTAGGTTTATTATTATTATTAAATTTAAAAAAAATATATGTAAATCCCCTTTCCCCTTTTCTCGCCCTCTGTTCTCCTCATGCCAGCGATCTACGCAACGCCGACTCCTTCGTTTCTCTTCCTCCGTTTCAACAATTTAAGGTATGTTAAGTAATTTATGAGTTTAGTTTCGATTTAGGGCTAGATATCGAGGATAAATTGATGAATAAAGATTTCGGGTTTTAGGGTTTGAGTGTTTATTGGGTTATTATTGATTGTTGTGGGTTATTGATGATAAATGAATAAATGGTAGGATTTTGATAGACTTTTGACAATTAGTTGAAATTGGGGTTTTGGAGTTTAAAATATGGAGAAAACGTACAATTCGGGGAGGTTATGTCCGATTTTCTAGGGATTGACCTCAGAAACCTAGATAGAACTTATCGGTGAATGAATAGGAGTTCATAACACTTTAAATCGTCAAAAACGGATAAGTATTGGGATAGTTATGAATTTTCGAAGATTGGTCGGAAATTAAGTAGGATATCGGGTTTAGTTAGATTAGGTTTTAAATTGTCAGTTCTCTTTAGAAATTTACGGATCGGAAGGAAAATAAAGTTGATAAATGTGTTATTTTCTAGGTTCTCCAATTCCCCGGTTTAGCGAGCGATCTACGAACGAGTTGCTAAGGACACCAGGTAAGTAGTGTACGTAGGTGCATTGCCTTCGGTCCTACATCACAGTTCGTTAGATTTGTGTGCATGTTTATTTTATGCTTTTAGTAGATCATGCATCATGGTTTTAAAGCATGAGAACGAAACGAAAATGAATTTTTATGCTTTTACGAAATGATACAGTAGGATGTGAAATGTTGAGAACGAAACGATAAAGTACATAAGAAAGATAATGAAAGGTGGGGCTGAGGTTAGCCGTCCCGAGAGGTAGACCGCGAAGTGTGCCTCATTTTCCCCCGCTTTACGTGAGTGGCCGTTCCGAGAGGTGAATCGCGAAGTGTGTCACTTTTCTAAGTCGAGGTTGGCCGTCCCGTGAGATGTGCCACCTTGATCTAGCACGTAAAGAAGCACCCAGTAGTAAGATAAAGAATGTGTAAGAATGAGACGGAAACGAAACAGTAGAAACTGCATATGTTAGGATGATATTGTTTTCAATGTTTACGCTTTATTATGCACTTCTTAATTAACATTAGGCTAAAAGATGAGTTTTGTAATGTAGGTGACGAGGTGATTCCCGGTGAGTACTCAGAGCATGCCTAGGGCTAGGTGGCAGTTGGAGGAGTGCACTCGTGCGACGGTCTGACCATCTGTTGGGGCGATTTGACCATTGGATGTATGTAGTCTTTTGAGTCGTTTTGAGTCGGTCGTGTATAGTTAGATTTTCTTAAACCATTTTGATGTATAGTCAGATTTTTAAACTCTAGTAGTTGTTTAAGGTTTTGATGTATGAACTTGTTTTGGATTGAATAAGAGGATTTGGTCTTATGATTTTAAAGGATATGCTGTCTGTTTTTCGTCAAAATGGTAAAGTTTCAAATTTTCATGAATCTTCGAGTACGGTTTAATGGTACGAGTACGCAGTAGAGTGGCGAACCGGGTCGAAGGGATCCGGGGGGTTACATGTCGTCTCCTAGTTAATTATAAATGATTAAAATAAAGGTAATTAACAGTCATTAACAAACTCGCTCTTAAACTATATTCATAAACAAAATCGATCTTAAACTATGCTTCATTAACCAAACAACTCTCGTCGTCTAGTTTTCTGTTAAAAATTTGTTATGCGGACAACTGATTTTCTGACATGGACGTTTGCTCTTTTATTGAGTTTATTCTCTATGAAGCCGCACTTACATTTAGTCGAATATCCTCTCAGATGTGGGCTTTCGCATAAGGCTTGGGTGCTCGTAGACGAATTTATATTGACTTGTTAATAGATGATAGTTTAAGACAATTTTGATAACTAATATAATTTAAAGTAGAATTGGTCAATTGGTCAAAGATGAGGTACTTTAATTTATTTTTCAAATTAGTAGGGTTTTGCTAGTGTCTTGTTCGTTACGTAAGCGATGATGTCTACTCTCACCACTTCCTTGATCAGTGCGAAAATTCATCATTTCTTCTTCTATAAATTAACACTAAAGATGATGCATTTTCAAGGTAGCCATTACTACTTACTAGGGGCTTGTTCTGAGTGAGTGAGGTAGGTTTCAGATTTGTTGACGGAAATGGCTGCGATTAGTAGAATGAAGCTCGGTTCTCAGGGCCTGGAAGTGTCCGCGCAAGGCCTCGGATGTATGGGTATGTCTGCCTTTTATGGCGGTCCTAAGCCGGATTCCGAAATGATTGCTCTAATGAACCACGCTATAGCCGCCGGCGTCACCTTCTTCGATACGTCTGATGTTTACGGTCCTCATACGAACGAAATCCTTTTGGGGAAGGTTCGTTATTCGCTCAAGCTTAATTAGAACTCTTGTTTCGAATATTGATGAAGAAATGCCGTAATGATAGCGTTGTTTTCTTGCAGGCTTTCAGAGGTGGTGTGAGAGAGAAAGTTGAGTTGGCTACCAAGTTCGGTATTATTTTTTCCGATGGGAAGGGAGATGTATATGGTGATCCAGCCTATGTTAGAGCTGCTTGCGAGGCGAGCTTGAAGCGGCTTGATGTCGATTGCATCGATCTATATTATCAGCATCGCATCGACGTCAGGGTTCCGATTGAAGTCACGGTTTGTACTTTTTCTCTGCAGTTCATACATTTCTTGGTCATGACGAAGATGAAATACTATCTGCTATGATCTTAGACTGTTATGTTTTGGTAGTTTCTCCTCCATTGTTTGACTGAAATCAAAATGCTTATATCTCCTCTACTGACTACGTTTTCCCTGTAAAATTCTTTTACGGTCATGGTTAATTCTGCAACATCTGAGCAGATATAGCTAGGTTGTTGAGAGTAAACCTTACCCTTGCGTTCTTTCCAGTTTCTGCTATTTGTCATTATTTCTATATCTCCTGGTAAGCAGAAGTACATTTTAGTTCTAATTACATCTTCTGTTTCGTCAGGGAGTTGATCATATTCGTAAACAACTGCATTTAGAAGTGATTCTTTTATTTTTTTTTTCTCAAAATTATTCTCTGTTTTCACCGTCCAATGTGTTTTGTACGTCAGAGAATCTCGTTAATTAGTCCGGTTTCTGTGTTTTTTTTTTTTCGTGTTGATCTGAAGATTGGGGAGATGAAGAAACTAGTTGAAGAGGGTAAGATCAAGTACATTGGTCTGTCTGAAGCCTCGGCTTCCACCATCAGAAGAGCTCATGCAGTTCATCCCATAACAGCCGTGCAGCTGGAGTGGTCCTTGTGGTCAAGGGATGCCGAGAAAGATATAATTCCTACCTGCAGGTGAGACAGAACTGCACTAGTAACAATGTCTTCTATCCTTAGACTAATGGGTTTCTTATGAGTATATGGCTGTATATACATGTACACACATATTTGTATTGGCACCTAGGGGATAACCATGCTAGGTCGTAGCCCTGGAAACGGACCAAATCTGCCTACAAAAAGCTGAATTGAAACTGAACCCAGTAATTTTGGTTTCGCCCGATTTATTTTTTGTTTGGTTTTGACTTGGTTTAAGCTCGGTTTTGGTGCTGTTTGGGTTTGGTTTTGTGCTGCAATGAAAATTAAAGGAATCAAGTCAGGTCTGGCCTGGGCTTTGTTATGGTTATTTCGATTGGGTTTGTCCATTTTTCATGATTGTTAAAACATATTAGAACCGAACCAAACTCTCGGGTCCGGTTGGTTCCTGGGCAGCCCAGGCCACAACGATGGATTTACATATTCATTTGCATCTCTATGTGATGATTCTTACTCTTTCAATCCAAATGCTTAATGTTATAGGGAGCTCGGTATTGGTATCGTGGCCTATAGTCCTTTGGGGCGAGGATTCTTATCGACTGGATCCAAGTTTATCGAAGAGCTTGAAAGTGACGACTTTCGAAAGGTTGGTACCTTGCCGAAAGGCGACCATTAAAATTTAGTTTTAGGCTGCGAATTGGTGTGTAGATATACACTATATTTTATTCTTTAGAACTTTGATCATGACCTGATTCTTAATCCAAGTACTCAAATGATAAAACCTGCGATTTCATTTCGATGCAGACTCTGCCGCGATTCCAACCTGAAAATCTGGAGCAGAACAAAACTATATTTGAACGAGTTAGTGAAATGGCGACTAGAAAAGGATGTACACCTGCGCAACTGGCTCTGGCCTGGGTTCACCACCAAGGAGACGATGTTTGTCCCATTCCTGGGACGACGAAGGTTGTAAATTTCAAGCAAAACATCGGGGCGTTGGCTGTAAAATTGACGGTCGAAGAAATGGCGGAGCTGGAATCCTGCGCTTCGGCAGATAATGTGAAGGGGGATCGATACGGAAGTGGATTGACGACTTGGGCCGACTCCGAGACGCCTCCGCTCTCCTCTTGGGTGGCATAGTTTTTTTTAGCAAAAAATGTCTGCTTGATGTGTAATCGTGTGATCCTCTTGCCCTGAAAATGGGATTGGAATAATCAATGTGTGTTGTGTGGATCAAATAAGTAGACGTGACAAAAATATGGTTGTGATAGTAAGTAAGTTATTTATCAAATTCAAGTGGATTTTGAATTTGAAATTGTGGAAGAATGCGTTAAAATTATCATATAGTAATGTTACTCGTGTCACTTGTTGGTTGATTTACATCTTATATATTTGAGGTGTGGTGATTTAGCTTTGTCGAGGGGTTCTCCACCGCTTGATCCTCCCCGATCACCCGTTAAAGCTCCTAATTCCAGTCCGGTAAATCGCATTCCAAGTTGTATAAACTTTGCCCATTTCTCAGTTTGTCTCTCATCGAAATTCCATTTTTAGTTTGAAAATATTCTCTGGAACTTTGACTTTGCTGTATGATCGAACAAATAATTATACAAAAAATCTTAGTTAAAATACATCCTTAAATTAGGGAGAAGTAACAAGTCAGATTATTAAATTGATTTTGTCAAGAGACTAACCCTTTGAAATATTCTTCGTCAACAAATTTGCTCTTTCCGTTGAATTTTTCATTAAGATCGAGGGTGGGTTTTACAATTATGCACAGACATTTAAAAATAGAATAAAGTACAATTTAGCCCTTACAACTAGGTGAAATGGACAATTTACACTGTAAACTTGAATAAAGTACAATTTGGACCCTACAACTAAGTGAAATTAGCAATTTACACCGTAAACTTGTATAATAGGCAAGAATAACCTTAATGTATTGATAATGGGCAATATGATTCCTACCGTCACAATTTCCGTCAAAAAGTAACATTTATTCACTTGTTAATTTTTTTTCCCGAAATGCCCCTCACTGGACCAAACCGAACCGGACCGGTTCGGCTAATTGCACTTTGATTTTTTATTTTTATTTTTAATTCTATTTATCTGTTTTCTTTTTTTCGAGAAATAGGATTTAAAAAAAATAAATAAAAGTGAAATTAGCTGAACTGGTCTGGTCCGGTTCGGTCTAGTGAGGGGCATTTCGGAAAAAAAAAAATGAACAAGTGAAAAAATGTTACTTTTTAATGGAAAATATGACGGTAGGGGCCATATTGCCCATTATCAATACATTAAGGTTGTTCTTGCTTATTATTCAAGTTTACTGTGTAAATTGCTAATTTCACTTAGTTGTAGGGGCTAAATTGCACTTTACCCAACTTTACGGTGTAAATTGCCCATTTCACCTAGTTGTAGGGACCAAATTGTACTTTACCCTTAAAAATATAAGGGTATGAGATTCAAGGCAGACGCCTAGAAATAAAATAGTAGTAAAATGTCTCATAAGTGAATTTTTGTAGTTCAAGACAGACGCTCGAAGATAGAATTTGATTTGAACAATGCATTGTAGTATACGACCTTTACGAGCAAGTGGGCAATTTGGGCGGACGTTCGTTCTCAATTTTAATGAAAAAATTAAACAGGTAGGGGGAATTTGTTATACACTGAATGGTTTGAGTTAGTTTGATAACGAAATTAATTGAGAAGTTAGGGTGTCACTACCCTATGGTCTAAGTGATTTTTTTATAACTTTACCTTAAAAATACAATTAAATGAATAAATCAAAATATTAAAAATAATATTATTTTAATATCCAAATTTATTTTTTGTCATTCAAATGTAGAAGCCTAAAGACCAAGGATGGCTGGATCTCGAAGAAGTCCAAGGATTAACCCGAGGGCCAACATGAACAAACTGTGTTGACGAAAGTTGAAAATACTCTTATACTTTATGATATATTTTGATATTTATCTTAATAAAAAATATTTAAATATGAAATTGTCACGCCCATATAATATTTTGTAAATGAAATCATATTTTATTTATTCAACCTTTTCGTTTGGCCGTATGTTATATCAAGAGAGCCCGTGATTCTCTAACATAGCTTGGTTTAGGACCACCTTCAAAAATTGACTTCTCTTTTTCGCTTTTTGCCTTGCCATCATCAATTATAACCATTTCCCATTTTTTTCCCTTTTTTAATTATTACAATTTTAACCTACCACGTGGCCCCCTCAATTATTTCATTTCAACACCTTACCTTATTATATTCTTCTAATCATTATATTTGTTACACTAAGTCCTAAAACAATAGACAATTGAAAATGACCCCAAACTCAAAATTCACGATTGGATTTCAATATTCGTTGTAAATTTGTTTATATATTTGTGGTTTTTTCTTGAAATAATTTTTCTACGTAAATCTGGCGTCTCACATTGTATTTTTTTTTTTCAGTTATCGTTTGATTTCTAACTGTTCGAAGAACTAATAGAAATCTCATTTGTCCTTCTCCTCGGCTTCCAACAATTTTTTTTTTTTAAAAAAAAAAAATCATAACTTGGTTATTTAATTAAGTTCATACTAAAATTGAATTCTTGTCCCCGAACATTACCATATTTCCTGTCGTGACGTTCTTTTGAAATGCTTACGTGGCGTGCGACGTAATCAATTAAATATTACATCTTATCGAGCAATTAAAAAAAATAGACGTTATTCCAAAGAGTGGCCCAAATTTAAAATTATTAATTTCCCTAACACAATTAAAAGCACATCACACAAGCTCATGTTGTAATCAATTTAAACATCAAGTAGAAGTAGTAGGCCAATTCTTCTGGATCTCAAAGGAGTAGCTCTCGTCCAAATAGCATTTCCCATCATCATCAACAAACTGCAAAACAAAACAATCACATAAACTGTTTCCAGAAACTGTTTTCAAAAGCTACTTATTTAAGTTTGGGTTTTTAGACCTTGGTTCTAGCAGAGTAAGAACCCCTGGCAAAAATACCAGAAGGGGTGGTTTCTTCCTCCATTATGAACGTGTAAGGCTGTTGCTGAGGGCTGAAGCTTCCCATCATTCTCTTTGAGTGATCAACTGTCAGTGAAAAACCATTAATTTTATTATTGATTATATTAATTCCATTAATATCATCAAATATTATACCTCTTATTCCAGTCTTCCAGACGCTGTTTTTGTACCGGAGGCCGGAGACGAGGTTTCCGGCGACTTCGAAGGCGAATTCTAGCCGGTACGGGGACCCTTCTTTGAGGATAAAGAGTGGTTTTTTGGTGTCTTTGGGGAAGGGAATTGGAAGAAGAAGATCAGTCATGCCATGGCGTAGGATTTTGAGACTTTGTATTTTGACTTCTGGCTCTTTGTTTTCTGATTGAAAATCAATAAGTAAATTTTATAAACTATGAACTTATTTAATTCAAAATTTGAATATATTTTACTAGAAATTGTCAAGATATTTCATTAAATGAGCTTTGAAGAAGCAAGCTATTTGAGTGTGATATTTTTCAGAAAATTGTTTCTAAAAAATCATTTTTAGAAATAATAAATAATTGGCTTCCAAAAAGTAGGAAGAAGAATTAACTCGATCGGAGCCGTCTATGAATGATCGGACGGCTAAGGTTTTCAACTTTCCTTTTCTTCGGACAAAAACTTATCCACCAAACCACACTTCCACCGTACTAAAACCACACTTACCCATCTCTCTCTCTCTCTCTCTCTCTCTCTCTCTCTCTCTCTCTCCTCTGTTGCATATATTTCTGTTTTCAATGCTGTTCATTAACGCAGTTTCTCTCCCAGGAAAAAAAATGAAAGCAAAGGCGAAGAAAAAGTTACCTCCAATTTTGGAAAGGTCAACACTCCCAAGAAGCTGTTCCTTCCATTTCCTCAAGCTTTCATCATCCTGCAAAAAAATTCAAATTGAAAATGAAAACACGGAGAGGAGATTTATTCATCTGCAGAAATTTTATGGAAAATAAAGAACACCCACAATCCTTAACCCATACCTTAAAAAAAAAAAAAAAAAAAAAAAAAAAAAAAAAAAAAAAAAAAAAAAAAAAAAAAAAAAAAAAAAAAAAAAAAAAAAAAAAAAAAAAAAAAAAAAAAAAAAAAAAAAAAAAAAAAAAAAAAAAAAAAAAAAAAAAAAAAAAAAAAAAAAAAAAAAAAAAAAAAAAAAAAAAAAAAAAAAAAAAAAAAAAAAAAAAAAAAAAAAAAAAAAAAAAAAAAAAAAAAAAAAAAAAAAAAAAAAAAAAAAAAAAAAAAAAAAAAAAAAAAAAAAAAAAAAAAAAAAAAAAAAAAAAAAAAAAAAAAAAAAAAAAAAAAAAAAAAAAAAAAAAAAAAAAAAAAAAAAAAAAAAAAAAAAAAAAAAAAAAAAAAAAAAAAAAAAAAAAAAAAAAAAAAAAAAAAAAAAAAAAAAAAAAAAAAAAAAAAAAAAAAAAAAAAAAAAAAAAAAAAAAAAAAAAAAAAAAAAAAAAAAAAAAAAAAAAAAAAAAAAAAAAAAAAAAAAAAAAGCTCCTACCCGGGCTTATTTCTTAGTCTTCTACTGGGTTCATCTTTAGTCTCGACCCGGGCTCTTCATGTGAGCCTGCAGCTGGGCCACACCAAGCCAACATTGGGCTTTTCTACGGCCACGATCTGGTATTTTTGGGACTTTTGCTAATTCAGTGTTTTGTTGTGTTCATTTTCATATGCGTGGAACAAAATTAACAATTCTTACAAGTCTCTCCCACTGCTTAATCAAAACTAACTGCATACATGCATATTTTGCTAATATAATCAACACTCAAAACAAAGACCAAAACTAACAGCATACATGCATATCGGGCCCCTGCTCATTTAGAAGCTTCTTTTCTAAATACATCTTCCTAAGATGAACCCCCTGAATCAATTACTACATATAAAAAATTCATGAATCACTAACTATGCGATCAATTTTTAAAATTTAACAAGCTGATGTTGTATTTGTTCTTCTAACATTGTTTCCCTTTACATATAATCAGTGTTAGCTGACAGATGCATCAGATCAACTATTTATTTATTTGGAAGAATACTGGTGTTCTCAGAAGTATGCAAATCCCACAGGAAAATAAAGAATAAGAACGTCTACTTCATTGTGTAGTTTAATTTCTATGTTTTGTCACATTCTCCAATACTGAGGTACATAAGGATACCTTCATAATCATTATAAACCAACAAAAAAAAAAAAAAAAAAAAAAAACTAAGAATAACACAAACCTGTTGACTCACACAATTCTCGACTTACTTACAGCGGTGCATTCGATTGGCTGAAAATTTTCGATTGTTCCGAGTAATTGTGTTGATCATGGAACACGTTCCAATACTCGTTGCAAGGCTTTCTTTATACCTTCCTGATCAAGGGATGTGATCAGTTGTATTTCCTGCACCTGTAGCACAGAAGATAAATCCTTTTTAGAGATTCTTTTAGACAACTAATTTCAAAGAAAGTTTTTTCGAAAAGCTAAAACTAGGCACAAGATGTTTCCACATTTTATATTTAAGAAAACAAGATCAGTTCTAGAAAAATAAAACTTAGTTATCAATAATCTTTTTTTGACTCTACTCTGAAAACATGTATATTGCATCGTTCACAACTCTAATTTTCCGGTTCAAAAAGATAAACACACTTTTCTGAGAATGATTAGGATCGTAATGATTCAATTACAAAATGGCAAGGAAAAAGACCAAAAAAGAACAAGTCGCTAAGGGCCTACCTGCCTCCCGGCTCGAGCAAGAAGAGTAAACTTTCGCCCACTGGGTGGCAACTGAAGGAATAGAAGATCAGTAAAATGATATTCATATGATATGAAAAAAAAATAAACATAAAAACTCACATTTGAAAGCCAAAGCTGTAGGTCTTGAGAAACTACACGTTTTTCGAACCCTTGTCTGGTGATCTTAACATTATCAATGCTGAAATAGAGAAGTAACAAGATGAAAGATTAAGTGCATAAAAATTACAGGAGAAGGGGAAAAAATGGTCTACCAATACGTTAGTTTTAAAAAGAAAATTCCCACGTATTCTCACACAGAAAACAATACCTACATAACTAGTTATACTTAAGTAACTATAGGGGAAAAACACGTAATAAGAGAATAACAAGTTTTCCAAGACAATTCTGAAGGAATATTTGCTTCAATGTTAGACATGTTTTATTGAAATTCAAGAAAAAAATATGCTGAGTTTGAACTACGAATCACCAAGCTGCATTCTCAATGCACTAGCAAAATGATGTCGCTCAAAATAAAAGAAAATGAAAATAGAGTAATGTTTATGTGAGACGCTAAAACTCAACATCCTCTAGGTGTGGGTTTATAAAAAGGCTCTTGAAACGAGAGCTAATCCCTCTTGCATACTATTTGAGATTTCTCAAATCCTTAGCCCAGCATCTCAAACCCATAAGCTTCAATTGCTTTTAATAAACACTAAACCCATATCGTTGTTATCAGGAAAAATTCGAGCAGTCATTCAATTATCACAAAAGGAAATATACCCATCTTCCTCCAATAATTCTTCAAATATTGTTTTGAGTCCTGGAAGAGGTTCAATATTGTTATCCTCGCTGAGGTCAGAAGCTTGATCAGCTGAATCGTCCTGCAGAGAGAAATTCATTAGTTTAAATTGATAACCTCAAAATTTGTGGCTACAATTAAGGTACTGCCAAGAAAACTATCAAGGCATTTGTATATACAAACCTGAGGTATTACTTTATCCAACGTTTCCAAAAGTGGATCTTCTTCCAACTGTCTCATTGACAGTGTAATCCTTGACTTTACCCTACATAAATCTCAATCAAAGATTCACTTGATGAAAAAAAAAAACTTGATATACATATAAATAACGAAACAAACAAACTTAATATTAAAAACACAAATTCAACTCTAATATCTTTTTCCTTTCTTCCTTTGCATATCTTAAATGCAGCAACAAATCACGATATTCTACAAATTCTAAAGCAAATTCCCTATTTCTCATATGAAGATAATCCAGATTTAGTGGCACCAGCCTAACTGCTGAAAATATGTACGATTGGTAATTCTTTGAGATATTATGATAACATTCGTAACAAGCACAAGTATCCTAGATGCTTGTGTAACTGTGACACTTTTTTCTTTCTTCCTTCGACATATCTTGAACAGCAACAAATCACGTTACTCCAATGATTCTAAACCAGATTCATCATTTTTAATACGAAGGAAATCACGAATTAGTGGCACCAACCTAACTGGTAACATGTATTTCAAAAATGATAATGACATGCACAATTAGGACAATTATCCCCTACTATATGACACCTCTACCATATAATTTTTAAAGGTGAAAGACAGATTACAAAAAAAACTTTGGTGCCACTAAATACTGTTTGCTAGCTCCTTAAGACAATGCAAAGGTTTAACAAGATAATCGTGAAAGTGAATAGAAATAAGAATAAAACGAGGAATGATTTTAAAATGACCAAATGAACAAAACCTCAGAAAACAAACCTATCAATATTAGTGACTTTGACTCTCACTTTGTCACCCTCGCTTAAAATGTCTCTCACATCCTGAACTAAATCCCATGAAACCTCTGAGATATGTACTAGCCCAGTAAGATGATAAAGACCTGCATCATATTTTCAAGTAAACTTAAATAGGTTTTACAACTCAAACCAAAAGGCAAGCCCAGAAGAACAAAGAAATACCATCGGGAAATCGTATATTTACGAAGGCACCATAATCCTCAACGGAACCAACTATTGCTTCAAAAACATCTCCTACATTAACTTTCCCAGAGTACTTGGACCAGAGAGCCTCCTTCTCTGAAACGACTAATTTTCTGCTCTCCTCGTCGACTTGAATTACCTAAATAGTGAAATCTGATATTATATGAAATAGAGCTCCTGAGACAAGACATAACCTATAAGATTAAAAAAATAAATAAAGTAGTGAAGAAGTGAACCAAAAAAAGAGGATCATCCCTGTCACATAAAAACGGACCCTCCTCAAGGATGGTGCCAAAATAGGCAGCTTTCCCAAGAGCTTCTCATCCTTCTTGAAATTATTTTTTCTCTTTATTTGTTTATTAGATTGGTAGTTAGGATTTCAGCAAATACAATTTTTATCTGTTTTATCACTCATTGTAAGGAAGGTGTGCGTGAGCTAGAGTTTAAAAGGTTAAAAAAAATA
The DNA here is from genome assembly GCA_022432975.1 of Begonia masoniana. Classification (NCBI taxonomy): domain Eukaryota; kingdom Viridiplantae; phylum Streptophyta; class Magnoliopsida; order Cucurbitales; family Begoniaceae; genus Begonia; species Begonia masoniana. Next base: position 50,831,768 of record CM039507.1, on the reverse strand, counting down.
AATTACTCATTTGTAAATAGGATTGATTACCTTCACAGAAACAAGCGAACCAATTAATCCTTTAGCAATCTCTTGAATGCTTTGTCGTGGTTCTGCATGCAATGTCACAACAAGAACACGTTAGAGTTCATGATTTCATCGGACTTAACATTTTAATAAAGGTTGGCTTTCCAAGGACCTGAGTCCAAATAAAAAAATGTCAATTCATATAGGCTCAATGCCTTAAATTAGACATACGATACATGGAATGCTAATAAACAAGCAATATGAAGATTTCATCAAAATAACAAAGCATACGTTCAAAAGCTATATAATGCCAACAACTCAATTATTTTATACCTTTGCAAGAATGTGAAGGGCTCAACAGGGGAAATGGAAGAAACCCTGTCAGAGAATAAAAGCGGATCAATAAACCCCCAGCATTAAAACCTTCAATTCGACCCTCATAAATGACTCCATTTTCAAGATACGCCTTGGCTGCCTTCCAAGCAGCAGATCTCTACTTCTTCACAGAAACTAAGTATTAGATCACAAAACTAGAATGAACATTAAAACTGCATCATAATTCAATTCATCTTATTAAACTATATGGAAAATTGAGAAGACGTTGGCACTTTTGTTCAGTAAAATACTATCGCATGTATAAAGAAAGATACATCGAGAAAGTAACTGCATTGCATTTCTATTCACTGGCACCACCTCGTTGCAGATACATATTATGCATACTTTTGACATAACAAAAAAGCAATGTTTTGCAAGAACCCAAATCTTTTAACTAAAATTATCACTTTACAGAAACAACCAGCATATTTCAACTGCTTAGCACAAAATTCAATGCGAAGAATAAGAAAATCGACTCGCCACAAATAACAATGAGTAAACGTAAACGGCTGCAATCACGGCACTTGGAGCAGTATAACTCTTTAGCTCGGAATAAGAGGGAACAAACAAACACACCCGAGCCTGTCGAAGAGTATCCGGCGTGGGAGACGATCCGTCAATGACTTCAGTAGGAACCGCTTGGTCGGGGCTTCCAGAGAGAGACACTCTAGCGGCGAAATTAAACGGTCTTCTGGACGGAAACTTAGGAGAAACAAAGTAAGGAACAGAAGGAGAGAAAGACGAAGCAGCAGAAGAGAAGTTGGGGATAAAGGAGATGCCGGCAACGGATTGAAGCGAAGGAGAGAAAATCGACATTTTCAGAGGAAGGAGAAGAAGAGGGGAGGATGAGAGGGCGAGGGAGAACTGGAGAAGGAGAGGGGAGGGGCGTTCACTGGAAGCATGGAGATTAGATTTTTTGGATTACTCAATCTTATCGTGGGTTGCGCGACACACAAATATACACGTACCAAAATGCATTGAGTTTCTCGGACGGTCTTCTGGACGGAAACTTAGGAGAAACAAAGTAAGGAACAGAAGGAGAGAAAGACGAAGCAGCAGAAGAGAAGTTGGGGATAAAGGAGATGCCGGCAACGGATTGAAGCGAAGGAGAGAAAATCGACATTTTCAGAGGAAGGAGAAGAAGAGGGGAGGATGAGAGGGCGAGGGAGAACTGGAGAAGGAGAGGGGAGGGGCGTTCACTGGAAGCATGGAGATTAGATTTTTTGGATTACTCAATCTTATCGTGGGTTGCGCGACACACAAATATACACGTACCAAAATGCATTGAGTTTTTCGGTCCAATTTATTAGTTTTAATTTTTTCATTAATATTTTAATTGTTAATAATTTCATTAAAAAAATTTGTGGATAAATTTGATGGAATATGGTTCTTCAAAATAGCCAAATAGGGGTCTCTATGAATGTACCAGCACAAGAGCATGGTAACAAACACAGCGCCGAAGAAGATAAACCCTAGCTCTCTGTTCTCTAAACAAGGAAGCACACTTGGAGGTGTATCCATGGCTGTTCTTCCTCTTCTCGCCCCCATTGCAGGCCCACTTTCTCTGTCCATCAATCTGACAATTAGCAGCCATGGGAAGGGTTGTGAAGAAGACGACGACGATGAAGGTTTATATAGACGTTTACCCACCAAAAATAGCCGATCGTCTCATCTGGGTTCTAGAGACTGGTTCTTTCTCTCATTAATTCTTCGTTTGGAAAGCTGTGAAGATCTGAAAAGTGAGTGACTGTGGTCAGATTGATAGAACAATTTACATTAAAAGATTTGATCTTACGTCCATGGCTATCTTAATCTGTACTTGTTTATCTCCTCAATTTCTTGTATGCATGGCGCATGCACATATGTAACAATTATTCAGTAGTCACAAGTGTGTTATTTTTTAGTATTATAATATAATTTAACATAAGATAGGGTTTATTGTTTTATTTTCTGTCTGTCACGCTTATTATTACATTATAATATTAATATTATTTGTAGAAATTCAAAAGGGAAAAGTACCATTTAGACTCCAATGTATGGGGTCAGTGACAATTTGGTACCTAACGTTTGTTTTGTACCCAATCAAACCCTAACGTATAAAACGTTTGCAATTCAAATCTTGCCGTCAATTTTTTAGTTAAAATTGACAGATGCCTTTTTAAAATTACCAAACTATTCTCTCTCTCTCTCTCTCTCTCTCTCTCTCTCCGGCGAAGAAGGCGGCAGTGAAGGCCAGTTTAAGATACAGAGAAGGGTCTTTAATGAAAGAAACTTTCTCGCTGGAACCCATTACGAGAGAAGCAATCGAAACTGGACCAATCGCGAGATGTCTTGAGCTCCCGAGGAATGAATATATCAATGGAGGAACAAAGCTTGAATCTGCATAACTTTAAACAAAATTAGGTTTTTTTAGAGAAAAAAACACTTGATAAAAGATTGTAGCCATTGTACTACTAACATAGACCGATGATCGGAGGCAAGTCTGCAAGCTTTGCGTAACTGATCCCCTGCAGAATTCGAAACTCATGATCAGATTTCAAGAAATGGAGTTTGTGACACAGTTATACGCTCATTTCTGTCTTCCAAATCATACGTAATCCGCCACTGATGAGTTACAGAGAGAAAGAGAAAACCTGAGGGATGGCCAAACTAACGATGGTGAGACCAGAGACAACATCAGCCATCAAAAATCCGATGTTGTACTGAGGGCCCCACTGAAATATCGGAAAAAAGAACTGAAGACCCAGATTTAGTTTCGTCAGCCATTTTTGATCTTTGAATCTGTGAAGTGGGTCGTCGGGGAAGAAAACCTCCGAAAGCTTATGCTTCAGTTTCTGAAAAGTACTCCGCTTCTCCGGCAGACAAACCTGGTGGATCTCCATTGCCGGAATCTCCTCCAAAGTTCCTTCATATTCCCCCGATTGCCGATGCAAGGCCAGCAAAACGCGATCACAGCTCAGGGAAAGTTTGATCCCAATCAAAACACGGGCATTTCGATTTATATTCAGAATAATATATTCAGAATAATCTGGGGTCTTTGATTAACCCCGCCGGATGGTTACCATGGGTCGGTGATTCGGCTCCGAGCACCATCTTCTACGCCGAGTTTCAGAATTTCGGAGCTGGGTCTTCGACTGTGAAGAGAGAGAGAGATAGTTTGGTAATTTTAAAAAGACATCTGTTAATTTTAAGTGAAAAATTGACGGCAGGGTTTGAATTGCAAACGTTTTATACGTTAGGGTTTGATTGGGTACAAAACAAACGTTAGGTACCAAATGGTCACTGACCCCATACGTTGGAGTCTAAATGGTACTTTTCCCAATTCAAAAATATTAAATTTGAATGTCTCTCTCGTGATTTTGCTAAAAATATTTTTAGTTGAAATAAAATGTTTTTATTAACCAAAAAAATTACAATTCAGCTCTAGGTTTACAATTTTGAGTATTTTCTCATTCATCTACTTGCAAATATAAATACACGATTTGCTAAGTATGCTCATCTTCGTCGCGTATTTTGTTACCAAACACCTGCCTCGGCCAGATTCTGTCGCTCCCGTGCTACGAGCCGCTCATAATCCTACACAGAACACGTTATGTAAAATGATAGATCATCAAATGCCCCATGGCCAGCCAGGCCAGGCCTGATGGAGCCTGGGTAGATTTTTTTCAAGGATGGGCCAAGACCGGCTCGACCACATACCAGGTCTGGACCAAGCCCGGCCGAACCTTATATCAAGCATGGATCAGTTTTTTACAGGTGGGCTGGCTTTTTTGACAAGTCAGTGCCGAGGCGCCGAAGAAAAAACAACGAGCCTGTTGGCCAGGGTCTAAAAGTTGACCCGATGGACCAAGGTCGAATCCACAAATGAGCTGGTCAGCTCAGCCCGGCCCAACCTGCTGGTGAGGCTGATCTGGAGCCGAGTTGACACAGAATAATTTTGGTACCCTCATCAATGAATGTGAATGAACCAAAGTTTTCCTGGGGATTGTACCTGTACAATAGCCTGTGCACAAAGCTTTCCTGAAAGAACAGCACCTTCCATTGAAGCCAAATACTTTTGCTTTGTATAATCACCAGCCAAATAAAACCCCTCCACCGGAGACCGTTGCAAAGGCCGGCATGGTTCACAATCCGGGACATTCTTATAAACCGATCTGCAGCCATATTCATAATTCAATCATAACCTAACCATTTTCTACAAAAAAGTTATAATTTAACGAGTGAAATAAAGATCTTCGGTTTGTGGCTTCAAAAAACCTGGGTGTTTTAACGACGTGATACTTCACGATCTTCGCTTTGCTTTGATCTGCAGAAATTTCGTCCGGAAAAAGTTTCGCTAGCTCTGTCATTGTAGCTTCGATAATTTCCTCGTCGCTCCGAGAAATCCATTCTTCTGCAGGCGCAAAAACTAACTCTAACATGGATTGATTGGGGTTGTAATATTCCTGTATTCCACCAATGATCATGAACAAAAAAAAAAAAAAATCAACTCCACAGATGACAGTAAAAAGCACAAGTTCTTGTTGCTGAAAACTTAAGAGAATGAGAAATGATTCATTTAGATATCTACTTATCCAGCATTCCATCGAATAAAAATAAACGAGGAAGAGACACTATAATGACAGTTTTACCTTACACGTAGCGGACATGTCAGCATACACGCTCAAAAGTGGACTTCTGCAAATACGGAAAAAAGGGTAAATGTATGAGCAATAATGTAAAGCGAACCAACAAGTACAACAATGGAATTATATAAATTGACCTGCTAAAAAGAAGGTGATCATAAGTGTTCTTCAGTTTCCTGTCAAACCTGCAATTCCAACAATAAATTTTACTTTTGTAAAAAGTCCAAAATTTTAAGCAAGGGTGAAATATAAATGTTCAAATCAACACACAAACGCGAGAATATCGAGCGATTGATTTTTCTTTCTAAGAAATTTGTGCATACCAAATATGAACATTGATAACCGGTACTCCCACTAATTTTTCGAGTTTCTTGAAGTATGGGACCTCTTTCCAATCGTCCGGTAACAGAAGCTTCAATATATCAACTGATTACAAACAATCAAATAGTTAACATTAGAGAAGCCAGAAATGATAAGAAATATTTTGATTTGATAGAAAGAGTAATTTACCAGGAGTTGCAAATACATAAGCATCCCCTTTAATTTCACTTCCATTGGTAAGGAAAAAACTCTTTACAGTTCCATCATCATCTAGCTCAATTTTTTGTATCCTCGAATTGAGTCGAACTTCACCTCCTAACGACTGAATATGGTCTGCGATTGGCTGACAAAGTCTCTCCGGTGGGTTGCCATCTAAGAAAGCCATCTTTGATCCATGCTTCTCCTATTTATGGAATGAAATATGGAGTTAGAATTATTTATCCTTGTATAAATCACTAATCAATATGTACAGATGATCAACCAAGCTGAAAAGAAAAAATGACAATTCGAATCTACATCAATTTTAATATTTAAAGCTCAATTGAGGGAAGTTACGTATCGTGAAGATAAAGTGTATCTTTTGCTTCATTAATTTCGTCAACAAGAGATCCAACATTAAGAAAAATAAAGAAATAATTGCAAATTGATCCAAAGAGTATAGTGCTTTTACTTTGACATGAAAATAAGATAACCATACCTGAAGAAACCGATTCAGAGCAATCAAAATACATTGCATAGAAAGTTCATCGGGGTTAATGAAGTTCAGCGCCTTTGACATGGCAATAAACACCTCAGTAGTCACTCGATCAGGTACTCCCTAACGATATTCAAATTTACGCTCTTTTATAAGAAACTTTGAATTAAAATCAAGTTACAAGAAGTCGGCGGAAGAAAACTCCATTCGAATAAGAAACACTAATGAAAAATAATTTCTTTTTAGTTAGAAAGAACCATATTAAACAAGTAATTTTTAAAATATTTAAAACAATACGCTCACTTAACAATAAAAAAAATTTTATCCCATAAACCACTATATTGACTTTTAATGATCAATGAAATGCCAGTTTTACAAATCGTCAAACGTAAAAAAAAACACTTAATATGATAATAAACAGTAGTCAACTAAAATTAATATATGAAGCAATTAATGTTATCCAAAAAGTTGGGAATAATTCCATTATGCCACACAAATCTCAACACCCATCGTATCTTTCATCATTAAACAAATAATATCAAAAGCCCGAAAGAGAAATTTGCTTGAAGACATTTTAATTTCAAACATGTGATTTAATTTTTTTCCACAACCTAATTTTAAGATACTTCATACATTTTATTGAAAAAAAAATGTTTACCGAAGTAAACTGACAATAACATAGTTAAGATAAGAGCGATGTTTCATTTATACTCTAATCTCACGTTATGATGTACCGCTTACGTGCTATTCACTTTTTAATAGACACGTTCGTAATATTACAGTGAAAATATAACATTACTCTTAAGATAATTCACACTCCCAAATATAAATTTGATTTTCATACAATAATCATCCTGAAGCTTACTACATTTCTATCAATAAAGGCCAAATAATCATTTAAAAGATAGTTTACCTGCTTTCTCATCCATTGCTTTACGGTTAGACCATCTTGAGCTTCAACATAAGCTTGTCCACCAAGCATTGCTGGCAGAAGGCCAATGGCAAATTTAATTTTCTCCGGCCAAGTAAGCATTTCGTTGTTCCTTAAAATAGCCCATATCCCTGTCAATAATATGCAGAGTTGCACGATAAAATAAAATAAACAGTTTCATATAAAAAGAAAACTAAAAAAAAAAACATGGCATCATAAAAACAATAATGGGGAACAGAAATATGATTCTGCATAATCAACGAAGATTTGTTTGCCTGGAAACTCAACCAGATAAGTTGCACCACAAAGTAAATTCAAATCGGAAAGATCTTTCTTGACTTGTTATTGATGTTTTGTAACTAAAAAAAATTATACACCAAAAAGTTGGATGATCCAGAATATAAACTTTGAATCTCAATAGACGGGCTAAGCTTTGTATGGTATTTTAATTTTTTTTTTTTACAAAAAATAACACAAATTGGGTCAATTTTTGAAAAACAAGCAACCACTCCAGTTTGACGCAATTAAGAATGATAATTGATGCAAAGAATTATCCTTCAGAAGTTTATGCAACAACATAGAATGCTTCGTAGAAGAGGTGGATGATCATAGCTTACCATTTATAGGCGCTGGAAATGATTCGGGGAAATCAAATCGGCTGAACTCCCCAGGCTTGTTAGGCATCGCAAATATCATTGAATGGTCCTTCCACTGTAATCTATCATTGATTCCAAGCTCTCCAAACAAGTTTTGCACATTAGGATAAGCCCCGACTGACCAACAAAAAAAAGCCCGAAAATAAAAACTACATTAGTATTTTTGAGCCAAAAAAAAAAAAACAGCTAACTGGACAAGGACAATTAGCCAAGGTTGATTCTGGTCACAATTTAAACGACAACAATTTTTTAACACTTACAAAATATATGAAGGCCAGTCTCATACCAATCTCCATCATCATCTTTCCAGGCAGCTACCTACATGAAATGACCCAGAATAAACTAAAACTTCAAGGAAACATCAAATTATCCTTCAAATATTTCTGCATCGTTATGCTTCCAATAAGATTAGAGATAACCACAGATGTATTTTTGCATATCACTTGAAGTAACAAAAACCTTCAAGCTCCAGAAAATAAACAGAGAGATGTAAAGGCAGGAAAATGAGAGTGTATATGACAAGGTCGGGGGAGGCTTAGAAGTACTTATCTTGAGTCTCATCACTTTGGTTATCAAGTTCCAATAAGTAAGTTTAAGAGTCAAATAAACAAGATTAACAAGACGAGGATAAATAACTGAGAAGATTGCTTAAAACAAATATGATGTGGTACTGAAGAACACACCTTTCCACCCATGACATCCCTGCCTTCGAGTAAAATAGGTTTGTGACCAGCATCCGCTAAATATTTGGCTGTGGACAAACCGGCCAATCCTGCAACATTTTGGAGCCCAAATGTCACAAGAAACAAGATGACAGAAGTTTTGCAAGAGGTAGTCTAATTGGGTTAGTTCTACCACATTTTGCACGTAAAAATAGCAGTATTCTCCATATGGTATGAAATACAAAAATAAAAGTTAAGTCATGGAAGCATATTGAATAGTTTATCTTCAGAATATGCACTAGATTGATAGATTTTGATGTGACTGTTAATAGAATAGAAGAAGAGAAGATGATTTACCTGCACCAGCAATCACAACTTTCAAGGGTTTTACTGGCCTTGAAGAAGTACGAAACGACGAAGATAAGTAAGCAGCTTCTAGAAAATTGACAGTGTTATCTAGCTCTGGTCTAGGGTAGTCCATGCAAACTACCTGTTATAAGAGAACCATTAACCAAACTTTGTTTTAAGAATATAGTTTGTTTTTTTGGGGGTAACTAACCAAACCTGTAAAGGGCGAACATTCCTGGCTTCCATCATCCTCGTGGATTGCCTAACTAATCTTCTCAAACCATCACCCAATATACTGCCACGGAATGCTAATGCACTAACTTTATCGGATCCTATTCTCGAACTGAATCTCGGAGAAGAATTCAAGTTTTGAACTTCTATGATATTACTTTGGCAGCTCAAATTCAGAGTGGAAACACAGCCACATATCGTCATTTCTCCAAACCCGCCAACCCAAATTCTTTTGTTAAGCCAATTATATAAAGAGAATGCAAATACACACTCATTAAAAGAGGAGATCATTGTTTATGAGGATGAGTAAATAACCTTAACAACAAACTAAATTGCAAATACGGAACAAGAATCTAAGATTGGGTCGTCCAAACTTGCAGTAAATGAAGAAGTTAATCACACGGAACAGTAACGCATAACCACTTCCGCCTCAACAGCCTCAATAATCAAGAACACGCTACTTGTGCTTCAAATAAACTAACTTAAATTGTAAATTCGTGTATGTCCACAGTCAACTCTTAGCAGTAAAACACAATTCATGAAAATACCAATAAGATTTCCAGAGCAACAGTGAAAGCAATAAAACACAATTCACGAAAAAATGGAACTAAGATTTCATTTCCAGAGCATCAATCAAAGTAAGAGTTTACGGTTCATTAAGACCTAAAAACAAAAGGAACAGCGTACCCTTCATCCAAGAAACGGGAACACACCCATCAACAAACGAAAGAAGAAAACCAATCAAAATTCATGAGAAATTTCGCATACCACTGTGAGAAAAATGTAAGTCTGGGTAGTGGGTTCCAGACCCAGTTGACAAACGTAGATGAAAACAGTCGGTCCGTTCAATTCTGGTGCAAGGATGGTGGTGGCCTGTGGGGATATAACAACGCCTTTATTACAAGCTCTACTTAGAGACGGATTAAAACAGACGTTACGAAATGGGTTGGGTGAGTTTCCTGTTCTAATAAATAAAGAAAAAAATGGGGCTTGTTTGTTTCCTCCACTGGCTCGACTCCATCCACTTTCGGGTATATTCCGTAGGCGACCAACGAAGACGAAGATAAATCCAACCTTTACTCTTCGCAATAAATTATATGGGTGGGAATTGGGAGAGCAGGCCAGCCAAAGTATAAATAGATTGCGTGTCAAATAATTACATGACATCAGCAATATTATTTTATTAATTATTATTTGATGCGTCAACAAATAAACGCAGCATGATTATTATTATGTGTATTAGTTAAACACGTACTAAAAGACGGAAGTACGATTACTATAGCAATATAATGTAATATAAAAAAACGCATAACACGATAATTGTACTTAAAATTGTTTTGTATATTCTAAAAATTTATACAATAGATATTCTCGTCATTGTAAACAAAAATACAAATTTAGATCGTAATTGGTTTTTTATATATCGTAATTAAGTCAATTAATTAAATCATTAAATCATGCAAGTAGTAAATACAATATTATTTTGTGATAATAATATTTAACACATTAATCGCGTTGAAATTTATTACGAACCTAGTAATAATCAATTTAAGAGTTAAATAAGACATCGTGCACAAACACGTTGCTTGAGAAATTCGGGTCGATTGTGTCAACAACAACTACTCAGTCGAGATCGGTAAGAGCAAATAACGATCAATGCGATTTTAGACGTTGAAATTAAAGTCATTTCAAATCATTTATTAAATATTTATAATTTATTACATTAATTGTATATTAATTAAACTAATAATTATTTGACACGTCAGTGAATATTTTAATAAATTAAAATAAAAAAATAAAATTAATATTACTTTTACAGTATATCATAATAGTTCGGTGATTCGTTCAACGAGTGATTGATTTACAACTGTCAAAGTTAAAGTTTGAAATTATACTGCAAAGGCCAAAACTTAAATAATATTATAAAAATGTCCAAAAGCTAAGGGTCGGGTTTGGTTACCGGGTCGAACAATCACTCACGGGTCACAGTTCTTGTATGGTCCCATCCAAAGCTGGAGAGGTTCTGAAAGCTGTATGGATTGGAGGCCGACGGGTCTTCCTTCCCATTCTCTGCCACAAGCTCGTCTGCTCCAGTAACAATGGAGGCGAAAATCTCTTTCATGCATGCCTCTCCCTACACAGTATTTACTCTTTCCTCCACCATATGCTTCAATTCTGCTCCGTTTGTTTACTCAGAGAATTTTGCTGTGTACCGGAGTTTGACGAAGTTCAATCTGGTTTTTAAGTTTTGCCGTTTGCTCGAGTTTATCTTGCAAGTAAAATCATTGCTTTTAGTATCGAAACAGTGAAAGGAACTAGCACGTTGAAAAATGTGCTTGTTATGGGCGTAGTTGGAGCGTTTTGTCGAGGGAGTTAATTTCTTTTCTTACCCGAGTTCTTTCTACTATCTCATATAGTTTCGTTTTTTTCCCGTTTTACTGATTGTATTGCAAGTAAAATAATTGTATTGGGTTGAACGCCAATTGCTTGATGAAATGCCGCAAACAAACTTGATCATGTTTGCTACCGTTGAAGCTTATATTTTTAGTTTGAAGAGTGATTTCGTTATCAGCCGATTAAATGGTTATCCCACCAACTCTACGTCTGATTATTGAACTGCCGTAGTGCCTCGTGTCCAAAGTACAATGCCTCCTAAAAAAGCTGGAGTTCGTAGGTTTTTTATTTTTGCGGAAGTAACTTGTATAGTTACGAGGAAAAGTACCATCTTTTGAGTATGTTTTTATACGTGAATATTTAAAAGCTTCATTTTTTAAGTTTTCATTCTTGCAGTTTCGTACTTGTGAATATATGGCTTAACTTAAAGCGGGATTTTATCTACTTGCGAAATATTGGCTTTCTTTCTTTTTTGTTTTCATCTTAATTTCTCGCCATTTTATTTTTTTGTTTTTTTATTCATACAAGAGTTTTTTTTTGACATTTTTCAACGTTGTGTTGTTCATGCTCAGGTTCTATCACAAAGATTTTGCTCATCATTCAGGAAAACTTCTGCTCCCTTGTTTCTGTTTGGAAGAAGTACCCCGTGCAAAGTGCTCTCGTACTTTAATGTGACCCACTACTCTAATTGTTCAAATGATGAGTTCCATTCTTCCTCAAAGCGAAGATCACGAGGACCTGTCATGTTAGCAAAGAAAGCATCTGAAGGTAGACATCACAAACTTTGCATAGAACAATTTGATTCCATGAATGTTGAGGTTCTTTCATGTTTCGTCCAGCTTTTGAAACATGTTCTTTCTGATGATTTATCTCTTAATTAGGCAGAAAAACATAAATCGTATCTTGTTTTCTGATTGTTTAGCTTGCTTGAGTTTATTAAGGAGCAAAGCAAGAAGATGGAAAATACAAGCATACTATTGACCTGCCAAAGACAACATTTGGAATGAGAGCAAATTCTTCAGTTAGAGAGCCTGAAATTCAGAAAATATGGGATGATAACGAGGTGTTCAAGAGAGTTTCTGATAGAAATACGGGGGTGAGCTCCATATATTTTATTGGATCCATTTTTCAATAACAAAATCTTGTCAAGTTACGTTTGATTATACTGTTAGGAAAGCTTTATCCTTCACGATGGTCCTCCATATGCCAATGGAAATCTTCACATGGGCCATGCTTTGAATAAGATTTTAAAGGACATAATCAATCGTTATAAGGTACATTTCTTCTCTAACGTTGACATTCTACATTGCGTTTTAGTTTGAAATTAACTTTATAATCCGAACCTTTGATTCAATTACATGATGAGGATCATAGGAAAATATCTCAACCGTTACTCTTATTAAAAATAAGAGTCTTTATTGTAATTAAAAATAGGAATTAATGTTTATGGGATCATTTGATAATGGGGGGTCCGGGTTGGGAGTGGTGGTGGTTAATTTAATGTTTTAAAATTACTCTTGTGTAGGACATTTTTTTGAAGGGGAGATTTAGTTGATGATATCATTTTTATATATGTTTTAAGGAATTAAGCATCTTTTTGTAGCCCTCTCTTTCTATGTACATTTACATAAAAAATCAGTTTTCTGCAACTGTTTGTGCTTTATTGAATTTTCATATTTTCTTAGATACTGTATGATATTACTGATCAATTGAAAAGAATACTACTGGTTTTCAGTAGATTCAAATGTTTGAGATCATCAAAGTGATCAAAATACTGGCACACTTTTGAACAAAAGGCTCCATCAATTTATTATCATATGATTTCACCTCTTTAAAATAGCATTAATTACTGCAATAACATTTCCTAATCTCGCTTAAAATAACACACCATGGCTGTTTTTCCATATGTTGTAAACATATATTTGTAAATGAAGTTCAGCGTTAGATCATTCAACAAAAATTTGAGAATATTTAGAAATGAAAAGTCTATGTGCCCTCCTTAGAAACCAACAGCTATGTTTCTTTCCTGTTGCAGCTTCTTCGAAATTATAAAGTTCATTATGTGCCTGGTTGGGACTGCCATGGCCTTCCAATTGAATTGAAAGGCAAGTATATTCTCAATTGTAATTTTGTAGGTGTCTTCAAGAGTCTCGAAATGTTCCTAGACGTAGATGGTTATAGTAGTAAAAAATACTGTTAACAGATGGTAAAGAAAACTTGTATTTGCTAATATTTTTTTACAGGGAAGAAAATTTGTATCATATAAGACAGATTACAGAATGAAAGATATTTAAGTCTCAAAATGGATTTCTAATCAATTACAATAATATATACCACGTTACTTATGCCTTTTAATGCAGGGATTCAACTGGATAAGAGGCTAATGATCACAAGTTTATCATACACACTTGAAATATTTTGAACAAATTTTACTTCCAAATTCTAAAGAGTTGGTATTACTTTGTTACTAGTCAAATACGTATCATGCATCCTCCATCCCCCTGTAATACTACAGATATTCAGACTTTTTTTTTTCATGCTTCTCTCAAAGCAAAAAAAAAATTACTGCTATGTTTTGTGGGATAATGGGATTAAACTCACTTCTTGAACTCTCTTATCAGCCTGCTAATCTCTAATGCGAGTTTGTTACAGTTCTGCAGTCGTTGGATAAAGATGCCAGAAAAGATCTTACCCCCACAAAATTAAGAGCCAAGGCTGCTAAATTTGCCAAAGAAACTGTGAAAACTCAGATGGCATCATTTAAGGTAACACCCGTATAGCTTATTTTATGTTTTTTGTAACCATTTCCTATGCAAATGCTTGAAGAATTCTCTTAAAATTTCTGCAGCGCTATGGAGTTTGGGCTGACTGGAAAAATCCATATCTAACTCTTGATCCAGAGTACGAAGCTGCACAGGTAACATTAATATTAGAGAATGAAAACAATGTTTTTTTTTTTTTCCTTTATAGGATCCATTAGATTTTTTTTTTTTCTAATAAAAAAGTTCAAAATTGTATATTATAGTCAAATGTCTTGCAATTACGAAGAAGATAAGAATAGTTATTCTTAACTGAGTTTTTCACTCGGCTTTGCTAGATATAAAATGATGCATTTTAGCTTGAAAGTATGAACTTAATGTGTTCAGTACGAAATGTTTAAATTTTGGTGGTTTATCATATGGTAGATTGAGGTGTTTGGTCAAATGGCCCTTAAAGGCTACATCTACAGAGGAAGGAAGCCAGTTCACTGGAGTCCCTCTTCACGAACAGCTCTTGCTGAAGCAGAACTTGAGGTAAAATTTTCAAAACAGAGTTGGCAAATAAAAAGTTGACTGTATTTGAAATATGCCATGAGCGTGCCTAATTGAGGGGAGGCTGTTTCTTCATATGTATATCTTTAAAATCTTTTCATTTTTTTAAAGGGCATTACGTACGATTTTAAAATTTTATGAACTCATGTTTCTTGGCAACAAAGCAAAGGACCATGAGTAAAATTTCACTAACGATTCATTATAATCCTTCCGTTTAATTCTTAAAACGTGTTTTGCAAATACTTAATAGTTATTCTAATAATCCTCAGTGGCATAGGTTCAACATCATTACATCCATTTTTATTTTGGGGTTTTGCATTTTGGACAATTCTGTGCAGTACCCTGAAGGGCATGTTTCGAAAAGTATATATGCCATTTTTAAATTAGTTAGTGCAACTCCATCTTCAAAGGGCTTACTAGAAGAATTTTTCCCTGATATTTGTTTGGCCATATGGACTACAACTCCATGGACTATTCCAGCCAATGCTGGTGAGTTTCCGTGCATATTTCCTATTGTTGAAATCAAACCAAAAAAAAAAAAAAAAAACGAACAGAAAAAGGAAAGCACAATGTGAGAAAATATTGGGTGATAGAAATTTTTCATGTTTTCTTATTTTGGTTAAGATCAGAGCCTTCATTTCATGTAAGTTTTTGGTTTTACAAACAAGATAAAGATTTCCAACATTTGAAGTGTTTGCTAATGGAACTAGTAGCTTTATTATTTTTTGAATAGGTACAATGTTGGTTATCTTTTGCAACATGTGGTGCAAATGTTATATTATAGTTTTTATAAAAAAACAAACTATTAATTTGTGTAACTGTAAATGAGAAACGTACTATCAGAAATTCTTCCGATAAATTTATGTAATGATGAATTTAGGATTTGGTATGGCTCTGTACTTGAAAAAGACTGTGAAAGAGTAATTCCTTAAAAAACTTGGAAGTGTATGTTATTTTGCAATGTGAAATTTAATTTATTTTACAAACTACTAATATTTGACATCATGTTCTCAAATTGGATAACAATATGATGGAACCAAATTATCTAAAACATTGTTGAAATACCATTTCTCCAAAGAGTCTTAATCTTCTTATTTCTTTATTCCCTTTTAAAAACATGACTTAAGAAATAATGCATGAATTTAACAACCAATGTGGTTAAAAGTCCAAAAAAGTGATAAATAACCTAAACTCCCTATGAAGCTCACATTGATCATGTGTTAAATAGTTTCTTCATGACCATTGCAAAAAGGGCAATAATTTGATTATAAAGTTATTAGAGGTCGCCCTTTTGAGTTTGATCTTTTGCACTTTGCCATCTCTTTTCTAGTGTCCTTACCATTTTCACCATAGCTTTTGATTGACCGACTCTTAATACATTGATTTCCTTCTTATTTATCTGCTTTGATCACATACGACATTGAATTTACCTTCCCAACCAACTATTTATCGATTTTGGAAAGTGCTCCCACCCAAAACTTTGAGCACCAAGATGAACATTAATGAGTCTCCTTCCTCCTCTAATGAGCATTTGGAAAACCTCTATAATGCGCCTTTGAGTTGTTAAAGATCTCAACTATTTGGACAAATCCATAGGAACTTTGATGATTCTCTTTCTGCCTCTAGTAGATCGTAATAATGTCTACTAGTTAGTGTTGTGTGATTTTTGTTAATCTGACAATGAATAGTCATTTCCACTCATATTCATCTCTTATGGATACTAAAAGTCGATAATCATACAAGAGTAGAAGCTCAAAGCATTGATGATCTTGTTTTAATGGAACATTAAATTTTATTTAATTCTGGACTGTTATTTTATTGATTCTGTTCTGCATTACATTTGAATCGTTCTACTTGTTAAGATACCCTTATTGATGGAACTATTAATATAGTTTTAATTTATTTTTGCAGCCATTTGGCAATGATTTAGTTTATGTTTAAAATACGCGCACTTGTAAATCTAGCAATTTCTTCATGATGTAATGACTAATTCCTCCTTCAATTTATCCCGTGATCAGCTGTTGCTGTCAATGCAAAGCTACAGTATGCCATAGTTGAATTACTAAATCCAATAGAAGATCTTGCGACATCTATTAGAAGTAAAAAGAGAATCCCCGGAAAAATTCTGAAGGAAGAGAGAAAACATTTTCTTATCGTTGCATCAGATCTTGTGCCAAAACTAGAAGCAATATTGGGCACAAAGCTTGTTATCAAGAAAACGCTTTTGGGGTCAGAGCTTGAGAACTGCAGGTTAAAAAAGAACTATCATAAAGTTTCAAGTTCAGACGTATAAATTACTGGTCTACATATCCTTTTTCAATTATTTGATAGCTATTGGTGATCTTTGCAAGTGGACTCCCCGGTGTTTAATATTTAATCTTAACCTACAGGTATGCTCATCCGATAGACAATAGGGAATGTCCAGTTGTCATTGGAGGAGATTATATAACAACAGAATCTGGAACTGGATTAGTCCACACAGCTCCTGGACACGGTCAGGAAGATTATGTGACTGGGCTAAAGTATGGATTGCCTATACTATCTCCTGTAGATGATGCGGGGAAGTTCAATGAAGAAGCTGGAGAGTTTAGCGGGCTTGATGTCCTTGGGGATGGTAATACTGCTGTCGTGAAATATTTGGATGAACGTTTGTCAATCATCATGGAAGAGTCATATGGTAGGTGTATTGAACACTTCCCCATATACTGAGGAACCAATAAATTCCAATGTCTTTTTTAAGATTATTGTAGCGCCCTTATTTGTTGTAACAACTGCTTATGCCTTCCATTATCTCTTTCAGAGCATAAGTATCCATATGACTGGCGAACAAAGAAGCCCACAATATTTAGGGCAACTGAGCAGTGGTTTGCATCAGTGGAAGGATTTCGCCCGGCTGCTATTGATGGAATTGGTCAAGTAAAGTGGATACCTCCTCAGGTAGTAATGCTAATAGAGTAGTTCCATTTTTTTTCGTTGTATGTGATCTGTCCACGAGTTATTCTAATGTTTCTTAGCATGATTGTCTAAATACACTTTTCAAAGAACACATTGACAGGGAGGATAGAAATTTAATTTTTTTTCATTTTATTGTGTTGAGTGCGTGAGGAATTATTTGTGTTATTCCTATCACACAATTTAGGCTGGAGAAAAAGTGATGCAATAGGTTGGTGCATTTTGGTTTCGGAACGAGGTTCTATTTCTAGCTGCAAAGACGCACTAAACCCAAATAATGATTTTCTCATTTTTGTAGTTCATCAGTAGCTCTTTCAATGCTTCTCATATATGGAAGTAATTGTAAACATAGCTAATTGCAGCTGCAGCTGCAGCTGTTAGAATAACTAAAGAAGATTTTCTTTTCTTCTTATTATTGTTTAACAAGCAATTGTATAGAAAGGATTTCCTCCGAGGATGGTGTGGAAAAAAGAGACTTCTCCTATTATTAGAAAACATGAGAGTGCTTTTATAAATCGTGAGTCACCATCCCTCTAATTTGAAATTAACAATGAAGAGGTAAAGACGTAGTCAGGATTAGTGAATCAAGCTACGATGTTCATCTTATTAGTAGAGCAAGGATACAATTTCTTTTTTTGAATCAAAACTTTATGAGATTGATAGATCTATAAATTTATTAGTTTGAAGTAAAGATTCTGTCTACTGTATGGATTTCCATTAGTTCACTTTTTACTGATTAAAAAAATCAATTTTCTTAATTAGAGTTGATGCTTGTCAAAGATGTATAAATGTGCATAATATTCAGGCTGAAAACAGAATTTTGTCAATGACCTCCGCCCGCTCTGATTGGTGTATATCGCGCCAAAGGACATGGGGTGTCCCAATTCCAGTCTTTTACCACGTGCAATCAAAAGAGCCTCTCATGAATGAAGAGACTATCAATCACATTAAATGTAAGAACTGTTTGAAAAATATGATCTTTCCTCTCTTGTCCTGTGCAAAGTACTTTATATTTGATCAACTTTATGCAGTTTCTTTAATGTTTTTACTTGTTTTTTTTCTACCTCGTCATATACTGGGAATTCTTCTTTATAGAAAAATTACTAAAATGCATGATCTTTATTCCGTGAGACCTTGTCTTGGACATATTGAAAAGGTTTGTTATATTTTACTAAATGCTTTATATTTCTGGTTCATATATCTTCTGTTTTGGCAGCCATAATTGCCCAAAAGGGTAGTGATGCATGGTGGTACATGGGGGTAGAGGACCTTCTCCCTGATATATACCGTGATAAAGCCTCAGAATATGAAAAAGGAACTGATACAATGGATGTGTGGTTTGATTCAGGTATTATGTTATAAGATTGATGTTTTTGGTTAGATTATGGTGGAACATAGTTCTTTGGATCGGCTTCATGATTCACGAGAACATTATGGTGGTTTATACATATGTATTATCTTTAATCTTTAAAAAAAATAAAAAAATTGCAAGTACAGTTATAACTCGTATTGTTTTGTCTATAAATCATGCTTATCTGAATTTTTGTTTTTACTTTATAGGTGACAAACATTCATTTATTCTAAACATTTTGCTGACATAACTAGTAATCTAGCAGTGATGTTGAGTAAAAAATTGCAAAATATTAAGTGGCTCACTAATATTAGGAAACTGCAGCGCCTTGCAATACAATATAACAAGAATTGAATTAATATTAATTTACAAAACTTTACAAGTATTTTGCAAATGAATACAAAGCTCATTGTAAAAGATTTAGCAATTTTCTTAAAAGAGGGAAGGGAAGTTAAGGTTGGAAGACGAGGAAAAGGGTGGGAGGCTGCTTGATGACCAAGGTTCACATGTGCAGTGTTTTTACTCTATCAAGTGTGTTTGTTGGGGCCCTTTTCTCCTACAGTTCCTATTTAAATCAGTCTCTTTACTTTTCTCTCACAATTTTGTCTGAATTTTGTCAGTTGATGCTACTCTCGAAAAACAAATTTTGTTGTAGAAATGGATAAGTGAAAATTCAATAGAAAAATTTCTATATAGACCAAAAATGCTTTATAGAACCAGCTTCTTTTCAAAGTACTTTCAGCAGCTAAAAGTCTTCTTTTCAAAGTACTTTCAGCAGCTAAAAGTGTTACATCCAACTAGGCCAAAAAATTGTTTTCAAGCTCAGGGAAAAAGTTGCTTTAAAAACGAACTCAATTGAAATTGATTTTTTGGGCTTTTGTAGCATCTATATTAATTTTATTTTTTTGTTGAGCAGTTTCTCATATGTTTCTATTGTAATAATATAGCATGTTTACTTTATACTTGAATTGTATCATGTTTTCGTGTTGAATGTGGATTAAAGTTTTTCATTGCATGATCTCAATATCTTGTCTTGGAATATGTGCACTTCTTCAAAAAATTCATCTCTATTTTATTTTTTTGATAAGAAACAATTTGCATTAAGAAAAAAATAATAATAAGAGAGGGGAAGAACCCCTCTCACTAAGAAAAAACTTGGAAATAGTTAGATTACAACAATTTCTTTTCACTTGGAGAGAATTAACTAAATGAATAAACTCTAAAGAACTTGCAACTATAAGTCCATTTCGCAAAAGTGAAATGAATCTCTATTATAGCAATAAATCTCTATTTTAATTTTTGTCGCTATAAGCTCATTCTTATATTTTCTTAATAGCTGTTTAATATTTTATTTGCTTTCTATCTCAGGCTCCTCATGGGCAGCAGTGTTGGGGAAGAGAAATGGCCTTAGTTTTCCAGCAGATTTGTATCTTGAAGGCACTGATCAGCATCGAGGCTGGTTTCAAAGTTCTTTATTAACAAGCATTGCTACAAAAGGTACGGGGTTTATACATTTTGGTGGTTGCATGCAAATCCTCTCTGACTCGCAAGAATAAATTTGTACTCTTGTGTTATTGGCATGTGCATTTAGTTTTTCTTTAAAACGAAAGTTGTTAAGAAGAAAAGAATATAGAAAGGGCATGTGCATTTAGTTTGACACTCTTCTTTTTGCAATATTTTGTTAGAAGTGGAATATTCTGCGACAAAATCAAAATTTGGTCTGCAGAATGTTAGCATAGCTGTCTTTTTTCACGTTATTTTGTCATAGTCTTAGCTGTTCTACTTATTTCTATCCTTGTTTTTTTTTCCTGACTTGGTACTTGTCATTATGAACTTCAACTGGAACAGGAGTGGCTCCATATTCCAGTGTTGTAACACATGGATTTGTATTGGATGAGAAGGGTTTAAAAATGAGTAAATCTTTGGGTAATGTTGTGGACCCACATGCTATCATTGAAGGTGGGAAGAATCAAAAGGTCAGTGAAAATGTAGTGCAGTCGTCTAATACTTGTCCAATCCAGCATAGATTAAGGCCAATATTTATCGAGGGCTTCTTTATTTTGTTCTGTACTTGTAGGAAGCACCTGGCTATGGAGCCGATGTCCTACGACTTTGGGTTTCCAGTGTAGATTATACAGGTGATGTAATGATAGGTCCTCAAGTTCTCCGCCAAATGTCAGACATCTATAGGAAGCTGCGAGGAACACTGAGATTCCTTTTAGCAAATCTACATGATTGGACGGTATGTGCCAGATCGACGACTCTTAGTTCTATCTCTAGATAAATCTATATGCATGCTCATACTCTCTTACAAATCTTGCATTTTATTGTTCTTAGTATATTGGTCTACTTTGTTGCTTGTCTCTATAATGTAACATCTGTGTTTTGTTTTCTCTTTGGTTACATTTTGCAGACTGAGAACACTGTTATATATCACGAGCTTCCAGCGATTGATCAACATGCACTATTTCAACTGGAAAATGTCGTTAAAAACATTAAAGAGAGCTACGAAAGCTATCAGTTCTTTAAGATATTTCAGGTAAGTTCCCAGTCATGAGTTTTAATGTTGAGTTTTATAGGGTATTTTAGAGTCCATGCCCCATCTGTTGGTGAGATAATCTCTGTACCTGGTTAGTGTCTGTAAAATTTTCAAGAATTAAGCAGACATGTCAAATATAGCTGTTCTACTATCTCGGGAGAACACAAGAGAGAACTCTAGTTTTTCATTCTTCATATCAAAATAATGATGTGCTATTTTGAGAGCAATAGCTATTTTCCCAAAGCTATTTTTGTTCAATGGGAGACATTAATTGAAAACTCCCTGAAGACAATATTATAATGTTTCTAATATGAATTAGTCAATTTCTATGTTGTTGAAACATAATTGGAAGCAAGCATGTGATTGTAACTCACTAATAAGCGAAAAAAAAACATTTTAAAAATATTCTGCACTGTTTTAATCATGTCTTCTGGATTTAGCTAGAAAGATCCTCTTTAAACTGATTATTTGTGTATGCCAGTGAAATTTAATGGTGGCTTTCTCAAAATTTCAGATCATACAACGGTTTGTAATTGTCGACCTATCAAATTTCTACTTTGATGTTGCTAAAGATCGGCTTTACGTCGGGTAAAATCCACGTATCTTAAAAATCCTTAGCTTATATTTTTTTCCTTGTTATAGATAATGAGCTGTATCCGAATGTGTTCTGTTATCACACTACTACTGCTTACGCTTAAATTGATTTTTGGCTATTTTGTGGGAAATCTATTGTATAAATTTCTTATCCGAAAGGAATCCAATGTACCAGACATACTTGAGCATCTAGTGATAGATGCTTATGTTATGTTATACAACAATTAGTTATAAATTATTTTGTCATTTATGTTTTGAATAATATTAGGTTTACCTTCTAATTCTATCTTTAAATCTTACTTCTTGACGTGTCGTTAATTAATTGGTATAATTAATGTCTTATTTTAGTTATTTTTAATTTATCTTAATTGTTGTATTAAATAATAAACGACAAGTAAGCTTTACGTCAGGAGATAAGATTACAGTGTAGAATTAGAGGGTAAACTTAGCATTACTCTTATGTTTTAGTTTTTTTTTTTTTTGGATAAATATTATGGTAGCATAACTATTGGGATAAAATTAGGTTTTCAATAGGACAGTGAGCATTGTACAAACATTTTAGGAATTACAACTTTTCATTTTGTTCTTGCAGTTGAAAAGAGAGTGCATACGACTCTTTTCTTTTCTTTTTTCTTTTTTTGGTTTTCTTTTGGAAAATTTCTTAACCTCCATACATATACTTTTTGTTATTGCAAGTTGTGGTTTCTTATGAAAGAAAACGATATATCTTTGTCATAGAATTTAATAAGATTAGTTCGAATTCTCACTGAGGAACTTCAGCATTTAGAATTTACAACCTAAGCTTTCCTATTGATAAATGCCACTCTGAAGAAAGATATTTGGCTGAAAAAAATGCAGGGGCTCGGAGAGTTTTACGAGGAGAAGTTGTCAAACAGTTCTTGCTGCTCATCTCATTTCCATTGCCAGAGTAATAGCTCCCATATTACCCCATTTAGCTGAGGATGTATGGCAGAATCTTCCCTTTTCGTATAGCGGGGAAGATGGTTCCATTTCCAAGTTTATTTTCGAGTCAAGATGGCCTGCCCTTAATCAAACGTGGCTTGCTTTTCCCATGGAAGAAACTAATTTTTGGGCTAAACTTCTCGAGGTATGTCATTAACTATTGATACATTTATATAAGAATCTGAAGTTTGCAGTGATAAAAAATATACACCATTGTTTCGAAGAATTTCACTCCTTTATCGCTATCCTGAAATTCTTGAAGGTTCTTATTTGGAGACGCACACAAAATGCCATAAATATTATTATTGATACAAGAATAGTAAATTTTACTGAATATAGGTAGTGGAAAGGGGTGCTTTATTTTCATTATCACCCGCCGATTCACTTCAGCAAAAGCAATTGGTACTAATATTCTTAATCAATCTTGATCAGCTAAGAACAGAGGTGAACAAAGTCCTCGAAATAGCTCGGACTGGAAAGTTGATCGGATCAAGCTTAGAAGCAAAAGTTTATCTTCATGCTGCAGAAGCCAGTCTTGCCTCCAGGTTGAGTGAAATGTGTGCGGCTAAAAACGACGCAGACGCGTTACAACGCATATTTATTACATCCCAGGTAAATTATCAGAGTATATTTTGATCAGTTTTTTTTTAGAGAAACAATTTGTATTTAACACGAAAAAGTACGAGAAGTTGGAGGAAGTAGGGTTGTGCACAGCCTGGTTCGGCCCTATTTTGGGGCCGGGGCCGAAGCTAACTGAATCACGAAGTAACGGTTTTCATGGTTCGGAACTGACACCGAATCGTGAGATAGGGTTCGGTTAGAATCAGTTTCAAAATAAAAATAAAAGGTAATATTATTAAGATACATACATTTAATCCTTACTAACAGACGGAAAATCTTTCATTTTTTGTCTCGGTTAATTTTAGACTTGCTTTATGATGTTTAAATCAAGTTTGGACCGAATCACGAGTTATTTTTAATTTTGAACCGGGTTTGAGCCAGATTCTGTGACCCATGATTTGCCATGGTACGGTTTGGTTTTCATGGTTTTTAGTACGTGAATCAAACCGTGACCCACGGTTCTTCTACATTCAAAATTTAGTTCCATTTTGCCCACCCCTAGGAGGGAGATAGCTCCATCTAACCAAGAATCCTTTTAGAAAGAACCAAACTAAAATGGTAGGTTATATTTTAACGATCCTGCAATTTCTAAGAACATGTTCGGATTGGCCTGTAAACATATGATATACAGTCAAATGCCTTTGTTTTCAAATTTAATTCAGGTGGAGATTCTTCCCTCCATGGAGCCAGATCTTGTAAATATACCATATACTGGAGAGTGCCTCATTCAAGGAACTAGCCGGGTTTGGATAGGCGTGTCTCCAGCCGAGGGCTCGAAATGTGAACGATGCTGGAATTTCTCAACTTGGGTCGGCTCCTTTATCGAGCACCCGACCCTCTGCACCCGCTGCTATGATGTCGTAGCTGCTCTGAAGCCCCTTCCAGCCATAGCTACAGTCAGCTGAGATTTTCTGTCCATTTTTGAATTTTCTGTTGCTAATACTATTTATATTGAATAGCACTAATTTTTATCCACATAGAAAAGCTCAGGAAAGTCTTTAAATAATAATAATGTAATGTCTAATTTGTAAACGATCATAAAAGTTGTACTTTAAATTGCATTTTAATTATCAATTATTATTTTCCAACTTATGAAAATTAGGAAAATATAACATAATATATTATTAATATAATGAAATTCTTCTCGTAGACCAACATCTAGACTATTTTATTATTTTTACTCGAATATTAGATGATGTAAATTAAAATTTTATTTTAAAAATTTATAGTTTATATTATATTAATTATTAACATCATAGATGATAATTGATGTTTGACAAATTAAAATTTAAATCGTAAATTTAAAATTTAACTTTTTTCTTTGGTTATCTCTTGATTTATCATTAACTCGATTAACAGAGTTAAAAAATAAAAAATTTAATAATATTGTATATATTTTTTTAAAAAATTTTTATTATCATGTTATATAATTATTGATGTAATTAATATTATTATATTAATTATAATAATAGATATTTAATGAGCGAATTTTTTAACCGAACAAGTAAACACTTCATTGACTATGCTATAAAATATATAAATCTTCGTTATTGCTTTCGATCCGAATACAAATCAGAGATCGCAATTGGGGAGCGAAAACCCTAGTTTTTTTCTCAGTGCCCGTCTGAATCTTTATCTTCCTTTCGAATTCATCGTAGGAAGTTTCGGAGGAGCTGGATACGGCAGATATGGCTGAATACGATGGTACATACGAAAGCAATGGAGAAGACGCTGACAATTTTGGCGATGGTCCTGCTCTTCTTACTCGTAGTCATGGTCACCCCGACGATTACAGCGATTCTAAATCTCAGGTAAATAAATGAATGATTGCGTGTTAGTTGATTACTCCAGAACATGAATAGTTTGGCAATGTCTTCTGTTTAAACTGTTTACGTTTTGTTGAGTCTAACTTTAGGCTACTGCTGGATTTGGAAAACTTTTCTGTGATTTTTATTTGTTCAGTTTGGTGAACTTCTTGTCCACTTTCTCATTGTTTAAGGTTCTAATCCCCCAACCAAAAAAAACAAAAAACAAAGTGTGAATAAATTTGATTTTTATTCTTCACTTTTACATGCTGATTATGTGTTACAATTTAGAACTGAAAACTTTACTGATTTCCATTTCCTAGCAGCATGGTTCTCGTAGTGATGAAAGAGAGTCTTCAAGGAGCAGGGATAAGGACAGAGAAAAGAGACGGAGGAGCAGAGATAAGGACCGGGAAGGGGATCGTGAGAAAAATAGAGGTAGGGACAGAGACAGAGAAAGGGACAAGGAAAGAGACCGTGACAGAGAAAGGGACAAGGACAGAGACCGAGACAGAGAGAATGGACGTCATCACAGAGATAGCTTCAGGGATCGAAGTGATAGAAGGGAGCGAGGAAGAAGCAGAGATGATGATGAATATTATAGAAGCAGGGATCATGACAGGTAAGTCTGTAGGATATATTGTCTTGGTTTTTTTGTTGCTTTCCTTTTGCAACTGTTTAATTATTTGACTGAATATCATTTAATTTTATCTCCCTCTAATTCGCATTGAAAAATTTTCATTGTTCAAATATTATTCTTGATTATCAACTTTTATTTTGCCTAACTTTTCGTTAGAAACTTTTTTCTAATTTCTGTCTGTTTTGTCTTACAGACGAAGCGATTATAGTAGGGACGAGGACAGGCATAGGCACAGTTCCCCATCTCATTCAAGGAGACGATCAGAGCATAGGTCAAGGTCACCTCATAGTCGCTCAGGGTCGAAAAGGTGGGTTGTGAAAGTTTGAAGTCAGGCAGGACGGTTGGTACTTGATAGGATGATAATGTTCTGATCGTAAAAGTTTCTCTCAATCCTCCTTTCAATAATTATGTTGCGGCTCCAATGTGTACTTTTAGATCATATGACTTCACACTTCAATTTTTATGATATTAAAATAATCAGTTTTTTTTACATTTAATTTAGTTATGTTTGTTGTCTATTATTGATCCTAACTTTTCTTATTTTGCAGCAAAAGAGTCAGTGGTTTTGATATGGCTCCTCCTGCATCTGCACTGTTAGCTGCTGCTGCAGTTGCAGCAGGTACTTGCACCCCTTGATGATTAGTTTTTATTTCATTTTAACTGCCTTTTCTTTGTTGGATATAGTGTGGAAAGTTCATATCAAATTGCGTGGTGTTGTTTGGTAAGCTATATTTTCCCCTTTCATTTGTGTTAGCTCTAAAAGAGTAGTGCAGATGGTTGTTCTAGATTATTACATTTGGTCGGTGAATTAATTCTGGAACTGAAAAATATTTTTGGTTTGTTTGTTTCTGTGTTTGGTGTTTGTTTGTTTGTTCCTATGTCTTGTTTTATTCTCTCGTGAGAAGGCAAAGTTGGATTACTTCTCATTCTAGCATCCATGGGCGTGAGCCGACTTCTATAGCTTTTATGTACAAGAAGGAACAAATGCACTGGTATGATGGGTCTTGCTTGTCTTCAATTGGGAAACATCGCCATAGTCTAACTATTGTTGGTTGTATGTGATGCATAACTTTGTTCCTTTATAGAGTATCTAAAAAGAAGGCTGTGATTATAATCTCAATAAATATTGAAGTGATAGGATAAATAAGGATGTGTTTAGTTTCTAGAGTAAGATATTTAATTGTGATGTTTTTTGACATGCGATGTTTGAATTCCTTTGCAGTACCAGTTCCTGGACCCAATCCTCTGATGCCTGGTTTGTTTCCTACAATGTTTCCACTATCAACTGCACAGGTACACCCTCCTACTAGCATTTCCTTTCCAATGACAAACAATCAAATTAAAAACAAAAAGGATAAAGAAACATTTTAGAAACAGCTATTTAGAGTTATTCTTTCATTGATTTTTTGCAATGCCTTTGTCTGCAGTCCTTTGGAGCACTTCCTGTTATGCCAGTTCAAGCAATGACGCAGCAGGTATATTTTAGCTCACTACTTTCAAACAATGTAAATATTTGAGCTTGATGTGTTCTGACAGAAAATATCAATTGTTTTTAAACTCTTCTAGGCTACGAGGCATGCAAGAAGAATTTATGTTGGAGGGCTGCCTCCTACTGCAAATGAACAGGTGTTGCATATCTTTCATTGTTTGTTCGATCTCTCATTTGCTTTAGCTAATTTTTTTGATGTGTTTGACACATTGATTAGAGTTTCTTTCTTTACATGTATTTTTGTGTATAATGTGGTATTCCATTACAAAACACTACATATCTTAAAGTTAAGTAATATAGTTGGTTGCCATGAGCCTTGTTTGCTGAAAAATATTGGTTTTTTCCAAAAAAGTCCTCTTAAAATTGATGAAGTTTAGAAGCTGTCTTGTATAATTTGAATTGGTCACAATAATTTGGCTTTGCTAATTTATTATAGGCGTAAATTAATGCTTTGCTGAGAATCCATGCATATTGCCTGGTTGATGTTTTATCTGAAATCTTCTTATTGAACTGTATTTCGTTTTGCAGTCTGTAGCAACGTTTTTCAGTCAAGTTATGGCTGCAATAGGAGGAAACACGGCTGGTCCTGGTACGTCAACATATTATTTCAGTTGTTGGTATTTATCCTATTTATGTACCCTGTACTAGATATTATTACCCGTACTTTTAGAACTTTTCTCACTTCTTCCTTTTTGTCAATCATTTAATTGAAGGGGATGCTGTTGTCAATGTCTACATAAATCATGAAAAGAAGTTTGCTTTTGTGGAGATGCGATCTGTGGAGGAAGCCAGTAATGGGATGGCCTTGGATGGGATTATTTTCGAGGTAGTCTAGTTTTACTTGACTGGCCTTTTACTTACTTTCAGTCTGTACTATTTATGAAAAGAATTTACTTTAGGTAGCTAAAAGTCTGTACATTATACTGTTCTTTGGGTGCAGGGAACGCCTGTTAAAGTAAGAAGGCCAAGTGACTATAATCCTTCTCTTGCTGCAACCCTTGGTCCAAGTCAACCAAATCCCAATCTGAATTTAGCGGCTGTTGGACTAATGCCAGGTTCTGCTGGTGGACTTGAGGGTCCTGATCGCATTTTTGTGGGTGGGCTTCCCTATTATTTCACTGAAACACAGATTAGGGAGTTGCTAGAGTCTTTTGGCCCCCTTCGGGGTTTTGATCTGGTGAAAGATAGAGAGACCGGAAACTCAAAAGGATATGCATTTTGTGTATACCAAGATCTTTCCGTCACAGATATTGCTTGTGCTGCTCTCAATGGTATTAAAATGGGGGATAAAACTCTTACTGTCAGACGTGCCAACCAGGGTACTATACAACCTAAACCTGAGCAAGAGAATGTACTATTGCATGCACAGCAGCAGATTGCATTGCAGGTGAATTATCAGTGCGTTGTTTTTCATTTTAATTGAAATTATCATTAGGAAAAATTGAAATTGTAGTTTTCTGGAATTTTTTATTATATGTTGAGTTCTTTTTATTCTCCCCATATATGATTCACTGAATGATTTAAATTTGTGTTGTCCCCCTTTTTGATATTCTTTCTTTTCCAGCGGCTCATGTTACAGCCTGGTGCTTTAGCTACGAAGGTTCTTTGCCTAACTCAAGTTGTTAGCCCGGATGAGCTCATAATGGATGAGGACTACGAAGATATTTTGGAAGACATGAGAGAAGAAGGCAGAAAATTTGGTTAGCTCTGGCCCAATTAATCGGCTGTTGTGATTTAATACAATTTTAAAATTTCGTACATTAATTGATTTCGTCTCCTGTTTTCTGTGTCGTATCTATCTGTTTTACAGCCTTTTGTTGTCCCACATCCTGCTAGAAAGAACAGCCTAACTTAAAGACAGAAGCCTCCATAACTCTCCATATATACCTGATTTTTTTTCCTTCTATTTTTATAGCATGGATTTTTGGGAACTCATTTATCTGAAATATACTCTCACGTCCTTTGCAGGAACACTGGTTAACGTTGTTATCCCTCGTCCAAATCCAAATGGTGAACCAACACCTGGCGTCGGGAAGGTAGGATTATGCTGTTTTTTTTTTTTCTTTTTATCGTTGTAGTTAGATTATATTACCAGGAGCCAGCTAAAGGTGTTTTTTAGTGGGCATCTCACATTTGGCATTTAGGTTTCTAATCTCATGGCACGCCCAGTGTTAGCATACCCTCTTTTGGATATGTTTACTTCCATTTTCCTTAGGAGTGTGAGTTGATCTTGACAATGTTTGACAGATGTAACTATTCCCACAATAGCACTTTATAGGGTAAACAAGATCACTTCATCATGACAACGATTTGTTCAGATGTTTCACCTGGAATTTATTCTGCTATGTGATAACTGCATTCAGTCAGTCTGACAAATGTTATTTCTTGAGAGATCCGGATTGTTTGAAGAATTCTTCGTATTTTTTTCGGTCAGGTATTCTTGGAGTACGAAGACGGCGATGGCGCTTCCAGAGCTCGTTCTTCTTTGAACGGGAGAAAATTCGGTGGTAATATGGTCACGGCCGTGTTCTATCCCGAAAACAAATTTGCACAAGCAGAGTATGATGGATAGTTTTTCTGATGCAGAAGATTTCGCTTTCTCCTACTGATGCATAAAATTTGATCTGTTGCTTTGTTATTTTGGTTTCAATGTAGTTCCATCTATTCTATGTCATCTGATGATTGACAAATTTAGATAATCTATATTGTATAATTAAATTATCCTTTTTTTTTCCTCAGATAATAAGATAGTATGAGTTGGACCACTCCTATCCAAGCCTAGCCTAACATGTTCCTTCTTTTCACCTGTGTTTGATTTAAACAATACATTGTAGATTTCATCTTTTTAAGTTTTTGAATTACTATAAAAGAACATTGTGTTATGGTAGTAGTACATTAGGATTTGCACAGTTCTAGGACTGACCCTTGAGTTGATAGTAGAGTGATATTTAAGGATAGTTCTACTCTCTAATTATATACTATTTTTATTTCATAATATAACACTAATTAATTAGTGTACTATTTTAATTAAGGATAATTTATCTGAAATATTACATCAATTAATTAGTGAGGGGGAAATGCCACGTAATAGATAAATTATGAGTTTCAAGTTCAACAAAATTATGACTAGTTTTGACCTTTGAATCCTAAATTTAAGATTATGAGTTTTAGTACGACAAAATTACACACATAAATTTATCTAATTTCAGTTGAAGCTCCAAAGGTTCATATTCAAAACTAAAATTGCCATAACATTGACAAATAAAATACCTCCCACTAATAAACGATGGTAACAATCTCTAAGGACTAGCCAACCTTCAACGGGCAAAAATTGTGAATTTACCGGGCAAAAAAGAAAGAGATGAAACGGCAACAATCAAAGCCTTGCAGTGCCTCCAACTCTAGAAGTCTCTAAAACTCATTTTAGGATCCAGCTTCTTTCCATTGCCACGCCCCCTTCCTCTTGAGCCTCCTCCCCTTCCTCGTCCTCTGTTGCCAAATCTCTTAAAAAATGACTTGCTATGTTTCATCTCAAGAAGTGAATGAAGAAACTCGTCGCAAAGAATGCAGCCAACATGAAGCGTAGCTCCGTTATCCAAAGGCGTTGTTTTCTTATTAAAGTCCACTTCAAGAATAGTTGAATCACAATCAGAGCATTTTTCCTCAGTAGTAGAGATTCTATGAGCACCTGGAGGAAGAAAGACAAGGAAATTGCACTTGTTGCAGTTTAGTCTCCATTTTGGAGCACTCACTGGGTCGAGGACAAGTGTCCCGCTACATTCGGGACAAGCACAGACACCTTGAGTGATTAGAGAATGCCGGCAAGTTGGGTGGAGGCACTGGACGCATGCCATTCCAGCACCCTTTGCCATCTTGCCGGAATTTGTGGTGCCTAAGAATGTTTCAATGCCTTCAAATGGTGGACTATTGTAGCAGTATGGGCAGAGAGGAAATGACTTCCCTTCTGGACCAGGCATGGAGAATATCAAAAGCTCAAAGTTGTCTAAAGGACAAGTAAGTTCCTTGTAAAGCTGCAGAAAAAAACAATGACGAGGAACGTCAATTTGAAAGATATTGGGAGTGGAATTTAGAAAGATATTAATGGATACTAAAATACTTCTGCCTCAATTTTTCACTTTCATGATGAGATATATTCTTTGACGATGTATATTATTATAATATTATTCTTGATATTATGTAACAAAACCATTAAAAATTTAAATAATGAAATAAAGAAATTCGCAAGGGTCACAGAAAGAATAGAGTAATTATTTCTAAGTTTTTTTAACATGATGTCATATAAAGTCATATTCAATGTATAGGGAGACAATTGTTAATTCAAAGGCAATTATTTGTCAAAAAGATGTAAATAGTAATAAAGAATGACCACATAAACCTACATAATCACTGTTCTATCGAAGATTAGAGTGAAAAATTATTGAATATTGAAGATGAAAATGAATTATATGATTCTATCAAGACTGTTCAAGTCTTCTAAAGCTTTGTCCGATGGACCCAAATGAGAATGGAACATATGAATCTCTAAACACTTGACACGAAATAAAACTTGTCAAAAAGTATGCGTCTTAACACAGTTAAACAGTAATCGTGAGTATATTATTTACTCTTGGCTCTTCCCCAAAGGAAAGAGATAGTACAGCGTTGATTTTATCTATTTCTTTCTTCTTTTAAATTTCTTATTTTTGCACTTTCTTTTTAATTTTTACAAAATTAAATTTTCCGTTTCTGTATTTGAAAGTTTTAGTGATAAGTTATGATATGATCTCTCTTTTTGATTGATATGGCCATACCATAATATCACCACCATATAGATTACGAAACAAAATAAAATAGTCGCGAATATAGCAGAGATATTGGTTAAGGTATGTAGATGTAAAAGTAAATTCCTTTACCTTAATTGTTCCTTTTTGAGGAAGATAATAAACTTCCTCGCACGTTCCACAGTATAGGCGTTGCGGTTGGGTGGAAATGTGCTTCATGTATCGTAAGCATTTTCCACACTTGCTGAGAGATCGTCCTGAGTCCGCAAGCGGAGAGAATTGAGCTTCAAACAAAGCATCCATGTTTTCAATCTGAATCAAATTCAACAACATTAATTCAGGGCTTTTCTTTCAAGAACTGGCAAATTAAATGAATCACACAACAGAACTTCATTTCATTCTCCATTTATAACCAGAGCCAATAAAAATGCTTCTACGTGGTCTAAATGTGGCAAATCTAGGATTGTTTATTCGAGCATTGGCCTGTGATTTGCTTGGTAGTCTTTTCCTACAGTCGAGGTTGAGCTTTTGACTTAAAACTTGCTGATGCACATGTTTCTTTTACTTTCTATGATGTTGTTGATAAAAAACAACAAATTTTTATATATCAAGAAAAAGGATGGTAACAAATGAGAGGGAGGATAAGGCATTCTACCCAACAAGGGAATTTGAACCCAAAAAAAAATTACTACTTGCATGCTTAATATTGAAGGTGCTAAAATTTCATTCAACAAACTAAGCACAATGAATCATGAACCATTCTAAAATCAGCATATATCCAATATTAATCATAAAATCAATGTTACTGTAACCTGCTTGACAAAATAACTGTACTTCTCTTTGAATTGTTGTAGCACATGCTGTATGACACGGGAATGATCTGCCTGACCCTTAGCAACAAGGGTGATTTGTTGCTCAATGAAACTCCGAATGTTTGGCAAACATAGATCTGGATCAATACACTGATATCCTCTTACCAATGTGATCCCTAATGCAGTTGGAACCAGTTTTCTTCCAGCTTGTACCTGAAATTCCAATAGTCAAGTTAACATATAACTCTTACTAAATAGGAAGTTCGCTTTTCCTACACAAACTCACTAAATTTCAAAGTCCATAATTTAGTCAAAGGATCAAAGAAAACTACAAACCTGAACATAATTTCGCTCGCATATGTTGTTTATATGTACTGATATTGATGCATCTGTGCCTATTCCATGCTTCTCCATAAGGGAAATCAACTCACTCTCAGTTAAATAATCAGGAGCCGTGGTATTTCCCTATGATGTTGAAAATTCAAAAATAATTGCTTGGTGCTGAAAGCAGAATTAGAATTTTCCAACGATTTATTCACCCACATGCGGGACATAAGCCAAACACACTCATGCATATATATGTAGACATATAGATAAGAATTGAAAGATTATTGTTCAAGATTTTGTTTATTTCACCGGCAGAAGAATCAGAATGCTATTGGCATGCAGTTAAAGAATGAATCAGGTTCGAACAATACCAAACAAGAATACAGTAAACAAGAATATATCTTGTGTAAAATAGATTTTTACTATTTTCAAATGAAAATATAAAAGATGAAAAAAGCCACAAATGCTACTTTCCAGTGACCAAACGTCACTCTAAATGTATATAAAATATTAATAGTTCTAAAGATTTCACAATAACTGTACATTTACTATTATCACATAAAGAGTTATAACTCTTCTCTAAGGGAACGTACCAGTAACGTCCCCCGGCTCTCTCAGTACAATATTGTTCGTTTTGGGTCAGATCCCGCACGGATTTGTTTTTGGAATTAGTTCTAAAATGCGTTGTACTAAGTAGGGAGGAAAACTCTATTTATAAACCATACATTTTTCACTCTTCCAAGCAATGTAGGATTGTGCACCCCCACTGATATAGGCTGGGTCCCACCGAACCCTCCTTGCCTTCACATGGTGGGCTGTCACAATCTCCTCCCTTCGGGACCCAACGTTCTTGTAAGACATTTCTGCTTGAGCAATGACTCTGATACCATTTATAACGTCTCTCGGTCCTCCCAGTACAATATTGTCCGCTTTGAGTTAGAGGCCGTATGGATTTGTTCTTGGGGTCATCCCCAAAACGTATTGTACTAAATAGGGAGGGAAACTCTACTTATAAATCATATATTTTTCACTCTCTCAAACAATGTGAGATTGTGCACCCCCACTAGTATGGACTAGATCTCATCGGACCCTCCTTGCTTTCACATGGCGAGCTATCACAGTACCAAACAAGTAACCACTGATTTTTTGAGTTGATTTGCTTTGCACGGCAAATTATACTTAGAAACTCTATGGCACATCAGCCAGAATTTCAATAGAGCATGATCAAATTGAGATCAAATGCACTGTAACTTGTCAACTTATTGCTTGTGTTTTTAGCATTTTTAGAAAATACCTCATATAGCTCAACTTTTGTTACTTCAATTTTCTCTCCTTTGGAAAAAAGAGGAAGGCTTCTCTCAGTTACTGCCAGCCATGGCATAATGGCCGTGAATCCTCTGCTATTAACACGCAGCCCAGTACAGTGGAAAGATTCTCCGCCTATACAAAATTGCACTTTTGTCCTGCAAAGAAATAGTAAACAGCATGTGACTTCATCCCCAAAGAAAATAAAGAAAAAAGGAATTAGTCATAAAAGAAAAGGACATTTCAAAGGAAAGAAGGAAAAAAAAATTGCATAATAAAACTTGTTAGACAATGCATGTCTGACACTAAAGCATTGATCTGACACAAGGACCAGCTGAAAAAGGTCACTCAGGCCAACTACTAATTTCTGAAACTCTCATAATGTCTCAAAACTTCTATAATGCATATTCTGTTACATATAAACGAGATTCCTTTCCTTAAATGCAGATGACATTAAAGAAATAATTCAATCACATATTATGTCCATTTCAATGATATAGATTCATCAAAAGAATGAAAGAACTACACTATTTGTTTCATGTCAAGAAACAAATGGACGGGAAACTAAAACACTGTTTAAGATAAGGAGTTGAAGATAAAAGAAAAATAATCGAATCTTTACCTTACATACTTGCAGTCCGGAGACAGAGACCCTATAAAGTGTTGACAGATATACTGATAAAGTCTCCAAGCATCTTTCTCTAACATCTCCTCCGTGGCAGATCGCATTGGAGTAATAGGAGGATGGTCACCTGCATCTGTTCCTGATTTTGGTTTAGTGTATCCATCAGATAATAGCATTCTTACATAATCACCCCATTCTGGATTGCTTGTTTGAGCATGTAGTGTGGCTTTGAAGTCAAATGAAGAAGGATAAGCTGTGCTTTCCGTCCGGGGATAGCTAGATAAATTAGATAAGTGAGTGGATTGAGGTTGCTTTTTTCAGAAGAGAGAATATTAGATAACAAGCTAAACGTACAAGTATTTTCTGTTTTCCACATGGAAGAAAACAGCATAAACTACTCGGGTGTATATAGAGAATCAAGTACTTCTCAAACAGTAGTATCTTCTGAGCACCTCATGGTTTTTCATCGTATAGATACTAAACAAAAATAATGAGTATAACCGAATTAACGTATACAGTCAAACAAGTGAAAAGACCTTATGAAGCCTTGAGTATATAACCGTTCAGCTAGCTGCATGGCCATTTGAGGTCCAAATCCAAGTGCACTAGAAGCAACCTAAAAAAAAACAATGTGCTAACTGAATCTCCAATTATAGTCAATACATTTTCTGCAGTGAGCATGTTTAGAATGAGTAGACATCAATTTTTAGAGACAGGAACTTCCATAAAAATAACTGCACCGTAAAAGTTTAATGGCAAACTTTTCTTTTTTAAACAGTTTGGTATTAACTAAATGCAGTACTATTAGAATATTATTTGTATTTAATTGTTCTGACACCATGCTTGAAGCTTACCCACCATATACTTTCTGTAGGTTCCTCATGAGCAAAGTTGACCATTTTTATACTCTGTATATAACTAAATTCCAAAGGATGGTACTATTATGCCTAGGCAGCATTAAAGAGTTGTCATGAAAGTAACAGAAATCAGTTGGTGGTGGTCCAAGACGTCAGCTAGTATATAAATGAAGATCTATGGTTCAAAGGGCAGTTAACTGTACCAGTCATCCATAGAATTTTTTGCAATGAGATGAAGACGAAGGAATGATGAACAATTAACTTCATCCTTGAAAGCAATTGACTAGAAAAATTTCACCTAAGCACTTAGATGATTAGACCCATCTATTTTTAGTACCCTTAATGGATTTGTTTTGAAACATCTCTCTCATTTATGAGATATTTCACAAATAGTACTGTGATCATAAGGTCTACTTTTTTTTTTTAATCGGCTCTCCTAAAGCTTACAGGAGAACAAAAATACACGTCCCTTCTTTCACCAGCCAGACATGATTTTTCAGTCGATGAACTCAGCATGCTGTATAGATGAACCACGTCTCACAGCGCTACTTGTGTTAATTCTCTTCTTTTAATTGTTGTTTTAAGGACTTAAATGAGCATTATAATGACATCTAATCTAATAATAAAAAATAACTCATGAAATCATCATTTTCTGACCTTTAGAAGATTCACAGTATTAAGACCATGAGGGCGACTTTTGCTTTCTTGTTTCTCTGATATGACAGTTACTTCCACAATCCCATCTTCCATTACCACTTTCTGAAACATTGAAGTAACCTGAAAGATAAACAATATTAGATACTATTTGCTGCAGATGAACTATTAGAATAAAACTTAAAGTATAAAGTAATGTCTCACGTCTGAGTCAAAAATTCTGTTGCGTGCCCATTCAAGTTGAAGCTCATAACCACTTTGAATTATGTAAGGACACACAGACCAAAACTTTTCAGGTTTAAATGTAGAAATTTGCAAATAACGCTGTACACAAAACCCAAGGGTAGGAGTTTGACATGGCCCATAGCTGAAGCAAGAATCAAAAACTGTGGTTAGCTGGTGCTAAGAATAAAATTTATACAAAATATCAATACAGTCATTCAGCAAGTACTGAGAATAAATTTTTCAAGAAAAAATATCAATACGGCTATTCATTTTCATTTTAAAACTATTTCAACTCTATTTGATCTCAAAACATCAATGGATACCTGTAATGACTAATATTAGTGGTTGTTGAGCGAAGGTTGAAAACAAAGTTTGAAATCAAGGTCGTGGTAGTTAAGGGCGTGATAGAAAACAATTTTAAACAACTTATCCCTAAGAATGCAATTTTGAAATTTGGATACGACAAAATGTTCTCAAAATCCCTCTTTTGATATATTTTTGTTGGGAGAATAAAATTTGTGCCGGTTTCCATTATTGTTTTCTATTTTTTGTGAAAGTATTGATTATAATCACATTAACAATCAAAATTTTGTTCCATTAACAGTGTTTAAAAAGGCCAAATTTCGTAGAATGTATCAGAACATAGTTGATAGAGAAAAGAGAACAAACGAGATAACTCTGGAATCAAGATTGCCATATTTTCCTTGGAAATAACTGGTTTGAAAGCGTGTAAAAGCAACTCCAACTTTCAAATCTATTTCTTGCCGAGCATCCACTGCCAGTGCCTCATTTTTATTTGGTTCAACAAGGTTTTCCAAAGCCGTCAAAATATCTTTCTCAGTAACAGAAGAAAATCGTGCACGATGAACCCTTCCCCCAAGTTCATTGCCTCGAAAGCCCGTACATTCAATAACTGCCAATACAAATAATATATTTCCAAAGTCAATGTCATCACTTGGACTTCCTGGGCTTAAAACCATAATAAGGCACCGAATAGGAAAGTAGTAAATTGAGCAGAAATATTGTAAATGATAATATAACTATAGTAGCTTAAGCATTTGAATGTGGGACAATTGAACGTGTTATTGAAGCAACAGATCCAAAAATTACTTCTCTAAATTTATCCCCCTTTTAAAATTTCCAAAACAGAGGATTTTTTTTGGAGATATTGCCTTAAATATTTACAAGGAAAATAATAAGGCATCGGTTACTCAAAATAGGATACATATAAGGGTTTCTCTGATAATTATTTTCAAAAGTCAATCAAATGTCTTAACCAATCTTGTCAGACTTCTCGGGTAGTAACAAGAGTTTTCTAATTGAGGACGTGTCTCAAATGGTCACTAGAAGGAGACTAAAATACAATTTTTTTGCGCTCTTCTTAGGCACACGGGGACAGAAAAATTTATGTCTTTTATGTAGACTAAAAAAAATATTAGTTTGGATCTAATAAGAATTTGTAATCATATTGTTTCGTATTATATGCAGTTTTGGCAAGAATATTTTTACTACGTCACTCTAGATGAAAATTCTTCTCCTTTGTATTTGTAGTAGTTAAGAGATTTAGATGTTGGATACAAATCTTGTAATCTTTTGATGTTTATACCCAGTTTATTTAGATCAGGAAAATTGTTCAGTTTTATGAAATCATATACTATGACTCCTATCTAAGAGCAAGTTGATAATTAAAACTCATGTTTTCCATTATTTTCCTTTTCGTATCGCTAAAATTTCTAAAAGAATAAGCTTCATCATCAAGAGAGAAACAACCCAGATCACCAACTAAGACTCCTATTAAATGACTGCTCAATGACAAAGAATGTAGAGATAGCCAAGAAATTCGCCTACAGACAACTACTCTTAAAAGAGTGCATAATAGCTCGCTGATTTATTTCAAGCCATGCAAGATTTTTTTTTTTTCCATTTAGCTCATGCTTTCTAAGGCTTGAAAGTCAGTTTTAATTTTATGATACCTGGGACCCAGAAAATTATTATGTTAATCAGTTTTGCCTCATTTCTCTTCGCAAAGTTTTTCTAGATTATTATTGTTTGATCAATAAGATGTGATCTACTCTCGTAGTATCTTCACTTGGTCAACTTGGATTCATCCAAAGTCGTCAAATTAAGCATTGTATTCAGGTTTGAATATTCTAGTATCTTGGCAATACTAGTTGCGCTGGCAAGTCATTCTTAAGATTCCCATCCGAATGATTTTAATTCTGTTAGTTGGTATTTCCTTTTAAGTTGTTTCATGTTTTGCTTTCTCCAATAATTTCTTTGGTGGAGATGACTCTATCTTTCACTATACTAGGATTTCAGTGCTTATGAAAGACCTTCTTGAGGATTAATTTAGTTGTTCGCGAAGGGAAAGACATGGTCATCCTGACTCTAAATTTTACTCATTCTCTTTTTAGTACCATTTTTTGAGCAGGTTGAAAGTCTTCTAAGTTGGGTTGAGCTAATTCACATAGCTTTAATTCTCCTTCTAAATCTAAAATAATCCGTTGATTACAACATAACAGAATTCTCTACTCTGGATAAGAAGAGTGAGGATTCACTTTTCCCTCTCATTACCACTTTTGTTGCTCAATAGAAGAGAGCACCCAAATTTTATTTCTTTCATATCTTTTTGTTGCAAGTTTACGGCAATCTGGTCATCATGTAAATAATAGGTGGCCCTATTTTATATCTTTGGCAGGATAGATGGGGATTTGACTTGATGATTAGTTGCGGGGTCTTAGGAGTGCTAGTATGGTACTATTATTTCTGTCCGGGTAGTTTAGTTTCTCAAAAGCAGTGCAACCTTTGAAGACAAGAAAATTTATTTTGTAGAGGCTTTGAAGACAACTGCATTATGGGCTACAGGCATTACTAATTTAGTGTTTTTTCTTTTTCCTTTGTAAGGTTGTGACATTTTAAGGTAGATACTGTTTTTTCTTTAAATTAATAAAATCCATAAATAATTTAAGTGATTGAAAGAAACACAACCCAATAACTTAAACCTCTAATGGATGGCAACTTAGCAAAGAAAATTACAAGATCAACATGAATGTCTTCACTTACAAATTGAAGGCCTTAAGATATCTAATGATCCAGTTAATTTAGAAGCCCAAGCAAACCATGGCCTTTGCAATAAGATATTTGAAACGAAAATCATATACCTTCAAAACATATATTTTCTCCTTCACGGTCACAATCTAACCATAGTACCAGATGACGACAACCACGAGCTTCTTGACTTAAATGCCTTCGAATGTGAGCCTTAAATGACAAAAAGAAAAGAATTAAAATTTCTAAATAACTTTAAGATCAGACAAGAGACAAAAGATCACTAGTCTTCATACCTTTGGATTTGATTCCGTCTTATTTATTGGAGATTGGAAAAGATCTAAAGGATCAGTAGCTGACCAATCTCGATATTTTTCTGGGAAATCTACACTAGATTGACGTCAAGATTAAATATTAGATTGAAAACAGAAAGTAAAAGATTTTGTATCTGCTAATGGCAGTTGGGAAACTAAACTACTCACAAAACTCAGTTCTCGGTTTTATTGTTACAAGACATCGGTCACAAAGAAGTCTACAAATATCAAGGATATAAAGTCGCATTATAGGGATATTTCTCAAACATCATTACGTGTTCACAGATGAAGAATTTAGCTGCCTTCCTTTCTCCTCTTTCAAATAATTCTATGCTAAAGCTGAGAGGAAAAAGTACCTGAAAACATGCCCAATGACTGATGTAACTTTATAGTGCGCATTAAACCCAAGAAACAACCCATCAAACTCATGTATATCAGTGCTGCCCTTTCTTGTGTACATCTGCAACAGTGAAAAAGACAGACCATGAGTATCAATAAGACCACAAGAATTCATCAATCTGAAGACAAGTAAATCCGAAATCCTAAAAAGAAAAAGAAAAATTCAGAGGAGTGAGTTCAATAAATGGGAATAAATCAATCGAGAATGGAGGAACTAAATTAAATAGAAACAACAAAATGTTTTGAACTGTCAAATAGACAAATACAACTTCTTACATACACTAAACTTATTAGAAGGTAAGGTCCAGTCAGAATACTTTAAGATAAAAGTACCTGGCCACGAGATAGAGCAGTAGCTATGGAGAGAGCTATGCTAGGCTTCTCAGCTACCTGAAACAAACGTGGTAGTGAAAACTGATTGATTCAGAACACAAAACCAATCAAAGGCGATAGAAGTAGTAAACAGAAAAATTTCACACCATGAGAACCGCGGGAGGAGCCATTCCTACGGCTGAAAGAGGCGCTAAACGCCTATTAGAAAGAAGACGGTTTTCCTGCTACTGACGGAAACTTGAATCCAAGACTTAGGATTCGAATTTCGAACCGAATCTCGCGTTATTAGCTACTGATTTCTAGGAGCTTCCACAAGCAATGAAAACTGAAAAGCTTTCGATTGACGAAAACGAAGAACCAACAACGGTGAGGAAGCAGAAACCGCCACACTCCTCAGAGACATCATGGGGTAGCTCCCGCCTCCAGGCAGTGAAAACCCAACTTCTCAGTTATGGGCCATGGGCCCAAATTCGACCTACTTGGGCCTCACCATCCGGCCCAATTTATAGTGGGCCTATGTTTTCATGAGCTTAAATCTAGCTTAATCAACATTTGCCAGGTTTAGTCCAATTTTATTAAGCCCAGTTTTGACCCGCCTCCGCCTTTCTGCTTTTATTTATATTTTAAAATAAGCGACACCACGCTGTTTTGCAAACTATACTTTTTTCACTCGACCGTGAAAATATTAAATTTTAGTTTTTAATTTTATTTTTTTTTAATATAAATAGTTAATACAATCTGCGTGTAAAATTAAAATCATTAGTATCATCATCATCATCGATGAAACGATCTAATTAACTAACTAAAGTTAGATTCAATCATTATGTAGTCTCTTTGTAGTTAAAAAAGAGATTATTTATTTAACAATTATAACTAAAGTAAGCCTCGAACTTGTATTTTCACGGGGGCCGCCCTCACGAGATTTACTTGAAATATTGATTTTTTTTAGGTGTCAGTGTTAATTTTGTAAACACGATCACAACACTGAAGTTTTAATGTTGCGGTACTAAACTAGCCAGTCGAAACTGGAAGTACAACTGACTCGGAAGTCGAGCCCTCCATATGAGGAGAGAATATAACAAACGTCTTTGTATTTGTGGTGACAAGAGATCATCTACGAACAAATAAAATTTGTTTAATTTCACATTATTTGAAAGAATTTAACTACAATAATTGACAACAGAATCTCATCTAAACTGATACGACAATTTTAAAGGTAAAAATTGATCCAAATTTCAAATTACCCGACATGTCTCTCTCTGATACGTACTCTGGAAAATACGATGAAAAAGAATACCTTGTTCAACCAATCATGAAATAATACATTGCCCAATTGTTGCCATAAACAATTGGGTAGATCATTTGAGGGAGAAAAGAGGTTCTCAACCACCATTGATGACTTCCCCATCCTCACTTAAGTGGAACGTGCAAAACTCAATAACTTACTAATTCATCATTAATTTATAATTACTTTTTATCTACACAACCTCCAATACACATTATTTTTTGACTAATTATTTTATTATTAATTATTCAACTAATTACAATCATTATGATATGATTTTTAGTTATAATAATAAGTGTATTTAACATTGTGATTCGAGTCAATAAAGAATAATATTATTTTAATTTTGTCAAAAATGAGTGCATGTGAATTTGTAATTCAATCATTGAAGGCCACGTTTGCTGCCGACAAGCACTGTTTTGAATCTCCAAATTTCAATTTATTATTTATTTTTAATTTTTTCCAATAAATTAAAAACTCAATTAATTATTTTAAATTTCGTATTATATTTTAAACAGATGTGGTGGGCGGTGGGGGTGAGGAATATTCTTTCTGATCAGTTTTAAAAATATTGTTTAGGATTAATTAAATAATTATTTTTATTTTTATTCATAATTTAAATAATTACCATACTTATTTAGAGACCTTATACTTTCAAATTTTCAACATTAACGTTGAAGTTCAGTGATCTGAATTATACTTTTACGCAGGTCAAAAAGTCTCTCCCGTAATGAATAAAATAATGCATATTTTTTCAAAATTCAATGGCAGTACATGATATTTCACAATTTTGACTTAAAATATTGAATTTTGTTTTTTATTATTTTAAGAGTAATGTTAAATTTATCGTCTATTATTATATTCTAATTTTTGTCTTCTGACGTGTCAATCATTAATCGATACAATTAATGAGATAAAATATAAATATTTATAATAAGCGTAATGTTGTGTTTATCCTATATTTTTTTATTATACTATTTTACAAAATTTGCTGATGTGTCAAATAATGATTAGTGCAATTAAAGTATAATTATCATATTAAATTATATATTTATAATTTATTATATGAATTTAGCAATATTATCCTTATTTTAATGCGTATATATAGTCAATTACTTATTCTTACTTTTTGTCCCATCATTTTGGAGGATTTTCAAGTAAATTTAAGTTTTATTTATTCTCTTTTAGTGTATTATGTCAGCATTATAATTACTAAATTCAATTTTCATCATTTTTTAATTTAGAATATTTTATAAAAAAGATAATCATAAATAGGAAAGATATATATTAAAAAATTTCTTAAATTTTATTAATAATTAAAAAATAATTGGAAGGTTAGATCGTATTAATCTTATTAATAATCTTTATTCTTAAAACTGTTTTCTTTGGGTATTTATTTATAGGAGAAAAAAAAATTTATAAGAAAATAAAATTTTCATTTTTTTTTAACTATCGTCGCTTCTACGATTTTATCGACCTTTTTAGACGATAATTTACAAATATTTTCGTAATTATTTTCTTGAAAAATGTTACCGTTACGTTTTAAAGTTGTATAATACAAAATAAAAGTGTATAAAAAGTGTATATTTAGAGCGTAAAATTAAAGAAATACGTATAATATATATATATATATATATATATATATATATATATATAAAAGCTTAAAATTAAAGAAATATGTGTATGTAACTATATATATAAATATTGTCTCGCTCTAACTTACACATTTCTCTCTCTTCGTATTTCTTCTTCTTCGTCCTTTTGTTTTCGTTTCTTTCTAAGTTCTCACTCATCAAGTCTCTGGCTCTGCTTTTCTCTTACTTTTTCCTACGCAAGACAAACCAATTTCAGCTTTTTTCGAGAAAATTTTCATCTCTTCTTTTCTCATACTCGATTTGGACTGTAATTCTTCATCTGGGTTTCCCGTAAATCACCAGTTTCCTCTCGAAATCCTCGCTTTTCCGCAATGGAAAAGGAGTTCTTCGTCAATGAAGGAGATGGCACTAGCACGCCTCAGACGGCCTGGAATTACTCGCAACTTCAGAGCTCTATTTACAACCAGAATTGGGAAAATTCGATGGATCAAAGTGATCCCTTTGAGTCTGCTTTGAGCTCCATTGTATCTTCTCCTGTAGCTTCCTCCGCCATTAACGGCGGTGGAGGAGAAAATTTCATGCTCAGAGAACTTATAGGAAGGCTCGGAAGCATCTGCAATTCCGGCGAGATTTCGCCGCATTCTTATGTCGGAGGAAGTACTAATACGTCTTGTTATAACACTCCATTAAATTCCCCCCCGAAGCTTAATTTATCAATGCCCGATCCGCGTGCCAGAGCTGGTTTTCAGTTTTCAGGTCATCATTTGCCTTCCCATCCAAAT
Organism: Begonia masoniana; assembly: GCA_022432975.1. Lineage (NCBI taxonomy): Eukaryota > Viridiplantae > Streptophyta > Magnoliopsida > Cucurbitales > Begoniaceae > Begonia > Begonia masoniana. Next base: position 50,786,918 of record CM039507.1, on the reverse strand, counting down.
ATTTCTCCATTTTCAGCGGACCCAGGGTTTTCAGAAAGAGCTGCGAGGTTTTCATGTTTTAATAACAATGGCAGCTTCAACGGGCGAATGGGTTTGAAAGAAACTGAAAAGACGGCTCGATCGATTTCTAGAGTTGATTCAGGCAAGTTCTCGAGAGTTTGTGGCAACCAATCTAAATCAGGAGGTCCAGAAGGCAAAGACGGGAATTCGATTCCTGAGAAGAAGTTCAACTGGTTTTCCAGATCATCAACTCCAGAAAATACAGAATTTGGGGGTTCTAGAGAGGGATCTACACTTTCTGAGCAGAATCCAGCTGGGGAATCGAGAGTAAAAGTCAAAGGAGATTATAATTCAAGAAAAAGAAAATCAATTCCCAAAGGAGAAGCAAAAGAGTCCAAGGTAATACAAAAGTTCTCCATGACTCAATAATTTTTCCGAATGATAGATCCCAATGGAGTTTCTTTCATTACAATGGTGCCAACTTAGTTTGTTCTATGCTGTAAACCAATTTCAAATTTCTGTAAATCAGGCTGCAGAAGAGAAAGACGAATCGAAAACAAAGAAAAACAAACCAACCGAAGCTTCTGGGAATGAAAAGGATGCTTCGAAGGCAAAGGAAGAACCTACTGCTGACATGAAAGAAGAACAAGATGGGAATCAGAAACAGACAAAGGAAAACTCAAAGCCTCCAGAACCTCCAAAAGATTACATCCATGTCAGGGCCAGGAGGGGTCAGGCAACTGATAGCCATAGTTTGGCTGAAAGAGTAAGAGAAATCTCATGAAATTTTATGAAATCTTATGGAGATGAACATCTTTTGAAATACTCATTTAGTGAAATTCTTTATTGGTCAGGTTAGAAGGGAGAAAATAAGCAAAAGAATGAAGTTTCTTCAGGATCTTGTTCCTGGATGTGACAAGGTGCTTACAAATTTGAAATTTGTAAATTTTTCTGCTGCAATTTCATGGGTTTTAACCGGAATTTCGACTGCAGGTAACAGGAAAAGCAGTGATGCTTGATGAAATTATAAACTATGTCCAGTCTTTGCAGCGCCAAGTTGAGGTAATCATCAATTCTTTGAGTACTTTTCTTCTTCTTTTTTTTCCCTTGGCTTAGATCCTCAACCAATTCCATTTTGGCTGTTCTTCCAGTTTCTATCTATGAAATTATCGACCATTAATCCAAGGTTGGATATAACTATGGAGGGTCCTTCTTCCAAAAGATGTAAGCTGACAGAAATTAATGCTTCATGTTGACAAAATTTCATTCCAACATTTGCAATTAATATCTCCATTTATTAATTTCTGCATATTTCAGATCTTTCAGTCTCGTGGGTCTTTTCCACATACTGTTCATAATTCAGATCCATCGGTTCCACCATTTTCCTCTTCTTATCAGCCTCTGCAATTCCCGGCCATTAATGGCGGAGCCTCTTCTGGGACTGAGTTGAATCTTCCTATGAACACTTTAAATGATGTATTTAGAAGAAATAATCTTCACGCTGGATATGGAGAATCTTCGCACCAAGTAATTAAAGACAACCCGAGCTTGTCTTTTGATGCATGAAAACTAGTTCTCTTCTGCAGAGTCTAAAGCTTATTTCTTAATTTGTTTTTCAGGTTTCAGAATTCTGGGAAGACGACCTCCACAGTGTAGTTCAAATGGGTTATGATCAGAATCAGCAACAGAGCTTTCATGGTAAGAAAAATTTCATTTTTTGCTCTTACTGAATCAATCTCTTCTAGCAATTTTTGTCCAGCTTTTCTGATTTGAATGTCAATGGCAAAAGTTAATTTCATGTCAACTAAAATGTTGAGAAGGGAAGAGAGAGAGAGAGAATGATTTGCTATGAAAATATCGAAATCAATCGGTAAACGACACATCAGAGTGTATTTCGAAAAGTTTCATTCTTTTTTTCGTTTCATCATCGATGAACACCCCTCGGTTCTGTTCGATGCAGGTTCAATGGCCGAAACCCAGATGAAAACTGAGCTATAATCAACATAATTCAACTGTGATGGATTCCTTGGAGGCCCCCCAAGAGAGAAAGAGAGAGAGAGAGGCTCTGTAAATACAGAGGAATTCCACATTGGTTAAGTTATTTTGGTTGCGGGATGAAGAAGAAGGAGAAGGCATTTTCTCTCATTGATTTTTTGACTTCCTTTTGAATTCAATCTATGATTGAAGTGCTCATTCTTTAGGGATTTCTTTTCAAGAATTCCACTATGTATAATGCTACACTAATTGCCCAAAAGAATGCTTCGAGGTTTAGAACTTTTCATTCTGACCTTACCTTTTAATCCATCTTCTCTCCTATCATACTGATAACTGTGTCAATTTTTCATAATGCTATGCGTTTATTCTTTGATTCTATACTTACACTTATTATCTACGAGTTAATCGTTTTCTGGCACGAATGATTTGTTAAATAGTTACTGCGGTAAAGTACAACTTAGACCATAGACTTGTGAGCTCGAGTTAGTTGATATCTTAAACATTTGTTTTGAGTAATTGACCTCTTAAACTTTCGACAGTGAGCAAATCAAATCATGTCATCATAAAATCCATTAAAATTACCATGTGTATGGTTTTATCATATTCATGACATTTTGACTATGAAGCTCTTCAAGGGTTTCTCCTAGGTTGGAAGAAGTGAAGATTTTTAGAGGATTTGGATGATAAGGGAAGGAAGGAAATCGAGGAAAATAGATTTAATTTGTATGTTAAGGTAGCGTCAGACGACTTTTTTGAGTTTGGTTGTTTCGGTTGTTTCTTCATGTGCGTTACATATGATGTTTTTAACGGATTTTGTAACGATATGATTTGATTATCAATTAATTCAAAAGAAAATTTTGGGACTATCAACTATGTCAATCACGTTCATGGTCTAAATTATAACTTACCCTGATTACTGAATTCAACGGTACGTCAGTGTCTAAAATTTCAAATACATTTAAGATTATCTGACGAAAAATATGTACTTGAGTTGTTACGTGATAATTAGAAATTTGAACACCTAAAGATGAATTTTTTTTTTTTTTTTAACTTTCCTTCTCATCAAACAGTTTTAATGATTGTGATTTGTTGAGTTGCTTTCAAATTTAGCTGGAAACCTTAGAAAAATTGAAATGATACTCAATCCCTTAACTTGTGGGAAACCATTTTTATAAGCTTTTAAAACAGCTGTTAAAAGTGGGGACTGGGGACACCACCCTCTCCCAAGTCCAAATTAACACTCAACAAACAATATTTATGCCATTTAGCTGGAATCCATGGTTGTCCCTAATCACATCAAATTATTAACGGGTAATATTAGGTTACCATCTAGTTTTATCTTTTAATTATTCATGCTGCGTGACACTTCCGCGACAATCCTATACCTGTTACGTGACGCTTATGTGTCAATCTTAACTAGTTAAATTTTTGAATTTATTTGTTGCCTCCTTAAAATTTGGAAAATTTAATTAGTAATCGTACATTAATTATGTGGAGCTTAAACTAGAATGCGGACCACGATCAATCGACACATGGGCTAACAAATTATATCAAAATTTGCTAATAATTCATATAAACGAGTAGTACGATAGTGTTTCAAATAATTGGCAATCAAATCTAACCAATCACACGAGCCAAAACTTCGATCGATAATTTTGAAGATATATAGTAATTTTAGAAGAATTTAGAAAGGACGACCAACCAAAAAGACCAGTTCAGAAGCTCTAAAAGTCGAGCAATATTACAAAAAATAGCACACAATTATTGCCTAATCCATGATCCAAACCTACATCATTGCATTTTATATTAGCATTGAAAGTTCTCTGAGTTCATTGTAATAGTTAAAAAAAGACATGGGAATTAATACAAATTGCCTATTTCCAAAATTTATTCTCTGTTATTTCTTGGAAACAAACATTCTACTGTGCCACCGTGACGTGACACATTGTTTTATATTTTGATACAAAATATCAAATTAAAATAACAAATCAACTAATAATTCAAATGAAAAGTTATAACTTTTGGCTGAGGAATCAATTTGGCTTTTACAACCCCAACTAACTCTTTTACAACCCCAACCAATCTAAATGGATAAGTCGGGAAGAATAAAGTTGTGGAGTTGAGACGTAGATAGATACCCTTCATCCCAATGAAACTTTCCATCAAAGGGGTGTCTGAAAAATTCACTTTTCCAAACGCCCACATATATAAAATCTAACAATAAATAATTCGACGGAACAATTTTGTGTGTCATTGCTCGATCAACAATTCTACTAGCTTTATTTTTAATTATTACACCAATGATAGAACATCATGTCATACAATAAGATTAGAGTGTAAAATCAGAACGTAAACACAGAGGCTTTTTGAGACTACTTTAATCGAAATTAACAAAATAAAACTGCAAACACCAAGTACTAGCTGTGTTTGCACTTTATTTAGTGAAAGATGAACGAAACAGTGTGTATAAATAAAGAAAAATTATAATCTTTTAAAAAATGACACGAACAACCCTTTTCTTCAACTTTTTTTTTGTCCTTCCATTCTAACTCTAAACCCTTTGACGAAGGAATTGTAATCTTCCTTTGGGAAGTTTGTGCTTGGGAATAATTTGACAATTAAGATTAGGTGTCACCTAATGCATTTTAATTTAATCAGTACAATATGGTCTTGACAAATCCTGTTAACATGTCTAATCATTTATAAAGATCAAATTAGTCACTAAAGATTTGTCTTCAAAAAATCAAAATTTTGAAGAAACTCACCAAAATTATTTTGCTCAAAATCTAATGATCAAATATCATTAAATGTTTTTTTTTACTGAGTTGTCACATCTCAATCATAATTCATCTAATATACCTTTTTCTTTTATGTCTCTTTCCGTCTCCCCCACAAGCATTTGCTTTCACTTTAGGTCAGTAAATGTGAAGCTCCATTGTGGGGTTGGAGAAAACTGAGCCTCTAAAAGAAATGTTTTTTTGTTTCAACAACCATACTAGCAGCTTTCACCACTACTCTACACACTGTAAGTGCAATAACTATTGAAAATTTTCCAGCCAACCAAACAAGTCTCTACCCATCTCAAAAGCTTCCTCTCTGTTCTGTGGGCCAAGACACAATTCTTTGTATCCAAACAGCCCCCCTTTCAGTTTCACTCACAGACCCACCCTTCCGCCCTATCACATGGTCGGTATTTTTTCAGGAACTTTATGTCTCTTTCAAACCCACTTCCTCTTAAATAATGATGGCTAAGTTGTTCCTACTCACCGAAAAAGAATGATGTACAAAGTAAACATATCCTAAGATAATTCATTTAACTTCTCTCTGAACAAGTTATAATAAGTCGCTATATTTTACTAAGGATCATGACCTAAAAAAACTGCATAATACAACACTCTAAATTCTTGTCGATCCTTATGTTAAGAAAGGGAAACAATGACAAATGTGTATTTGAGCTGGAAAAAAAAGAGGCCTACTTGTTCGTCTGTCTGAAAGCTCAGTGAAATTTGTCCATTGGTTTGAGTAGATTTACGTCAGAGAAGACAACCACAAGTTTGTTGTTTAATGGTCGCCCTGAATTGACTCCCGAATTGGGCAGTTCGCTCATGGATGTGTTTTGTGCTACATAATTTCACAGAAACAGACACTATGAGCAAACTTCTCTGATCCACTTGAAGATTGCCTCCTGCCTTCTTGACAAAAAATCAAGCAAATAAATGAAAGAAGCTTGGAAAAAATATAAGTTTTTTTTTAATACCTTGCTGCCGGTCCCTACCATTATTCGTCAAGTGGGTTCCACCATATCCTTTGGCAAATTATCTCCTAAAAGCCATTTTCTGCTGCAGAGAAGTTTCTCCAAGGGACTCTCACACATTTAGAATATATATAGAAACAACATTGCCCCATCTCTTAAAATATCGATAGCATAACATTGAACAATAAGTGCAGACTTGAAATAAACAACTTAGTAATAGAAAAAAACAACTTAGTAATAGAAAAAAAAAAGTAACACTCATTTCAAACTTCTGAATTTCAATGAACACAGCAACAATATTAGAACCAAAAATCTGGTCCTTCGGATTTGGTTGTTCACAAAATAGGAAAAACTGGCAAAGAAATGTTACATTTCAGAGCTATATAGAATGGACATATTAAATGATGATACACATTTGTTACCATTGAAATTCAATTCTATATGTTGCATCTATCATAACCAGAAAACCAGGATGATGTTTCTGAAAATTTTTGTGACTCACCATCTGCGTAGTCATAAAAGGGTTTGAATTCCTTTCTCCATTGTTGATCATCTGCACCATGAGGCTCTCCTTTATCATATTTGGCCACATTAGGATCATCATAAGACATTACTTCAGATGGAAAACGTGACTCTCCATTGAGCAAAGGAAGAGTTCTAATCTCTTTTTCATGTTTTTTCTTCAATTTCTCAATTTGTTCGTAAGCCTTCTCAGTTTCTTGTTCTGCCTCTAAAGCTCGTTTCTGCAAATTATTGATAATTTACATTTACTTACTCCGCAACGATCTCAGAAAAATCACTCAATTGTAAATTTGCACAATCTAGTCAAACTCAATGAAGAAAAAAATATAGGAGAAAGATGAAACAACCAGTTAAAAATACCTACGAAATTCTACACTAGCAAACATATTCAAAGATACATAACACACTTGAAGCACGAAACAAGCATAAACATTCAGCTATTTATGTGCAAGGCCGTTGTGAAGGTTTGTCACTTGAGCCATTCAAGCCCACGCAGCAAATCCAAAAGAAGAAACCTTTCAGGTTCAGCTTTGCCAAAAAACAAGGACATCAAAGAATGCTAACCAATAATGCTTCACGTCATTTAAATTTTGTGCAATTCCATTATGAAGGTTTGTCACGAGCCATTCAGGCCCACACAAAAAATCCAATAGAAAAAACCTTTCAAGTTCAGCTTTGCAAAAAGACATGAACATCAAAGAATAATTAATAATGCAACATGTCATTTAAATTATAATGAAGCAATCGACAATGTGGCCACAATCAGATTATGAATTTTGCCTTAATTTTTCTTGTCTCTGATTCAAACTGCTCCACATTCAACTACACAAAAAATATTGAATAATCTGAGCAAAGAATAAGCAAAATATAATATAAGCATTTTGTTGTTTATAAACTAAAATAAACAATTCCAAATCTAACAGTGAGAATAATCCATTAAAGAAATATTTCACTGCTTATCAAAAATTCAGATGAAAGATATTTTCACTTTATAAGCCAAAAAGTGTTCTTGGGATTAACAAAACTTTTTTTTCGAGAAAAAAAAAACAAGTTCATGAATTTCTTGAGTACATCATAATCTATGGCTTAAGTTGATGTGAATTTCTTGTACCATAACCATTGCACAATACCAAACGTAGGCTGTTTTGACTCCCAAAGACGACAGGATCCCAACACTGAACAATTTTTTTTTCCCTTTTCTTTTTTAGTCTAGAGTGCCCGCTATAAAACAAACTTGTGCTTTCACTTAATTAGTAAGAACTATTAACCCTTGCTCAACACTGAACTATTATCCTCAAACTTACTCATCACTACCACCCATGTTAAGGAAGAAATGTTGCTTTCAAAGCCCTATAAAAACAATTAACCCTTCTTAAGATGAATGAAACTCAAGGAAAAATCAAATTCTCAATCACATTCCAAATGAAACACCTTATATCCCCCCGAAAATAAACGATCTTTGTGGACTAACCTGGGAAGCTGCAGCAGCCTCTTCAGCTTCCCTGAGGCGTACAAGTAGCTCTCCTGCAGCCTGCACAGCTTCAACTGTATCTCTCAATTGAGTTTGGAGTCCTTTGTTCTCATCTCTAAAATATCGCCTCTCTTTTTCTCTTTCCACTTTTAGGGCTGAAATTTCAGAAGCAAGAGCATTAATAAACTTTGACTCAGCGCCCTTAACTCCTGCTTTAGAGGCTGCTTTTTTGACATCCACAATTCCTTCTTGAATCTTCCTATGCCTTGCAAGCAGTTGCATGTGTTTCTCTTCAAGGTCTGCATACTGTTCTAGCAAGCGCGCATGACCTTTCATAGCCATTTGCATTGCTTCCTGCAGTTCTTCTCCACATGTTTTTTCAATTTCAAGCTCACAATTTTTCTTTTCAACAAGTGACCTACAAGCTTCAAGTTCACTTCTAAGTTCTTCAGATAGAGAAATCCACTTGCTCTCTGTCTCAGTCCAACGTATTCTTTCCTTTTGTAACTTCTCCTCAGGTCTCTCATCTGTCAGCTCTGGGATTGAGTTTTGAGGTAGAGCCAACTTTTGCTCGGAATAGTTCAATTGCAAAACAGCATTATGTTTTCGAGATATTGAGTAGGAAGAGTCAACATAATACTGCAGCTGGCTTCTCAAATCTTGAATCTCTTCTAATAACACTTCTTTCTCACCCAAGTCATAGAAATTTCGGTAATTTTCCAACTCATCTTGAGTTCGTTTTAATTCTATTTGTGTCCTCAAGACTTCTGGATGATTCTCATATTTTTCCTTCAGGACCTGCAAATAATAGGTCAGACGCCTGCAATAACTGAATATATTCCTTTCAAGACAAAGTTATACCTTATGCTCATGAGTCAGAGATGCTAATTCTTCCTCTAGGAAGTCTTCATTTGGTAAAACACCATCCATAAGGCTCTCAAGACGAAGAATTTTATCCTCCCTTGTTTGTCCTAATACAGAGTTACATCCTCTCTCATGCTTGTACTGTTGCACCTGTAAATAAAATCCAATAAATATAGCACCAGCTCCAGGAGAACAATGCTTATCAAGAGGGAAACAGTGCCAGAAAGCAACATACCAAACGGTTGAGTTGGATAATCTCAGAAGCTTGCCTGGAACAAAACTCTTCTAGTGCCATTTCTCTTCTAATGGCTCCTGCCAGAACTTTTTCGACCACCTGCAATAAAGATATAAAGACATCCCTTATCTTCCAAGTCAAGAAATTGATTACAATTTAAGTAAGTCAAAACTTACTTTTGGGAGTTGCATCATGGATTTTTCAGCAAGATCTGAACCATCTATGGGTACCAACTGCAAGTTTGAGCTATCATCCGCCTCGCAAACCTCAAGCTGCATCATTTTACTCTTGCAACTATTGCACACAAACGATACCAAGTTTTCTTCTGCTGCCTCATCATGAGATAAAGTTTGCACCCCAACATCAACTTTGTCAACGTGTACATTTACCTTCAATTCTGCCTGTTTGAAGGAGAACCTGAATGAAGAGCGTCTCACTGCTAAACTCTGGCGGTAACCGTCAATAACTTCAAGCCCATGACGAATACTTTCTGCCAATTTTTCAGTTGGTGCAACACTACTCCTACATTTTTGAGTTGATAATTTGTTAGAAGAGCCACTTTTAATATGTACATCCTCGGAAACCAATTCATTGACATCCTGAAGGTTCTGTGAAGCAGTCAGCATTGATGAAGTTCTCAAACTTTTCCTGCTACTACTGCAGATTCTAGGAGAAACACTTGGTGTTGGAGACTTTAGCACTGGGGATACATTACTTGTTACTATGCTGAGAGTTAAAGGAGTAAGATTACTGTTCTGTGCATCTCCAAATGACATGCTTTCAGGAAATCCATCAAAAAGGTTGCTGTGTGAATTACATACTGCCTTGCATGGTGATTCTTCATTCATAATTTTTTCTAAGGAAGAGCTTATAATAGATCCCTCCTTGATATCCCCTGTGCATAACAAATCAATTGAATTTGGATTGTTTTGCTTAAGGTTCTGACTATTTGACGAATTAGCTTGGGAAAATTCTGGAGTTTTTTGGTCGATTATTGTAAGACTGTCAGTTATAACCTCGTCTTTCGTAGATGTTTCGACCTCCATTTTTACATCCACATCACAACAATCTTCCACAGCACATTCAAGGCATGATATGGAGGGCCGTGACTTACTAAAGCGCAAAACTTCTGATGCTGTAGCTGATTTTAAATCAGAAGTATCACTATTTCTCAAATTAACACTCCCACAACCAGCTGATTGGTTACCCAGTTCAACGCAAAGTTTCTCTACTGCTTCCTCATCAATTTCCATCTCCTCATCACTGTCATCATCTAAATGGGGTAATGTAACAGGATGATGCAGACTGGACTTTAGTAGACTTAGACTTCTACGAAGCCATGCTGTAGAGTGACCTCCATTAGTAACATTTGGGTTGTATCCGTTTTCTTTTATCCGATTCAGTTCATCCTGTTAAACTCATTAATTTAAGAGCCACTCACATTATTAATTGACAAAATAGGCTAAGGGCGATAGACTAAGCAATACCTTTAGCTGCCGTATTACTTCACGCAAGTGTTTTACATCATCTTGCATTACTTCATTAACAACCGCCTTGTTTTTTATAGACTTGGCACGTTGGGCAAATCTAAGAGTACTAAATGTTTCACTCTTGCAGCTGCGACATCCCAAATAAAATGTAAAATGTTGCTAGGAGATACGAGAAGATGAATGAATGCGAGAATGCAAAAAGTTATAATGATAGTTGGAGTGGAAAAATCACCTTTGAGCAGGAGAAATGGAACAGATCATAGCTAATTTTGCATTTCCCCCAAGAGATTCTTGTAATAAAAAAGTCAACCTGGAATCTCTATAAGGGATATGCCTTTGCTTCCCAGTATGGGAGATCTCAGCAAGGATGTTGATCAAATTTCTGCACTCCAACAATTTTCAGAATAGCATTATTCTTTTATATCGAATAAAATAACTAGATAAAGTCAATCATTCAAAATAAAAACACAAATAACTAGGTAAGATATAGCACTATGAACGGATATCTAAACTGATGAAACTAAATTAAACCTAAAATTACCACATAAAATTAAGTCAGATCTGCTTGAAAGTAATCAAATTATTAATGATTACCAGTATGAATATATGAACTTTTTTAAATAGCGAACCAGATCTTGACAACAAACAAATAAAGAACTTTCTGGCTAGTATAAATTGCAAGAAATTACATGAAAAGATTTAATTAATCATACCCAAGTTGTGAAAGAGAGCGGTTGATATTTCCTGCCTCCTTCAGACGCTCTCCTGCTGCACCAGTTAGTTTTTGTCTTTCTGATCCAGCTAGATCAACAAGATTAATTCTGCTTGTTTTAAAGCTGCTTAAACCATCTGTCACGATCTACAAGTTGATTTACTTTTTATTATTCATAGAATTTTAAAGAGAGCAGCTTAAAAAAATGCACTGACTATTTTATTTTGAACCTAATTTACAAATTGAACTGCAAAATTTTTTACTACCTGTAAATTGTCCTAACACCCTACTTACAAAATTGTTTTGTCATATTATGACCAATTGCCAACAAAACACTTGCTACAAGAAGTGTTACCTTGCATCGAGATTCAACAACACAAGTAAAAACTGTATGCGAGCGTGAACTTTCTGAATTTATACTAGTCGCACCAGTTCTTCTGTTTGATAAGCCCTACAACAATATACACAAATCTACTAAATATGATGCTTGGAAAATGGCCACTTGAGTAATAAAAAGAAAAAAAACAACTGCAAATAAGCAAACATTTTACAGCTTTGTTTGATTATAAACAAATAAAAATGCATTAATAGAAAAGTTTTACAAAGTTAATCTAGTTAATTATATATGAACATTTTGCAATGAAAGTATGTAGAGAAATGACGTACAAAATTCATTCTTATTTTTGTTTGTAAGCATGAAAACTTATGTCTAGAGCAATTTTGTTGACTTTTGATTTTGGATTATTTTAACTGTAAGGACAACAATTTCATATCTAGCTATTGAGCATCACTAGTCACAAGAAACTAATGCAACAAAATATAATCAACCATGGAAAAGAGACCATGAGCATTCTGAGTTAAGCTCATGGTATAAGGACTTGATTAATATTAGGTGTTAGAAGGGCAAATATTGAGAAGAATGTCATGACATAAAAGAGGCGGTATGAAAGGGTTTAGTAGATCTAAAGTTATATCTATCACTTTTGACCTTATAAGTATAATAAGGGTTAGCTAATTTCTTCCGAACTCTTCGTAAATATAGTCTACAGTGGTCTCACAAGAGGATCTACAACCTTCATGAATGAATTGCTCATGTGAAAAGACATATTCACAGAAAAATTTGTTTTTATGTGCCTAACTGGTAGAATAAAGCTCATGCAAAAGAAACAAGTAATAAATCTAAATCTAAAAAAATAAGATCAAAAAGAAGATACTGGGACATTTTTTAAAATATTGAGGAATGTATGTCGAATGTATGTCGAATGTACAAAAGCTTAAAAAGGAAACGCCCACATAGCCACTTATTGTTCTTAAACATTCAGTCTCATGAACTTGAAAAGTAAAAGTTATTAGCAGCTACGTAAAAAACCTTTATTAGCAGTTGAGTAACATCCGCCATAGTACACACACACTCTTCTGATAGATTTTCAACATATACACCAGATTTTACATCTTCTCTAATCTGCGAAGAAAAAAGGACATAAAAACCTTAAATCAATTTGCGATCGTGTAAAAAAAGAAAATAAATCAAGGGAAAAAACCAAAAGAGTCACTTCCTAAAACCTGAAGGTTTTTTCTGTTTGGATCCAATAAATCAGTGATTTGTTCGTTGTAAATCTGCACAAAAAAAAAAAAATTATGCTTAGATTGCCACAACTTTACATTATAAAGCTAAAATATTATATCTTGCAATAAAAAAATATTATACAGACCTCCAGAAAAGAGCAATGACATTGATACTTTAGTTGTTTGTCAGCGTGCTTGATTTGCTCCTGCAAAGCAAGTCACATGAACGAAGTTTCTAAGGTGTAGATTGAATTAACTATATACTCAAAATTTGTCAAAGCTCACTTCACTTATGCGAGCAAATAGACGTTCAAACACACGGGGAGTTAAGCCTTGATGGCTAAGTGAATTTTCATCTGATAAAGCATTAGCAGGACCCCACATTGTGTACGTCTTTCCACTTCCAGTCTAATGACATTATTTTCACAGACGTTAGAAAACTTCAGAAAATATATTATGACAGCTAGGAAAGGGAGAAAATTAATATTGTACCTGCCCATAAGCAAAAACAGAACTGTTGAAACCTGACATACAGTTTTCAACAAGAGGTGCTCCTACAAGCTCAAAAATATCAAGCTGAAATAGCAAAGAAGATTGTTTACTTTTCATTCTAGTTATATCTATTAATGAACCTTAAAATAAAAATGATAGAGATCATGCCTGTGTCGCTTCTGTATCAGAAACAGCATCAAAATTAAAGGTTTGCCCATTAATTGACAAAGAATCATCAGAAAGTTTTTCTACTATAACCTCGCCTTCATCCCTGTCTTGGCAGGGTGGCCTCATTCGCACTACAACCTGAAAATGACAAAGAAAAAAGCATAGCACTGTAAAAACTCCTTATCTCAAAGTTTTAGTTAATGCGATGCCCAGGAAACAAATATATATTAAGAAATAAAGAACAAAAAATCAAAATGAATTAGAGAAGTTAAACAACAGTGACTTGTTGCCTGTTTTGAACTTAAATCAAACACAAAAACAGATAAGCTAAATATAGAAAAAAATGACATTTTCCTCGTTTTGATCATTTTCTTTCCAAAAATAGAAAAACCAAATGACCTTGTCATCTCAGGTAAAAAGGATCATTTTATTGATATTTAAAAACTACTAAAACACGTAGATCCAAATTTCATTAGGGTTAACGGACTGCAGGGACAAAATGCACCTTCACTCCAGAATCTGAAAGCCCAGAATTCGAATTCTCAGGCACGGACTCCATGATTAGCTTACGCTTAAGGGGATTTGAAGACGGTGGCCTCGGAGGCAACGGGCTCTTCAACTTAGCTGCTGTTGCAGGCGAAGATTTCGAATCCGCTGCCATTGAGTTCAAATCCGACGGCGGCGCATTCTCCTTGGAAGATCTCTGCTTCCGAGGAGGTTTTGATTTGGAAAACAGACCAGAAATAGGCGAAGAAGACAGCTCAGGCGACTGCGTTTCCTTCAAGATCGCGTTTCTTGGCTGCATGAAGTGCTTCATTGCGAGCCGCAAAACAAGTTGCAGACAACTTCAGAAAGAAAGAAAGTGAATCCAGAAAGAGAGAGAGAGAGAGAGTGACGAATAGTGGAAGAAGTTTCAGGAGGAGACAAGCAACCTAGAGAGAAGAGAGTAGAGAGAGAAAAGATGTAGCCGTTAAGAGAGAGAGGGAGCAAATTTGAATCGATGTAATTCGGAAAGCATATCCGTCAACGTTTCTATAAATTTGTTTTTGGATCTGGAGCGTACGATGGATCCTGACCCGACAAAAAGAAAGTCCATGGCCCACTTCCTCTAAGACCGAACCATACCAGAGTCGCTGAAACAAATATAACGTAGTAAAATGATTCAAATAAAAACCGATAAATGTTTTCATTTATTACATTAATAGTATCTTTAATTACATAAATTATTATTTGACACGTGAATAAATATATTCAAAATAAACATAACATTAAAATTTTTTATTTCCACTTATTAAAAATAGTGGTGGACGCGGTCCGGTTCCACTTCGGAACCGGAACTATAATCGTGACTCACAGTTTCATGGACTCGGAATCGAAACCATGGGTTTCGAAACTGAACCGAGACAGAACTTCGTTTTACAGTTCGATTCCGGTTCATTTCCAAATTATTTTGAATTAAAAAAAAAAATTATATTTTTGTTGTTTTTTAGCCGAGTTTTCGGAGTTTATGTCGGGTTTGGTGTCGGTTTTCAGGTATGGCCGATTTTTTGGGATTTTGAGTTGAGTTTTAACCATTTTTGGTTCTAATATTCAATCCACAGAACGGTTCGGTTTTCAAAGTTCTTGAAAATGGGGAACTGGAAAAAGATCGGACTGCACGGCTCTTGAAACTCCGGAACTAGAACTGGAACAGTGGGTGGGAGAATCGGCCAGAACTTTGACTGACCGCACAGTTTGATTAAAACCGTAGTTTCCTCCATCCTTCATCGCCGGAATTCCACCCTCACGACTGAAAGAGACTACCGTGCTGCCGCTGGAAATGGTCGCAGTGTCAGCAGAATCCATCCAGGCTTAGGACCTTTCAACCTGGGGCAACAGAAAAATAAAAGTCAGAAGAAGCAGTCTATCCACTGTACCAGACACAGCAGAAGGTGGTTGATGATTTGAATTTGAGTTCCATTCCTGATATTGAATCAATTAGTGATGTTACAGAGAACGGCATAAAATTTGTTGAACAGAAAGATGATTTGGAAATGGAAGGAATCGCCTCTCCGGACCACTGTACCAGATCGATTCGTAACATTTTTAGGCACTAACTTAGCGAAGATTCGGAATTTTGGATCAGAATGGCCATCAAAGCTTAGAGCAGGAGCTTGATACTGCTCCCAAACAAATTCCGACCAGAAAAGTATGAAAGCTAACGTTACAGGTTAGACACTTAGACTACACATGCTTTCCTAAGACCGAACATTGTTTTTTTTTTCGGATTCGGTCTGGTTTAGTTACAAGATAAGTTGGATTCTCCGACCGGTCACTCTCTTTGTTGAAGAGATGAGTCTCGTCATTTTCTCCGTCACCTACCCTCATTCAACAGCCTCTGTGTTCCTCCCAATGAGTATGATCATATTTCGTCATTTTCGAGCGTCAGAAATTGCGATTACTCGTTTCAATTTGTGAAAATCAACATGATTCTCTCATCGCCTTATTCTGCAGCTTGGACGGCGCCGACACCTCCGGGTCGAAAGGCGAGAAACGAACTACACAGTTCCCATTCCCAGACTCTCTTTTCGAAATCAAACAATGTTTCGGATCTGAAAGCTAACGAATCTGTTGCATCGGCCAAAACGCGATATCGATCGTAAGTAGTTGCTATTTCGTGCATTTTCACAAACAGGTTCCGTTCAACCATGGAACTAAAGCTGTCAAATGTTAATCTTGCAGCTGTGAGTATTTTGATTTGCACAATGAGCTGATTCCTTATGCAGAAGCATGGTCTTGGCAGAAAAGTATTGTCAAAGAGAAGATGGCTTTGGTTAGTAGGAACGATGAGTGCTCGGACTCGGTTATTGTTCTTCAGCATAAACCTGTATATACACTGGGCACTGGAAGTTCAGAAACCCACTTGAATTTCAACCTCGAAGAAGCTCCTTTCGATGTTTATCGCACTGAACGTGGTGGAGAAGTTACATATCACGGTCCTGGACAGGTAATCGCTAGTTATTTCTTATGGAACACAAAATCTAAATTATGATTTACACCATTTTAGAACAAAAAAAAACAGAAGAGATTGACTCTTCTACAGTCTCAATATGTCTATAGTTGTTCAATTTCATTGAAGTAAATGTTGAACTTTATAAATCTAGAGCTGGAGATTTATTGGTCCGTGCTGGCTGTGATGAGTTTCATCAGACATTTATATATCTGTATATGCCATTTTGTTGTAGCTAGTGATGTACCCTATAATCAATCTGAGAAAACACAAGATGGATCTTCATTGGTACCTCAGGGCTCTCGAGGAGGTGGTGATTCGTGTTCTTTCGTCAACATTCTCAATCAAGGCTTCTCGGGTTTCGGGTTTAACAGGCGTTTGGGTTGGTATGCTTCGAGATCCTCCACTTCCTAAATTATTATCATCTTACCGACAAGTTTGTTATCTGTAGATTGATGTTTTCTCTGTAAACCTTCTGTAATGGCTGCTTCATTCCCAATAATATCACATGAGTAATCCTTAGAATTTCAAATCTCGCCTCTGGATGTGCATCCTACTTGTTTCAAAATTTGAAGCACTTGTTATTTGTGTGTTTATAAAAACATGCCAAGTTTTACAGAATCATATACGATGATGTTTTGATGCAAGTATCTCTCTGTGGAGTGACTATATCTTTTAATAGTTTTATTGTATTTCACTGCAGGAGATAAGAAACTGGCTGCTGTAGGAATAAGAGTATCTCAATGGATAACTTATCATGGTTTAGCCCTGAATGTCAACGCAGATCTCACTCCATTCCGGTGGATTGTCCCGTGCGGGATTCGAAATCGCGGTGTCGGAAACATCATCGACGAATTTCAATCCAAATCCGAAACGGTTGGCGAAAATGCGCTTCTTGATGTGACTTGCAAGGCATTGCTGCAAGAGTTTTCTCAAGTTTTTCAGGTTGAATTACATTACAGTCACATCACCCCTTCGCAGATTATGAAGACTGCCCAGCAATTTGATGTGCAGCTCAAACATTAGGAAGAGAAACTATCTGTTAAGTTGTTAAGCAAAGAATATCATTGGAATGACATGATCGATGAATGCAAGATGTTTTGCTTTGCCGGCCACGAGACGACCGTCTTGGTGCTGTCGTGGACCGTCTTCCTTTTTGGCTTTTGCTCCATTGGCAAGAGGAGGCAAGGAAGGAGGTTTTAAGTGTGTTTGTGCAAGGCATTCCCACTTTAAACATCATTTCCAAATTCAAAAATGCAAGTTCTTCATTTTTCCAAACTAAACACACACACTTTTATCGTCGAATTAGCATTTTGATCGTACTTTTGAGCTCTAATTGATCGAATTTTGAAATTTTAAACTTTAAAGAACTTGAAAGTTTAGTTTGAACATATTTTCGGATCGAGTTCATCTAATCTAATCAAGTAGAAATTTTTAAATTATTAATTACATTATTTGATTATAAATGAATCTTTAAGACCATATCCTCCCATTAGGCCTATACTAAGAGTATTCAAGAAAGAAACGAAGTTGTGAAATCTCGAAATCCATAAGAGTACTCGAATAGTCGTTCAAACGTTGGAGATCCATCGCCACCCTAACCATGAGGAGAAGAGGCCAACCTTTTCAAGCCGGAGGCAACTTGCCAACGCGACTCAAAAGAACTCGACCAATTTTCCTCGTTTTAGATTAGGTCTTGGAATCTGCAATGATAGTGAAATAATCACACAAATTATGCCAACTTCATTTTTTTTCATTGAGGTTATATATTTTTTGTACATACACTTGGCATCTTCAAAAAAAAAAAACATCGGAATTTTCAAAACCATTGCTTTGTTTAGAATGAATTCTAGAGGAGACTTGGGTCTGAAATCATGGTTTCGGTCTGATTCTTACTTTTGTGCGAATTGTGACCGGTTCTTAAAATAGAACAACCATCTTCTTAGAAAAAAAAAAAATCGATACAAAAAAACCGAACCATAGATGATAAAATCCAGTCTTAATTAGGTTCGGTTTGGTTCGGTCAACTGGAAACCATGTATGGGGGGAGGAGGGGAGAGGGGGATGATATTTCTCTCTATTCCGCTGCTGTTTTGCTCGCCCTCTCTATCTCTGACCCCTTTCTTCTCCCTTTCTTAAGGGGTCGCCTCTCTCTCTTTCTCTTCTCTCTCTCTTTCTCTCTAGGGCATTTGGAGACGACGACGACGACGGTGATCTGATACGAAGAGCGCTCAGTTCCACCTAATTTTGAGCAATTCAAATCCGATTGAACCAGCTGAACGTCAATGTCTGAAATGGCGAGCGCAGATCCTGAAGGAATTGATGGAGTTCGTATGACCTGGAACGCCTGGCCTCGCACCATGGTCGAGGCCAGCAAGTGCGTAATCCCTCTTGCGGCTTCAATATCGCCGATCCGCCACCATCCCGACATCCCTACTCTTCCTTATGTGCCTCTCCGATGTAGGACTTGCGCTGCAATCCTCAACCCCTTCTGTCGCGTGGATTTCACCGCTAAGATCTGGATCTGCCCTTTTTGCTACCAACGCAATCATTTTCCTCCTCACTATGCTATGATGTCCGAGACCAATCTCCCTGGAGAGCTTTATCCTCAATACACCACGGTCCAGTATGCTCTGCCTCAATCCACGAACCCCAATCTTGATCCTTCTCAGTCGAATCTCTCGCCAGTATTCATTTTCGTGCTTGATACGTGCATGATCGAAGAAGAATTCGGGTTCGTTAAATTGGCGTTGAAAATGGCGATCGAGCTGCTTCCTGATAATGCTATGGTTGGATTTGTGTCGTTTGGGACCCAGGTTCAAGTTCATGAATTGGGCTTCACTGACATGTCTAAAGTGTACGTGTTCCGAGGTTCTAAGGAGATTACAAAGGAGCAGGTTTTAGAGCAACTAGGTCTTGGTGTACCTGGGCGACGAGCGCCTGGAGCGTACCAAAAGGTGGTGCAGAATGGATTTCCGGATTCAGGTGTTGCCCGCTTTTTGCTGCCTGCTTCTGAGTGTGGATACACCCTCAATTCGGTGGGTTTGAAATAATTTTCTTTGGTTTGTAGGTGTTTCTATTTGATATTGTTGTACTTTACCTAACTTTGGGTTGGAATATGGTGGAATTTTTAGCTATTGGATGAACTGCAAACAGATCAGTGGCCCGTTCCGCTTGGTGGTCGCGCTTCTCGATGCACAGGTGTTGCATTGAGCGTTGCAGCTGGTTTGGTCGGAGCTTGTTTGCCTGGCACGGGGGCTCGAATTGTAGCTTTAGTTGGTGGTCCATGCACAGAAGGGCCTGGGACGGTAAAATTCTATTATTTTATGTTGCTTGTGCTGCTTTATGGGTGTGCTTAAGGAAGATCCCACATTTGATGAATATCTTGGCGGAGTACATGTATCTTAATGTGTGATGTTATGAATTAAGTTGTGATGAATTATACTGAATTCTAATATCGAATCTTGGTTATAAACTTTTAGTTGGTGCAAAATAGTGTCTCCCAGCCCAGTTCTATGAGGTTAGAGTTGAACATTTTGGATTGAAGCTGAGATCGAATTCCAATTCTTAATTTTGGTTGATTTCCAATTGATTCATGTTATGTCCAGACATTCATCTTTGAGTGCAAAAACTTGATCCCTTGTTTTTTATTCACTCTTCTCTTTTTTTGGGCCAGTAAGATTATCAGATTCATTATAGTAATCATAGTTATTATCTTTTTTTACCAAAAGATTTTTCAATGAAAGTACCTGTAAATCTTTTTCAGATTGTGTCGAAAGAGCTTTCAGATCCGGTGCGTTCTCATAAAGACCTCGACAAAGATGCAGCTCCATTCTTTAAAAAAGCAGTCAAGTTTTATGAAAATCTCGCAAAACAGCTGGTTAGCCAGGGTCACGTCTTGGATCTTTTTGCATCAGCACTTGATCAGGTATGTCATAGTCAGCAGTAGTGTTCTGTTTCACCTTGTGAGCTCATATTGCTTTTTCTTATTTCTTTGCTTTGCTCTGTGTTTAAAATGACTTTTTTGACTTGATATATTGACTGATTTTGTGTGAATGGCGATTACCTTTGTTTAATCGATGGCTAATCTCATTTATGGGGACATCTCACTTGTCATAAGGATCTGTAAAATTATATAAGCTCACGTTGAAAAACAGGTATATGGATCAGAAGATCTTATCGATGAAGCAGAATTACTGTGAAATAAGATAGATTTAGAGCCTTCAGCTTACAGTTCTAAGGCATC
Organism: Begonia masoniana; assembly: GCA_022432975.1. Classification (NCBI taxonomy): domain Eukaryota; kingdom Viridiplantae; phylum Streptophyta; class Magnoliopsida; order Cucurbitales; family Begoniaceae; genus Begonia; species Begonia masoniana. The sequence continues at coordinate 50,766,414 of CM039507.1, read as the reverse complement.
AATCAGTGTTTTCTGCCGTTTAGTTATGATAATAAGAACAGTTCCTTTGGTTGGCATGGAGAAATTTTTATGGTTGTTGATACCATTATTAATACTTTTATAACTTCAATTTTTTACTGGAAAGTGTGAGAAGATCCTGCACATAATGGTAAAAAAAGAAGGTAGAACGCAATCCGCTCTTACATGAGAAAAAATAAGTTATTACTTACCTAATTTACAGAACTATACGTATTTTGAAAAGCTCTCATTTCTCTCTTGCCAATTAATCATAGAACACATCTGTTATTTTTTAAGTAGATCTATTGTGTGGAATAATAATCCTTTATTTGTATGAACATATAGGTTGGGGTTGCAGAAATGAAAGTTGCAGTTGAGAAAACTGGTGGACTTGTTGTTCTATCTGAAAGTTTTGGCCATTCTGTATTTAAGGACTCTTTTAAGCGTGTATTTGAAGAAGGGGAGCACTCACTTGGTCTATGCTTTAAGTAAGTATTTAGCATTAACATATGTAAGATGTCTTATTCCTCATTGTTCTCCCAACCTTTTTTATGGATCACAATTTCGTAAGATTGAGTCTTTATTTCATTAGCTCTGTTTATTTTATGATTCAACCAATTCAGTCGCAGCCCAGTGGTTGATGTATCTTGTGTCTGGTGTTTTTCATTTTTTCCCGTCACCTTTTGCATGTAGAATAAGTTTAACAGGAAAGATTGTTGAAACGCTCTGAGAAAATACTCAGAACAAAGTGATTGAGATTTATTCTTTCATTTTTGGAGGTTGAGTTACTAGAGACAGAAGAGAAATGGCAATTGACTAATGTAACTCCATTGCCAATTCCTTTGAGCGCTTAATATTATTAAGCTTGCCTTGCTCAAGTCAGAAATCAATATAATTTTATTCGTTTTATATATTATAAAGATTTAAGTTAGGTTTTGATCGCATATCATGCTTTGCTGATTCCAAAATCATTATCTCAGTTTTTATAAATGTTGGTACTGATTTCTTGTTTCAGTGGCACCCTTGAGATCAACTGTTCAAAGGACATCAGAGTTCAGGGGATCATTGGGCCTTGCACTTCTTTGGAAAAGGTAGTCTTTTAGTATAACCTAGTTTTCTTCAAATGTATCGCGATATTTTGCAGTATATGTGTCTGATTCATGGGATGAAGGCTGATTAAACTGATATTGTTGTGTTTGATATTGGTCTTTGGTAAATCTCAGAAAGGTCCCTCTGTCTCCGATACTGTAGTTGGAGAGGGCAATACAACGGCGTGGAAGATGTGTGGCCTTGACAAGAGCACTTGCTTGACAGTGTTTTTTGATCTTTCATCAAGTGATAAGTCAAATACTCCAGGAACTGTAAATCCACAGTTGTACTTACAGTTTCTTACAAGGTATGCTGGCCAGTACTATGAATGGTTTTTCCATATTACACAAATTTAGTATCAGCATTTTAATAAGCATTATTTGTCATATATAATTGTAGCTGTTGTTTATTGATTATGTATAAATTTATGTAATGGCAGCTACCAAAACCCTGAAGGTCAATTCATGGCTCGGGTCACAACTATCACTAGAAGCTGGATAGATAGTGCTATAAGCTCAGAGGTTAGTTATTTCACTCTTTTCTGACTCATATCAGAAGGGTAATATAATATTTGTGTACTTCGAACTTTGAAATGTTCGAAACCCACTTATTACTTATTGAATTGTGTTTTTTAGTCCTTTTTTCTGTCATGCGATCATTACTGTAGAGTGAGTGTTTCCCTTAACGATTTCTTGTCAGAAGCTATTGGAGCACAGGTGTGAGAGTCATATTTTTAATAGCAAAAGTGCTGTGATCTAATATACTCAATGCATGGATATTGTTCTCTAGAGCAATTTGAAAATTTTATTGATGCCCTTACTCATGTAGTTCTCATCTTTTGATAACCTGTTTTAGGCTCTAGTGAAAATGAAGTGATTATAGCAAATAACTTGTATATGATAATAACACCTTTTGATGTTTAGTCAAGTTTTTTTGTTAGACTTGTGTGTTGTTCATCTGGTTCACGAGCTGGATAATCAATCTGATAGATGACTGGTAAATAATTGCCAATCCCATGCATGGTGTGCAACTGTTATTTCCGTTGAGATCAGGTGTTTTGAATGTTTGAATGATTATGTAGGTGTTGGTTTTTTGGAGGTTGTCTGGTTGGGGATAATTGCACAAGCTGGCTTCTTTCAATATTTTTTTCTCCTTTAAATTTTATTTTACATGTTGATTTTAGATACGTTTGGTATAATTTGAAAGAGACTTTGTGATCTTCTGTATCTCCTTGCTATTTTCTGTATTTCTATTAAGAAATTAAATGTTTGAAAGTTTAGTGTTGAATTTCACTAATCACAGGAACTAGTTCAAGGATTTGACCAAGAGACTGCAGCTGTCGTTGTGGCGAGATTAACTTCATTGAAAATGGAAATGGAGGTATTGTGCATTTATATTTGAATATAGAATAAAATTACTGGCTAAACATTCTGATACAACCAGGAAATCCACTTTAAGAAAGTTATGACAGACCAGGTAACTGTGGGTTTCTTTTCTTTCTTTTCTTTTTTTTTGGTTTGGTGAGGGGGAGTGGAGGGAGGGATGATAAAATAGATATTATTGATATTATTCCACACTAAAGTTTTCAGTACTTTGTTACTACATATTTGACGGTGAGAGAAATTATGGGATAATATTAATTTTTTATTACCAAGTGAACTTATGCTCTAAGTATTTTAGAAATTATCTCTCTTCAATTGAAAAGAAACTATTTTTCACTAATTTGTTAAAAACCTTGAAAGGGAAATTTTTTTTCCTCCCTGTTACGTTATATATTCTTTTCTTAATATATTTTGTTTCCTGTAAAAAAATAATAAAAAAGGACATGGAAAATTGATGGAGAGTGCCTTATAGGTTATTGAATTTTATTTGAACAGGAAGAATTTGATGCTGTACGCTGGTTGGATCGATCACTGATTCGTCTATGTTCCAAATTTGGTGATTACCGGAAAGACGATCCCACCTCATTTACCTTGAACCCTTGCTTTTCATTGTTTCCTCAATTTATATTTAATCTGCGACGTTCACAATTTGTGCAGGTATATATGTTTGTAAATGCTTTTTAAATATATTTATGTCGCACTTTAATGTTCGGACAACAGAGAACAATTTTTTTGGACATTTTCCATTGGGTTTGCAGGTTTTTAACAACAGTCCAGATGAAACTGCTTATTTCCGCATGGTGTTAAACCGAGAAAATGTCACTAATGCTGCTGTGATGATTCAACCATCACTAATATCATATTCTTTCAATTCTCTTCCCGCTCCAGCATTGTTGGATGTGGCTTCCATTGCAGCTGACCGAATTCTCATGCTCGATTCATATTTCACTGTTGTCATATTCCATGGAATGACAATAGCTCAATGGCGGAATATGGGATACCAGAATCAACCAGAACACGAGGTATTCTTTCATCTATTTAGACAATTTCTTGTGGTAGTTAAATCCTATAAGTTGATTTGAATTGGGACATCCTTGCTTTTCGTTTGTGAAAGGTTTTTACTACTTTTTATAATGTGATTAATGTTAGTGGAACACTTTGATGGTTTCTATCAGGCATTTGCGCTTCTTTTACAAGCTCCTCAGAGTGACGCACAAATTATCATTAGGGAGCGTTTCCCTGTTCCTCGGTTGGTGGTGTGTGATCAGCATGGCTCCCAGGTCCGTTTTTTAGCCTACAACTTTGTTTTTTAACCCGTGTATCAACCCAAAAATGGGAAAGGGATAAGCAGGGTGGGGGAGAGATCGAAAAAAAAATCGGGTCCCAGTATATTCACCTCAATCCTTTCTTGGGGTGAATTAATATAGTCTCCTTGACTTGTTTTGGATTAATTAAGATTTTTATTGTCAATCTTGTCTAGCGCACCTGAATTCTTTCTTATGATAGATAAGTTAACATATTTTACTCTATACGAAAATTTGAATTTCTGTTTTGCAAATGTTCAAAATGTTTGCTGCTGATTCCATCATTTGATGATCATGAAGGGAAAAAATAATTTAATGGAAAACTAACTTAGTGCGCGTGTGGTGAACAGGCTAGATTTTTACTGGCAAAGTTGAATCCGTCAGCTACATACAACAATTATCAAGAGATGGGTACAGGGTCGGACATAATCTTCACAGATGATGTTAGCCTTCAAGTTTTCTTCGAGCATCTTCAGAAACTGGCTGTGCAAAGTTGAGTTGGATGGGTAATCAATCTCAAGAGTTTTGGTGTGGGGAAACTCAGTGAGTCATCTTTCTCCTTCTATATTACAACTCTTCCTGTTTATTCCTTTAGTTCTGTGAGATGACAAAGGATTACCCCCTCAAAATTTAAAGAAAAATAAGATGATTCTTTTCTGGGGAATTCTAAGAATGCAAAAATAAGGTACCAAAACGAGGTTGGTAGAAGCGGTGTTCATCAGTGCTGAGTTTGAATGGGAATGTAATTTAGATTTTTGTTAGATTATTTCTCCCCTTTTTTGTTAGGTCACAATCTTGTCTTAGTGAATTAAGTTATATATATATGTTCTTGAACCCCCCAAGAGATTCTGTTTTGTCTTTGTACACTGCTTGCCTCTCTTTTAAACAATTTTTGTTTTTTTAATGAATAATTTTACTTTTTTTTTTTTATGGTGATTACCATTTTCCTTTCTGTTTCATCTTCTGAGTTATTTCCACATTTAGAGACAAGTATTTTGGACGAGATAGACAGAGAACTTGTGTTTGTCAAAGTTTGCTCCAAAGCTCGTGATATTTCAAAAAAGTCATGTCATGTTTACACTCTACTCTAATTCACATTACTGATACATCAGGGTGTAGCCGTAACATTAACATTTTTTTACGTTGTTATGCTTTCTATTATCGTATCCGAGTCATCCAAATTTCCAAGCAATGTGCGATTATGCATCAAAAGACCATCGAATCCTGATTGAAAACAGATAGAGAAGTTAATTAGACTCCAAAAAATATAATTCCACAATCATATACATAAGATCTAACAAATACACCAACATTCTAATGCATTGTTTACAATTATTAGTAATTTGCAGACGTGCAGCATACAAATTGTGCCCAATATGGCCTTCCCTTAACTTTCTTCTCCCTTTTGATCTCTGCCGGTAACCTCGCCGGAGAGTGCCGCGCCATAAAAGAGTTGATCGTTGCCCCGTTGTTATTTGCTGTTTTTTCATCTTTTCGAATCCAAGGAGGCGCATTTTCTGGCTTTGGGGACTTGGGTCTGCCTTCCATGGCGGCCTTGCCCAAGAGATTCTTCAAAGGAGTGTGTTGCTCCTTACCTGTGCTCCAGTTTGTCACCTTTGCTATTATTTCTTCGTTCTTTTTCCGGCCATCCGAATAACTCGAGACGGGAGTAGACGAAGGAAACCATCCGGCTTGTAATGTTGTGGGTTTTGGGTTTTGGACATTTTGAATCTCGGAATCTGCTAAATGTTGGCCACCTGCTCTCCCAGGTTCGACCAATGTCATGAAAGACGGAGGCTCGAACACATCTGATTTATCCGAATTATGTGATGAAGCTTTCGGAGTTTTCCAGCCAATTTTCTCTGCTTCAGCAGGCGCCTGGTTTTTAGTTGGCGATACAACTTCATTCTCGACAGCAGCTTGTACATCTGATCGAACCGAAAACACTGTTCCAAGCAGAATAAACAAGAACAATTGCATCAAAATCCTACATTTTGTTCAAGAAATAAGCTCATTTCTATCAACCATCATTACATAAGATACCGAGTTGATGAAAATATTTAGACCGAAATGTGGCGAGTAGAAATACCTGATAATACAGATCCCCAGTTACCTTCTATGCTATCTGATCGGCTACTCGAGTCAGCTGAAACATCAATCAAAGACGCATTAACATGCGGTTTAATGACGCTATCATTACCTTCAACCTGCAAAGGCTCGGAATTAGCAACTCCTTCCTTCAAAATTTTATCCTCCATAGATTCATTATAAACCCAAACCAGATTTTGCTTCAAGTTTTCGGGTTCTACTGAACCACATTGAGTACTCGTGCCGATACCATTTGCGCTTGAATTGGAAACTGAGTCAGTATATTTTCGATCTGTTTTGGGTAATTCTCTATAAGACCCATCATCCTTGTCTGAAACAGCCTGCAACTCTTCAATGGATTCTGCCGCTATCGGGAAATGTTCCTCTCCAAGGCCCTTAATTTCTTCGAGCTTTGTCTGCGGAGTTTCCTTACAGTCTTCAATGCTCGAATCAGTTGTATCTGATTTATCGATCCTATTGACTCCTTCATCCGGAGCATCTTCAATGGCAGATATGACTACTGAAACATTACTTGGAACATCCTTAAACTCTTGTTCTTCTTTTGGGTTGCTATCACTAACAAAAGATTCATTTACTTCCCCTTGAACAGGCATTTCTTCTTCAGAACCTTCATTTCTTGCTTTTAGTTCATCTTCTCCAAACTTGACCCCTGCAATGGAGTCTGTAGAAGCAAGCTGTTCTAGTTTCAGTCCCGAATTATCTTCGAAATCTTTTGGCAGAGCCTCGGAAGGGTCTGAGATATTTAAGTCGTCCATCACGGAAAGAACATGCACATTTGAGTTATTTTCTTCGGCATGTCCTTCTCCTCCATCTTTGTTTTCAATAAAATTATCAGAACTGCAAGATTTTGCAGCAACTTCTGGCAAAATCTCAGTTTGGGGGAGTGCACTCGGATCCAAGGCTCTCTCGATAGTTTCTTCGATTTTCATCTCTTGCTGGAACGTTTTAATGGCGACATTACTATGGGAATCTTCTGAAGCTCTCTCGATTGTTTCTTCTGTTTTCAACTTCGGCTGGATAGTTTCAACGACGACATTACTATCGGAGTCCACATTTTCTTCAATGGAAATCACATCTCTGCCGCTAATTGTATCATCATCCAGTTCAGATTCAACAGGATATAGGTCCCCCATCGAATCCTTCTTATGATCGATGATAATATCTGCAGGAATATTTGTACTTTGAAGGCTTGATGCGTCTTCAGCCCCCGACCGATCCACTGTACCTGATGCCATTTCTGGGTGGTGAAATAAACTCTCGTCCATGGAAGTGCTTGGCAATTGAACGAGATCTGAACAAGAACAGATTTGTAATTGAAATCCGTCGAATTTAAAGAACTTATGAGACCATGATCGAGATTTCAATCAATAAATTTTTATAATGAAGAATGAGAGATAATATGAACATATATCCACTAAACTTAAACCCTACCTGAAATTTCACAGTCCTTAAAACTCCGGGAACGATTCGACTCTGAGAATTCTGCTACAACATCTGCAAATACATCGTCCTCTGATCTCTTCAATTTCTCCTCCAATTTATCATTACCCTTCTCAGTTTTATTTGTCTCCACAATTTTAGGAGCTGCATATCCGATTTCAAGGCCATAAGCACGTTTATTTGGAATTGAATAAGTAAGAGTTTGATCTTTCAATTTCCACTCGAAATCTCAGAAAAAAGTTAGAAAAATCAACTCAAGAGACAAATATTCGCGTCGGTTACTCAACATAAACTGTGAATTTCACTGTTAGTAAGCAAACCCAGAAATATTTAACGATGTGAAGTGAGAAAAGAAAGCGCGAGAGAAAATGGAGGAATTCTCACTAGGGTTTATGTTGTCATCATCAGAAACGTGCTCATCGTCTGAACATGTGGAATGGTTACTTGCTTCTGAATCAATCAGCTTATGACCCTCGATTTTTCCGCAAACCCTTTTATGAGCTCGTCTATGCCTAGCACTAGGGTGTGGATTCGGAAAGGGCCATCCACATTTATGGCAAAGATGAACTCCATGATTGTCTGAACAAATTCTAGGTTTGTTAATTTAAAGAAATATGAGAAAAGCAAGCTACCCCAAATCAAAAAAAGAACAGAAAGGAGCCACAAAGAAACAGACACAGATTTTCAGTGAGAGAAAGAGAAAACACTAGTTTCCAAACTGAAAATGATGAACATGAAATCAAAATCACGTCAAATCAAATGAAGAAAATCACGCCAACCTGGAGCAAGAATCTTTTTCTGATCTTGAGTTTCCATCGATGCAGAGTAGGAGAAACGGAGACCGACTGAGAAGAAAAGAAAAACCCAGAAACAAGTAGAAAATCTTCCGAAGACCAAAAGACTATGAAAACCCAAATCAAAACACTACGAAAGGTCTCCTAAATCAACAATGGCGGAAGTCAAAATGACATAACTGAGGACTTAAAGACTTAAAAAAAACAACAGACGAAGAAGACGAAAATTGCGGAGAATTTTCCAACTTTCATACGTTGAAACAGCAAGACCACCTACAATTCTACTTGATTGGTAAATTCGTAATTTTCTTCCCATTTTGTGTTGAAATTAATTGCTCAGGTCTTCCACTTTTAACTCTTGAGTTGCTTTGGATTAACTAGTAATTAATTATTGTTAATGCTAGTTATGACAATAATGGTTAGAAGGTTACAATCAAATATCAATACATGATAATCACGTAAAAAATAAATAGAACTTCGAAGGTAAAATTAGTATTATCCGATTTATAATTAACAAAAACAGACCAACCGGACTCGATTAATTTCGGGTTTATTTTTATTTTTAGAATATTTTTTAAAATCAAGAAAAAATTGAACATGATCATAATCTGTAACGTCTACCAGTACTCCCAGTACAATATTGTTTGTTTTGGGCTATAGCCTGTATGATTTTGTTCTTGGAGTCAGCCCCAAAACGCATTGTATTAGGTTAGAATATGAACTTTACTTATAAACCATGTATTTTTACTCTCCAAAGCAATATGAGATTGTGCACCCCCACTGGTATGAGTTGGGTCTCACCGGATCCTCATCATCTTTACATGACGGACTGTCACATAATCACATGACAAAACGTTCTCGTGACTACAAGACAATTGTTTGCAAAAAGATGCCAGAGAATTGAGAAATATCTTTCGTTGGTTAATCGTAAAACTCTCGTGACAAGTAAGTTTTTTAGAGGTTATTCTTACTTGAGTTAGAACAAAAACGGTCACTACTTCAACTAACACTTATTCATAGAAATATCGCGAATTAATGATGTGGATGTTCATTAAATTCAATTTATAAAATGCTTGGACTTGAATTGTCACAAGACGTCCCCTACGTACCCAAAAATATTAAATTGTACAAGTATATTTTTTTGACAATTGTGACACTTTTTTTTATGGAAATTAATTAATTAATAAAATAATTTTCTAACTCATATTACTCAAGATTGAGTTAGTTTTCTAGAAAATAAAATGAGTTGAATAGAATCAAATATTTGATGAGTTTTTTGAATGTATTATTATTTGTTAATTGTGCCGGTCACTAAATACACGCGTTTTCTCGACATAACAAGTTGATTTATCTTTAACATAGTTCTTCGCATAATAGTACCAATATTTAATGGCAACGATAATAATATATATTATAAGAGTAATGATAAATATATCTTATAATTATATACTATAATTTTATCTCTTAGCATTTACGCAGCATTCATTAATTAGTGTAATAATTAAAATAAATTATAAATAATTAAAAGAATACATTAATTATAATAATAGATTATCGCACTTTAATAGATAAGATTAGAGTGTAGAATTAAAAAAATAGATCTAACATTATTCATATTTGTTACATAAATAAATGCTTCGATTTCAATTGGGTCGAACTGGACTCAAATTTAATAATTAGGGTTTTCAAATACTATATGTATATATTATTACTTGATTCGCAAAATTAAATTATTTACTAGTTTTTTGGATAGTAGAATCTTCTAGCTGTGCACCTGAGTTTTGTCATTAGGGTATTCCACGATCAATTACATCATTAAATTTTTATGTTTTTCTTTTCATTATTATTGTTCGATTTGTACAGCTACTTGGTATGATGTTTCAAAGACAATTATTCAATTATAGTGCTTAGATTTCTCATAATGTAATTTTTAAGAGTACAATCCATGACTTGAATTTTATAAAGTGCAATATTTGTTCTTGTTGGACATGTTTTAGGAGGATTTGGAGAATTCACTTCTAAGATCATCCCACCAACAAACTTCAATACTATCAATTGGTGCTTTTATTTATTTCAAAATAATAATAATAATAATAATAATAATAATAAAATTAATTAACTAGGAAGAATTGAAATAAATTAGGATGACTTTGACGATATTAATTGGGGTCAAAATCATCTACTTTATAATAAAAAAGACATAAATTTAATAATACCAATGGTACTCAAATGAAAGTGTAATTTAGATTTGATTCTTTCCGGTTATTTAATATCGTCGATCTCCCGTCACGAAATTTCAAATTTTGTCCATCAATCAACAGAGTTCAAAATTGACGGAACGATCAAAAATCAAATTAAAACGCTTTATTGAAAAGAAAACATAGTATACAAGGTACTACATTGACATATAAATTGACGACATATCAATACAGTAGAAAAGTAGAAATTTTAATTGTAAAAAGAAAAAATAAATACTAGAAAATTAGTCTAAATTACAAGTAAATTTATTAATGTATTTGTTAATTATTTATAATTTATTTTAATTATTATATTAGTTAATTATGCTCAACAACTTCACTAGGAACATAAGAGTAAATAATTCTCACTCGCCACGTATTGAAAATTAAATTATGGTTTTAAAATTAATAATAAAATTTCAATATTTAATTTAATTTTGTTCTTGGAGTCAGCCCCAAAACGCATTGTATTAGGTTAGAATATGAACTTTACTTATAAACCATGTATTTTTTTACTCTCCAAAGCAATATGAGATTGTGCACCCCCCACTGGTATGAGTTGGGTCTCACCGGATCCCTATCATCTTACATGACGGACTGTCACATAATCACATGACAAAACGTTCTCGTGACTACAAGACAATTGTTTGCAAAAGATGCCAGAGAATTGAGAAATATCTTTCGTTGGTTAATCGTAAAACTCTCGTGACAAGTAAGTTTTTTAGAGGTTATTCTTACTTGAGTTAGAACAAAAACGGTCACTACTTCAACTAACACTTATTCATAGAAATATCGCGAATTAATGATGTGGATGTTCATTAAATTCAATTTATAAAATGCTTGGACTTGAATTGTCACAAGACGTCCCCTACGTACCCAAAAATATTAAATTGTACAAGTATATTTTTTTGACAATTGTGACACTTTTTTTTATGGAAATTAATTAATTAATAAAATAATTTTCTAACTCATATTACTCAAGATTGAGTTAGTTTTCTAGAAAATAAAATGAGTTGAATAGAATCAAATATTTGATGAGTTTTTTGAATGTATTATTATCTTGTTATTGTGCCGGTCACTAAATACACGCGTTTTCTCGACATAACAAGTTGATTTATCTTTAACATAGTTCTTCGCATAATAGTACCAATATTTAATGGCAACGATAATAATATATATTATAAGAGTAATGATAAATATATCTTATAATTATATACTATAATTTTATCTCTTAGCATTTACGCAGCATTCATTAATTAGTGTAATAATTAAAATAAATTATAAATAATTAAAAGAATACATTAATTATAATAATAGATTATCGCACTTTAATAGATAAGATTAGAGTGTAGAATTAAAAAAATAGATCTAACATTATTCATATTTGTTACATAAAAATTTAAATGCTTCGATTTTCAATTGGGTCGAACTGGACTCAAATTTAATAATTAGGGTTTTTCAAATACTATATGTATATATTATTACTTGATTCGCAAAATTAAATTATTTACTAGTTTTTTGGATAGTAGAATCTTCTAGCTGTGCACCTGAGTTTTTGTCATTAGGGTATTCCACGATCAATTACATCATTAAATTTTTATGTTTTTCTTTTTCATTATTATTGTTCGATTTGTACAGCTACTTGGTATGATGTTTCAAAGACAATTATTCAATTATAGTGCTTAGATTTCTCATAATGTAATTTTTAAGAGTACAATCCATGACTTGAATTTTATAAAGTGCAATATTTGTTCTTGTTGGACATGTTTTAGGAGGATTTGGAGAATTCACTTCTAAGATCATCCCACAACAAACTTCAATACTATCAATGGTGCTTTTATTATTTCAAAATAATAATAATAATAATAATAAAATTAATTAAACTAGGAAGAATTGAAATAAATTAGGATGACTTTGACGATATTAATTGGGGTCAAAATCATCTACTTTATAATAAAAAAGACATAAATTTAATAATACCAATGGTACTCAAATGAAAGTGTAATTTAGATTTGATTCTTTCGGTTATTTAATATCGTCGATCTACCGTCACGAAATTTCAAATTTTGTCCATCAATCAACAGAGTTCAAAATTGACGGAACGATCAAAAATCAAATTAAAACGCTTTATTGAAAAGAAAACATAGTATACAAGTACTACATTTGACATATAAATTGACGACAATATCAATACAGTAGAAAAGTAGAAATTTTAATTGTAAAAGAAAAATAAATACTAGAAAATTAGTCTAAATTACAAGTAAATTTATTAATGTATTTTTTAATTATTTATAATTTATTTTAATTATTATATTAGTTAATTATGCTCAACAACTTCACTAGGAACATAAGAGTACATAATTCTCACTCGCCACGTATTGAAAATTAAATTATGGTTTTAAAATTAATAATAAAATTTCAATATTTAATTTATTCTAAAAACGTGTTAAAATAAGTTAATTTCGCCGAAAAAGGCGTAGAGTGTGGAAGACGAAGTTGAAAACTTTGAGAAGAGGAACCAGCTGTCATTTGTGGGCCACCCCTCTCCCCCAGCCAACGTGGCTTTGTTCACGTCTGGGACCCTCCCACATCCATATTGTTTCTTTCCTTACTTCATTTTATTATATTTTTTATATTATTTTTAATTCAATTTATTTCTTATTAAATTTAAATCCTCAATTTTCGTCATTTAATTTAATTTTTTTTTATTCAAATATTGGTTTAGACTTGAAGGAAAAGGGATAACAACTATAACTACTACCAATATTTTAATCTCAACTTCAACTTTAAGTAATTAATACTAACTACCAAATAATTTTAAACCGAAACTAAAATTGAAATCGGAACCAAAACCAGAACCAGAATTAAATCCGAACTGATTGAACCCAGATTCTTCAAGGGATAGACGTTGTTACCACAAAATTAAAATAAAAAAATTAATTAATGTTATTTATTTATTGGGTGTGTGTTTAATATTATTATAAATATTTAAAATTTATTATAATTACGCGATTAAAATTGTACCTATAATTCTCATAATATTAATATATTCAAGGGGACGACGGTGACCAGAGTTTCTGTACAACAGCTGTCAATTTAGAAAACACGGCAGCGTTCCCCTACAGAGTACAGACAGCCTCCCCAAGCTCAGGTCTCCATATCCCATTTCCATGGTATAAACATCAGATTTTCCTCTCCTCTCACCATTTTCGCTTTCTTTCTTCTGTCCCTGCAAATGGGTCACTGCAAAATCTCACTTTCTCTTTCTATGCTCCTCCTTTCCTTTCTTTCCATCTGCTCCGTCGCGCCAGCTGACGACGGAGCAGTCATGGAGAAGCTCAAAGCCGCTATATCTCCGACGCCGACGAACTGGACCACTGCCGGTAACAATGGTTACTGCAGCTGGAGCGATGTCGTTTGCGACTCTAACAGGGTGGTATCCATCAACCTGGCCTCCCGGTCACTCTCCGGAGTTCTCCCCTCCGATCTCAACTCTCTCACTCAGCTCACTTCTCTATCTCTGCAAAGAAACTTCTTCTCCGGTGCTCTGTCCTCTTTCGCCAACCTCTCCTTCCTTCAAACTCTCTATCTTGATAATAACAACTTTACCTCTATCCCGCCCTCTTGCTTTCAGGGTCTAACCAGTTTGCAGACCTTGAGCTTGAGCGATAATATCGATCTAGCGCCTTGGACGATCCCTACTGATCTGGCTCAGTCGTCTTCTTTGGTAAATTTTTACGCCGGAAATGCCAACTTATTTGGTTCTTTGCCTGATTTCTTCGATTCTTTCGACAGCTTACAGAATTTTAGAGTTTCTTATAATAATATTACTGGGTCTCTGCCTCCCTCTCTGGGTCGGTCGCAGATTCGAAATCTCTGGCTAAACAATCAGCTCCTCGGTTTTTCCGGCTCTATCGGCGTGCTTTCTTCGATGACTCAACTATATCAAGCATGGCTTCAGAATAACATGTTCACAGGGGAAATTCCGGACCTTTCGAAGTGCGAGAATTTGTTCGATCTTCAACTACGAGACAATCTTTTGGTGGGGATTGTTCCTCAGTCGTTGATGCAAATTTCGAGCTTGCGAAATGTTTCATTGGCGAATAATAAGCTTCAGGGTCCTTTGCCAGTTTTTGGGTCAGGGGTCACCGTTGATAAAGCCGTTACAAACAGTTTCTGCCTGGAAACTCCAGGGCCGTGCGATTCTCAGGTGACTGCTCTGCTCGAGGTCGCCGGAGCTCTGGGATACCCTCTATCATTAGCAAATAGTTGGGAAGGTAATGATGCTTGCAAAGATTGGAGTTTCATAATCTGCACAAATGGAAGTGTCACTACCATAAATATGGGAAAACAACATTTTGGTGGCACGATTTCTCCGGCGTTTGCTAATATTACATCGTTGAAGAATTTATATCTGGGCGAGAATAATTTGACTGGCTCAATTCCAGAAAGGTTGACTACTTTGCCCGTGCTGCAAGTTCTGGATGTTTCTAATAACAATCTCAGTGGAATTGTACCCAAATTCTCGTCGACTGTGAAATTATCCACTGCAGGAAATCCGTTAATCGGAATAACTTTGAGTCCACCCAGTGGAGGAGATGGTTCCGGATCGAATGATACAACATCTGGTGGTAGCTCCTCTGGATCGTCGAATAGTTCAGTCTCGTCCGGTTTA
Organism: Begonia masoniana; assembly: GCA_022432975.1. Taxonomy (NCBI): domain Eukaryota; kingdom Viridiplantae; phylum Streptophyta; class Magnoliopsida; order Cucurbitales; family Begoniaceae; genus Begonia; species Begonia masoniana. The sequence continues at coordinate 50,751,387 of CM039507.1, read as the reverse complement.
ATAGCTGGTGTAGTCATCGCTGTGGTGATATTTATTGTTGTCTTAGTGTTTGTCTTCTGCAAATGCTACCGGAATAGACAGCGAAAGTTGTTTAGGAAGCCAGAAAATCCTGAAAATGGGAAAGAAACCGCCCAGAACGAAGTGGTTGGTGGTGGGAATGGCTGTGCAAGGGCCCTGCCAAGCGAACTTCATAGCAGAACCAGTAGCGACCCGAGCGATTTGCATCTTTTCGAAGGTGGAAATGTTGCCATTTCGATCCAAGTCCTTAGACAAGTGACTAATAATTTCAGCGAAGACAATATTCTAGGACGGGGAGGATTCGGGGTCGTCTACAAAGGTGAATTACATGACGGGACAAAGATCGCTGTCAAACGAATGCAGTCAATGGCTGTTGGAACAAAAGGGATGAACGAATTTCAAGCCGAAATTGCCGTTCTTACAAAAGTTAGGCATCGACATTTAGTCGCTCTTTTAGGATATTGTATAAACGGAAGCGAGAGACTTCTAGTTTACGAGTATATGCCGCAAGGAACTTTAACTCAACACTTATTTGACCGGAGCGAAAATGGAAACTCGGCTCTAACATGGAAGCAAAGAGTGACAATTGCTTTGGATGTAGGCAGAGGAGTGGAGTATCTCCATAGCTTGGCGCAGCAGAGCTTCATTCATAGAGATTTGAAACCTTCAAATATTCTTCTCGGAGATGATATGAGGGCCAAAGTAGCCGATTTCGGATTGGTTAAACACGCCCCTGATGGAAAGTACTCAATGGAAACGAGATTGGCCGGGACGTTCGGATATCTTGCTCCTGAATATGCAGGTGAATACCGATAAATTTTTTGCGTATATTACGTTTGTTTCCATGAAATATTTCGCTCGTAGTATCACTGATTCTTAAACTTGAGGATGTCGATGATATTAATGCTTCGATAATTCGATGGTGTAATATTTTGTTAGATAGCGTGCATGTTAGAAATTATTATTACACGAGAGCGATTGACATGTGCTAATCATCCATTTTTCATGATTAGTACGATTGTTTCTATGAAATATGTGATGTCATTGGAGGATATCTCTGGTCTTGACACATTTCACACGACATTAATTAATTGGTGCAATATGTTTGTTCATTTATATAATCTTTTAATGTTTCATTTGGAAATATATATTATAAATGCATGAAATTTTCATTGAAACGCTGAATTTTGTTTAACAGCGACTGGAAGAGTGACGACAAAAGTGGATGTGTATGCATTTGGGGTGGTGCTAATGGAGTTGATCACCGGCCGGAGAGCGCTGGACGACACATTGCCGGACGAGAGGTCGCATTTGGTGACTTGGTTCAGAAGGGTCCTCATCAACAAGGACAACATCCGGAAGTCGATAGACGAAACTCTGAACCCAGACGGAGAAACTATGGAGAGTATCTACAAAGTGGCAGAGCTGGCAGGCCATTGCACGGCTCGAGAGCCGTACCAGAGGCCGGATATGGGCCATGCGGTTAATATTCTCGGCCCGCTCGTCGAGCAGTGGAAACCTTCTTTGCAAGAAGAGGAGGAAAGCTATGGGATTGACTTGCATATGAGCCTTCCTCAAGCTCTTCAAAGATGGCAAGCTAATGAAGGTACTTCCACTATGTTTAATGGAAATTCATATTCTCAAACTCAGTCGAGTATCCCGTCGAAACCTTCCGAGTTTGGAGATTCGTTCGATTCGATGGACTGTCGATGATAACGGAACGAAAACACTGAGAAAAGACGTAAAACGAAGAGGAAAATCGGATTGGATCTGATTGTTAGCTGTTCTTCCTCCTTATCTGTCTGTTCTAATCCGACCCTTTTCAGATAATTTGAGCTAATATGTTGTTCTGATTGATTCTTTTAGATCAGAGGGCTGAGATATAGAGAGAGAAACATATTTGTATGATATTCTTTTGTACTGTTTGATTAAAGAAATGATTATTGGTTTTTCAGTTGGGTTTTCTGAGCATTTATTTAATCAATTTGAGATAGCTCTGGCTCTGACCGAATGCTTAGGCAGACCAGGCTGTAAAGTACAAAGAACACAAGATGAGGATCTTTTGTTTTGTCCGCCAGCAAAACATCCACAGCCAAATAAGACTCGTCCAAATGGGTTGGACGTTAGCTGTAATGGACAGAGAAAGTTTGTAGATAAAATTAAAAATAAACATGACTTTATTTTGAGTGAGGCGTTTGATGATTATATAAAAACCACACGTCGGCCTGAGTTTCGACTAGCCTTGAATAAAATTTTTGTCCAAATTCGATCTACCCAATCTTATAACGCAAGATTTGGTCAGGGCAAGGCGAACTTGGACAAGGAGAGATTATAGGTGTCAAACAAACGAACAAAATTTAATCAAAGTTAAAAGAGAAGAGCACGTGGTAAGGTCTCCGATCCCAATTATACCTAGATCAAGTCGAAACGATGTAATAAAATTACGAATCATTCATTGTACGAGTTCTCGATGCGTATTTGTTTTAGGGTTTGAAATTATTTACCGATTAAATTTTAAAATATAATTTATTTTGGTTAGTATGATTACTCGTAATTACGATAGGACATATATAATAATAAAATAAAATAAATAAAGAATAGGGGTAACATGAAGTTGAAATTAAATAATAATTGATCGGGTTGTTTGGATACGTAACTGCACCCAAAATCTGTGTCTAATTCCAATTTGACAAACGATGATCTGTGTCATCTTCTTTTGCTTCTCTTCTCCGCATTCTTCTTCTTTGTCCTCTCTCTTTTTATTATTTTTTTAATTAATTGATTCCACCTTGAAAACATAAATATACGATAAATTAAATTAATAATAAATTGGATATTATATTTCAGTTAATCATAGGGTTAAAATAAAAAATAATTTCATAAATTCTTTTCCACTAAATATGTATTTAAACTGGAGAAATATAGGATTTATTTAGGAGATGAAATTTGATGGTAAAATCATTGCAATTATGACACGTTTCATTAACTTTTATTTATATTTTTTATTAAATATTTGTATTTATAAAATTTAGAAGTTTTTCAAACGAGTAGAAAGGTAATAAATTAATTCTAAAATGAGAAATTTTCCTTTTTTTTTTTATAGATTAATTCTCATTGATCTAATTGACATATATTTAGCTAGTTATAATTTAACATAATTATTATAATATTAAATTATTGATATATAACTCACAAAGAGGCCTAGGTCCAGGTCTGGTGTGACCAAAACCCTGGTCCACCCCACAAAGGGTGGTCCAAGGCACGGCCTCATCATTGAGCGCCGGGGCAACATTTATCTATCAAAGTCTCGCAACACTTTTAAACTATATATATATATATAAATTGGGGTTTGGTTGTGGGTAGGTTTCAGTGGGCATGAAGGCTGAGTTTCCCATGCGAAGAAGCTGTTTCCCCGGGTAGTAAGTCCACCTCCAAATCTCCATTTCTGCCCTGGTAGTGGAGCTGGACCACTGCCTCTTGAGTTGCCCATGACACCCTTTCGAAAATTAAAGTAAATAATATTTCTAATAAATTATAAATAATCAAAATAAAAGACCAATTACGAACTTGCAATGCTTCACTAGGAATGGTCATTTAAGAGTTCGTTTGACCTCGCCGAATTTCAAGTAAAAAAACAATGATAGAAAAATTATCACCAACAAATAATACCCGCATAATAACGATACTTCCATCAATTACGCACGCTCAATTTTGAGCCAGAAAATTTACAAAATTAAAAACAGAAAATTCGCCTGGATGCAAACAATAACCTTATTTGAATTCAAATGTAGATAATGCATGATGCACGAGTGATTATTAAAATATGAAGGAAGAAATAGGTATGAATTATTATTACAACATATCAGGCTTCTGAGGTGGTTTAATTCAATAATTGACAAACAAACTCAGACAACCCAAGCATTTGCTTCTTCTTGTTCACAATCTTTGTATTTACAAGTCAATTTGATCAGCTCTCTCAGTGTTCTTTGTTCTTAGTTCCAGATGGATTCCCTTCATTCCACAGATTTATCTAATTTCTACTGCATACTTCCTCCATATATATAAACTCATTCGAAAGGTAGAAAACAATCAATCGGATCGACGAACAAAACAACTTCCGAAATGGGACTTCTTCCTCCTTTTCTCTTTTCGATCTTTGTTTTTTCAGGTAAATCATGTTTCTCTCTCTTCTCAGTGACTCTCTCTACTGTTTTCCAAATCTCAAGCATTTTTCTAATCTATTTTCAATATTGAGTGAGCCTTTTGGATACTCGCTGGGTAGAATTTAATTAGAAGAATTTGGGAGGAACTCCGTTGCAATAATATTGACTATACACCTCTATAATTCTATACGAGTATGTATTTTTAGGTGATACTACTGAGTAACCGGAGACTTTCATGACTAATGCTGTCAATCACGTAAAAAGGTAGTATGACTTATAAAATAAAGTCAATACAAAAATATATTCCCCTTACTTATTATTTATTCAAAAAAAAAAAAACATTTGAAATCTAATTAACTTAAAAAAAACATTGAAGAGTTAGCAATCTAATATTAACTATGAAACTTAGTTTTGATGATTGAATTTAGCAGGTTGAAGAGGAGTTTGAGCGCACACACACTTTGAAAAATTATTTTATTGGGAATAACTCTATGTTAATTGTTTATAATTGTGATAGCAGAATTTTTTTTTTTAAGATTACAAGTTTTGAAATATCTTGGAAATTGCATAAAATTCATTAATGTTACATTGGGAATTCTTTAATTTTGATTTTATTTTACATCGCTCGAGGACGAGTAATGGTTCAAGTTTGAAGGTATTTGATAACTCTTAAATTAGAGTTATTTTATATTGTTTTTATTTAATAAAACTCGTGTGATTTGAGTGAATATAAAAAGATTTGGATCAAAATTATAGAAATTGTTATAAGTTACTAAGTATGGAAAGATTTTAAGAAATTAATGATTTTTATGCATATTTTCGAATATATATTTAGCACTAATTTAAATCGTTAGTTGTTATCTTTGACTACATTATTATGTAAGAAGAAGATTTCTTTATTTGAATTACTACCAAGAGAGGCCGGAGATCCCACAGAATCAGAAAAGATTTGATTGCATTATTTAAATTATCAAAAGAGAAATAGCAAATATTTGAGAATTTTCTAGATTGAAAGAAGAGATGATGTGGATTAATTAAAAATAAGGAGAAAAATAACAAAAAAAGAGGAGATTTTGGCAATGGAGAAAAGGCGAGAATCAAGGAGATTCAGAGAGAAGACGGGCTAAAAAGGTGGAATATAAAAAACAAAATAAAAAAAAGACTGAAGAGGCAGGAGAAAGGGATAAACGCATAACGACGCATAACGACGCAGAACAAGGAACCAAAAAGAAGAAAAATAAGGGAGACCTACTTGCTGCGGATTGCCGTCAACATTATTCTTCTTCCATACTTTTTATTTTCCTTTTGATGATTAATTTTAATTTAGATTTTATTATTATGATTTTAGGCTAAAGTTTTTATCTTGGTTAGGAGAGAAAATACTCATTATATGTTTTTACTTTGATCTATGGATGTTACGTATTTTTCACCGAACAATCTTTCATGATGCTGATTGTGTAATTCGAATTATGTCGATATTCAGATTTGATGTCACATGTTCCTATTGTATCGATAGGTAGATAGAAATTTTAAGATGCATGAGTGATTAAATAAATTAAAATTGTTGCAAAGTCGCTAACATTAATTTATTTGGCATTGAGAATAGAATTACAAGAAAGTTCAGATTAAATTTTGTCTTTTCAAAGTTGAAAAGAAATTCTGAAACGAATTTAATTAGACAATTCGATAGAACCTTAGAAATTATTAATTCTTGTTGTTCCGTGAAAAATGTTGTAGCATTCTTGTAGTATCGATAGTAAATTGCATGTAATGAGGAAATCAACCCTAATCAAGACTTTTACCATATTTATCTTTTTAATTCATTTCAATTAGAGTCTTTATTAATTCTGAGTAATTTTATTTTATCATTCTTTGCCACTCATCCATTTTCAGTATTCTCATTTTTATTTGTATAAAATTTTATAGCAAATTAGATTTAGTTAAAAATATCCTTGTGTGATCGACTTTTACTTACTTTATTACTTCGTTAGCGATATGTGCACTCGCGTTAAGTGTAGAAAATCACTAACAAGTTTTTGGCGCCGTTGCCGGAGATATTTCTTAATTATTTTATTTTTCTATAATTTTTTATATTCATTTTTTATTTATTTTCTTAAGGTACGTTTTATGCCTGACGAGGACAACAAAGATCTTATTGCACTCGACCCAGAGATTAAACGCACGTTTCGAGAGAGAAGAAGGCAACATCAGCGACCAGTCATTGAAGAAGCTAATATGGATAACCAGAAAGAAAGAGGAGTCATTACGAATCGAATAATTGATGACCGAGATTGACCTATTCAGGACTTCGCCATTCCCACGCTCGACAATATGAATCTCGGTATTGTGAGATCAGAATTAAATGCCACCCGATTCGAGCTTACACCGGTCATGTTTCAGATACTTCAAACCGTTGGACAATTTAATGGCATGGTCACAGACAATCTTCATTGACATCTCAAAGTATTTGGAGAAGTGAACGACTCGTTTCACTTTCCTGGAGTTTTAGCCGAGGCATTAAGGCTCAAACTATTCTCGTATTCTTTAAGAGTTCGAGCACGAGATTGGTTGAACAGCATCCCATCAAATACTATCACTACATGGGGAGATTTAGCCAATAAATTTATTATGAAATATCATCCACTAGTGAGGAACGCCATAACGACGAATTAAATTACAATTTTTCAGCAGAGGAATGGTGAGTCACTTTATGAGGTCTGGGACAGATTCAAGGAATTATTAAGGTAATGCCCTAACTATGTAATACCACATTGGATTCAGCTGGAGACATTTTATAATGGATTAAATGGGCAGACAAGATCTATCATTGATGCTGCAGCAAATGGAACCCTCTTATCAAAATTTTTCAATGAAGCGTATGATTTATTAGAAAGGATGACAGTGAACAGCTACCAATGGCCTTTAGAAAGATTTAACCTTACAAGACAGACACCTGGAGTTTACGATTTGGATGAGGTGTCGACCTCGAATGCAAAGATTGCTACGCTGGAGAATACTATCAAATTGATGAACACACCATCCAGGCTAATAACAAGAGAGGTTTCATGCATTTTTTGTGGAGAGAATCACGATGACAACTCATTCACTACTAACCGAGAATCTGCAAATTATGTGGGGTATAATAGAAACAATAATCTTTTCTCGCAGACATACAATCATGGCTGGAAACAGCATATAAATTTTCAATGGAATTCGCAACAGCAGAATGCTACAGCACCAACCAGACCAGTTGAAAATTACACTCAAGGCTTCTCACAACCAACTCACAATTCCATGCATCAAGAGCAATAAAAAAGTTTCGCCAGAGAATATGTTGCTAAGACAGATGTGATCTTGCAGAACTTGGCCCCATCAATGAAGAATATGGAGACACAAATGAGACAGTTGGCTCAATCATTAAGCACAAGGACTACAAGGCAATTACCAAATGATACAGAAGTGCCGCAAAGACCAGAAAAGGAGCATTGCAAGGCCATAATATTGAGGAATGGAAGAGAACTAGAAATTCCAGAAAAACAACAGAAAGTAGAGAATTTAAAGAAACACGATGAATTGGCTAAACAAGAAGATTTGGGAGAACCATAAAAGAGCAATCCAGAGAATGATGCTGTAGCAACACCGCAGCAACAATAAAGTGAATTGAAAATTCAGAGGCCGCCACCACTATTTTCGCAAAGATTGCAGAGACATAACCAGGACAAGCAATTTCAGAGATTTTTGGACGTTCTTAAACAACTCCATATTAACGTGCCGCTGGTGAAAGCACTTGAACAGATGCCCAACTACACGAAATTCATGAAGGATATTCTATCCAAGAAAAGAAGATTGAGAGAATATGAACTGATGACCATGACTGAAGAGATGAGCTACATCTTGCAGAATAAGATTCCACCGAAACTGAAGGACCCAGGTAGTTTTACCATTCCAGGTAGTTTTTCAAAGACAATTATTCAATTATAGTGCTTAGATTTCTCATAATGTAATTTTTAAGAATGCAATCCATGACTTGAATTTTATAGAGTGCAATATTTGTTATTGTTGGACATGTTTTAGGGGGATTTGGAGAATTCACTTCTAAGATCATCCCACCAACAAATTACAAACTTCAATACTATCAATTGGTGCTTTTATTTATTTCAAAATAATAATAATAAAATTAATTAAACTAGGCAGAATTGAAATGAATTAGGATGACTTTGACGATATTAATTGGGGTCAAGACGTCAAGTCATCTACTTTATAATAAAAAAGACATAAATTTAATAATATCAATGATAGTCAAATGAAATTGAATCAAGTGTAATTTATATTTGATTCTTTCGGGTTATTTAATATTGTTGATCTTCCATCACCGAATTTCAAACTCTGTCAATCACGCGTTAGAGTTCAAAATTGTCGAAATGATCATAAATCAAATTCAAACGTTTTATTAAAAAGAAAACTTGGTATACACGTATTACATTTGAGATATAAATTGACGACAATGTCAAAATAGTTAAAGAGTAGAAGTTTTAATTGTAAAAGAAAAATAAATTCTAGAAAATTAATTTAAATTATAAGTAAACTTATTAATATATTTTTTAATTATTTATAATTTATTTTAATTATTATATTAATTAATTATGATTTTAAAATTAATAATGAAATTTCAATATTTAATTTATTCTAAAAACGTGTTAAAAGAAGTTAATTTCGCCGAAAAAGGCGCAGAGTGGGGAAGACGCAGTTGAAAACTTTGAGAGGAGGAACCAGCTGTCATTTGTGGGCCACCACCCACCCAGCCAACGTGGCTTTGTTCACGTCTGGGACCCCCACACATCCATTTTGTTTCTCTCCTTGCTTCATTTTATTATATAATTTTTAAGTCAATTTATTTCTTATCAAATCCTCTATTTTCGTCATTTAATTTAATTTTTTTTATTGAAATATTGGTTTAGACTTGAAGAAAAAGGGATAACAACTATAACTACTACCAAAATTGCATCTACTTCTTTACACTATCCAATATTTTAATCTCAACTTCAAGTTTAAGTAATTAATACTAACTACCAAATAAAAACCGAAAATGAACCAGAACCAGAATCAGAACCGAAGTCATTGAACCCAGATTCTTTGAGGGATAGATGTTGTTACCGTAAAATTAAAACAAAAAATTCATTAATGTCATTTATTTATTGAGTGTGTGTTAAATCTTAGGGTTTTTTTTTAATAAAAATCTCAAACTATCGGTTTGTTTTAAAAAAAACCTCAAATTTTACTATTCATAAAAAAAAATCTTAACGTTTCGTAAATACGCAGTTTCAACCTCGCAGGGAGGTCAGCAGGCCGTACTCCCCTTTATATAAGCCCCCTCCCCCTCCGCTTAACTCATCCATCTCTCATTTTTCTCCCTCTTGACATGCCAAGGAGGCCCAATACTAGATCACAGTCCAAGGCCCATAAACTACATAGCATTTTTAGTAATGAATTTGCCTTTTCTTTTCATGTCGGAGTTGATCTTGTTGGAGACCTCACTTGGAGCACTTGGAATAATTCATCACTTGGCCAATGGGCATTTGTCTTCCCGGCCCATGGATTGATGTAATTTTTGTTTTGAGCTTATTTGGCAAACTCTAAAATTTTTGTATGGATTATTTATATTTGCATTATGCATTAGATTATGTGATTAGGATTAGATGTATGATGATGGATGATGGGTTGAAGACTTGGCCACCCAAGTAAAGGAGCCTCTCAACACTTATGGATTTTCTACTCAACAAATTGGGCTCAAAGGAAGCCTTAGCCCAAATAAGAGCCCATACTTAAGGTATGAAATTTGCAGGTACAAGTGTTAGTGGCAACAAGGATCAAAAACTTGGCCAAATTTCAGCCGTTGATCAAGGGATGGCTCGGCCTAGACCAGCACCATCGGATCTGGCGCGCGCGGGCTACACCGCTGACCATCATATGGCGCATCGCTGATCTTGATCGTTGGCGCGCGGGCAGCAACAAGAAGCAGCGGGTAGGTGCGCAGGCAGCATCATCAGGCGACGTTGGATGCATGCACACAGATCACAATCAGGGCCGCTAGTGGGCGCGCGCTGGAGCACTCTGGTCCCTTTGATTGGCGTGCATGGGATCGGTCACCTATGCCGTTGATGAGGCGAGCTTCTGCATCAAGCTGTACCGCCCGATTGGCGCGCTGGCAGCACCCTCCAACCAGCTGCGCACGCACGGATACACTCCCTCCTAGCCGCCGATCAAGTTTCATCCAATGACTCACATTCACTCTTCCAATTGCCAAACCCTAATCATCCACCATAGGTTTTTCTATTTAAGCATAGCATTGGTGTGTGTAAAACCATTTTTGCCCATTTTTATAAAATTGCTCTTTCCCTATCCAAGTGTTAGAAGCCCTTCGGGTGTTCCTCAATTTCTATCGAGTGGAGAGGTCCTCCATTGTTCCCCTAGCCCTCGGGTTGCTAGGTGAACTCTTACTCATTCCCTCACATTTGCTCTCTCTAGAGTTTAAGGTTTGAGGAAGAAAACCTAAGCCTACGGTGGTCGTTTTTCTTCGGGAAAACGTGCACCCGAGAGCACACATAAGATAGCTTCCAGGTCCGCCAAGGGTATTCCATCCTTTCTTTCATCTTTCATAATTTCATTGCACTTCATAATCGGCCATCTCTCTTCACACACTCACCTTTATTTCTTGCATTTTCTTCACCTTCAATTCATCCTCTTTCCCACGGTTTGCACACACTTCTTCTCTTCATCTTTTCTTTTATTTTCTTCTATATTTCATGCCCTCATTATGCACACAACTCTCGGCCACAAGTCACACACATTCACCTTGCTTTGTTAGTAGCATTTTCTTCTCATTTCTACACTTTCTTCTCGGCCTTGTACACATCACACACCCGAGCACACCTTGAATATTTTTGTGGGTTTACACGGCCCCTTTTCTAAGGGCCACTGTGTCACCTCAATTCGTATCTCTCACTCTCTTCCTATTTTTTGTATTCCAGCGATATTTTTTTACGTTCAACTGCTAGATACGAAAGTTTTATTTTTACATTGTAATTTTATCAATTACTTCATTGATAAAAAAAAAAAAAGTTCATATAGAATGTGCTAAAACTGATGTTAAATTTTTATAAAGTCTTTATTTTTATTTTTTTTTAGGGTAATTATCGATTTGAACCCTGTACTATACACGTTTTTTCAATTCGGCCCCTGTACTAAAAAAACCGGCAAACCGAACCCTGTTCTTTGATTCTGTTATCAGTTTTGACCTTCTATCAACAATTTCATAAAACCCTCATTGAAAAAACTAACAAACGATATTGGATTCAGTTGAAATTTTTACCACATGTTCACTAACTAATGAGAAGATAATCTGGAAATGTTCATAATTTTTTAACACATGTACTATTTATTGGAATTTTATTTTAGTATTTTATAAAACAATTATAATAAATCATACAAATTTTAGAAAAACACAAAACTTTTTCTATTATCTACCCATGATAGGTTGAACATATAAAAAACTTTTCAAATAAATCAAATATTGTTTGATATTTTTATAAAAATTAATTTATAAAATAAAGAAGAAACTGAGATTAATTTAAAAAAATACCAAAAGATATTGAATGTATTTGAAACTTTTTTTAGATGTTCATCATATTATGGGTAAATAATAGAACAATTTGCTTAATTTTTTAAAACTTGTATGATTTATTATAATATTTTTAAAAATACTAAAATACAATTATAATAAATAGTAGATGTGTTACAAAATCACGAAAATTCTCAAATTATCTTCTCATTAAGTAATGAACATGTGGTAAAAATTTCAACTGAATCTAAAATCGTTTGGTAGTTTTTTCAATGAGGGTTTAATGAAATTGTTGATAGAAGGTCAAAACTGATAACAGAATCAAAGTACAGGGTTCGGTTTGTAGATTTTTTTAGTACAGGGGCCGAATTGAAAAAATGTGTATAGTACAGGGTTCAAATCGATAATTTTCCTTTTTTTATCATTTACTTTACGAAATTTAAAATAATATGGACATTTTAATCAATTAATTTTTTAATAATTTAATATTTTGCTCAATGTAAGCGACCAATTTTTACTCTCTCCAGCGATATTACTCCGCGTTCACAGGCTAGGTATGGAGTTTTATTTTTGGATTTTTAGTAATTTATCTATTATATTGTACTTAATTGGATCTCATCTGTGTAAGTGGCGTTATTGTACTGTGTAAGTAAGTTCTGTTTAGGAGACTGGAATTTAAGTGTACCGTTAGTGACCCTCCAGCAATTCCTGGGAACTTACTTGGAAAAGAAATTCTGTCCAAAGAGATTGTCAATATCAATCTTTCTTGGGAATTATCCTGATCAATATTTTCAACGTTTTAACTTTTATATTTTATTAATTTTATTAATATTTTTTTTATTAGCGACAAAGATGGATTCCAATTCAAGTAGATCGATTGATTTAGACGAGAGATCAACTGGTAATGTCGAAATGGATTGGTATTTGGACAGCACGTCTGCATATGGTGATGTACGAGCATTCAATGACACATGCAAATGAAGAAATATTCGTCTATTCGACCTCCAAAACGTTGAACGATGAGCTTTGAACACCGGTCGGCTCAGATAACGAGGAGGTGAAAAGGAGACCGGTAAAAGAACAAATCTCAATGGGATTTCATTTGGGTAGAAAATATGGTTCTTTAGAGGAACTTAAAGACGAAATACACAAATATTCTTTGGAAAACGGTTATGGTATTAAATTCACTAAAAGTGAAAGGAGTTGACTGACGGCTGAGTGTCAAAATTGATGTGGGTGGTGACTGCATGCTTCGTTGATGCAAGAAGAGCGTACGTTTCAAATAAAGAGATTGACAGACTCTCACAGCTGTTCGAGGCAAGTTGAAAATCGACACGCTTCAGTAAAATGGATAGCGAAACATTACCTGGACAGGTTCAAAAGTCACCATACCTGGGACATCTCATCTATTATCGTCGACATTTCACCCAGTCTTGCCACAAGTGTAACACCCAACTTTACGAGATTTTAATATTGCAATAAATAATGACATTTTATAATTATGTCAAATCAAGTCTGTTTTGCGAGCAGAGAGCGTTATTAGAATCCTAATGATTTATAAGGATTTTAGAATGGGAATTTTGGGAGTTGTAACGCTAGATTACAAGAATTACGTTTCTCGTAATATAGATGACGTTTTAATAAAAATAGTAAACGGGGTCCGTTTTGCGAACGGACAGTTTTAATAAAGACCTAACAATAAGTTGGAAATATTGGTGAAATAAAGAAATTTGGAAAGATCGAATCGTTAGCTAAATAACGAGATAACTAAGAAAATAAATAGAAAAATCATGGAAGGGCGAAATAGTAATTTGCAAAGTCAAATTTAATTAAAAACACAAAAACTCTTCTCCTCTTTCCCATTTACGATTCTCCTCTCCAGAATACCCTCTCTGGCGACTTCCCCCTTTCCACGGCGATCTCCACTTCAACGCCGACGTGTCCTCCACCAATCGACCCGATTTCTTCACATTTTCTCTCCAAATCAACGCTCTAGGTAAGGTTCTGTAGTTTTTGGACTTTGGTATTCGTTTTCTAGGTTTAAAATGATTAGGGTTCGTTTAGGATTTTCGTTAGAAAACGTAATTTAGGGTTTAAAATTGATAGGTTTACCGTAGTTGTGAATATAATGGACGTATTGGGCGTTATTGGACGAAGTTAATCAATTCATTGAGAAATATTAGGGTTGTGGATTTAAGAAGTTTTGGAAAACTCCGTTAATGGAGATTTTGAGGTGTCGAGCGTAAATTGCTCGATAAAATGCTTTAATGAGTTAAATTAGAGTTTTAGGAGATTTCCTTAGTTAAGGTTTAGTTGGTTTGGACGCTTAATGGTTTAAACGTGTTTTAACGACGAATTGTTGTGAATTGCCTTAGGTGAACGACGCTCGTAGACGGAGCTTGAATTTCTACGGACGACAGGTAAGTTCTCGTGACCTACTGTTGCCGATTGGCCTACACCATACGTCAATGCTGCGTTGAGGATTATGAAGTCTTGTTTGTTTAATTGTTTTTGCTGGGTAGTTAGGATTAGTTGCTTCGATAATTATGCTTTTGCTTTTATTGTCTTGATGGTATATATGTTGTATGTTTATGTTACGCACGTGTTCATGCATCATGGTTTTCAAACAAGCATAGAAAAATGAATAGCAAAAAGGTAGGAAATTGTCACGACCCTAACACTGTACCCAAAAATTTCCCATACTATTTTTTTTTTGAACTTAAAACTTTTTATCTTACGTTTGAGCGGAAATAAAACTTTAAAATCGGGATCGGCATTGAAACTACAATCGTTGAAGTCTAAGTTGTTAAACCATTTAAATTAAATTTAAAACAATTTAAATAAAACTATTAAAATTAAATGAAAACAATCGGCAGAGGAGAAGGGGGCAAAAACGGCAAAAGCCGTGTAAAACATTGTGGCGATCAATCGCCCAAAGCAGGCGATCGATCGCCTGTCGACAAAATGGAGGGGCGAACGTTCGCCCCTCGCTTTAGCGAACGATCGCCCTTCGGCGTTCGTTATTTCCGCCAGCGATCGCCTCCTAGGCGATCCATGATCGCGCCCTGACCAAGTTCTGGCGATCGATCGCCCGTTTGTGGCGATCGATTGCCACCAGCTCTGGATTTCTTTCAGAACATGGCGTCTCTTGGGCGATCGATCCCCACCCTTGGGCGATCGATCGCCACCTTCTTTGCCTCCTCACTTCTTCTTTCTCTTCTTTTTCTCCTCGCAACCTTATACCCATAACCTACAACACTTCTAATTTCACCCACAACTATCAACATACATACATATGTTTTCCACCATACAATTAACATAAACTTGCCTAACGTTCATACGTTCTCCTTAACCTCATCTAAAACCAACTCAAAATGTATTTAAAACGAAGTACATTTTCTTGAAAACGAACTGCGTGGATATGTTTAAAACCTAAACAAATCCTCCTGTTTTGAAATCAACAACAGATTATAAAATCAATTTTCAAAACATTTCAAAACATTAATACATAAACCTATCCAGATCCAACAACCTAAAATGTATCTATCTATACAATAAATCTGTCTAATTCACCATTAGCCCAAAATATCACCAAAACATCTAACCATGAGTCCCACAGGTCAAAATGAGCCTCGACTGCGCCAACGCACTCCCGCGACCATCCTCCGTCAACTGCATCACTCCTCGGGTGGAGGAATCTCGTCCTCACCTATGTCGAAGTCACCTACACCATACAGACACCTATGAGATAAAAATCTCAGCAAGTTCTAATAAATGTAAATGCATGCTATGCATATGAGTTCAGAAATCATGCAGCATTTTCTTTATCTTTACTCTGTGGGTGTCAACGAGATCTCAGCCTCCTAACCGGAGAGAGCACATCCAGCGGTCGGACTACTCTTTCCAACTAGACCGGGGGGGGGGGGGTACACACTTACAACATGTACAGCCGTGCCTGAGCCCCATCTCACATGACTTGTAACTGTATAACTGTATGAGTATGCAATAGATGTGGTATTGTGACAAACCCGTAATCGGTCTCCACAATAGGTCGTGCCCCTCTCCAGGCCACATCGCCATTTTCTTTAAAACATCATGTGGAAATTCATTTTCTATGTTCTTTTAAAACACGTAATGCGTGAACAGTTCAATACGACAGAAAGTAAACATACATGATTCGTACCATCGAGACAATAAAGCATTTAAAAGCATAACCTATACAGAACTAATCCAAACTACCCAACCAAAACAATTAAAACATACGCGTCACCAAAACTCCTCGAGACGACTTCGACGTACGGTGTAGGCCAATTGGCCAGAGAAAATCACGAGAACTTACCTCGTGTCCAAAGCAGCTCAAGCTCCGTCCACGAGCGTTGTTTGTCTGAAGCAAAACACAACGATTATCAATACCACGCGTTTAAAATAAGGAAATTTCTTAAAGTTTTATCTTAACTAGTCGAAGTATTTAAACAACGATTAACGCTCGATAGTTTAAAATCACAATTAACGAGTTTTTCCTAAAAACCCGAAAGTCCTTCAATTTTAACGTTTCTCACAAATCACTCTAACTTTGTCCAATAACGTTCAATACGTCCTTCATATCATCAATCACAATAAACCTATTAATTTTGGACCTTAAATCATATTTTCAACGATAATCTAAACGAAACCCTAATAGTTTAAACTCCGTAAAAACTGAAATAAACTTTCCTAAAACTATAGAATCGTACCTAGGATTGCGAGAGGAGGAGAAAGCACGAAGGAAATGGAACGATCGGAGCACAAACTGGTCGTCGGAGTGAAACGGCCGTGAGGAGGAAGAAATCGTCGTGGGAGGAGGGAGAGGAAAATGCTCTCTGGAAATCACGCAGGAAGAAAATGAAGAAGAAAGAAAGTTTGTGTTATTTTATAAATTTAGTTTGACAAATTACCATTTTGCCCTTCTTTAGATTTTTATAATTGCTTCGTCCATCGTTTCGTGAATCGGCTAACTAATCGGTCTCTTCAAATTTTCTTATTTCACCAATAAGTCCAACTTATTATTTGGGATTTATTAAAACTTTCTGTTCGCAATTCGGACCTTGTTTACTATTTTTACTAAAACGTCCTTTATATTACGAGAAACTTAATTACTCGAAATATAGCGTTATTACTCCGAAAATTCTCGTAAATTCCTTAAAATTCCCATTAACCATTAGGACCATATTAACATTTTCTTTTCATAAAACGAGCTTGATTCGACATATTTATAAAAAATACCATCAAATATTATAATAATAATATCCCGTAAAGCCGGGTATTACAGAAATGAATAGCGAAAAGGTAGGAGCGTATGTGAAAAGGAAATGAATAGCGAAAAGGTAGGAAATGAATAGCGAAAAGGTAAGAAATGAATAGCGAAAAGGTAAGAAATGAATAGCGAAAAGGTAAGACGATTGCATAGTTTTACGAACATCATATGCATAGCACGCATTTTCATTTACGAAACTTGCTGAGCCTTTAGCTCATAGTGTGTCTGTATGGTGTAGGTGATTTTGAGACAGGTGAGGACGACGTTCCTCCTCCTGAAGCATGAGTCCAGTTGAAGAAGAATGATCGCGGGAGTGTGCTAGCGCAGTCGAGGCGTTTCATGACCCGTGGGGACGTATGTAGGTATTTTAGGGTTGTTTTGAGTAGAAAATGTGTAAGGAAAATATTTGTACAGTTAGAAACATTTTAGGATGTTTGGATCTGGATTAGTTGATAGATTGATGTTTAGACTTTTGGTAAAAACTGTTTATAAAACGTTTTGATGATTTTGAAGTTTTAATGGAGCGTTTGGGTTATTGAACTTCGTATGGATTTTATTTAGTTTTTAAACGGATTCTTGAGTTCATTTTCGTGAAAACGTATTTCGTGTTAAATGCGTCTCGAGTCCGTTTTGAGAGAGATTATGGAGGACGTAGGTGTATCGGGTGATTTGATGTCAAATTGTATTGTGAAGGTGTATGTGGTGTTAGAGGTAATTGAGGAAGAAATTGGATGTATAGGTGTGTGTATATGCAGGGGAGGAACGAAAGAAAAGTGAGGGAAGCAATGCAAGTTCGCTGGAAAATCAATTTCCAGAGGACTTGGCGATCGATCGCCTATTTTGGGCGATCGATCGCCAAAGGGTCGCCACTCACTGGAAAAAATCCAGAGAGTGTGGCGATCGATCGCCACTAATGTTTTTCCATCAGGCGATCGATCGCCTGTTTTGGGCGATCGATCGCCCATGATTTTCACGGGACAATTTTCCCTTCTGCCCTTTTGTTCTCTGCCGATTGTTTTAACTTTTAATTATGTTTTCTTTTAATTGTTTTGAGGTTTTATTAAGTGGTTTTCAAAATAGATTCGAACCTTCTTAACAATTTAGTTTCCGATTTAAATTCCGCTTAAACGAAATTAAATTTATTTAGTATTTAAGGGTAAAAAAAAATAATACGGGTAAATAAGGGTACAGTATTAGGGTCGCTACAACAAGAGCAATAAGCATAGCTCGAACCCTCAACGAAGGGAAGTGCGACGAACAGTACGGGAAACTGTGGTAGTACGCAGCCAAAATATTTAGATCAAATCCGGGCAGAACAGTAAAAATTTATGGAAACCTAGTGGGCCCTTATTCATTGGGATTCCAAAGATTCTATATGTGCATGGCTGCTTGCAAGACTGGGTTGCTGGAGTGTGGGAGACCCGTTATTTACTTGGATGGCTATCATCTAAAATGGTCGTGTGCCGGCCAACTACTTACAGCCGTCAGTACTGATGTTAACGATAGAATCTACCCCGTTGCTGTTGCCGATGTCGAATCTTAGTGTGCGGACTCGTGGACGTGATTTTTGCTAATATTAAAGCAAGACCTCAACACTGAATCGGGCCACGGTTGGACACTTGTTTCAGATCGACAAAAGGTATGATGCATTTCTATATGTTATTTCAAATTTTGTTGCGTTGTGGGTGTAATATTATTTTATTGACGCTGTTGTTCGTGCAAATATTAGGGGTTACAGAGAGCTGTTCGAGAACAATTGAAATAAGCTGAACATTGCTTCGACCTCCGGCATATGTATGCGAATTTTAAAAACTATTTTCGGGGCAAAACAAACAGAGATGCGATGTGGAATGTGGTTAGGGCACCCACGGAGCCCCATTTCGAGCATGAAATGCAGAAAATTATATCGGCTAAGTCCGGAAGCCCACGAATGGCTTTGACCAGAAGAGCCGAAATATTGGGCTAGTTATACTTTCTTTTCGAATTCCAAGTGCAAACTGGGATTGAATGATTTGTGCGAGTCATTCAATGCACTTCTTTTGCCAGTCAGGGACAAACCGATCCTGACCATGTTTGAGATTATCTGAAAGTGCTTGATGACTCGCATCGTGAAGAAATATGAGAGGCTGGCCTATTCAAACGACATCATGTGTCTTAAGATAAAGACAAAACTTGAGAAGCTAAAAAGTACATCTGACATGCAACATTTACAGGAGCTACACGATTTCAAGTCAGCAATGGATACGAACAATTCATTGTCGACATGAGTTTAGGTGTGTGAAACTGCACCAGGTGGGAGTTTACAGGATTCCCGTGTGTCCATTCCATTCTTTGCATGTACTGGATGAGAGTTGCGCCGAAAGACTACGTGAATCAATGCTATCATACGACAAAATACCTGCAATTGTACTCATACTATATTAGTCTCATCAGCGACCAAATAGTGGCCGCTCGTAGAAGGTATGAACGAAATCCTCCTGTCAAAATGAAAGCGTCAACCGTGCGTTGTCGTATATGTCGGCAACAGGGGAATAATACTCGCACTTGTCTTAACCGGGATCAACTTCAAACGTTGCTTCGCATGACACATTCATGAGTTTCAACACATTTGACGGGATGCGAGAATCTTCGACACGCGGACGTGGCAGAAATTTGTAAATTTTTTTAATATACCATTTATAATTTTTTTATTTATTCATTCTTTAATTATTCTTTTATTCATTAAGTATTAATTCACTTAAATAAGAGTTTTTTTTTTTAATTTATGCAAGTATTTAAATTATTTATTTCTAAAATGTGATTGAAATTGTAATTATTTATTTAATTTTAGTATTCACGAAATGTACATCATAAAACTAAACTAAACTACGCTCGTGTGTCATCATATTCGTCGAGGCTAAGGTGCCCCATCCAATTCTTGACATAAATTTTTGTTGTTTGTATCTAAATTATAAAAATATTGACATTTTACTTTATTTTTATTTACTTTAATATTTGTATATTTTAACAATTTTTTCTATATTAGCAACGACGATGGATTCCGATTCAAGTAGATCAGCTGATGTAGACGAGAGATCAACTGGTGATGCAATGAGTTTCTTTTTGGGTAGACAATATAGTTCTTTAAAACAAATTAAAGATGAAATATGCGAATATTCTATGAAAAATAGTTATGCTATAAAATTCTCTAAAAGTGAAACCAGGCGACTGACGGCTGAGTGTGGAAATGGATGTGGACGGCGACTGCATGCTTCAAAGAAGCAAAACGAGCATACCTTTCAAATAAAGAGTTTGATCGACTCTCACAGCTGTTCGAGGATAGTTTAGAATCGACACGCTTCAGTAATTTCTAATATTCTATAATTATTAATTTTTTTTTAGATTTGGACCGATTACTAGCAAACTTTGTGGTATTTGTTTAAAATGCCGATAGTTTGAAGTTTTTAAAAAACTAAATTGTAAAACATATATAAATTCATATTTAATTAAATTTAAAGTACATAAAATTTACATACAACAACTAACATAACTACGTCGGAGGGGCATCATTGTCTTCGTCCGTGCCGTTGTTCGCCATCCAAGTCTGGACCCTCTCGTTTATCTCTTTATAGGACTCATCGAGATAATGTTGTTTCTGCGTCAACTCTCTCTGAGAAGCGATCACTCCACGCTGTCCTACGAGGAGTTCATCCACTCTTCCTATGAGTTGCTGGATGTCTCGTTGCTAGCTCTGCTATATCTCCAGCACTTGCTGCAGATGTTGATGATGTGTCTGCTGCATCTCATACATCTGCTGCTGTTGCTGGTAGTGTTGTTGGTGGTGTGTTTAGTGCATATCATACATCTGCTGTTGATGCGTCTGTTGCATCTAATATAGCTGTTGCAGATACTATCTCGTGTCTCATCTGCTTCTCTCATCCTCTTGGGGGGCTAATGACGGCAATATGGTCTCATCCATCGGCACTGCTCGAAAGGTGGATGCCCCCTGATTTCTTTTCAGCACCCAGGCGCCATCGACTTTGACGATGCCCATCCGTATCAACTGGGTTATGTCAAATACGTCGGTGGATCTACGGGGTATTATCTGCTCTCCAAGTGCTAGGTGCATCCCAGCTCGCACGATGATCTTCAGAATCAGTGCCCCGTATGAGAGATTCGTCCTGGGTGCCCGGCCGATGATAACTCTTAAATTAGAGTTATTTTATACAGTAATTAGTTGAACGAACTTATATGAATTGAGTGAATGCAAGAAGAAATTGGTAGGAATTTACTACAATTGCTATATAATGCTGCAGCATCAGTGCCTTCATTTAATTTAATATATTTCATACAGATTATCTATTAAAAGCAGATTTTTTTCCGTAA
Source organism: Begonia masoniana (assembly GCA_022432975.1). NCBI lineage: Eukaryota > Viridiplantae > Streptophyta > Magnoliopsida > Cucurbitales > Begoniaceae > Begonia > Begonia masoniana. The sequence continues at coordinate 50,729,930 of CM039507.1, read as the reverse complement.
TTCGAATTTTATATTTTCTTATTTGAATGCAATTTTAATAGTGGGAAAATCAAATTCAAAGGCTGAAGATTATAGTGAGAGAGAAAGCAAATCAAGGAAATGATTGTAACAAAAAATAAAGGATTTAAATCAAGAAACCGTGGCTGTAAATTGATTCAAATTATGAAGAGAGAGAGAGACGGGAGGCTACAATCAAGGAAAAGCAAACAACTTAGAGATTCCCTGGAGAGGAGATTCTGAAAGCAGTAGGCAAATGGACGACAGAGCAGAAGTGGACGATTGACAGATAATGGACGATAAATGCAAATGGACGACAACTTCGGACGACTTGGAGAACTGGGAAAACAGATAACAATGGACGATAGAGAGAGTGGACAACTGGGAGAAGTGGATGATAGAGAGAGTGGACGACTTGAAAAAGTGGCAGAAGCTGAAATGACAATCTAAAAAGAAGCACTAAAAGACAAAAAGGGAGCACTAAAAGACAAAAACTCACGAACAAGTCACGGACTTGGTTGGGAAAAACAGAAAATGGACGGCAAATGAAAACGGACGACTTAGAAGAGTGGACGACAAACGAAAGCAAATCAAGAAGATTCTATCAAATTAATAAGTCGTTAATCAAGGGAACTCCGAAGGAGAGAGAATGAGAAAAGAGAAATTTAATTCCCTCTAGGAGAGAAGGTGTTCATTGATATCTTTTACTCTGCTGAACGAGGAGACCTTAGAGGGCAGCGACTGAAGACCAGGACGAGAACAACATTCTTCTTCTTCTCCTCTGCTATTTTTTATGTTGTTTTATGAATATTTTTTCTTTTGGGTTTTATTTTATTATGTATAGTAGCTAAACTCATTATTTGGTTAGGACGATAGTATTCGTTACGTATTTTGCTACAATCTCGGTTTGCTAATGCATTTATTGGAACAATATTTTGTGATATTCCTTGTCTAATTCAATTTATATCGATAGATAGATTGATGCTTCATATTTATATTATATCGACGGGTACATATAAATGTTAAGATGCACGAATGATTAATTAGATTAATTTGTTGTAAAGTAGTTAACGTTAATTCAATTGGCGTTAAGAATAGGGTTTATAGAAATTCAATGTTAGTTACCTTCTTTCAAAGTCAAGAGAAATTCTAAATTGGATTTACATAGAAAATTCGAACGAAACCTATAAATATTTTTATGGGTAATTATCGATTTCAACGCCCCTGTGATAACTCTTAAATTAGAGTTATTTTATATGGTATTTAATTGATAGAACTTGTATGATTTGAGTGATTGCAAGAATAAATTAGTATTAATTTACTGAAATTGCTATGTATTGCTGCAGCATTAGTGCTTTGATGAAATTTAATATATTTTATGCAGATTATCTATTAAAAGCATATTTTTTCCACTTAATTTGAATTTTATATTTTTATATTTGAATGTAATTTTATTAGAGGGAAAATCAAAGTCAAAAGCTGGAGATTATGGAGGGAGAAAATCAAGTAAATTGAGGAAATTAGTTGCTGATTATGGAAAGAGAAAATGCTGAAATTATGGAGGATTAAAACAAATTAATTTGGAATTAAGCTGGGCAGCGGTTGATTCAAATGAAATTGGGCAGCGGATGATTTAACAAGAATGGGCAGCGGAAGAAGCATAAAACAAAGCAATGGTAGAATTAAAAAAGCTGGGCAGCGGAAGAAAGCTAAAACAAAGCAATAAAAGAAGGAAACAAAGAGCGGTCAGCGGAAGAAGGTATAAAGGGGCAGCACAAAAAGACAAAACTGGGGCAGCGGTAGAAAGAAAGTAGGGCAGCGGAAGAAGACTTACAAGGGCAGCACTAAAAGACAAAACAGAATGGAGAGAGAGAAGGTACACGCAGAACAAGAACAAAAGAAAAGGCAAAAATCAAGGAAAGAAAAAAAAAAATAATAAAAGTGAATTTGGAGAGAGAAAGGTGAGATACACCGCAAAAGGAGAATCCATGAATGAGAATAAAAAAGAGATTTTTGCTGGAAAGAAGTGTTCTGGAGAGGGAGCTCCAGAGGAGGAAGACGACGTTCCTCTGATTTTCTTCTTCTTCTTTTATTTTATTATTTTTATGTTATTGTTTTTAGTTTTATTTTAATATGTCGAGTAGCTAAACTAATCTTGGTTAGGACGATAGTACTCATTACGATTTTTGCTACGATCTCGGTTTTGTTATGCAATTTTCTATTGAACAATTATTTGTAATGTTTATTGCTAAGTCAAATCGTATCGATAGATAGGTTGACGATTCATGTTTATATTGTATCGATAGATAGATATAAATTTTAGATGCACGAATAATTAATCGAATTAAATTGTTACAAGGTAGTTAACATTAATTTGATTGGCGATAAGAATAGCACATATCGAAAATTCAATATTAGTTACATTCTTTCAAGGTAGAAAGAAATTCTAATTTGAATTTACCTAGGCAATTTGAAAGAATCCTAGAAAATATTTTTATTCTTGCTGTTTTTTAGATAATGTTGCAGAGCATTACCAGAGCATTAGTAGCAGAATCATCGTAACGAAGAAAATCGATCCTAGCCAAGGCTTTCTTTTATCGTTTTTATCTCTTTTATTCTGATTTACTTTGTTACATTGTCATTCTAATTTTATTTCGAATTATTTTCATTTATCATCTAATATTTTTATAAGATTTTTATAGCGATTAATTCAATTAACAATATCCTCGTGGGATCGATACTTTACTTACTCTATTACTTCGTTAGCGACACGTGCACTTGCGTGTAAAGGTGTAAAATCACTAACACCATGTACCAAAAAAACCGGCAAACCGAACCATGTACTTTGATTATGTTATCAGTTTTGACCTTATATCAATAATTTCATTAAATCATCATTGAAAAAACTATCAAAAGATCTTAGATTCAGTTGAAATGTTTACCACATGTTCATTACTTAATGAGAAGATAATATGAGAATTTTTGTGATTTTTTAAAATATCTACGATTTATTGTAATTTTATTTTATTATTTTTAAAACATATTATAATAAATCATACAAGTTTTAAAAAATTACTTAAATTTTTCTATTATCTATCTATAATATGGTGATCATCCGGAAAAAGTTTCAAATAAATCCAATATCGTTTGGTATTTGTTTAAATTAATCTCAGTTTCTTCTTTACTTTATAAATTAATTTTTTTAAAAATACCAAACAATATTTAATTTATTTGAAAACTTTTTCACATGTTCAACCTATCATGGGTAGATAATAGCAAAAGTTTCGTGATTTTCTAAAATTTGTATGATTTATTATAATATTTTTATAAAATACTAAAATAAAATTTCAATAAATCGTACATATGTTAAAAAATTACGAAAATTTTCAGATTATCTTCTCATTAAGTAGTGAACATGTGGTAAACATTTCAACTGAATCCAAGATCGTTTGTTAATTTTTTTCAATGAAGGTTTAATGAAATTGTTGATAGAATGTCAAAACTGATAACAGAATCAAAGTACAGGGTTCGGTTTGCCGGTTTTTTTAGTACAGGGGCCGAATTGAAAAAACGTGTATATTACAGGATTCAAATCGATAATTACCCTATTTTTATTCTTGCTGTTCATGGATAATGTTGCAGCACTCTACAGTATCAGTAGTAAAATACAAGTAATGAAGAAATCGATCCTAGCCAAAGCTTTCATTTATCGTTTTTATCTCTTTTATTCTGATTTACTTTGTTACATTGTCATTCTAATTTTATTTCGAATTATTTTCATTTATCATCTAATATTTTTATAAGATTTTTATAGCGATTAATTCAATTAACAATATCCTCGTGGGATCGATACTTTACTTACTCTATTACTTCGTTAGCGACACGTGCACTTGCGTGTAAAGGTGTAAAATCACTAACACCATGTACCAAAAAAACCGGCAAACCGAACCATGTACTTTGATTATGTTATCAGTTTTGACCTTATATCAATAATTTCATTAAATCATCATTGAAAAAACTATCAAAAGATCTTAGATTCAGTTGAAATGTTACCACATGTTCATTACTTAATGAGAAGATAATATGAGAATTTTTGTGATTTTTTAAAATATCTACGATTTATTGTAATTTTATTTTATTATTTTTAAAACATATTATAATAAATCATACAAGTTTTAAAAAATTACTTAAATTTTTCTATTATCTATCTATAATATGGTGATCATCCGGAAAAAGTTTCAAATAAATCCAATATCGTTTGGTATTTGTTTAAATTAATCTCAGTTTCTTCTTTACTTTATAAATTAATTTTTTTAAAAATACCAAACAATATTTAATTTATTTGAAAACTTTTTCACATGTTCAACCTATCATGGGTAGATAATAGCAAAAGTTTCGTGATTTTCTAAAATTTGTATGATTTATTATAATATTTTTATAAAATACTAAAATAAAATTTCAATAAATCGTACATATGTTAAAAAATTACGAAAATTTTCAGATTATCTTCTCATTAAGTAGTGAACATGTGGTAAACATTTCAACTGAATCCAAGATCGTTTGTTAATTTTTTTCAATGAAGGTTTAATGAAATTGTTGATAGAATGTCAAAACTGATAACAGAATCAAAGTACAGGGTTCGGTTTGCCGGTTTTTTTAGTACAGGGGCCGAATTGAAAAAACGTGTATATTACAGGATTCAAATCGATAATTACCCTATTTTTATTCTTGCTGTTCATGGATAATGTTGCAGCACTCTACAGTATCAGTAGTAAAATACAAGTAATGAAGAAATCGATCCTAGCCAAAGCTTTCATTTATTGATTTTATCTCGTTTATCCTGCCTTCTTCTGTTGCACCGTCATTCGGATTTTATTTCTAATTATTTTCATTTATCATTTTAATATTTTTATAAGATTTTTATAGCAATTAACTCAATTAAGAATATCCTCGTAGGATCGATATTTTTACTACTTGAAGCGATACGCGCACTTGCGTAAAAGTGTAGAAAATCACTAACACCTGACCTCATGCATGTGATTTAAAATCAAGAAAACATGGTCAAAAGGTTTCCTGTTGCACAATTTCTCCATGACATAGAGGTTCATGCAAATCACGTGATTTCGATGTCCCTCTCGCGGCAGAAGGGTGTGGGCGAGCATGTTTCGAAGAACCCAACCTCTAACATTCAACTCGTTAACTCGTGGCTTCACGAACGCCCCAATGTTAGAATTGCAGTTAATTTGTCGTAGGAATCTACTCCCTCGGGCAATGTAAAAAAAAGGCAGTCTTGGGAAGCATGGTAATATCGCTCCGCCCCTTCTATGTCAAACCTCATGACTTCATTCACTTGCTCTGCCCGTATCATAAATTCCTTACTAAGAATGTAAGTCCTCAAACCACTTAAAACTCCATCTATCCCGGACGCTCTCAGGTTCGCGTAGAACAAGCGAACTATTCTCTCGGGCGTATCGTCTGTCAATGCATTGATCCCGCTTAGGCCGATGTTCTCTAACATCTCTTTGATAACCAACGACTCCAAACCTCTAAAGTCTATATTCATGCAAAAGTTTATTGAACGTTTTCGCATATCTTGCTCAAATTTTCTCTAGCAATCTTCATTTAAAAATTCCATAACAAGATCCTGTCAAGTTCACATACAACTAAAATTTCATAAGTTATTCAAATATTATGACATTCTAAATAAAATGCTTTCATTGACTAAATAAAAAAACTTTTAAGATATTATATTTTCTTAGTATATCTTATCGTCATTTCTTTTAATATATTTTATTTTCTATAATATTATTTTATAAATTCCTTGAACGATGTCGTATCGGAAGATCCATCAATGTGATTGAGTAGTCCACTCTTAAAAGAGTATAGCACTCAATCATATTAATGGATCTTTCGAAGTTTCGATACATCATTCAAGGAATCTATAAAATAATATTATAAAAAATAAAATATATTAAAAGAAATGACGATAAAATATACTAAGAAAATATAATATCTTAAAAGTTTTTTTTTTCTGCATAATGATTATATAAGTGAGAAAAACGTAAGAAAAATATACCTATCATGTTCGTCGCAAATTAATTATATTTGACATTCTATAAAAGTATTTAAATCAAAAAGTTAAAATGTGGAGAGTACTGATCAGAATAATTCCCATGAAATACTATACTAGACAATCTCCTAGACAGAATTACCTTTCCAAGTAAGTTCCCAGGAAAGGCTGGAGGGGTCCGGTCCCACTTAAAACTCAGTCTCCTAGACAGAACTCACTTACACAGTACGATTACACCACTTAATTCGTGGTAGGATAAATAATAACTGATGCAATCCAATTATTTATGGTATAATAGATAAATATCTAGTAAATGATAAAATAGAAAAAACCTTCGTACCTGGCAGGTAAACGCAGAGAAATATTGTTGGAGAAGGAAAATAGTCGTCGATAATTGAAAAAAAAGTATTAGAAATATTTAAATAAATAAATATAAATTAAAATATTCATACTTTCAGAATTTTGATAGAAACTTTTAAAATAAAAATACAATGAATAAAAAATACATCATAAAAAATTTAATCTTGGTTTAACACCTTGTATATGAGTTTTTTTTTAAATGTCTAAAGTAAATGATAAAAAAAACCCTTCGTACCTAGTATGTGAACGCGGAGAAATATCGTCGAAATAAGAAACGAGAGAGAGAATGGAAGTTTGGTGTGATTTGTTAAAGCCGATCTCTCGGCTTTAAATAGGGGAATAGAGTACGGTCGGTCCAGCTGGCCCGACCGTACACCACGGGGAAGAACCCGTGACAAAAGTCACGGGTTTCGTCCTCTAGTGGGGTGAGTACGACCGGTCCAGTTGGACCGGCCGTACTCTCCCCTAAAAAAACAAAACCCGTGACTTTTGTCACGGGTTTTAACGAGGAGAAGACTGTCCTCTAATGGGGTGAGTATGGCCGGTCCAACTCCTCGTTAAAACCCGTGACTTTTGCCACCGGTTTTAACAAGGAGAGGACTACCGGTTCAACTGAACCGACTGTACTCTCTTCAAAAAAATTGCAAACAATTTGTAAAATGAGGACAGTACGGCTGGTCCAGCTGCACCGGTCGTACTTGGTTGAAGAGGACGGCCTCCTGGCCCCTCTCTGCGAGGTTGAAATTGCGTATTTACAAAACGTTAAGGTTTTTTTCGATGAATAGTAAAGTTTGAGTTTTTTTTTAAAAAAAAAAATCGATAGTTTGAGATTTTAATTAAAAAAACCTTAAATATTATTATAAATATTTAAAATTTATAATAATTACACTATTAAAATTGTACGTATAATTACTCGTAATATTAATATAGTTTAGGGGACGACCGTAACCAGAGCTTCTGTACAATAGCTATCAATTTAGAAAACACGGCAGCGTTTCCCTACAGACAGCCTCTCCAGTCTCAGGTCTCCATATCCCATTTCCATGGTATAAACATCAGATTTTCCTCTCCTCTCACCATTTTCTCTTTCTTTCTTCTCTCCCTGCAAATGGGTCACTGCAAAATCTCACTTTCTCTTTCTATGCTCCTCCTTTCCTTTCTTTGCATCTGCTCCGTCGCGCCAGCCGACGACGGAGCAGTCATGGAGAAGCTCAAAGCCGCTATATCTCCGACGCCGAAGAACTGGACCACTGCCGGTAACAATGGTTACTGCAGCTGGAGCGATGTCGTTTGCGACTCTAACAGGGTGGTATCCATCAACCTGGCCTCCCGGTCACTCTCCGGAGTTCTCCCCTCCGATCTCAACTCTCTCACTCAGCTCACTTCTCTCTCTCTACAAAGAAACTTCTTCTCCGGTGCTCTGTCCTCTTTCGCCAACCTCTCCTTCCTTCAAACTCTCTATCTTGATAATAACCGCTTTACCTCTATCCCGCCCTCTTGCTTTCAGGGTCTAACCAGTTTGCAGACCTTGAGCTTGAGCGATAATATCGATCTAGCGCCTTGGACGATCCCTACTGATCTGGCTCAGTCGTCTTCTTTGGTAAATTTTTACGCCGGAAATGCCAGCTTATTTGGTTCTTTGCCTGATTTCTTCGATTCTTTCGACAGCTTACAGAATTTTAGAGTTTCTTATAATAATATTACTGGGTCTCTGCCTCCCTCTCTGGGTCGGTCGCAGATTCGAAATCTCTGGCTAAACAATCAGCTCTCGGTTTTTCCGGCTCTATCGGCGTGCTTTCTTCGATGACTCAACTATATCAAGCATGGCTTCAGAATAACAAGTTCACAGGGGAAATTCCGGACCTTTCGAAGTGCGAGAATTTGTTCGATCTTCAACTACGAGGCAATGTTTTAGTGGGGATTGTTCCTCAGTCGTTGATGCAAATTTCGAGCTTGCGAAATGTTTCATTGGCGAATAATAAGCTTCAGGGTCCTTTGCCAGTTTTTGGGTCAGTGGTCACCGTTGATAAAGCCGGTACAAACAGTTTCTGCCTGGAAACTCCAGGGCCGTGCGATTCTCAGGTGACTGCTCTGCTCGAGGTCGCCGGAGCTCTGGGATACCCTCTATCACTAGCAAATAGTTGGGAAGGTAATGATGCTTGCAAAGATTGGAGTTTCATAATCTGCACAAATGGAAGTGTCACTACCGTAAATATGGGAAAACAACATTTTGGTGGCACGATTTCTCCGGCGTTTGCTAATATTACATCGTTGAAGAATTTATATCTGGGCGAGAATAATTTGACTGGCTCAATTCCAGAAAGCTTGACTACTTTGCCCGTGCTTCAAGTTCTGGATGTTTCTAATAACAATCTCAGTGGAATTGTACCCGAATTCTCGTCGACTGTGAAATTATCCACTGCAGGAAATCCGTTAATCGGAATAACTTTGAGTCCACCCAGTGGAGGAGATGGTTCCGGATCGAATGATACAACATCTGGTGGTAGCTCCTCTGGATCGTCGAATAGTTCAGTCTCGTCCGGTATAATAGCTGGTGTAGTCATCGCTGTGGTGATATTTATTGTTGTCTTAGTGTTTGTCTTCTGCAAATGCTACCGGAAAAGACAGCGAAAGTTGTTTAGGAAGCCAGAAAATCCTGAAAATGGGAAAGAAACCGCCCAGAACGAAGTGGTTGGTGGTGGGAATGGCTATGCAAGGGCCCTGCCGAGCGAACTTCGCAGCAGAACCAGTAGCGACCCGAGCGATTTGCATCTTTTCGAAGGTGGAAATGTTGCCATTTCGATCCAAGTCCTTAGACAAGTGACGAATAATTTCAGCGAAGACAATATTCTAGGACGGGGAGGATTCGGGGTCGTCTACAAAGGCGAATTACATGACGGGACAAAGATCGCTGTCAAACGAATGCAGTCGATGGCTGTTGGAACGAAAGGGATGAACGAATTTCAAGCCGAAATTGCCGTTCTTACAAAAGTTAGGCATCGACATTTAGTCGCTCTTTTAGGATATTGTATAAACGGAAGCGAGAGACTTCTAGTTTACGAGTATATGCCGCAAGGAACTTTAACTCAACACTTATTTGACTGGAGCGAAAATGGAAACTCGGCTCTAACATGGAAGCAAAGAGTGACAATTGCTTTGGATGTAGGCAGAGGAGTGGAGTATCTCCATAGCTTGGCGCAGCAGAGCTTCATTCATAGAGATTTGAAACCATCGAATATTCTTCTCGGAGATGATATGAGGGCCAAAGTAGCCGATTTCGGATTGGTTAAACACGCCCCGGACGAAAAGTACTCAATGGAGACGAGATTGGCCGGGACGTTCGGATATCTTGCTCCTGAATATGCAGGTGAATATTACGTTTGTTTCCATGAAATATTTCGTTCGTAGTATCACTGTAACGCCCCCAAGTTTTAAAATTTCCAATTAGATTTTCCCAATTTGAAACCTTAATTTGAAAATCCTAAAATTTATTCCAAAATCGATTTAAGTTACATCTTGAGCGTTAAAAACCTTAATTAAAAATTTTAGGAAAAAGTTCAATTTAGACCCCAACGTATGGGGTCAGTAACTATTTGGTACCTAACATTTTTTTTGTACCCAATCAAACCCTATCGTATAAAACGTTTGCAATTCAAACCCTCCCGTCAATTTTTCACTTAAATTTAACAGATTATTTTTAAAATTTCTAAACTACCCCCCCCCCCCCTCTCTCTCTCTCCCCCACTCCAAAATTCCCAAAAAAATTCAACCTGGTCGGAGTCTTGTCCTTCGAAATCGCCAACCTAATGTCGAAGCTCCTCCATCTATGGCGCTCCCTCTCCGACAAGCACCTGATTCGCCTCCGGCAAAACTCCATTTCCCTCGAAGGCATCCACAAAATCATTTCCAACGATGAAGGTTTCCTCCTCGGCCTCGCCTGCGTCGAAATATGTCATGGAAGAGGCCTCAAGGAAGGAAAGCCCGAGCCCAACCCAACCCGGTTTGGATTGAACCCTCTGCTGATGTGTCCAATCTGTTAGGAGGGGAAGGCAACAGATAAAGCGAGCGCTGGCGGCGTGAAGGAGTGTGGATGAATTTGTCTGTTTTCTCATTTTACTGTTTCTCTCTCTTTTTCTCTCTCTGAATCTCTCTTTCTCCCTCACTCTTACTCTCCTATTCTCTGTAAACGTTCTATGGACTATTAGTAGGATTATCTTTTCCGGTAACTTGCTCATCTCTGAGTTGTGAATCCCTGGATTACACAACAGTGGTATCAGAAAGCTACGATGGGAGGGATGACTGAAACGAGAGCAAAATCTTTGGAAGAAACGGTAGCAGAATGTAAAGCACAGCAGGAGGCGATTTTATCCATGCTTACGAAATTGGTTCAGTCTCAGGCGAGCACCGGATTAGAGTGGAGTAGATCCGAGTCGGTGCTGAAAATCCAGAAAGTGTTGCGCGGATTTTTGGCGAGGAAGAGCATGAAGAAGATCTTGGCGTCGAAGCGAGTAGTTAATGAGATTGAGAAATGGCTTATGGAAAAAGAGGTGGTGGAGTTGATTCAAAGCAACCCGAAAGAAAAATTGCAGGTGAAAGAGACGCTGATGAATCTGCTTTTCGATTCTTTAAGGGGTTTAGATTCTAGAGTTAGTGGTTGCTGGAAAATGGTTTTCAAGCAGGTAATCGACTTGCTGGTGAAGATGGACGCTATTGTTTCCGGAAAGAAGGCTGTTGATTTTATTAAGTATGTTCCAGCAGAGGAGAACGACAACTCCGCGGGCATAGTTATTCCGAAAAATGTCGAAAACGACTCGGCAGACTTTGTAGATTTGGAACAGCAGCGCGACGACGATGTTGAAAACGTAGCTTCCGATCCATTAGAGGATGACAGAATTTATTCAGAGGAGGAGGTTTTCAAAAGTTATTCAGAATTTATCCAACTTGAGTATCTTGAGGAGCACAGACTGCAGAATCTGGGTAAGGAGCACTCCGAGTTTGTTAGTTACCCAATCTCTCGTGGGATGGAGAAAACCACCGAGAAAGAGATCTCTGATGATAAACCAACTGCCGCTGCCATTGCGTATGGACTTGATACGAAGGCTGGGAGTACTGGAGAAAAAAATGTTCTGATTTTTGACCCTGGTGGTGGTACCTTTGATGTTTCCCTTCTTACCATTGAAGAGGGTATTTCTGAGGTGAAAGTTACCGCAGGAGATACTCCCTTAGAAGGTGAAGATTTTGACAACAGGATGGTGAAATATTTTGTCCATGAATTCAAGGGGAAGAAGATGGCTCGGTATCACTCGAACTATGCAATTCTTATGGGATCTCTGTATTGCTCAAAGAGCATGGGATGATGGGAAGAAACAAATGGAGGCTATTTCAAGAATGAAGTAAGGGGACGCTACTACTGTGATCTGAATATTACGGAAAAACCGATAATCTTCTTAGAACAAGACCTTTTCTTTTCCTGGAAGACGAGCTAGTCTCTCTACTCTTAAAAGAACAGCCCAATAAACTGTAATCTCTGGATGAGGGAAAACCAACTGCGAGCTGCCATTGCGATGGACTTGATTACGAAGCTGAAGTACTGGAGAAAAAATGTTCTGATTTTTGACCCTGGTGGTGGTACCTTTGATGTTTCCCTTCTTACCATTGAAGAGGGTATTTCTGAGGTGAAAGTTACCGCAGGAGATACTCCCTTAGAAGGTGAAGATTTTGACAACAGGATGGTGAAATATTTTGTCCAGAATTCAAGGGGAAGAAGATGGCCGGTATCACTCGAACTATGCAATTCTATGGGATCTCTGTATTGCTCAGAAGAGCATTGGGAGGAGGAGGAAGAAACAATGGAGGTCTATTTCAAGAATGAAGTAAGGGGACGCTACTACTGTGATCTGAATATTACGGAAAAACCGATAATCTTCTTAGAACAAGACCTTTTCTGGGAAGAAGACGAGCTAGTCTCTCTACTCTTAAAAGAACAGCCCAATAAACTGATCTCTGATGATGAACCAACTGCCGCTGCCATTGCGTATGGACTTGATACGAAGGCTGGAAGTACTGGAGAAAAAAATGTTCTGATTTTTGACCCTGGTGGTGGTACCTTTGATGTTTCCCTTCTTACCATTGAAGAGGGTATTTCTGAGGTGAAAGTTACCGCAGGAGATACTCCCTTAGAAGGTGAAGATTTTGACAACAGGATGGTGAAATATTTTGTCCATGAATTCAAGGGGAAGAAGATGGCTCGGTATCATTCGAACTATGCAATTCTTATGGGATCTCTGTATTGCTCAGAAGAGCATTGGGAGGAGGAGGAAGAAACAATGGAGGTCTATTTCAAGAATGAAGTAAGGGGACGCTACTACTGTGATCTGAATATTACGGAAAAACCGATAATCTTCTTAGAACAAGACCTTTTCTGGGAAGAAGACGAGCTAGTCTCTCTACTCTTAAAAGAACAGCCTAATAAACTCCATAAACACCTGCTCGCCTACCCGTCTCTCGACGGAACTTGGAGGAACGCCGTCGAATGGATGCTCACAATCAGCGACCACTATTGTTTTTCTGCTCGCACTGCCGTTCTCTCCGTCGACTATCTCCACAGGTTTCTCTGGAGCTTCGAATTTCAGAGAGGAAAGCCATGGATGATCCAGCTCGCAGCAGTGACTTGTCTCTCTTTAGCTGCGAAAATGGAGGAGACCCACGTTCCGTTTCTTCTGGATCTGCAGGTGAAAGAGAGCGGGTACTTATTCGAAGCGAAAACGATAAAGAGAACGGAGATTCTGGTGCTCTCGACTCTTCAATGGCGGATGAATCCTGTAACTCCGCTTTCGTTCTTAGATTACATAACGCGACGGCTTGGGTTAAGGGATCGTCTCTGCATAGAATTTCTCAGACGGTCTGAGCAAATCCTTCTCTCCATCATTACTGATTCCAGGTTCATGTCGTTTCTTCCATCTGTCATAGCCAACGCTATTGTGCTCCACCTTGTGTGTAACATAGAGCCAAGTCTTGCGGTTGAATACCAAAATCAACTGTTTAGTATTCTCAATATTGACAAGGCCAAGGTAGACGACTATTACAGGCTTACTTTGTTACAGCTCTCAACGAGGAGAGCTGGACTTGATCGCCTCTCACTAGTTACCCAATTGACAAAACATTTTCGTGTTAGAGCCTCTGGAGAAAGAAGTTCAGTGAATGATCTTGGACAATTTTCCCCAATCTTTTGTTTGGCTGTTCCGTCGTGGAAGAACCAGATTACGTTTAGAGCTTTGTTCACTAGCTTTATTTGGAGCATCTTCAACTTCATTGTCGACGAGCCTAATTTGACGACTGGTATTATTACTTTCCTCAATGTTGCCGCCGATTTGCTAGTTTTTGCCGTTGTAAGAGGCTACTCCGCCTTGATTGATAAGTGCGGCCTCTTGTGCAGAAATTTATATGGTTATCTTTTGAATTTGAGAAATTTGAGTTCTGATAGTACAGGTGAGGAGAAATTGCTCTTGAGGGTACAAAATCGAGGATTAATGGGGAAGAAGACGAAGAAGTTGAATCCTTCTGTTTTGATTTTCAGCATAATTGGCTCTGTTGTGGTTTTAGGATTTTTTGCTGTAATGGTTCGGGTTTTACTGAAGAGATCAAGGAAAAGTAAGAAGGGAGGAGAAGAATACGGCGTTTTACCGTTACTAAATCTGAAAGTTTTCTCCTACAAAGAACTACACGCTGCTACAAATTTCTCGGAGAAACTTGGGCATGGCGGATTCGAAACAGTTTTTCGGGGACAGTTACTGGATTCCACCATTGTTGCAGTGAAACGCCTAGAACGGCCAGGTGGCGGAGAGAAAGAGTTCAGGGAGGAGGTTTGCACCATCGGAAACATTCAACATGTTAATCTCGTTAGACTCAGAGGCTTCTGCTCTGAAAATAGCCATAGACTTTTGGTTTACGAGTACATGCCCAAGTTTACCTTTTGGGTTATACTGAGGACCCCTATAATATCGAATTTCAAGTGTCGACTCGTGAAAGGAATGGGGAGAGCGTTTCGAGAACTGGTGAAGAAAAAGGCCCAGGAAATGCTTCGTTTGATTTCCGAGAGTGGAATGCAACCTGATTTAGTCATTTACAATAGCTTGATGGATATGTATGCAAGAAGGGGAGAGTGCTGGAAAGCCGAAGATATCCTTGAGGACAAGGATCTGTTAAGGGGGAAGATTTGTCATGGAAGAGGCCTCAAGGAAGGAAAGCCCGAGCCCAACCCGATTTGGATTGAACCCTCTGCTGATGCGTCCAATCTGTTAGGAGGGGAAGGCAACAGATAAAGCGAGCGCTGGCGGCGTGAAGGAGTGTGGATGAATTTGTCTGTTTTCTCATTTTACTGTTTCTCTCTCTTTTTCTCTCTCTGAATCTCTCTTTCTCCCTCACTCTTACTCTCCTATTCTCTGTAAACGTTCTATGGACTATTAGTAGGATTATCTTTTCCGGTAACTTGCTCATCTCTGAGTTGTGAATCCCTGGATTACACAACAAAATAGCTGAAAATCTCATAATCCTCTCCAACTCCATAACCCAGTTGAGCAAATACTGCCATAATGGCGATTACCGCAGTTTTGAGAGTTTTTTCGACGAGTTTGCCAACACCGGTAGGCTTAGGCAGAGAAAAAAGCAGAGACCTACAAAGACAAATTTAACAAGAGCCATTTTGTTTCTCTCTCCACTGCTTAATATTGCTTTGGTTGATTTATGGATTAAAACGAAGGTTAGCTTGCATTTATATTCTGCAAACTATGCTTGCTGGTTTAGAGAGAGAGAGAGAGAGAGAGAGAGTGAGAGAGGTGTTTTGTAGAAATGGGGCCATGCTCTCTGTGTGATGCAATTTTCATTTTATGTTTCTGTACTATTTGACGAAGAAGAGAGAGAGAGAGAGAGGGTAATTTAGGAATTTTGAAAAGAATCTGTCAAATTTAACTGAAAAATTGACGGAAGGGTTTGAATTGCAAACGTTTTATACGATAGGGTTTGATTGGGTACAAAAAAAACGTTAGGTACCAAATGGTCACTGACCCCATACGTTAGGGTCTAAATTGAACTTTTCACAAAATTTTAATTGAATTCATTAAATGTGCGGAAACTTTAATCAAAATTTAAAAACATTAAATAAAATTATCGAAAATTCGAAATAATTGCATTATAGTTCATAAAACTTTAATATCAAATTTAACACATGTTCTTTAGAGTTTTAATTTTTAAAATAACATTTAAAATACTTAAAACTAAAATACTTTAAATTCATTTATCGGAAATTTCGCGGCCTTCTTCTGTATGCTTGCTTGCCCCTGAAAAATTCTCTATTTCAGCCAGTTCTTCCTCAGATAAAAACTCACCTACATCATAAAATTATTCAACTATGAGTTTAACTCAGTAAGCGAAAATAAGTGCAAGTGTCAAAATTACATTTAATTTTTTTACCGAATCTTGATTAGAGACTGGTTGGAATTCATTTCTCAACCTTAGACTTAACCATCTTATTGTCGTTCAGGCGTAGTCAACAGACTGGTTGGAACTCTTTTCTCAACCTTAGGCTTTTGCCATCGTATTCATACACATACAAAATGTCCTACAATTTTTATCTTCATACTATCTTATGTCAATGTCTAAACATGCAAGCTCATTTATTAAAACGGATAACAAAATCATTATAAGAAAATAATATACATTTTATGATGTAGGGACATAGCCAAAACGTTAAAAACGTGGTATTTTCACTTACCTGAATTCCCAGCGAGTAGGGTTATCAGGATTTCTGAAATTCCAAATAATTTCCTGCCTAAAAATATTTGATATTAAAATCCTACTTAAATCAATCCAATTCTATAATAATTTAGGCAGAATTTCCTTACCGGAAAAATCGTAGATTGGTTCGGGTCGAAATTTGAGTCGGGTCAAAATTCGAGTTGGTTCAGGTTCGGTTTGGTTCAGATGAACAGTGCCGGTCGTGAACAGTGCCCGGTTTGATGAACAGTATCGATTCTGGTCTGGTTCAGTTTGGCTGCAAAGAACCGGTTCGGTTCGGCTTAGGTTTAATGAACCGGTTTGGTTCAGTTTTTAAAAATAAAACCCTTCTTCCCCTTTTTCTTCTTCTTCTTCCTCGAGAGAGAGAGAGCAGAGAAAGGGAGAGAGAGATCGAGAGGCAGAGGGAGAGGGAGAGAGGGTTTGTCGGTCGAGGGAACGCCGAACGCCGAGCGAGGCCAGAGATCGGGTCGACAACGGAGCTCAGTCGCGCAGAGAAGATTTTCGGCCGAGGGAGGTTTTTCGTCGAAAAAATAGCACGAAGATTCTGGCGAGGTAAGGGCTTCGATCTTTTTGGTGTGTGTGTTTTCTCCTTCCCTGAGGTTCCGTATTTATAGGGAAGGATTTCATTTCCTTGTCAAAACCATCAACCGATTTTGTCAAAAATCATCGGCTGAATTTTTCCAAAATCTCCAGCTGGAAGGAAGCTTTTCCTTCCTTTGTCAAAAATTGATGCTACACGTTTTTTATGTGTTACAATCACTAATTCTCAAACTTGAGGATATCGATGATATTAATGCTTCGTTCATTCGTTGGTATAATATTTTGTTAGATAACGTGCATGTT
The DNA here is from genome assembly GCA_022432975.1 of Begonia masoniana. Classification (NCBI taxonomy): domain Eukaryota; kingdom Viridiplantae; phylum Streptophyta; class Magnoliopsida; order Cucurbitales; family Begoniaceae; genus Begonia; species Begonia masoniana. The sequence continues at coordinate 50,712,868 of CM039507.1, read as the reverse complement.
AGAAATTATTATTACACGAGAGCGATTGACATGTGCTAATCATCCATTTTTCATGATTAGTACGATTGTTTCTATGAAATATATGATGTCATTGGAGGATATCTCTGGTATTGACACATTTTGGCGCAGCGAAAATTGTAAAAAAATTATCAGAACTCACAAAATCTGTTGAACCGCGCACGATTACTAGCAGTTGTCTTCTAAAATCTGTTGAATCGCGCACGATTACCAGATTAAAGGCATCAATTTCGAAATCCTAAGAGAGATCGGAAATTTGAAACAAGACAAACTTTCATTCAATCCAAAAACTCTCCTACAAAAGCAACTAAAGGGAATTAAATACCCATAAAATCCGACATCTAAGGAAACAAAATAAACTCCTAAAGGAAATCAAATAAACTAAAATAAAGAAACCAAATAAACTCTTAAAGAAAATAAAATAAGAAAATCATAGATTTTAGAAAATATGAAAATTAATCCGTAAAAGGCATCATTTTGCATCATTCTCCCGAGGTGAAAAAAAATTTGTCCTCAAATTTGTTGGAGCGACATCGTCAGGGAGGCAAATCAATGAGGAGGTCTGCCTGGAAAACATCGTCAAACTCAGTGATAAAATATTGAACTGACGCTAGAACATCGGGGCCGTGAGACACCTGCTTGCCGAAGAAAATGAAGACGACTCTGGTTTGCGCGATCTCTACATCAAAGACTCCAAACATAAAGCTGTAGTCGTTGGTGTGACCATCATGGCTCGAGCGACGGTTGTATTGCCATATTCGATAGAGGAATAAGGAGCAAACGTCTATACCCACCACGTCACACATAACTTGATCCCTGTAAATTGACCCAATGGAAAAACTTACCAAGGCCCGTTGAGAAACCGTTACGTTCATTCCAGTTCGTAGCAATGACAACTTGTATGGCTTCGGGTGCTTCTCATGTGTTAAGCCCAATTTAGTGACCACTTCTTCAGCAACGACGTTCTCACAACTTCTGGAGTCAATGATGAACTTGCACTCTTTGCCACCAATGGCACCGGTCGACTGAAAAATATTATTCTGCAACCATGTTTCTTCGTGAAGTTGTGGAGTTAGCAGAGCGTGACCCGCCATCAAACATTGGCTTGTGTCGCCGTTAATGAATTTTAAGTCTACACTCTCAGGATCAGGATCTTCAGCGCTGTCGTAAATCGGATAGCCCGAATCTTTAAACTCCAAGATTTCTTCCTCGGTGTTGTCGTAAATCAAGTCGCCTCAATCTTTAAACTATAAGATTTCTTCAACTTGAAGACTTCTATGAAATTCAAGAATGTCAGTACGCATCTCTGACTCACAATGCCTCCTATCATTATCGATTGGAGTTCTCTGCCTCCTTTGACGGCTTTGGGGAAGATCATCCTCGCGTTTGGAACCCGAAAAATTGGCCTCTTCGAGCCTCGCCTCTCGGCCCCCTCCTCTGTTTCGCCGATTTCGGTTGGCGAGTAATGCATCTATTCTGGTCGCTAATTGATCCATAATCAATTCGGATCGTTGCTCAATCATCTGTCCAAGTCGTTCTTCTAACGCAGCTTCATTGGTGCGGTCATAAATCTCTTCAACTCGCTGTTGTCACTGATTTCGTCGGCCTGCCATGGAAGCAAGAATCGTTTGGCTCTGATACCAACTGACGCAGCAGAAATTGTAGAAAATTATCGAAACTCACAAAAGCTATTGAACCGCGCACGATTACCAGCAGATGTCTTCTAAAATCTGTTGAATCGCGCACAATTACCAGCAGATGTCTTCTAAAATCTGTTGAATCGCGCACGATTACCAGCAGATGTCTTCTAAAATCTGTTGAATCGCGCACGATTACCAGATTAAAGGCATCAATTTCGAAATCCTAAGTGAGATCGAAAATTGGAGACAAGGCAAACTTTCATTCAATCCAAAAACTCTCATACAAAAGCAACTAAAGGGAATTAAATACCCATAAAATCCGACCTCTAAGGAAACAAAATAAACTTATAAAGGAAATCAAATAAACTAAAATAAAGAAACCAAATAAACTCTTAAAGAAAAATAAAATAAAGAAATCATAGATTTTAGAAAATATGAAAATTAATCGGTAAAAGACATCATTTTGCATCACATTTCACACTACATTAATTAATTGGTGTAATATGTTTGTTCATTTATTTAATCTTTTAATGTTTCATTTGGAAATATATATTATATATGCTTGAAATTCTCATTGAAACACTGAATTTTGTTTCAGCGACCGGAAGAGTGACGACAAAAGTGGATGTGTATGGATTTGGGGTGGTGCTAATGGAGTTGATCACCGGCCGGAGAGCCGTGGACGACACAATGACGGACGAGAGGTTGCATTTGGTGACTTGGTTCAGAAAGGTCCTCATCAACAAGGACAACATCCGGAAGTCGATAGACGAAACTCTGAACCCGGACGGAGAAACTATGGAGAGTATCTACAAAGTGGCAGAGCTGGCAGGCCATTGCACGGCTCGACAGCCGTACCAGAGGCCGGATATGGGCCATGCGGTTAATATTCTCGGCCCGCTTGTCGAGCTATGGAAACCTTTGCAAGAAGAGGAGGAAAGCTATGGGATTGACTCGCAAGCTCTTCAAAGATGGCAAGCTAATAAAGGTACTTCCACTAATTCATATTCTCAAACTCAGTCTGAGTATCCCGACGAAACCTTCCAAGTTTGGAGATTCGTTCGATCGATGATAACGGAACGAAAACACAGAGAAAAGACGTAAAACGAAGAGGAAAACTGGATTGGAGGGTTGGATCTGATTGTTGGCTGTTCTTCCTCCTTATCTGTCTGTTCTAATCCGACCCTTTTCAGATAATTTGAGCTAATATGATGTTCTGATTGATTCTTTTAGATCAGAGCGCTGAGATATATATATATAGATAGAGAGAGAGAGAGAGAGAGAGAGAGAAGCATATTTGAGATATTCTTTTGTACTGTTTGCTTAAAGAAATGATTATTGGTTTTGCTGAGCATTTATATAATCAATTTGAGATAGCTCTAACTCTGACCGAATGCTTAGGCAGACCAGGCTGTAAAATGCAAAGAACACAAGTTCACCTCAAGATATAATATTACATTTTATAGAAATTGGGGTTTGGTCGTGGGTAGGTTTCAGTGGGCATGAAGGCTGAGTTTTCCATGCGAAGAAGCTGTTTCCCCGGGTAGTAAGTCCACCTCCAAAAGCTCTATTTCTGCCCTGGTAGTGGAGCTGGACCACTGCCTCTTGAGTTGCCCATGACACCCTTTCGAAAATTAAAGTAAATAATATTTTTAATAAAATTATAAATAATCAAAATAAAAGACCAATTAGGAACTCGCAATGCTTCACTAGGAATGGTCATTTAAGAGTTCGTATGACCTCGCCGAATTTCAAGTAAAAAACAATGATAGAAAAACTATCACCAAAAAATAATACCCGCATAATAATGATACTTACATCAATTAGACACGCTCAATTTTGAGCCAGAAACCAAACTCAAGATGATCAAAATTTTACAAAATTAAAAACAGAAAATTCGCCTGGATGCAAACAATAACCTTATTTGAATTCAAATGTAGATAATGCATGATGCACGAGTGATTATTAAAATATGAAGGAAGAAATAGGTATGAATTATTATTACAACATATCAGGCTTCTGAGGTGGTCTAATTCAATAATTGACAAACGCACTCAGACAATCCAAGCATTTGCTTCTTCTTGTTCACAATCTTTGTATTTACAAGTCAATTTGATCAGCTCTCTCAGTGTTCTTTGTTCTTAGTTCCAGATGGATTCCCTTCATTCCACAGATTTATCTAATTTCTACTGCATACTTCCTCCTCCATATATATAAACTCATTCGAAAGGTAGAAAAAGATCAATCGGATCGACGAACAAAGCAACTTCCAAAATGGGACTTCTTCCTCTTTTTCTCTTTTCCCTCTTTGTTTTTTCAGGTAAATCATGTTTCTGTCTCTTCTCAGTGACTCTCTCCACTGTTTTCTTTTCTCTAAAACCAATTTCTTTGATTTCACAGATGCAGAAATCTCAAGCAAGATAGGGATAAACTATGGCCAACTGGGGAAAAATTTACCATCTCCTCGAGAGTCGATTGAGCTAATAAAAGCAATGAAAGCAGGTAGAGTTAAGCTCTACGATGCTAATCCAGAAATCTTGAAACTTCTATCAGGAACAAATATTCAAGTTTCCATAATGATTCCAAACGATGAAATAACAAGCATTTCCACGAACCAAACAAAAGCAGACGAATGGGTTCAAAACAATGTCATACCTTACTACCCAGATACTCAAATCAGGTTTCTTCTCGTTGGAAATGAAGTTCTCAGCTACTTTACAGACAAAGATAGGGAAATTTGGCTTCATCTTGTCCCTGCAATGCACAGAATAAAACAATCTCTTCATGCAATGAGCATTAAAAAAATCAGAGTTGGTACCCCGTTGGCAATGGATGTTCTTGAATCTACTTTTCCACCGTCAAGTGGAAGATTTAGGGATGATATATCGCATTCCGTTATGGCTCCAATGCTCGGGTTTATCAACCAGACCAGATCCTTCTTCTTCATTGATGTATATCCATATTTTTCTTGGTCCAAAAACACCACTAAAATAAGCTTGGATTTTGCTTTATTAAGAGAAAATGAGCACCACATAGACCTGGGTAGTGGTTTCACTTATACTAACCTCTTGGACCAAATGCTCGATTCACTTCATTTTGCCATGGCTAAACTCGGCTACCATGATATCCGGCTTCTCATATCAGAGACCGGATGGCCAAATTCCGGTGATATTGATGAAGCCGGTGCAAATATATACAATGCAGCAACTTACAATCGAAACTTGATCAAGAAGATGACTTCTAAACCACCCAGAGGAACACCAGTTCAGCCTCATGTAGTCATACCAACATTTATATTCGCCTTGTTTAATGAGAACCAAAAGAATGGTCCCGGCACAGAGCGACACTGGGGTTTGTTAAACCCCAATGGAACGTCAATTTACCAAATCGACTTGACTGGGAAGCAGCCCTTATCTGAGTATATACGATTACCAATGCCACAAAACAATGAACCATTCAAGGGGAATGCGTGGTGTGTGGTGACCAGAGGCGCAAGTATGAGCGACCTCGGTCTAGAAATATCGTCTTTGTGCAGTGGAGGAAACGGTACGTGTGAAGCACTTGCACCAGGGGGTAGGTGCTACGAGCCGGTATCAATAACTCGGCATGCAAGTTATGCATTCAGCTCATACTGGTCCAAGTTTAGGAATCAAGGTGTGAGCTGCTACTTCAATGGCCTTGCAGAGCAGACAACAAAAGATCCAAGTAAGTTTTCTTCATCCTCTTAAAAGAAGCTAAAATTTATCCTACCTAATAGAAAAGAATATCTTGGTTTTTCAAACAAAAGCAATATTCGTTTAAAAGAAACACAATTGAATGCATTAGACGTGCATAATTTTTACATTTTCCTCAAGTAATTCCTTTTGTAATCTTCGTCAGTAACTTATATTGGGTAACTTGGATCCTGTGTTGAGCAGGTATTGGATCATGCAGGTTCCCAAGTGTAACTTTTTGAAGATGGTTTAGCTACTTCTCTTACTCCAAAGGAGAGGATAGGGTCAACTAATAGAGATACAAAATATATATCAGTAAAATTTCTTTATCATCTCCTTCATATTCCCCTTCACTTCCACCTCTACATGCAAATTAGAAACAAAAGATTAGAATTTCGTGACCTCCTTTCATTGCATGGTCTTTTGAAGGAAAAAAGAAAAACAAAGGAAGATTTTAGTTTCTTTTAAGTTTTACTTTTACTACTAAACTCTTATACTTCTTTCCTTTCTGTGCTAATGATAATATTATCTTAATACTATCGTAGTTCTTCATTTTCATAATTTAGGCTGTTATCTATTTCTAAGGGGAAAAATATAAAACTAAGCCGCTGCTAAAATAATTTAATTCATAACAGAAACTACGAATGCATGAGAATAACAAATTGTTAAATAGTGTCTAGTCAATAGACTTGTTAAATTGCAGCATTTTTACTGGTTAATAATAGATACCATGATTAAGATCTCGTGCACTTCTAAACTAATTGATATGAATTGTTTTTCAACAGCCATTATTATAAATATTTCAATCCCGTTAAAAGATAATATAAATATATGGAAAAAGAGTCAGGTCATCCAACCTTTCCTTTCCCGCCCCATGCCAACCATCCTTCTGTTTAACAAATTTGCTGAACTAGCTATTTCTCATTGCTTATAAACGCAACAAGTTTTTTCTTTCAAAAATAAGGGTGGAGCAAAACTATTCCACAACACTATGGTGAGTTTCTAGTGATGATGTTAATCTCGCCAATTAGGTAAACTAGCCCTCATACTTTAGAGCATAAATTGATTCCGAGAGAAAAGAAGTTGTACCTCTTCTAGGTGATTGAAGCAGCAAAAATCTATTTCAGAGATTAGTTTGAGTTTCCAAGAGCATGAGCTGTTCTATAGATTAGCTGGAATTTCCAAGAACATGAATCAAACGAGCACGAGAATAGTAAAATTATCTCAATTGGAAAGATGAACTTTTATCACAAATTGAATACAATCAGAAAATCCAGCCAGGAGATTGGAATTCTGCTAAAACTGTATATTAGTAGTATCCAATGTTTTTGTTCCAAAGCGCAATCCTATTTTGTTGAAGTTCTACTACAATATTGTCGCTACTAAGTAATTTTATCACTGAATAAAACTTTATAGCAACAAACAAAGAAATTACTCCTCACTCATAATCACAAAATGCCCATTTGTTTCATGGAATCAAGCCCTAAGTTAACTTATATTGAAGCTTCCACACCTCTCGAACATTAGAAGAACCATCAGCAACTTCAGTAATCATGCTGCTAGCCATTACACCTACGAGAAGCAGTTGAAGTTACATAAAAATGTGTTTTTAGTTTTGATATTTTCATCTTTTTTGGGTAAACGGTTCCAGCATTAACTCACCATCCTTTTCCACCAAATAAAGGAATCTTCGTGTTCCTCCGCCTACTCCAAAATAGTGCTTCTTCGCAGCCATATACACGACCCCATGAGGATGGCTAAGACACTGAAATTAACCGATTTTTTTATCACAATTACAGAGTGAGAATAGTACTAATGATTATCATTTAAATGCAATGATGTGTCAAACTCAGGCTTATACTTGGGTTGGTTTAAGAATCATCTTATCAAAAGTTGAAGACAAGAAGAGAAATACATTTATCACTTACTGATAGTTAAAATCTGATTTAGTAGTGACCAAATATAATGGATATCAAGCCAAAGTTTACCTTCTTTATAAGTTCATACAGATTTTGAAGAGCAGTGATAGAATAAACAGTTTCTGCCATCATAATAATGTCATAACCCCCAACTTGACTGTGCGTGAAATTTCCATTTAGCTCCTTCCCTGAGTTTGAAACATGTGGAAGAAGTTTATGCATTTCGCTCCAGTCACCAGCAAAGAAACGAATGTCTGATCCAATGTCACATTCTGTCTCATTTGTTAACAAGGATTTAAACTTGCTAGATATATTTGCATTTACATTGGGAATGGTTAGACATTTTAAGACTTCGCAGTTAAAATCCTGGAAATGAACTGCAGCTGCACCCTGATACAATAAAAAAGAAGCTTTACAAATAAGACTCCCAAATGACCAAACATATGAGCTGTTAATGTAAATAAACGAAGTTAACTAACCGACCATATTACCTCAAGGCAAGCAAATATACCAGGAAGTCCATGACCACATCCAAGCTGAGTACCCATAAAGAGAAAACTCATTAAAGCAAGAGAACAGCATATGCATGATGCAAGTATTTTTATTAAGATAAATGCCAAAACAATTAGTATGTTTATCATGGGTACACAACTTAGGCAATGATGCTTATGATCAGAATGTTGAACATCATTGATCAAGATGGAGAAGGAGAAGAATAAACTTGGTAAATTGAGATCTCTACTTCAAACTCTATCTTGTAATCAGTACATCCATGTAGTATCAAGCACTAAGCATAGATCCCTGCCGGGAAAAGCCATATGGGTCACGTTGTACTCGACTCAATAAGCTTACGTACAAGAGTATAGACACATGAGATCTCACCTCTAAGACTTGCTTTCCAGAAAATGATAAATGTCCATCTCCAATCTCTGAACGCAAGGCTTTGACAAGATCTAATGACCCTTCCCACAACTTCAGTCCACCTTCATCCCATATGCAATCATTTATAATTAGCATCATAATCCAAATCTATTCTTCAGTTTCAGTGTAAACTAAAAATGGGGATGTTAAAATCTAAATACATTATGAATAAGGAGCAACGGATTGTGATTCCCACAAACCTTCATATTTCCCAGGGATTAAATCTGTGTTGGACAAAGCAAAAACTTCTTCAGTACTAACCCGCCCCTGAAGGAGAGAAAAAAAAGAAGAGCAACGACTACAACTCATAATCTATTTTCAATAACCCTAGTTTTCAATTCATTAAGAGACAATGAAGAAAAATAATCAACGAACTGAAAATGACTATACTGTTGGATAGAAGCAGAAAATCCATTCATTTTTCCGCAGAAAAACCGAATGACTTGTTTTTCTCACTATTTCCTTCAGTTTCGAAAAAAGCTAAGCAATTAAGAAGATAACAAGACAAAAAGTCACCTTCAGTAAAGCTAGTCCATTCAAATTGACTGGCTCGACGGCTTTCAAAGAAGAGGCCTATCACCGAAAAAAAATCCAGTCTAAAACCAATTATTCTCACATTTAAGTTATCTTAGAGTCCACAACATAATTAATGCAATAAAAAAGTTGCGAGAAAACTCATTACCTCAGATCGAAGAACTTCGAGGCAAGGGGGGAGAGATGAAAGAGACGTCGAGGGAGAATCAAGAAACCCTAACCCTAGGCTCGCAATTTCCTTCTCGCCCTCCGACGGCGAGAACAACCGAAAAGTTTCGAAACTTGGATTCTGACGAAGTTACAGAGAGTAAAAAAAATGGAAACAATCAAATGAAACTTTAAAGATCGAAAATGTGAACGAAGAAGAAGAAGAAGCTACCGAAGAGCTTTCCGCCATGGTCAGGCTTCGTTCTGAGCTTGGATGGAACCTCCGCGGTTTACAGCTGAACTGAATTTGAGGAGCAGTTTTGCTTGCAGACTCTAAAACCTGGAGAAAATTTGTTAAAAGCAATGTAAACCCCAAATACTGAATTTATTTAAATTAACCTACTATAATCATTTAACGAATACAACCTTCAAATATAAAAAAACTAACTATTTTATAGAATATTGTTTAAAAATTATAATAAATCTTACAATGATGAAAAATTACGAAATTTTTCAGATTATCTTCTCGTAATATGCTAAATATATGATAAAAATTTCAAGAAAATTTATTACCGTTTAGTATGTTTTTTTTTTTTTTATAAAGAATCAGATCATTATTCTCGATAGGGCCGTTATCACTCCGATCTCATTTGAATACTTCAAAACATAACAAATTATATCTAATTTTTTTAAAAATTTTACCACATGTTCACCATATTATGAGAAGATAATCTGAAAAATTACGTGATTTTTCAACTCTTGTAAGATTTATTATAATTTGTTAGCTTTTTGATACCTTAAGATTTTATTTGTTAAAAATTATAGCTTGGCAGGAAATTTAAATAGACAGTAGAGGTTTATATTGGTTTTAACTTATAAGATAGTTTTTTTTTAATTACAATTTTACCCGTCAAGCTTTTACTTTTTAGTTTTTACAATACCAACCTAAAGCTTTTTTTATTGGGAAATTACCGGTTTCGACCTCGAAGTAACCGGTTTTTTCGATTCAAACCTTAAAGTAAAATTTTTCACGATTCAAACCTTGAAGTATGGAAAAAGTTACAAAACAAATCTCGGCGGACGTCCTATTGACCGTCCTCTGTTAATTTTGCCGTAGAACGGACGGTCTCTTGAAACAAGAGACAGTCCGTTCCACAGAACGGACGGTCTCTTGTTTCAAGAGACCGTCCGTTCTCTAATTTTGCCTAGAACGGACTGTCTCTTGAAACAAGAGACAGTCCGTTCTTTATTTTTGCCTAGAACGGACACACCTTCCACTGTCCTCTCTTTATAAATTAATTTTAAAAAAATATCAAACAACATTGGATTTAATCGAAAATTTTATCACATGTTCATTATAATATGGAAACATAATCGGAAAATTTTCATGATTTTATAACATTTGTATGATTTATTATAATTATTTTACGTATAATTTAAAAAATAATTCACTAAAATTACAATAATTCGTACAAGTGTTAGAAAATCACGAAACTTTTCAGATTATCTTCTCATTATGTGGTGAATATGTGGTAAAAATTTTAAGTAAATGAAAGATCTTTTACTGAACGATACTAAACGATATTGGATTTATTAAAAAAATATTTAATAAATCCAATATCGTTTAGTATCGTTCATTAAAAGATCTTTCATTTACTTAAAATTTTTACCACATATTCACCACATAATGAGAAGATAATCTGAAAAGTTTCGTGATTTTCTAACACTTGTACGAATTATTGTAATTTTAGTGAATTATTTTTTAAATTATACGTAAAATAATTATAATAAATCATACAAATGTTATAAAATCATGAAAATTTTCCGATTATGTTTCCATATTATAATGAACATGTGATAAAATTTTCGATTAAATCCAATGTTGTTTGATATTTTTTTAAAATTAATTTATAAAGAGAGGACGGTGGAAGGTGTGTCCGTTCTAGGCAAAAATAGAGAACGGACTGTCTCTTGTTTCAAGAGACCATCCGTTCTACGGCAAAATTAACAGAGGACGGTCAATAGGACGTCCGCCGAGGTTTGTTTTGTAACTTTTTCCATACTTCAAGGTTTGAATCGTGAAAAATTTTACTTTAAGGTTTGAATCGAAAAAACCGGTTACTTCGAGGTCGAAACCGGTAATTTCCCTTTTTTATTTATTCGTTTGAAGTTCATATCAACTCTATTTAGGTCCTTGTAGTTTTTTTTCTTAGGAAAACGGCATATTAATTTCTCAAATAAGAGTAAATTGTAAATCAATCCTTTATTTTTTATTTTTTTTATACAAATAGTTCCCATTCATCGATAAAACAATCGTCAAAGAAATCACATTTGTGTCATGTGATATTCTCTATTAGACGATTTTAAAATAAAAACAAATCTCATTAGAACAGCTCTAACAATTATAAGTGTTGATTTAACTTTTATTTTTTTCTAAAAAATATTAAAATTGTTAAAATCATTATAACAGAAGTTGTTTATCTTTAAAAGCAGAGTGCGACCGGCAGAAGATGGTGGCTATAGTGGAGAGCGACAGTGAGAGTTAGAGAAGGAGAGAGAAACGAGGGTGAAGGGAGGAGGAACATTTTGGAAAGAAAAAATATGCATGTGAAAAAAATATGACTTTTTAACTGAAAATGTGACGATAAGGGCCATATTGCCCATTATCAAAGTATTAAGGTTGTTATTGCCCATTATCCAAGTTTACGGTATAAATTGCTCGTTTCACCTAATTGTAGGGGCAAAATTACACTTTACCCTTAAATCTAAATCTCATACGTAGTCTAACAAGAGACTCTCGGCAAAGTCTAATAAGAGACTCTCGGCAAATTGGTAATTACAAGTACAAAATTTGGAGTCTGTACAGACACATCGGAAAATAGAGAATCTTTGACCATCTATCAGATCAACGGCTGAGAGAGAGAGGGCCCCACGAATTTTCCTTGGCGGCCGACCCGGTTTTGATCCGAGTCTGGACCGTCTGGAACTTGGTAAAGCCACAGGGGATGGTTATCCCACCAGGATGCTGAAATCCGTACTCTTCCTCGGCTTCCATCAGAAGCTCGCCGAAGAGGGGATGGTTGAAGTAAACCACCGGTACAAAAATTCTGTGAAATTCGCCGTCTTTTTGGCCGACGTAGACGGCGAGGTGACCCTTCGGAACAGCCACAGTCTCCTTCGCAAACGCGTCACCCCCCACGGGGATGTAACTCGGGTTCGGGTTGTTCGAGCATAGAGCTTTTGCACCGTTTGTTAACGAGCGACAAACGTCTAGGAGTTTTTCGACGAGTTTCGGCTTGGACGACGGCTGAGGGCGTGTTAACCTGAAGTGTCGGGGTTGAACTCGGGCTTTGACTTGGATCCACTCAGAGACCCGAATAAGGCAGTTTCTGAGCTTTAGGCATTTGATCTTTCTCATCTCGATTTCTTCCGGCAGGGATGGTGGGTCTTTGGCAGAGAACTCGAGAGAGATTTACAAGAGAGTACTCTACTGGACTTGCATCAGAGCCATTTATTAGCGCCGGAGATGAGTAATCGCAGAGAGAGAGAGAGCGAGAAGCGGGTTTAAATGGTGGTCGAGAAATGAATAGGAGAGAGAAAGAGAAGAAGAGAGACAGAGAGAGGAATGTAATCAAAGAGTCAAAAGAGGTAGGAAGGCGAAGAAAAGTCCCATTGTTCATATTAAGAAAAATTATATATTTAATTAAACGAAAAAATAGATTTTATATAAATATATAAAACATAACATATAATAATATTAATCCTTCTAAATTATTTATTTTTAAACACTAGTATTTTTTAATAAAAAATAAATATTGAATTAAAAATATTAACGAGTTTAAATTAAAATTACAAAAACATAATTAATATTTAAATAAATAGAAAATAGAGAAATAATTGATTGCAATAAAGATCTGGGGTAGCCAGTAGCCACGTAAAAGGGGGGAAGAAAAGTACAACAAAGTCAGTAGTGTACGGCGAGCTCATCAACGATAACCGTCAAAGCATGGCCCCACTCGATGCTTCCTTCCAAATATGGTGGGACGGGATAACTTCAAGGTGGTGGGCCTGGAGACTGAGAATTATTACCCGACCCGGAAAGTCTTTGTTCTTATCCCATTTTTTTCAAGCATGTTGATATTTGTTGTGTAAATATAAAAAACAACCCTAAAGCAAGTGTCCCATTTTAAACGTTTAATTTTGATTACTAATAGCTTAGAGTTTGAGACGTTAACAATAGACCCTCTGACCATTAGGCAATTTGTTAAATCACACGTACAAAGCACGTGTGTGAGGAAATGCGATGCAGAATAGAGGGCTGCAGATAGCGGCAGAAGTCGAAGAGAATCCGTAGAATCCAGACCTCAAAGCGTACACCCTCAATGGATGCTAAGAGAAATCTACAGAAGCAGCGGAGGCCCAAAGACAAATGCGAACTTCGCAGACGCCTGATCAACGATTTGCAAACTCCTAATGCAGTATTTGTGCTAAAAACTTCAACTTGTTTTGCACTTGTGTTAAAGTGCTAAAATTTGATGCGTTAGTTATCAAAATTAAAAATTTTAGGTGTTAATTGAATGAACCCCTTTACTTTTGTCTATTATGAAATTTATCATTTTTTCTTAATTTTTTTCGTAGAAATTTAGTTAACTTTATGTGGCCATCATTTAAAATTTCTGTATTAATTATTGTCGGGGAGGACCATCATTTTAATTTCTCTACTTGTCAATAATGTCAGGGGGAGGACCATTATTTTAATTTCTCTACTTGTTATTTTAAAATTAATGTATTAATTATTATTAAACAATCAATAATTGATTTTAATTATATGATTAAATATTTAAAAAGATGGTCGGATTTTAATTAATTGAATATAAAATGTAATAAAAGACTTTAAAAACAAAAGATTTTCTCCAGGGAATTTCGATGATTAATTTAAATTAATTACTAACGTAATAAAAGACTTTAAAAACAAAAGATTTTCTCCAGGGAATTTCGATGATTTATTTAAATTAATTACTAACGTAAAAAAAATAATTTAATCAATAAGATTATCCTAAGTTGCATAAAATTAAGGCATTAATCTTCATTATCACCCTGAACTAAACATCATTATAATACAATAATGTCACGCTACCCCACGCAACATAGTGCTTAGGAGACTTTTTTATTGGGCTGGCCCAAACCTCGAGTTGGCCCACTTTTAGTATTGTGAATCCTAGACCCGGCCCATGTTCAATCTTAATTGCATCCTCAAAACTTACAAATCTAACACAAACATATAATGCGTTTTCATGTCACACAATACAATTTGTTAATAAAAACAATAATATTCATATAGAGTAGTGCAAAAAATATATACCGGTTATTTTTATCGAGTCATGATGAATCATTTTATATGCTATTCACGATCGAATGAACATAAATTATACTTTTCTAGCTCAAAAAAAAAATACTTCATACTACGATTTAGTGGATGAACAATATCTAAATTTGAAAAGGCTCTAAAATCTTCTCAACTTCTCAATCGGGAACTACAATTTTTCACTTTGGAACCAAATTGTTTCTGTGTATCTAAAAAACTTTAAAATTCACAAGGAAACTTATTCAAAATCAATTAGAAAATTTCTTTTATGATCAATCGATAAAGCATCAACTCCGAATTTGATTAGTTGTTAGGATAAGGATTCTAATCCATTGGCAAATAAATAATGTATGATAGACGCATCGATTAGACAAAAAAAATTATAAGTTGTGATGCTTGTGAACTCAAAAATGAAAGAAAAAAATATGTCAGATGTGTTTGAAAATTTTGAAATATTAAAATTGGACCAAATATAGATGAACCATCCTTCATGATTTGTTCAAGACTTTGAATGAAAAAAAAAAAATCATTAAAATCAAACCAAAAAACTGATAACAAAATTCGACCCAAACTTAGTCCAACCTATATTTAACTCATGATTTATCCCAGACCTAATAAAACCCGCCCAAACTCTACTCTAAAATCATCTTTGTGCAATGAAATAAATTTTCATTTTCATTTTGTAAGCGAACCAAAACCAAACTGGATATCACGATCTGGTTGGTTCAATCCAACTTGACTTTCAAAACTTAAAAACCGTTTGCTCACAGTTCAGCTTCAAAATCATATCGAACTAGAGCGTGCCAACCCTTAATACCTCTTATGTAAAAAAATTGATGTATCATAATAGAATCGTGAATGTACTATTCAAATTTCACATGTACATGAATTTTTCTTTCGAGGAAGCCATTAATGGTGGGTTGTTCTTGATGGGTTTATTCGTATTCTTCAAAAGCACAAATAGGTTTTTTATAGCCTATCAAAGAACCTCAATATGGGTGAACACTAATAGTTAAAGTCCTAAAAATCAGAATTAGGTATGCTGTTCACAATTTTAAATCAGAATTGATTGCCATGAAAATTAAAAAAAGTTCATCTCCAGAAATATAGAACCCTGTATCAAGTCTAATCGCAGTTGAGAGAAAGACACATTTAGAATAATGTCAACAAAAGCAGAAAATACATCACCTGGGTGTATGAGAGGCAGATAGCCAAGCTGCTTCCTAGACTTTCCACGTACCGGTCTTTAGGATCTGATGAACTTAGGAAATAAGAGCAGATAAGCATTATAGTCTGAGATGTGCTTTAAGGGAAACAAGAATTTAGTGGTTGAGATGTGGATTTGCATCTTTTTTTATGGAGAAAGGAAAAAGATTTCAAATGGATCGCAAGGATGGTCGAATTCATTAAGTTACAGCGCTGTCATTATTAAGGTTTCAGCAAAATGATGACACGGTGATGTCCAATTCGAGTCTCACTTATGCGCCTGAGGTGGCGGAGGACCTGCAACAATGTGACACATAAACAAAATTTTCTTTCCTGTGAGAGAAGAACAGAAAAAGAATGCTGAGGGGTATAAAAAAAACATAATATACTTTATCTGTTAAAATTTTTCAAATAATTATAATCTGAAAGTGTTTCAGCCAATAAAAATACAAAGGATCTTCTGATGCCCTCACCAGTCACCACTAAGGTTTCTTTCAAAGTCTCATCACCTTTCGCCTACTACTAAGTAATTTGCATATGAATTAGGAATAATGTAACAAATGATTGATAAATTTCTATTATCTACTTCCCTTTATTTTTCTTGTGCCCAATTTTTTTTCTTCAGAAAACAATGATGATTATTGGGACAGAAAAAATATCGATATCTAACTGTATAAAAGAAAATTGAAGCTTCGTATCAAATCCCAGGAAAACAGATTTATCAATAGAAATATCACAACAAAATTATATTTCTAATTCTACAATTGGAAAGCAAACTTACAGTTAATATTGCTTTTCCTGTGTGGTCATGCTTCAAAGTTGGTCCTTTCATGTCAGCTTCAAGAAAGAAATGCTTCCCCCTCACTGCTTCTTTCATTGCAATGTCTCTCAGCTCCTACAAGTTTTTCATCCTTTTAATTACGCCAATAAAAAATAATAATAAATTGATTAAGTTACTTTATTTCATTAATCTTTTTCTCAGACCAACCTCCTTAATCTAAAAGAAAGAAACCCCTTACGTCGTTTGCCTGGGGTGCTCATTGAAAAGTTTGCAATATCTTGCTATCAACCTTAATAAACACAACTCCATATAGAACTTAAGAATATACATTTTCGGAGTACACTTGTTACTTATTATCACCCTTCAAAATTAATATAAGGAAAAAAATAAGATAAATGATAGGTAGATAGATATATATATATATATATATCTATATATGTGTGTGTGTGTGTGTGTGTGTATATATATATATATGTATATAGAAAGAGAGAGAAACCTAAGTTCAAATGTCCTTAAAAGTGAAGGTAAATATAATTAGAGGTAATTAAAATCAACATACCAGGGCTTTTTCCCAGAGATTTTCCGCCAGCTTCATGAGAACAGTATCAGCTGTCAAATTGATGAAAGGAGCTACTTTTATTGATAAAATCAGAAATAAGTTTAAAGAGTAACCTTTTTCTTTGGGGCATTGATAAGATTAGCGTTTGCTTCCGCATAAGCCGCCATATCATTTACTGCAGCGTTGACCTTGTCCATGGTCAACCTTCCTCTCATGTATCTGCAGTTGGGAGCATTTATGGTTTAACAGATAACAAAGAAATGCACATCCCAGAAATCATGTAACCTCCATATTGTTTAACCGCTCCATACCTCAACTTCTGTACGTGATAATAATAATAGATTTAGTTTTCACTTATAAATAACTAGCAAAGTTTCAGTTTCCAAGGCTCATCATTATAAAGACTCTGGAGTTCAAATATCAAGTCGCATTTTCTGTAAAATGTATAATTTGAAGCGGGATTGTGATATCAACATTTCATAGCTGTAAGAGCTATTTAATATTATTAGTTTCAGTAAAATATACTAATATTGATGGACAAATGTACATAAGGCAGAAAACTAAGACAAAAGCTCAACACCACAAAACATCAAAACTTCAATAACTACCCTCCACCAAAACAGAATGTTACATAAATGACACTTCGAACTCTACCTTAAAATATGTGGGTTCCCTCGTTTTGATGAGGAATCCATCATTTATTGAAAATGTGAAGAAGAAATTTTTTTCTTCTTCACCGGCGCCTATTTTCTCATTAAGTTCACGTTCTTTATTTTAAGAAATGTGTCACTCAAAACCCTATATAAATAGAGGGTTTTGAGACACACTTTAGCACCCTGAATAATGTAGATCCTCAAGGATCCTTAGAGAAGAGAGAATTTTTTCTCTAAGAAGAGGGAGAGAAATAATGAGGATTTTTTGAGGGAGAGAAAATAAATATTATGGGGGAAAAATAAGTGTGATGATTTTGTGTACATTGAGAGTTCTAAGAGTAGTAATTTCTTTTAGTGAATATTTTCTAGAATATTCAATATCTAGAAAAATATTGTAAATCCTATTTTTCATAGCGAGATCTTTCTTGACTCGGTTCTTGTAGTTTTTTTCCGATTTGAGTTTCCACGTAAAATTATCGGTATTCATTTTTCTTTTACTTCTTGGCCGTTATAATTTTACGAAAGTGGAAAAATATTCCTGGTATTTTTCGGAATGCATCTGCTATCGTTTCTCGTACCGCTTGGTTATTAGTGTAATTGTATTGTGTAAGTAAGTTCTATCTATGAGACTATAATTTAAGTGGACCGTTTGTGACCTTCCGGCCTTTCCTAAGAACTTACCTAGAAAAGTAATTATGTCTAAGGAGATTGTCAAGTGTATTCTTTTCTGGAAATTATCTTGATCAGTATTTTTCACATTTTACAGCAGTGGTATTATTATTATCGTTGCCACCGAACTTTCGATGTTTTTCCCAACAAAGTATTCCTCCTCAAAAATCAATCTACTTCCGTTACGCCAGAAGCACCAAAAGAACAATGAACTAAATCAAACCCACTTTTTAATGATTCTCTACCTCCCCAACCAAATATATCTGACTTGGAAATATTCATCTTCAATCATCAAATTGCGGCCTCGTATGTTAACAAAATAAACCAGAATCTATTATTGCCCGAAATTCCTCTAGCGATTAATAATTGGAATCTAAAGTAAGATATCCCGTAGACTTTCCCGAGTTAGATAACTAGAAAAGGAAAAGAAACTCACGAGGACAGTGAATCAAGCTCGTCAGCAGTTATATACCACAGTGGAGGTGCGCCGCCATTTTTCTCCTGAAATTTCCATTAGAAAGGTAAATCTTTTCATTACTCGATGAATAAAAAAAAAAATAACCTAAAACAAAAATATAATTTCTACCTCAACTCAATCCCCAAGAGCATAAGAAAAATGTTGAGTTTATTGCCTTTGTTTATAGAATTGAAAAATCTTTATTTTATCAATGTATATGGCGTAAGAACTTAAGTACAATCTAGACAATTAGATAGACAATGGTTGTGTAATATGGACCATTTCATTTTATGATTTTATAAGTTTATGAAGTTTATAATATAAACTTTTAACATATGACGGGTTGTAGTATTTATCTTCAAGCGACGCAAAATACGTCTTCAAACTCATGACAATTTCTTTGGGTTTCTAACTTCACAACGTGAGACAGACGTGAGACAGAGGAAGAGAGAGTTACCTTGACTACTGCTGTGACCTCACTTTCAAGCTTTACAGACCCAAAGCCCGAGGCTTCTGGAGTACTGAACTCAAAAACAATCCAAGTTATGGATAGATGAACTCTTATGCAGATTATTAAAGAAGCGTATATAAGTTTTCAAGCAAATCGTGATCACCATTTATTTGTGTCAAAATTCAGGTTTGACGTCCTTTCTGGCAGATATGAGAGCATTTTATGCAGTTTCCTCTGCTGCTTTAATGATGCGTCAATCAATTTCTGGATCCACAAGACAATGTAAAAAACACATTCAACCAGCTAAATCGCTTGTCGATGATAATATATAATATAATACAAACGGGTCGATGATAATATATAATGCAAACGGCCTCCAATACACTTCAGTGCAGCAAGAACGCTGGACTCATTTAAAAAATGCCCAGCCAAGTGAAGGTTCCACATTTTTCCTCGTGATGGAGGACTATACCTCAATGAAATGGACCGATGCACAAAACAAACAGATAAGAGAAAAATGCTCTACATAGAAATCCAGGATTCCTATAAACAATTCTTCCTGTTTCCTAATTAGAGAGGTAACTACAACTGGCCAAAACTAAGTTAGCCCCCTCAAATCAGTTACATTCTCAGCAGCCAAACAAAACTAAAATATAAAGACAGGCTCAATATTTATGAGCTCCATTGAAAACCATTATATATTTAAGAGGTACTTTAAATTTACTTATCCCTAGAATCAACTCATAAGAATCAAAAGCAAATTTTGTGGGTACCAAAACTATAAACGCATCTCTTATACAATAACTTAACAACCATACCATGAGTAAATCAAAGTCCAACCTAAAGCATTTATTTGTCCTCAGTTCCATCAATAATCAATCACCGTGAAATTATCACCACTAAGAACTAGACAAAAACAAAGAATTGTGAAGTACAAATAAAAAAAAAGAAATTGAAAGAAATCCCACGAAGAGCAGGTTAAACTTACTTTGGCTTTGGGAATAGCTTCGGTTTCTTCCCTTACTCGATCCTTGATTCTCTGCACCTGGAGCTCCATCACCGTCAACGATGCATCAACGGCCGATAATTCAGGGACGCTAGTGGCAGGATACACTAAGAAATGAATCGAAGCAAAGGTGGATGCATCTAATTAGGAAACGATACAGCACTGATTGCAAAAATTAGAATTGATCAGATCCTTCTGGTTCTACTCACTGTTTCGCGCAATCACAAGCTCCTGAAGCTCCGCAATCCGAGTGTTGAAGGCTGCCATCAGCGCATGGAGCGACTCCCCGGCTCTCTTCCCCTCCATCTCTATCGCCTCTCTCTCTGGAATGACTTGGCGGGAAAGTTTGAAACTGAAGTTCAGTCTTGGAGTTTTATAAGTAATGCGAAACATGGGGGACCCTCTCTCATTTTGTTTTTTTTTTGTTTTTTTTAATTTGATTAAATAAAATATTTTACATTAATATACATTTTTAACTTTTATAAAAAATAAAATAAAATAAATAAACGTTAAAAAATTTCAAAAAAATGACCTATTTTTGTGTCACAAAATGGCAATGCTCGAGATTCGACGCGTGACAATCTCTTTTATGCCTTTCGTGAAATAGTAAGCATAATAATGGTCTAAGTTAAGTTACATCGATAGCTAAACAAAAAACACGATTTCAGCATTAACTTGTTCGCAAATTGAGTTTGGACCAAATCATAATGATTTTAAGTTTGATGAGATTTAAATTAGATTTGAGTCAAATTTGTGATTTACAGTGAAATTTTGTTTCAATTTTAACGATTTGTAATCGCACCTAAATCTATTAACGAAAATCTTTCACGATTATTTTATATTAAGAATCAGTTGCAATTCATATAATAGCAAGAACCAAACTATTGCTTCGTGTACGAAGTGCAATTCCGATCTAGTTCTAACAAAGATGCATATTAATTATTACATATGACGCGATAATTAAACATAGTAATAGTCGAACTTACCGCCATGACTCAACGAAAAGCACGAATTCTTCATAGAAAACGAGCCTCAATTGAAATAGTTGTAAAGTTGTCAAGTGATAGAGAAAAGGGGAAAGCTGTGTTGTTAGTCATGAAAAACAAAGATCAAATATGAATAAGGCTTTATTAAAATAAGTGTATACAGACAATTATGAGTATAATTATACAGTAAAACATACCATATCTTGAGGAAAAGATGACAATTTATACGTTATTTACACACCCTTTTTGTACCTTTCACATGCCTCCAAATTACATCCAATTTCACCAGTCCAAAGATTTTCCTACCAATCCCATTAATTTCATTTCAATTCATAACCTTCCAATTTTCATATTGTATGCTCAGTAGGCTGGGATTGGTATGTCCTCCGTCTCAATTGCGACCCTGCAGTGGGTTGTTGCAAGTAGATTCTCGTCGGATCGTTCGGATCGACGTATCTGACAAAACCAACAAACATTATCAGCGACTCCCCCTCTCAAAGGAAAAAAAAAAACATCATCCATCCAAAAACGAGGCCACTCACGCAGTTCTCATCATTTCGTCGACGGGAGTTTGCGTCGCTTGTAAAGGATCGACCCGGGGCTCCGGACCGGGATTGAATTGTCGGTTATAGTGCCTCACAGAAGAAAGCAAGTTGAAAAGGAGTGGAACAAAGGTTCCACACCCACCTTCTTTGAACAAGATCTTAAACAAGTGACTTCCGTAAAGAGCCCTGTGCTCGTTTTCAGGGACTACCTATAATGAACTCATAAAAAAAATCAAGATATTGAAAATAGGAATGAGCATAGACAACAAATTATTGTGATTCTTACCGGCTCAACGAGCCCAGATATATTATTGCAGAAAAATATTGGCTGGTTAAATTTTTCATCACGGAGATAAAGCTGCAAAATAAGGTATTATCATATTAGTACAAGCCCCCACAGTGGGGACAACAGAAGATCTTAAAACAAGTAAACCAACAAATATCATTTAATGCAGACCATAAAAAGTCAGATTCCTAGAGTCATGGATGGCACCACTTAATACCATTCCAAGAACTTTGAAAATAAAAAATAACAAACTATAAACATGACAAAAAAAAAAAGCAACATACAAAAACAAAGATCTACAAATAAAATTGTCAAGTGAAAACATTAACTAATGAACTGGTGTTTAAAAGGAAAGAAGTCTGGACCAAAAATTTAACTTTTTCCATTGAGATTTGCCAAAGCTTGGGTTGATGAGTCTCTCGGATAAAATACATTTATTTTGAAGCCCTCTTAAAATCCAAAAGACCAAATCAGGTATGAAGTAGAATATATATGTACCAGGAGACAGGTAGCTCAGAGCCAGAAGAAATACGGCACTGTGCTGTTTAGTACTGCCAAGGATATATTTTTTCCATTCATTTATGCTTCTGAAACATGAACATCCCCCACTATTTGAATTCAGAGGGAGTTCACCAGTAAGAAGTTAGAATTTGGACAACACATCCCCTCACCATTTTTTTGGGAAAAAAAAGGAAATATAAAAGCCTCTTGGAAAAATTATTTATTGACCTATTGCATTAAAACCTTAAAAATAAAATAGAAATATGAAAATAAAACAACATAACACAAAAAACTATCTTATTCTATATACTATGACTCGTGTTGCAACTAGAAAAATTACATATGCATCAACATGTAAGTGTAACGTATTAGGATAGACTTCCGCTCCGACAACTAGACTAACATCTGGAATATTTCCTATTGGTGATGAGAACACAATAAAAGTTTGGTTTCAGCAGATGCACTATATATCAAAATTCATATTATTGTTATTCGCACAATGATACTTTGAGAACCTAAGAGCAACTCTGTTTTTTATAAGGAAGAATATAAGAATTAACTTTCAAATATCAAATCTCCACTCAGAAAGAGGAGGCACAGTAGATTGAAGAATACAAAAACAAGTTTATTACCTATCAGGAGTGTATGTTACATATAAAATATAAATACTTTAGGAGCATTATGAAATACTTAAATGTATTATCTAGTTTTCTTTTCTTCCAATTCTCAATCTCTTTGTTCTTTCTACTCCCCAATCGCTCAAATTCTCTTCCCTAAGTTCAATCTTGTTTCTTCCCTGCATTAACAATATTCGAAATGTTTCCCAAGCCAAATCACAAGATAATAAGCTTTAAAGATTTTAATTTCAAGGTTTATACAATCAATCGTACTCTTAAAAGTAAGAATATCAATCTAGATCTCCATGATCCCTACTATATTTTAGATGAGCGATAATAGCTATGAGCAGCATGAAGACAATTCTAACACAACATTTCATTGATGAGATGCAAAATAAAAACAAAAGGCAAGAGAAAAGCAAAACGGCACTTACCAAGGGCATATCAAAGCCATTGAAGTTTCCCATGGGCTTACTTGGAACAAACACAATGCGTACATTTGACAAGTAGATAGTTCCTTTCGCTTTGACATGATCCACATTGGCACTGAAAGAACGTGGCAAGAAACAATTCATTACAATAGTAACTAGAAGACAATACGAGTGTATTTTCTGTCACAAATTCTTGTAGCTCAAAAAACTAGCACAGTAAAGAAAGTTGTACAGGAGTTGACAGTTGGTTGTGGTTTATAATTCCATTTTTCAATATACACTATCTAACATTTCTCTCGGTTGAACTTACTCACTAAATGCTGGTTAGCCAGCTTGAACTGTACTTGTTCAGCTTGCTAACTGATCTATTCCTTTATTACACAGCAATTGGCTACGAGCTAGACAATAACATTAATCATATCAAAATATAAGAACTTTAATCCTCCATTAAAGTAAAAAAAAAAAAATACCAACTTGAAAGGGAGAATTTCAAAACCTTGTATCTCGATAGCTCTTTAGACAATTGTCACCAACCTAAAGAGAAGCTTAAATCTATTGGGTCTTTTTTCAATTACACATGATATTTATGAAACACTCTAAAAAAAATAGGCACTTAACTCAATCAGCTCTCTGTATAGTCTCACAATTCCTTTTCAAAAGTTGTATAGAATTAGAAAAAGAAATGAAGCAAATGAAAAAACAACTATTTCAATTTTGAAATTTGACCACTTCCAACATAGGATCTAACTGCACATCACCTTTTTAAGAATTGGTAAGGATTTTCCAAGATTCTTTTACGAAGATACTCCAAAATCTTCTCTCAAAGATAATCCAGAATCCTTACCCAATATTCGGCAATCTTCTCCGTAATTATATTTGTTTTCCATTATTATAAAGATGTATATTTGTATATGATTTATTTCCCTTCATATGTAATTTATTTCCTATTGTAAAGATATAAGAAATATTCTCCAAATACAATAGATCTCTACTACTCAATTGAGTGTGGTTTTCAAATCTTCTCAGAAATGAACTTCAAAAAAAATTTAAATGAATCAATGTAAAAGGAATTTTGATGAATGATGATTTTTTATGGTGAAAATTGAACGTGTAAGTCTTCCTTAAATAAAGCATGCATGAACGAGAAAATTAGGATCATTCTCAAAAAATCTCCACTCAGTTGCATTCCTAATGTCCTGTACAAGATGAGGGGAATTTATCATGCCTACGTAATTCTCAATCAATACCGTCCTAACCCCATAATAAATTTGCAAGAAATTATGAAATTTTTTGAATTAGAGATAAAACGTGTATTTGAATCCTTCCGATGTCCCTTGACTTCTAATCTATGAACCATTTAAAATATAGTTTTACATTATAATATTTATCAAAATCGTCACTAGAAGTTAAATTTTCAGAATAAATAGCAATGGCATGCATAAAAAATGGTAAGGATGGAAAAGAACCACAGATCCT
Organism: Begonia masoniana; assembly: GCA_022432975.1. Lineage (NCBI taxonomy): Eukaryota > Viridiplantae > Streptophyta > Magnoliopsida > Cucurbitales > Begoniaceae > Begonia > Begonia masoniana. The sequence goes on along the minus strand of CM039507.1, from coordinate 50,687,987 downwards.
ACTGCTCAAATTGAAGCCCGCTTGTTGTAGGATATCGTTTATATTATGGATTAAAATATGTAAAAGAGTATATTTGCTGGGCTGATGTCTTGCTCATTATCAGAAACAGATTCATACAGCCCTCTTTATCTAAGACAATATCCAATAGAAAATGTCAATGCCTTCAATCAAAAATTATCTTTTCGGTCTTAATTTGAAACAAGGTTGAATCATTCCGATAAAAAAAATCTATATTTAAAATTTTGTTTCGAACATGAAACTGAATTTCAAATCAACCCCGCATTTCATTAGGGAAAACAAACTACCATAATGAGAAAAAAAAAAAAAAACAATACCGATGGAAAAGGCAAAATCAAATCAAGATTAACTCAAAACTATCAATTAATTTCGATTTCACAGAGAAGAAAACTAAACAAATTTCATCATCGGCAAGATCAAAAATTAAACAAATTCCATCCTCGGTGAGATCAAAATACCGTGAGAAGAGAGAAAAATGGAACTGACCCGGAAATCTTATCGACCTCGAACTCGACGCCACCTCTGACCAGCACAAATATCTCATTAAGGAAGGGAATGGGCATTCCATTAGGGTAAAGATGAGGGTTGAGAGCCATCGGAATTGGCCGGGGTCGGAAATCTAGGGCTTCTGTTAGTTTCAATTTGTTGGGTAAAATACAGTGTCCTTGTAGTTGTGATTGAGGATTTGCTTAATTTAGTAATTTTAATTATTCCATTTTTTTTATTTTTAACTTTATTTTTAAATCATTTTCCAATCATTTTCTAAAATAAATTTATAGAGGATTGCTAGATGTACCCTCTTAAAAACTCCGTCGAACAATTATTGATGCAATTAATGTAATAATTATAAAAAATAATTTATTACATTAATTGCACTAATAGTTATTTGACACGTAATTTTTTAACAAAATTTTTTAAGAATTACTCAAATTTAACAATAGTTTAGTATTGCTACATTTATTCTTCATTCTTACTTTGCAATTCTTATTTCACCAAAATTAATTTTTGTAATTAAAGTAAAACATTACAAATAATTAAAATAAATTATTATTAACTGCATCGATCAATATATGACACATAATGAAATAATAAGAGATAGTAGAAGAGTGTAAAAAATTCGTCAACATATTTACGCTAACCAAAATCATATTATATTAATTATTTTTTACTCGATCGACTGTTTATAAGGATCTAGTCGATTGCTAAAAGTGTCAACTCGACTGATTAAAACTTTATTTTGTAAAACAAATGAGATTTTTTTATTTAAATGAACATGTTGATGTATTGGCGTAAATAAAAATAAGATCACGTAATATATATTTTTAATTTGATTGATATTACTTTTTATATTATGGTCAAATATAAAATAATCCATATGGTCATAAATACGTCAAAGTGATACTATTTTTACTCTCTTGAAATATTCGATGACGTGTCAAACAATAATTAGTATAATTAAAGAATAAATCATAAATAGTTAATTTATTACATAAATTACATTTTTTATTGTTTGACATGTCAGCGAGTATTTTAGTAGATTAAACGGTGAAATTATTAATTACTTTATTTAACAAATTGGCAATTGTCCTTTACAAAATATGTGCGTCGAGGTGATTGGGTCTCTCTCCCTCCAAAGAAAAAACGTCATTTTCCTCCAAAATCTCGCCCATAGAGAATGGGTTCGGGCTTAGGTTTTCTCCGATGGTTCAAGCGTCCTTCAGTTCATGTGTGCGCCATTAACTTCTATCCATGCTCTTTGTTTCCTTTATTCTCGGAGACAGAATAATTTTCTACGAAAGAACCACGACCTCTATGAAAGAATCAATTTTGATTTCGGTAAGAACTTGCTAAGAAATCGAGGAGATTTGTGTAAATACATTGAAAATCAGTATCAATGCATAGTTTCACTCAAAGGTCCTGTTAAGAGAGAGAGAGCGAGTTAACGAAGTTTCTACCGGATCTTAATGGTAAGGTGTCCTTGCTAACGGGACCAACTTCGAGGTGCGGGTTTGATAGTCTAAGGTGACAGTTGAAAAACACTCATAAATTCAGGGGTCTATATTGATAATTATCCTAAAACTTATTAATTCTTCAAAAATGCAACCAAAACCGAGTTTTTTTTCCCATCCTAATCCCACACCAATAATCTAAAATCAAAATTATCGATTTCATTAGCTAAGTAACATCGACAAATGCAATAATTAATTAAGAGAGTACATCTTGCAGGCAATAAGATCAACTCATCTCCGTCCAACTCCACTCCACACGAAATCGATCAATCTCGTTCTCAATTCGTGAATTCAAGTTATAAACATCCAAAGATCAAAGATTGTGAAATGAGTCATTATTTCAGCACATATTATACATTCAAGTAGACGAAATGTTATGTACAAATCATACCTGTACATTTTCATGCATAGAAAACATCGATATATCAACACGATGATAACGAAGAAACAAAGGGTGTTAAGCATGCGACCACGGTACGAAAGAAGTATTAGGCAGTACCATATCAAGGCTGATTGTCACCCGAACGTGTTCTCTCCACTATACGTAACATAAAGGAAACCATCTTCATCTTTCTTCTCATCGTATATGGTAGACATGATTGCTCCTGCAATAGTAAAAAATCAATATTTACTTTTGGTTTCCGATAATTTAAAAGAAAAGTAACGATTTAAAAAAAATGCATTGTTACTTTACCAGTAGGCGGGAGGACGTTGTCGACGAATATGAAGATTGCCTTTTCAGCACTTAGTTTAATTCTCTTTCGGATAACATAGACGAATTGGCCGACTGTAAGGTCAGCTGGCACTAAGTACCTGTAAAATATTATCCACACATAAGCCTTCTTGGCAAAATCTCAACGATACATTACTCGAAAGTGAACTGAGGTTCTTCCAAGGTTTTTCATGCAACGAAATTTATCCAAGTGAGTGCGTGTGTGTATGTGTGAGATATATACACACACGCATACACACATACATATACACACATACATATTTACACACAAACACTTATATACATTACATACATATATATTTATTTAGAAAGAGAGAGACAGAGAGAGGTTGATATTAGATGACATTCTTAAGTTTAAAATCCGGGCTCTCGATAGCTCAAATAACTACAATCAAGGATAAGAATAAGGGAAAAAAAACGAGTGGATGTAAAATATTATCTAAACTATTAGAGTGAGCGAGCGAGCAATCAACATAAGGTGGGAAGTGGAAGTAAGTTCTTACTTTTTCTTGTCAATATTGGGAATATCACTTCTCTCGGCCTTCTCCACAATCACCTTAAGAAAGAGAAGAAATCAAAATAGAATGAAGAACAAAACAAATGCACAATTCAAAACACATCTCGATATATTTCGCAACCAATTTTTCTTTTTTTCAAACGAAACTGATGCATAAGCTAAGCCATGAAAACATACATGTATACTACCAAATTCAATGCAACTCATGGGGTGGGCATGTAATCAATTAGATTGTAAAGCTTGCATAAATTGGCAATACTTACAGGAATTCTATCTGGATACTTCTCTCTTATTCTTGCAGCCTCAACACGTCTCTTTTCTACAATGAACAGACACTTTCATTATCAGAAATTAACCAAATGATCGGACATCGATTCACAGACAAACTTTATATCAATATCATACATACCCAAGACATGCTCTTGTTTGAACATGCTTCTAGCCATATTTTTGGGCAATAGACTGCGTGATATAAACAGAAACAAATGAAAATCAAAATCGCTTCTCCAACAGAATTAGTGAAAAACAAAACAAGAAAACGAATAACCAATCAATTTTCATTCTCTCACATAATCAGAGAAACACAATAACTAGAAATCACGTAAATAACATACTAAGATAAAAAATCAAACAGATAACTAATGGATTCAAACCATCGATTGTAACAGGAATTTTTCAGCAAATACGAACCTAGGCCACGAGAAAGCAAAATTTTAACAAATTTACAAAATCCCACCAGACAGACGTTGCAGATTAAACTGATCAAAATTAAATTGAGCCCAGAGAGTTCAAGAACACAAATACTGCGATTCACAGAGGCGAAAACAAAGTCAAATGAGACCAAAAAAACAGCGAAATATATAGCAAAACGACCAACAATTTCGTTTTCTATCTCGGCCGTCGTTTTCCAAGTATTCAAACTGGAAGAAAAAAAGAAAGAGAACCCACAGAATAAACGATTCAGGAAAGAAAAACGGTGAATCCTGACGACGGAGAGAGAGAATCCTTCAGGGAGGAGAAGATGATAAAGCACAGCTCATTTCGACTCGACGTATTGAATACTACGTTTTCTACTACTCTCCGATGATAATGGTCAAGTGCGTTAAGATGACCAATCAAATGCCTCCACGTCTAAATAGTATTAATTTCTCCAATATTCGATAATTATAGAAAGAAAAAGTTATTCCTAATTTTAATTAATTTATTATTTTAATTATATCAATTATTATTTTAAACCTCGATAAATATGTCTAAAAAAATCGGTCTTAAACTTCAAATTTCAATCTAGTTTAAGTGAGTTTCGAATTGGGTAACCCGAAAATATCTCAAACAAATCCTTTCGCTCTATAAAAGCACACCAGACTCCATCGCCAAAACAACCAACTTCTCTAAGGTGGAAGCCATGGAAGCTATGCCTGCCAAGCGTAGGAGACTTTCCCCTCCCCCTTCCCAACAACCCTTTTTCGATCAGCTTCCCGACTCCATGGTCGAGGAAATTCTTCTCCGCCTCCCTCTCTCCTCTGTCTTTGCCTCCAGGTGGGTATCCAAGCGATGTCTTTCTCTCACTACCTCTCCTCATTTCATCCAAGCTTTCCGCCGTCACAACACTCCTTCCATCGAGGACCCCCTGCCCAGCCTTTTCCTTCAGGTTCCATACTCCCGCAACGTCAGAGAGTTCTCCGTTTGCTCCGGGGTGCCCGACATCAAGTTTTCTGGATTTTCTCTCACTTTTCTTCCTGGGTTTCGCCTCGACGGCAACGACCCCATCACTGTCATGGGTTCCTGCCATGATCTGATACTGTGCGCCAACAGAGAGCACTTTCAAAGCGACTACTTTGTGGTCAACCCCGTCACTCGGCAATGGGTTGCCCTTCCTCCCACTCTTCGCCTGCACAGACTCGTCCTCACCGGCTTCGTTTGCGATCCCGCCTCCGTTACAGAGGCTAGAAAGGGAGGGAAGTTGCGTTACAGAGTAGTGCGTATTCCTGTTTCCTATAACTCACGGACTGAATTGAATGTAGAGATATTCTCATCCGAGGATGGGCAGTGGAACGAATTTGCCGTGTCGATGCCGGAGGGGCTGACGAGACTCCCCTGCAGTTTGAGGGCTGTCGCTTGCAATGGAATTTTGTATTGGAAACTCTTATGGAGCAGAGTTCAACTCATGAGATTGGATCCATTTAACTCGAAGAAGAAAGAGATTTGCGTAATTCAAGATCCCCCAGACAGCTTCGACGCAGGATTGGAAAAATATAAGCTTGGAATCTGCCAAGGAAAATTGAGAATGTGTCAAGTGTCGTGGTTCGGGGAAGAATGCTCTGAACCTTCTCACGTTAAGATTTGGGAACTGGACGAGGGTGACGGCGGAGCCGAGTGGCGATTGGCGAAGGAGGTTTGGTTGCAAGAAATTGGTGTATCTGCCAACTCTTATGAGCAGCTGAGGAAGGCCGCAATAGGATGTGGATATGAGTCGATGTGGCCATTGGCCTTCCATCCCAGCAAGGGAGACACCATTTACTTTGGATGCAATGGCAGGACGATGAACAAAATTATTTGCTACGACTTGAAGAGGAAGAGCCTGGATATTGTGGGTGACTGTCCTTTGAAAGAATCATTGGGCGGGGTTGAGGCCTTTCCATTTCAGCTGCCATGGTGGCCAACCCCCGTTCCTGCTCTGCCCAAGCTTAACTCTCCACGCTAGGCTGCTTTGTCGAAAAATGACAGAATTGTTTTGAGAGTGAAAGCTTTTGTAATCTTAGATTAGGATATGTTTCCGAGTTTCACTATTTTTAAACACATTCATGTCATGCAATATGTTCTTTATTTTGTTAATCGAGTAGAATATACCTTGTGGCTCGAGGAACTCTAGACATGTTTTAATTTATTACTTTTTTGCACTCATTTATGGCTTATAATAATAAGTAGGCAATCTCTGTTACAAGTAACTGTTTTCATCATGCTTGCTTATTGGCGTGTAAATCTCTTGAAACTCGTATTGGTTCTTATTGAAATTTCTATGATTTATGTTTCAAGGATAAGAATTGTTTTGGTTATAGATCAACTGGGGTGATGACGAGAACTAGCGCAATCAAACAAGTCAATTATCACAACCCAGTCGTATGATTTGTTGTTTGTTTAACCCTTAATTGGACATGTTCTTTCAATTGAGATGTTCCTGTTGGGTGTTTCCTATTCATTTATTGTTGCGTTCTGCAACAACATTCATTTATTGTTGCGTTCTGCAACAAGTCTTCTATGAAGACTCAATGAAGACTTCTACATTTAACACCCACGTGATGTGGATCAATTTGTCAAATCCTATTGATGCAAAGTTTGTTTTCTTTTATTTATTTAATTTGATGGACATTAAATTATTATGGATAAAAAGAGGTTTCTGGTCCTCTCTCTCTCTGCCATTAACGAAACCAGTGGGTTTTCCATCAAGATCCACTGCTGAAGAAACATTAAGGAGAAGAAGAGAGAAATTATTCCAGAAGGCATGGACTCAAGTAAGTGATATTTTATCACCTTATGCTTCTGTAAAGCTATTTCTTTGTTAAATGAAAGCTGTGAAGAATCATGTTTCTCTTCTGTTCACGGTTAAGTTTCTTCTATCTTTAACAGAGAAGAAATTATTATGTTGATGTGATTTTTACTTGCTATTAATAATGTTTGTGAAAATTTATTGTTCTAACATCCTGGAAAACTTTAATTTAAAGACAACCTGATGAACGTTAAGCAAATTATGAAAAAGCATGATGAACCTGATAACAAATTAAAGCATACATGTGGTATCAGAGCATGAGTTTTCGAACAATTGATTTTCCATAATGAATATTCGTATATTTATTTGCTGCATAAATGTTAATAAAAGTTTCCGGCGTTATTGTTCATGGCCGGATTTACTGTTCATACCGGAGTTACTGTTCATGGCCGGATTTACTGTTCATGCCGGATTTACTGTTCATGCCGGATTTACTGTTCATACCGGCGTTACTGTTCATGACCGATTTTAATGTACATTCCGGCCGCTTAATGTTCATTAACAAAAAAAAAAACAAAAATATATTATGACAATTACGTTTTGTCATTATTAATTATTGAAATTAGATCAAAATATGATTTATATAAATGTTATTATTTAATTTGATATCTAACTTATGATGATTTGTTAGTCACCAAAGTGGCCGAATCAGAATGTTTTTTCAGATATAAAATTAAATAAATGTAATTACTCATGTTTTATGTGATACTCAATAATGAAAATGACATGATGAGAATAAGATTGTGACATGAGTATATTAATTTTCATGATTATAAAATATGTTGAATCGCCCAAAGGTGGATTGGTTATTTTATAATTATGAATATGATTGTGGTAAATTGATATGTCTTGAGTAGGTGTGTTTAGTATATCCAAAGATAACAAACATGTCTATTTCGAGTATGTTAATTACCAATTATGTGAAATTGAAGATGAACATCAATTATGTTTATAATTATATATTGTTGTGTCACCCAAAGGAGAACTTCAATATATATTAATGATTGTTTGATTGCCTTACTCAAAGCATTAATGTATAATCGTGTTTTATATTTTGCAGCATCTATTCCTGTTGCTCTTCATTCGCAAGCCACATCTGTTGTGAAGTTTTATGGTCTAAATTTCTCTGAATGGTGCGAACAAGTTCAGTTTCACCTTGGTGTTCTGGATCTTGATTTAACACTTGTAAGTGAGAAACCAGCTGCTATAACTGAGACTAGTAGCACAGATCAAAGATCGTTCTATAATGCTTGGGAAAGATCAAACAGACTAAGCTTAATGTTTATGCGAATGACAGTAGCAAGTAACATCAAGTCCACATTTTCGAACACCGAAAGTGCTATGGAATTTATGAAATTTGTGAAAGAATGTTCTCAGTCAGAATCAGCTGATAAATCACTTGCTGGAACACTGATGGGTACTTTGACCACCATGAAGTTTGATGGTTCACGTACCATGCATGAACATGTTGTCGAAATGACAAACATGGCAGCAAGATTAAAATCCATGGGAATGGAAGTGAACGAGAACTTCCTAGTGACATTCATCCTGAACTCCTTGCCTCCTCAATATGGCACATTTCATGTGAGCTATAATACTATGAGGACTAAATGGAATGTGCATGAATTACAAAGCATGCTCATTCATGAAGAAGCAAGGCTAAAGAAACCAGGAACTCAAGCTGTCAATCTTATGAATTATGAAGGAGCTGGAAAGAAACCAGGAAAGAAAGGTGGAAAGGGTAAGAAAGGACTATCATCGGCAGCTCAGTCCTCTTTCCAAATTCACAAGAAGGAACAACGAAAGGATAAGTGTCATTTCTGTGGAAAGCAAGGACACTATCAAAAAGATTGCCTGAAACGCAAGGCATGGTTCGAAAAGAAAGGTAAGCCTACTGCTTTAGTATGTTTCGAATCAAATTTAACTGAAGTTCCTTGTAATACTTGGTGGATTGATTCTTGTTGTACCACTCACGTTTCTAATAAGATGCAGGGATTCTATACGACCCAAACCATGAGCCCAAATGAAAAGTTTATCTTCATGGGGAATCGGGTGAAAGTTCCAGTTGAAGCTATTGGAACTTACCGGTTAATGTTAGACACTGGATATCAATTAGATCTGTTTCAAACTGTTTATGTTCCATCTATTTCTCGTAATTTAGTTTCCTTGTCTAAACTTGATACAGTTGGATATTCCTTTATGTTTGGGAATCAATGTTTCAGTTTGTATAAAGATAATGTTCTTGTTGGTACTGGTGTTCTGTATGATGGTTTGTATAAATTAAAGCTCAATAATTGTTTTGCTGAGAATCTTTTAATCTTGTATCATAATGTGGGAACGAAACGTGGTTTAGTGAATGAATGTTCTGCTAATTTGTGGCATAAACGATTAGGTCATATATCCAAAGAAAGAATGGAAAGATTGATAAAGCAATCAATTCTTCCAAATTTGGATTTTACTGATCTAAATATTTGTGTTGATTGTATTAGAGGAAAGCAAACGAGAAACACAAGTAAGAAAGTAGCCACAAGAAGCAAACAGCTCCTTGAAATCATACACACTGATATATGTGGTCCTTTTGATATTCCATCTTTTGGTGGAGAAAGATATTTTATCACCTTTATTGATGATTTTTCACGTTATGGTTATATCTATTTATTGAAGGAAAAATCTCAGTCAATCAATGCTCTTGAAGTGTTTGTTACTGAGGTTGAAAGACAATTAGATAGAAAAGTGAAAATTATGAGATCTGATAGAGATGGTGAATATTATGGAAGTTATGATGAAAATGGACAACATCCAGATCTATTTGCTAAATTCCTAGAAAGTCGTGGTATTTGTGCACAATACACAATGCCAGGAACACCAGAACAGAATGGTGTTGCAGAAAGGCGTAATCGTACTTTGATGGATATGGTTAGAAGTATGTTAAGTAATTCATCTTTACCCTTGTCATTGTGGATGTATGCTTTAAGGACTGCTGTATACTTATTAAACAGGGTTCCTAGTAAGGTAGTTTCAAATACTCCATTTGAATTGTGGACAGGTAGGAAACCCAGTTTAAGGCATCTGCATGTTTGGGGTTGCCCAGCAGAAGTAAGAATTTATAATCCACATGAAAGAAAACTGTATTCAAGAACAACCAGTGGTTTCTTCATTGGTTATCCAGAAAAATCAAAAGGGTTTAGATTTTATTGTCCTAGCCATAGTACAAGAATAATTGAAACTGGAAATGCTAAGTTCATTGAAAGTGGTGAGACCAGTGGGAGTTTGGAACCACGTAAAGTGGAAATTCAAGAAGTTAGGGTGCAAGTTCCAATACCTATAACTTCTGCTCAAGTTGTTGTTCCAACAGTTATTGATACATACGAACAACAAATTAATGATCAAACTCCACATAATGATATTGTCACGAATGAACCTATCAGAGATGAACCACAAGAAATACCATTAAGACGATCTGTAAATGTGGTTTATCTTCAAGAGTCCGAATGTGATTTAGGACTTGATAATGATCCAGTTTCATTTTCACAAGCGATGGAAAGCAAAAATTCTGATAAATGGTTAAATGCCATGAAAGATGAGTTGAAATCAATGGAACAAAATGAAGTTTGGGAAATCGTTGAATTGCCTGAAGGTTGTAAAAGAGTTGGGTGTAAATGGGTCTTTAAGACCAAACGCGACTCTAATGGCAATATCGAACGAAATAAAGCCAGACTTGTTGCCAAAGGTTTTACTCAGAAAGATGATATTGATTACAAAGAAACATTTTCTCCTGTTTCGAAAAAGGATTCTTTCAGAATTATTATGGCAATTGTAGCTCATTATGATTTAGAGCTCCATCAAATGGATGTAAAAACTGCTTTTTTGAATGAGACTTTAGATGAGGATGTTTATATGGACCAACCTGAAGGTTTTGTCATTAAAGGACAAGAACACATGGTGTGTAAACTAAAGAAATCAATATATGGACTTAAACAAGCTTCCCGACAATGGTATCTTAAGTTTAATGATACCATCACCTCCTTTGGATTTAAGGAAAACATCGTTGATCGGTGTATATATCTAAAGGTCAGTGGGAGTAAGTTTATATTTCTGATTCTGTATGTTGATGATATCTTGCTAGCTACGAATGATCTTGGCCTAATGTACGAAACCAAGAAATATCTCGATAGGAACTTTGAAATGAAAAATATGGGAGAGACATCCTTTGTGATTGGAATTGAAATATTCCGAAATAGATCACAAGGATTGTTGGGATTGTCTCAGAAAACCTATATTAATAAAGTTCTAGAGAGATTCAGAATGGAGAAATGTTCAGCAAGTGTTGTTCCAATTCAGAAAGGAGATAAATTTAATCTCAATCAATGTCCAAAGAATGAATTGGAACGTACACAAATGAAAGACATTCCTTATGCTTCAATTGTGGGCAGCTTGATGTACGCACAGACTTGTACCAGACCCGACATTAGTTTTGCTGTCGGCATGCTGAGACGGTATCAAAGTAATCCGGGCATAGAACATTGGAAAGCTGCAAAGAAAGTCCTTAGGTATCTACAAGGAACGAAGGAACACATGCTCACTTATAGACGATCTGATCATCTGAAAGTGATTGGATATTCAGATTCTGATTATGCTAGATGTGTGGATACCAGAAAATCTATGTTTGGCTATTTGTTCCTTTTAGCCGATGGCGCAATCTCATGGAAGAGTGCGAAGCAGTCTGTCACTGCTACGTCCACTATGGAGGCTGAGTTTGTAGCATGCTTTGAGGCTACAATTCAGGGTTTATGGCTGCGGAACTTTATTTCAGGACTTGGAATTGTTGACAGTATCGCCAAGCCGCTGAAAATTTATTGTGATAATTCTGCAGCAGTTTTCTTTTCTAAAAACGACAAGTATTCCAAAGGTGCTAAACATATAGAATTGAAATACTTGGCCGTTAAAGAAGAAGTTCAGAAACAGAGGGTGTCAATTGAACATATAAGCACCAACCTTATGATCGCGGATCCGTTAACGAAAGGATTGCCACCAAAGATATTTACGGAACATGTTGAACGAATGGGCATTTCTGAAAGTTAACTTTATGTTTATGTTTGTGTTATTTATGTACTAGACACTCTTGAGCTCCTTGTTGATAGTTTCTGATATACAATTATGAATCCTGTTTGATTATAATGAATGCATTCATAATGACATTATGAACTGATGAAGTCCTAAACAGGATTTGTCTTTGAGAAAGACACTAATGTAGACCATTATGTTATTCCTTTTAGTGATGATATTGAGTATAAAATTAATATGTGATTCATAAAAGGAAATGTGTCGTTATAATTGACATATGACCGCTATGATCCATATTGATCATATATTCCATAATGATGTTATATTTGCTCAATATTATGATGAATTTTATTTTGCTTATATGTATGATAGTATAAGTATTATAGATTATGACCATTGAGCCAAGTGAGAGAATGTTGGGTGTTTCCCATTCATTTATTGTTGCGTTCTGCAACAACATTCATTTATTGTTGCGTTCTGCAACAAGTCTTCTATGAAGACTCAATGAAGACTTCTACATTTAACACCCACGTGATGTGGATCAATTTGTCAAATCCTATTGATGCAAAGTTTGTTTTCTTTTATTTATTTAATTTGATGGACATTAAATTATTATGGATAAAAAGAGGTTTCTGGTCCTCTCTCTCTCTGCCATTAACGAAATCAGTGGGTTTTCCATCAAGATCCACTGCTGAAGAAACACTAAGGAGAAGAAGAGAGAAATTATTCCAGAAGGCATGGACTCAAGTAAGTGATATTTTATCACCTTATGCTTCTGTAAAGCTATTTCTTTGTTAAATGAAAGCTGTGAAGAATCATGTTTCTCTTCTGTTCACGGTTAAGTTTCTTCTATCTTTAACAGAGAAGAAATTATTATGTTGATGTGATTTTTACTTGCTATTAATAATGTTTGTGAAAATTTATTGTTCTAACATCCTGGAAAACTTTAATTTAAAGACAACCTGATGAACGTTAAGCAAATTATGAAAAAGCATGATGAACCTGATAACAAATTAAAGCATACAGTTCCTATGGCCAACATTTAATCGCTTTACTGTTGTGGGAAAACTGAGCCGACTTCAAACGAAATGTCTACGTAAGATCCAGCTTAGGTTGAATATTATATTAAGAGAATTTGACAGAGAATGACCTCTTCTTTCTCCGACTCGTTTTCCCACAACTCTCTGTTCTACCCTGTTTTTTAGCTCTCTAACAGAGTAAAAAGGAAAAGCTATACACATAGAGCACTGAAAAGAAAACGAGATAACAATTTTTCTCTTTCAGCCTCCAAAGCAAACCATCAACGGTGCTCAAATTTTCTACTATTTCCTCTCGTCTTGATTTCTTTCTTCTTTCTCATCTTCTTCTTCCCGGTCTCACTTCTTTCTCTTTCTTTGTTTCTTTTTTTATTTCTCCTCTGCGATGCTTTATTTTTCAGGACTTACTTCTAACGAAAAAAATTAAATCAATCACTGAATTCAATTTTCGAAAGTTACACACCAGAATTTTGAGAGTCTGGGCTCCACCCCATTCTTTCTCTTCCTCTCCCATTTTATTACAATCTCTCTAATACCATCTCCAACCATACGATGCATTTTCTCAAATTTGAGAAAATAGCATAAAATGTCTCCAATAGAATGCCAAAAAAAATACTATAATGCCATTTTGATCAAATGATAAATAGTGATGATACAAATTTGCATCACCACTATTCATGATGTCATTTCTTTTTTTTTAGTCATTCTAATTATATTAAATTGCAAATATATCCTTTTTTTAATTTATATATTAATTTATTTGAATATGATATTTAATAATCTAAATTTTGTAATTAACAATAGTTAAAATGTTAAAAGATACTAAAAATAAAAAAACCATTAATATTAATTTTAATATGACTAATTTGATGTATTTTTCAAGAAATGTTATTATTGGGGACTCAAAACAGTTAATTATTGATATTAATACAAACAATAATATTAAATCACAACTCAAAATTACATATTCATAAAAAAAAAATTACAACCACATTATACATAACAAACTCAATAAAATTACAAATATTAACTTCAAATTGCAAAAATTGTAACAACTTCATACTACAAAATACATAAATATTACTTTAAATAACAGAAATTACACAAATTTAAATAACTTCCAACTTCAAATTACATAAAATAACTAAAAATTACATAGACACAATACAGCTAACATATTAAAAATAGGGTGGTAGATCGGATCCAGGCCCTCCGATGTTATTAAATAAAGATGTAAAATCATTACTTGTTGAAGGCATCTGTTGTTGCTGGTCATAATTTTTTTGTGAAATTCGCATCTGTTCAGCAACAATATAGGCGCGTCGGCCTGGATCACTAATATTATTAGGATCTAGTAACATAATTTTAAGTTCTCTATTCTTTTCTTTGATTTCTATCATTTGACGTTGCATCTGCATTTGTTCTTTTTGGACCTCTATTTGAGCCTGCTTTTGTTCGTAACTTTTTTCTAATAGTATCTTTAATTCTTCATTTTTGTTGTCCAATATACCAAAGTTAGCAGACATGTCATCCAGTATTTTTCTTTTTAATTTGGCTTTTTTACCCCAATTGGTCGTTGTGATGACGTACCGCCAGAAGTATTGTCATCTAAATCAATTGAAAATGCATAAATACCAGGAGATGTTGTATGGGGGGGTCTCAGGTGTAGGATTGTCAGATTGTGATGACTCGTCAACAACATTTTGCAGCCTGATTGCATTTCTGGCAGTTGTTACATGATCTTTCAACGTGGCAAAATCTTTGATCATATCCCAAACATGATCAAATTTAAAACCTTTCTTGTACTTCGGGTCCTCTATCAATAAATGTTTTGCTCGAGTTAACTAAAAATCATAGTGAACATAATGTAAGTATAATAGAAAATAAAATAAAATGTTATAAGTAAAAAAAAAAATACAAAACTCACAATATCGACTTCTGAAGCACCACTTGGATGCGTATTTTCCACTTATCTCACACAACCTTTTAGTTTCTTCTCCGCCGCATTTATAACTTGCATTCGACTTCTGAGAGAATTACCTTTACGAAGATCCATATTAGAAGGTCTTTCTTCGTTGTACTTTTCTTCAACACGAGACCAGAACCGCTCAGCATTCTGGTACCTACCCGTAATAGGGTCTTGGGTAACAGCTAAATACGCTTGACAGAGTACTATATCTTCAATATTAGCATACCCAGAACTTCGAAAAGACATTTTTAGTTTGTGATGAAATGGATGATAAGAACTGGAAAAAGAAAATAACAAAAAAGATGGAATAGTAACTTATGGCAACCTCATATTATCAATAGAGATAGAGAGAGAGAGATAGATGTTTACGTGTACCTAAATTTTTAAAGCAAATACCTACTCTTTGAAAGTATCCATCTACCATTCATTCCTATCATTCATGCCCTAATTTTAAAAGTATCCACCTATCTACTCTTTATAAATATGTTTCCTCATTTCCTTCTTTCTTAAACCATCTTCAGTGCACATAATTTATTCTTCAATCCTTTTTTTTCACCTTCCTTCTCAAACTAAAATGAATCCTTTTTTAAGCTCGGAATCATCTTCTGATGATGATGATTTCATTATACCAGCTATTAGTATGGAAGAGTTCGATTGTACCGAACAATTGATTGTTAATATGATCAATACGAACAATATGTTCATCGCGCACTACTCCAATCAACAAAACATTGAACACCCTCGTCGTGGGTCAATTCCTGGTCACATAGTCATCAATCGTGATCGTGAAGTTGCAGATCGCAACTTGTTCGCATATTATTTTGTTGAAAACCCACAATACAACGACGGTATGTTTCGTAGACGATTTCGAATGTCTCGTAATTTATTTCTTCATATTGTTGATGCAGTGAAAGCACACGATAACTACTTCATCCAACAACGTGATGGATTTGGTAGACTTGGACTGTCTACGCTTCAAAAAATTACAGCTGTGTTTCGAATATTGGCATATGGTGTACCGGCTGATGCTACTGATGAATATGTTAAAATAGGCGAATCAACAGCAATTGAATGTGTAAAAAAAATTTGTCGTGCTATGGTTGAAATTTTTGCAGACAAATATTTACGGGAGCCTACTTCCGATGACATTGCAAGATTACTCTATATTGGCGAAAAGCATGGCTTTCCAGGAATGTTGGGTAGTCTAGATTGTATGCATTGGCATTGAAAAAATTGTCCAACAGCATGGGCTGGTCAGTACTCTGGTCTTAGTGGTGCACCAACTATTATTCTTGAAGCGGTTGCCGACTATGATTTATGGATATGACATGCATATTTTGGAATGCCAGGTAGTAATAATGATATTAATGTGTTAGAGTCATCTCGTCTTTTTTCTAATCTTACTCAAGGTATTGCTCCTCAAGCTAATTATGTTATTCAAGGAATTGAATACAACATGAGTTATTATTTAGCTGATAGCATATATCAAAAATGGTCTACTATTGTGCAAACTATTCAGCAGCCACAAGGTGCAAAGAAAAAACATTTTGCTACGCGACAAGAGGCATGTCGAAAAGATGTTGAACGTGCTTTCGGAGTTCTCCAATCGCGGTTCGCTATTACTGCAGGACCTGTGCGTTTTTGACACAAAGAAGTATTGCATGACATAATGACAACATGCATTATTATGCATAACATGATAATTGAGGATGAACGTGATCTAAATGCACTGATTGAGCAACTGATAGAAATACCACCTCCTGAAGTTGAAATGTTGGTAGACGAAGATACACGATTTCAACGCTTCATCGGTCGATATAGACAAATCAGAGATAGAGATGCACATTTTGCACTTCGTAATGCACTTGTAAATCATCTGTGGGAGAAATATTCAAACTCAGATGATTGAATATATATAGTTTTTTTTTATGTTTAAGTTGGATTTTTTTTATACACTTGTAGTTTTTTTTATATTTTAGTTGTATTTTTTTTATGCACTTGTAATTTTCTTTTTCTTTTTCTTTTTCTTTTTAATTAAGTTTGAGTTTTTTTTTTTGTTTATTATGAGTGGTAATGCTAATATATATATCTTTGTTGGTTATAAATTTTTGGATTAAATTAACATGTGTTAAAAAGAAATAATTTATATATATATATATATATATATATATATATATATATATATATATATATTAATTTATATATTATCGGTTTATGTGAATAAATGTTAAATTTGAGTATGAGCAATTGGTACAATATTAAAATTATAGGGGTTGATATATAAATTATAGTGTGAAAGAATATGTAAAGAATATTCTTTTTGGTATAAATAATAGAGTTGGGTTGGTGATAAAATTACTGTTTAGTGATGCAAAATGCTATTTTGGTAAAAAAAAATAGCATTTTGGCATTTTGTTTGGAGATGGCCTAACTACTAACGGTCAATTACCAGTTATTCCCTCGTTAACTCCCCCCCTCTCCGCCCTCGTATTCTGTTGTTGCCTCCTTTTAAAATATGTAAACCTCACAAGAGATTTATCAAAAGGTTGGATATTTACAAAGGCTTCTGAGAGATTCTTATCCGCCCAAAATCTCTTCTACACATCGGATATACATTTCGACGAAAAGCGAAATTTCCCAGGATTTCACAAGGAACCTTGAGGGATAGTTTTAGCATTCCGGTCTAAGTCTCTACACTGTATTTGCTTTTAATTGCAAAAGTGCTAAAAACAATCCGATTGAAAGAAATCTGTACAACTGTTGTATTACTGGTATAAATTGTTTCTTTCTCTTCTTCTTCTTCCCAGTCTCACTTCTTTCTCTTTCTTTGTTTTTCATTTTATATTTTATTTTTCAGGACTTACTTCCTACGTAAAAAAAAAAAAGGAAGACAAAAGCTTTTCTTCCTAGAGTTCAGTCAAAGCTTCTGCGTCGGAAAGGTGAGAATAGTCTTTCAAAGAACCTCTGTTCTTTTTATGAAATTTTGCGCTTGGTTGCGGGCTAAACGTGATTTGAGTGGATTTTTTATTGGGTCTCTTTTTGTGTGTATTGTATTTTCTTTCTTTTTCATTTACAAATTTTTTTGGGATTGTGGATATGCAGCGAGATTGAAGTGTATCTCATGGACGAATCAAGTCAATCAAAATTGACAACAATTAAAGAAATAAAAATGCATGGAGCTGGAAGGCTTCGCACATGAACTCCGCTATGTTTGGAATGAGCACAAGGAAACCCTAGAAGAGTTTTTGGACAGAAAGTTGCCAGAGGACCGAGGCTTAGTGTGTCTATCACAGCCATGGCCCTTTTTCAAGACCCATTTCTTTTATAAGGACTACAGTGGAAATTTAGTAGAATTAGATTTATTCAAAGATGCTTGTGATGACTTTGACGTCTATGGAAGAGACGACGAGGAATGGGTTGTTAAAAGCGGAGAGTGTTTCCTTTGTAATTTAGTGAGAGTAAATTTTGTCAGAATTGTGGGTGAGTAAAACACTGGGCGGCTAGGTTGATGTCTTTGTAATCTTAGATTATGATATGTTTTTAAGTTTCACTATTTTCATTGTGTGTGAGTAAAACACTGAGCGGCTAGGTTGATGTCTTTGTAATCTTAGATTATGATATGTTTTTAAGTTTCACTATTTTCAAACGCATTCTCTGTTATAGATAATTCTTTTAATCGAAGGGTAATTTCTATTTTGAAGTGTTTTTTCCTTTTCAAAGTAGATTCCTTTGGAATATTTGAACATGTCTTTGATTCCAATTTTGACGCAAAAGATTTAAGATTTAAAGGTTATAGTCACCGCGATGTTTTTGTTTCATTTAATTGTTTTCTAGTTGTTATTAGCCGCCTATCTAGTACGCTTTAAGATGTGAATTTCAAGATCAAGTGAATAAAAAATGAAAATGGGATCATCTGACACATCATTTCTACGTCTGTATAGATTTTTCTCCCAGCTACAGTGATGTTGTTGTTATTAGCAGTGAGGATGCGAGTAGATAGTAATTAAAAATTATGCTTGACATTGATTTCTGAACATGCATGCGGTGATTTCATGTAGTATCTTGGTACTCAGTGCATACAAGAGAGAGTTGGAGACAACGTATAATGTGATGTCGTCGTTGTTTATATATTTAAAATAAATAAGATTTAGAATTGTGGAGTTGGACCCCAAAAGTCAAAACATGGATACATAATGAGCAAGTAAATAAAAATCTTTTAATTATGAATAAATATTGTAAATGAATATTTTTGACAAACTTATAAAAAAAATATTATTTTAATAATTATTACAATGCCCATGCTTCACATGGGTTGCTGCAGAACTACCTGTATTATCAATTATTTCATTTTCATTAATATTTAATATTAATTTGCTTAAAAAAATAGGTAAAGTACAATTTGGCTCATACAAATAGGTGAAATAGACAATTTACACCGTAAACTTGGGTAAAGTACAATTTGGCCCCTACAACTAGGTGAAATGGGCAGTACACTGTAAACTTGAATAATAGGCAATAACAACCTTAATGTATTGATAATTGACAGTATGACCCATACCGTCATATTTTCTATAAAAAAAATAACATTTTTTCACTTATTCATTTTTTGTTCCGAAATGTCCCTCACTGGACCGAACCAGACTAGACCGATTCAGCTAATTCCACTCTTATTTATTTATTTTTTTAAATCTTATTTCTCGGAAAAGAGAATACAGATGAATAGAATTAAAAAATAAATAAAAAATTAAAGTGCAATTAGTCGAACCGGTCCGGTTCGGTTCGGTCTAGTGAGGGGCATTTCGGAAAAAAAAAAATGAACAAGTGAAAAAATATTACTTTTTGATGGAAAATATGACGGTAGGGGCTATATTGTCCATTATCAATACATTAAGGTTGTTATTGCCTATTATTCAAGTTTACAGTGTAAATTGCTCATTTCACCTAATTGTAGGGGTGAAATTGCACTTTACCTAAGTTTACGGTGTAAATTGTCCATTTCATTTAGTTGTAGGGGCCAAATTGCACTTTACCCTAAAAAAATATACAATAAAGCATTATTTTAGTATTGTCAGTTGCATTAATTAAAATTAAAATTAGCAAAGTGAAATATCTTAATTTTAATTTAATCATGAGAGAAAATATGTTTTATATGGTGCTTTCAATTAATTCCTCCTTATTTTAATTTTCTCAACAAAAACTTTAAAAGATAAAATTAAAAAGTAGAAGTATTAAAATTGAACCGACCCATAAATATATAATAATTGAAATTATATTTTTATGATTAATTATTTTATTTACACAAAGACCTAGTTTATGAAAAATAAAATAATTACGTAAATATATATAAAATAACAAATTACACTGCAATTTCGAGAGTTTGTTCAACTTAAACTCCGAATAAACCAAATAATCTCAAGCTCTAAGATTCGTTTAACTTAAATCGTGCATTTTTTTGAACTAAATAAACGTTAAACTTTGCACGTTGGACAAAACAAATCTCGTTTCTTTTTATTTTTGTTTCGTTTGGTTTATATTTGTTTCAATTTTAGATTTTTCTAATTTTGAGTCGATTTTGTTGGGTTTTTTTTATAATTTTTAAAATAAAAAATGTATAAATATTAATTTGGATTCGTATCGTTTTGATTTGAGTAAAATCGAACATGATTTAAGCCTTAAAATTTGAGATTTATTTTGTTATCGGTAAAAATGTGAATTTAAATTCGGAAATTTAGTTTGTCTTTAAACCAATAAACAATTTTGTCGTAATTGCACCGAACGAACTGTAGAGAGAGAAGAACCGGACAGGAAATGGAGAGAGGCTGTTGACTATTCCACGTCACAACTTTGAAAACTCTATTCTCTCTCCTACTCCGTACTCTCTCTTTATCTCTCCATATACCACCATCCGTTGTCAGAACTCTTCTGTATCTGTCTCTCTCTCTCTCTCGATCACCTGAAAGTCGCTTTTCCGAGCTGGGGTCTCTATCCGATTCGTCGGAATGAGTACCGGAGAGCTTCTCGACGTTTCACCTCAAGAGCTCCAATTTCCATGTGAGGCTTGCTTGATTGCTTCTCTTCTCCTTCTTCTTTTGAAAATTTGGAAAGTATTCCGCTTTGATTTCAGATCCAGGTTTGTCATTTCTATCAGATTCTGATGCATGTTTTTGTGTTATGGTTAAAAGTCGAATTGAGGAAACAGATCTCATGCTCGCTGCAACTCTCTAATTCGACGAACAATTATGTTGCTTTTAAGGTGCTGTGCTGAATTTCACATTTAATTTCGGTTCATTTTCTGAGAAATTTATTGTTTAAACTGTTTCTGGAGTGTTGAGCAGAAGTTTTATGCTTAAATTTGTACTTTTTTTTTTCTATTTTTTGTTGGGGGGATTTCTAGGTGAAGACGACGAATCCGAAGAAGTACTGTGTTAGACCTAACACTGGGATTGTGTTGCCAAAATCCACATGTGACGTAACAGGTTCAATTCCCTCCCGTCATTTGGTGATTGATCATATTTTTTCTGACATTATAGGTGCAATTACGCTTTCTGGGTTAATTAGTTTTCTCCCTCCTTCCCAATTCTTGTTTAACAGTGACCATGCAAGCACAGAAGGAGGCTCCTCCTGATATGCAATGCAAGGACAAATTTCTGCTCCAGAGCGTCGTGGCAAGTCCTGGCGCTACTTTGAAGGATATAAACTCGGAAATGGTATTGAGTTCATAATTTATATATGTTTTCTTTGATATATCTGAGCTAAGAGTCCCGGAATGCAAATAGTTTTTTTTTTTTTTTGGGGGGACCATTTAGTTTAATAAAGAATCGGGGCACCCAGTGGAGGAGTGTAAATTGATGGTGGCTTATGTTGCTCCTCCTGGACTGCCATCTCCAGTTCGAGAAGGATCAGAAGAAGGTTCTTCACCTAGAGCTTCAATATCCGACAATGGCAATCATATTCCTTCTGAATTTACCTCTGTGAGTTTTGATGGGTTTGAATTTGATCTCAAGCGAAACTCTGGTTTTTGTTGGACCTCATCCGGCTTTTCAAAGATAGCGGCTGTGTTTTGATTAATGTAATTATATATGTAGGTTTCCAGAGCCTCCGAAAGGCATGATTCTCGTGATAAACTAGCTGAGGTATTTCATTATTTTATTTGTTTTTTTTTTTAATTGTCAAGTTAGGAGGCGTTGATTGGTGGATAATGAGGAGTGATGGGAGGAATATGGAAGCAATAATTTTCATGTCCTCATGCGTGAATTGTATCAGAACTTGTTTATTTGCTACAAGTTGACTAGTGGGCTTCCAAGGTGTTAGATTGGTGGATAATGAGTGCTGAGGAATATGAAATCAGTGATTTCCATGTTGTAATGGAACTTGTTTATTTGCTACAAGTTGGTTACCTGGTGGGCTGACTTACTTTCAAAATCTAATACGTCAAATTTCTTTTATCATTACCGTCATCAGTTTTGGACTTTGTGAACTTATTAGGTTCAATTGGTGACTCTTTGAATCTTTCTGCCTAATTTATTTTTTCAAATGAGACTTTTTTTATTGAGAAAATAGTATTGTTCCTGTTTAATTGGATTTTGATTAACATCAAAGCACGCTTGCATTCTGCAATTTTAACGCTTCTATCAAGAATACTGTAGAATATTTTCAGAGTATATTGCCATTTTGGAACTTGACCATGTTATTCTTTTTAGACGATCAGATTCTATAATTTTCTTTAGCAGTATTGACAGCAAGCAAATATTGTGGCGACATTGTAAGCAATGAAGAGTCTTAAAAACAAAAGTTAGAGTTGTAGTTGCTGTTTAATATTTATAGTTTTTTATGTTATTGAATATTGACTATTTCAACATGTAAAATTTCATTGTATTATCGTTTAATAAAGATGTGTATTTGTTAACATTTGGAGTCATGCTCTTCTGGTTTTTTTCATAGCTCCGTTGCTCAGGACAGCAGGGGTAGCTTTTGGTGTCTTATTGTGAGAAAAATTCTGTTATTTCAGGCAAAATCTCTTATTACAAAGCTGACCGAGGAGAAAAATTCTGCTATTCTACAAAATAACAAGCTTCAACAAGAATTGGTAAGAAAAATCTTATTCACTTTTATTTCATTCAAAATTTGATGCTTCTAACTTTGGCCATGAGACTTCTGAGCAGCATTTTTGTTTCAGGTTATCTTTTTTTTGTTTTTCCATATTGAAATTTCACTTCAATCTAAGTTTGATGAGCAAGTCTTCCACTGTTTAAGCAAATTATAGACTATAATAATATACTCCTTGCTGCTTTTGCTGGATCAGCCGAAAGGGGATCTACTTCTTGTGCTCCTTCAAATATGATTTCTTTTGGTTATCTTATTCTTTGTTATAATCATGGGTGGAAGTTGGAGTGCCTCATCATTAGGTTCTTCATCTCAATTAAATAAAACATCTAGTTGCTGAGAATCAAAGAAAAATAGATTACCACATGACTTCATATTTCTTTGTTGCAAGTTGCCACTGATAGTGCCTTAACCATTATTTATATCTTCCAACAACATTCACTCTTATCCTTACGCTTTTTCATTAATTAAATCGTTTTCCTCTATCTGCTATTCAACGCCCATAACTATGGGCCTTTATTTCAACGTCCCATGCTTGTCTAACTTTTTGTAATTCTCAGAAGAACGGTAGATCTTTGGGCATTTAGTTTCCTGCTTGCTCTTGATCTGGATCGTTTAATACGTACTATTGAACATCAATTTTGTTATGTACTTCACATCTCCACTTAGTCTTTGTTCATTAGATAAACATCCTTTAGGTTGATTCTTGTTTCCTATTGATGATCCCAAAATCATTACTTCCCTTTTCATCTTTTCAATCAATCAATATTTCTCTTACCTTTTGCACAAAGTCCGATTTTTACCTATTTTGTGGAAACTGGCATTCTGGATTTTTATCAATTGGAATCAAAATGGGTGATGAACCGATTGTTTTTTTTCCCTAAATCCTACTCCGATAAATTAATCGCTAATCACATGCAGGAGGTATTGAGATGCAAAGGCGGCAAACAACAGCGCAGAGGTATCGCACTTATGTATGTCGTTCTGATGGGGTTGGTCGGCGTTATTTTGGGATATCTTATTAAGAGAACATGAGTACCTGGGCAGGGTCGATTTCCTATTACTGAAAGAAAGTAACTGATATATAGGAAGCAAGAAGAGAGCACATGCATGAGTTGTTTGACACTCTAAAACATGTAAAATTTAAGACCATATTTAGAGGGGGGTGACACTTTTGTTCATTGTGTTAGAACTAGTGTTTACATAGAGAAGAAGGGGACTGGTTCTATTGCCTGTTTGTTGGTAATTGTCCATGGTAGAACAACTTTTATGATTATCATTGACATTTGTCTTAAATTTTATCCAATTAGAGTAACGATATATGTGCACTTTAAACTTATACGATGATGCGTCGTTCGCTCGTTAATAAATTAATTGTGATAGATTATATTCATATTAGTACACTTGCACTTGTGTAATGAATGATGCGCAAGTACTCAGATAGAGTATGAAATTAGAGTGTAAATATTAAATTGGTTTTATTTGTCTTCGACTATAGATTTCGACGATCTTGGGAGTGTTTGATTAGAACTTATGAATTACTGGTGTGTATTCTTTCTTTCTGTTGAACCGATAAATTAAATCGTAGTTTACATTTATCGTTGATGGTGGATCGATATTCATTTCCTTATTAGTTACTATCCTCGATTTCTATTCATTAACTGCAAAATTAAGGTCGGCAACCAACCGGCGGCCCGTGTTTTCATTATTCTTCGACTATTGATTAATTATCATTCCGCATTCTTTCTCATCAACTATCATATTAAATCTTTGCAACATTTCTCGTAAATCGATTGCAAAAGCCCTCAACAAAAATAAGACATAAAAGGCACACTTAGGCTTAGAGTATCCAAATTAAGCATGGACAAAGTTAGATGTATTTTTTGATTGTATTTAACAAGATGAGTTTGAGGTGGTGATATTTAAGTTCATGTGTATAATCTTTTTTATTACTTTTTAATAAATTAAAATATTTGAATTCTTTTAATAAAAAAATAAATAATTGTTAAACATTGTATTTATTGGAACTAGTATTTCTATATTTACTTTCGCGTAAAATAATAATTAATGATATTAATATAATACATTAATTATTTATAATTTAGGAAAAAGTTCAATTTAGTCCTCAATGTATGTGGTCAGTGGTCATTTACTCCCTGACGTTTATTTTTGACCCAATCAAATCCTATCGTATACACCGTTTGCAATTCAAACTCTTCCGTTAAATTTGACACGTGATCTGCACGTGCGCTGTTAAAACTTCAAAATACCCTCATTTCCTCTCGAAATTCCTAAAGTAAAAGTTAAATTTGTCCGAAATCCTTACTGTAAATTCAAATTGGAATAATGAGAAATAGTTTAATGTATGTTTTTAAGGTGAATTTAACTTTTATTTTAGGGATTTCGAGAAGAAATGAAGATATTTTAGAGTTTTAACAGCGCACGTGCAGAGCACGTGTCAAATTTAACGAAAAATTTAACGGGAGGGTTTGATTTGCAAACGGTGTATACGATATGGTCTGATTGGATTAAAAATAAATATTAAGTACTAAATGAACATTAACCTCGTACGTTGGAGGCTAAATTGAACTTTTTCCTATAATTTATTAAATATATCTTTAAACGTACTAACTAACATTTTTATGATACTTGTTTTTCTTCGTTCTTCGGTTTGTCCGACATGTTCTTCAATTAAAGCTGAATCCCTTCGAGCTTCTTCGGAACTCGTCGGCCATGGCTGCGACGCCCTTGTATTTGGAGCTCGATAGATTCAATGCTGTTCCACTATCTCTTTCTTCTTCTCTCCGTTCGTATCCTTGCCGTCCCGTTTCATCCAGAACTCTAATCCTCGGACTGCCTCAGCTCAAGAATAATAATACTTTTGGACTGGTATTTGAGCATCGCAATCCCGTACACTGCAGTGGCCATTCGTCTCGCCGGAGAATTGTCACGGCTGTTTCTCATTTAGAACCGAATCGGTTTGGTGAGGGCAAGGCCAGAGAGGTATTCGAAATTTTCTAGTTTAGTGTTGTGTTCATTCACTTAATCTTTTTCTTGTTCAATTATGAGAAATGAATGCTAAATGTGTTCGTTTTTCCTTTTTATGTTAGCGACCGTGGAAAGTGAAGCGTCTCATTGAGTGTTGAGCTTCATTTAGATGGGTTCTTAGTAACGATATGGAGATAATTAGCTTGACAGTGGTTCTTCTTGTAGTCATAGGTTAATTTGTTCGGTATGTGGTCACAATCAAGTCATGTCTATTGCAAATACGTAAAGGATTTCCAAGGTTAGTCCTGTGTCGAGGTAAGCTGATCTAGATACTCAACCTTGTAAGATTAAATGCAAAGGAGATGAGCAAATAGCATTAGAGCCGTTCGTGGTTACTCTAAACTTGGGATGATCACGTAATGAAATGATAGATAGGAGTTATGCCACTTAAACTTCAAAAATTTTATTGGTTGGAACATTTGTGCTTCGATGGAAAAGTTTTGAATTATTTACCTAAAAATGTATGCTACATTTTTTTTCTTTTTTTTCAGTCGAAAATAGATTTCAATTATCATAATTTGCTCTTGATCTAAGTTATAATCAATATGTATATAAGTCGAAGATTTATACATATGTTTTTCAATAAATGACTGAAACGAGTATGTTCTAGGAAGATGACCCTGCTGATAACTTATCCACAGAAGTGGATCCTATCACAAAAGATCAACAGAAAGTAAATCAGTTGAAGAATAGAATCTTTTTTGGAGTTGGCATTGGAATAAGTGCTGGCATCATCATATTGGCTGGAGAGTGGGTTTTCACAACAGCTATTGCTGCTGCTATTTTTCTTGGTGCACGTGAATATTTTGAGTTGGTTAGAAGTCGTGGAATCGCTGCAGGAATGACTCCACCTCCTCGATATGTGTCACATGTTTGCTCGGTTATATGCACTCTCATGCCAATAGCTACTTTGTAAGATTGGTCTGTGAGCATTATTTTTTGCTTTTCTCCGGTAAAAAAATCAGCTAATTTGCACACTAATTTCATGATTTTCAGTCTCTCTTTTCCATAAAAATGAAATGTTGTAAACTGCTTCATCATTGAGAAATTTCATTTAGTATTCAGATTCTATGATAAAATTGACTTACATGTATTTGCTTATTCCTCATACACCTAAAGCTGTGTTAGTTTTTGTCTTTTGGCATTTTCATGTATTTGAGCCAGATTGAGACCTTTAGACACCTTTGCTTGTGCTAACTAATATATGTACTTCTGTTGAGAAGTGTATATATATTTGATGCTGATGCACTTTTTTTTTAACATGGCAGGTATTTTGGTCAAATTGACGTTGCTGCGACATTTGCTGCCTTTTTTGTTGCTATTTCACTGCTTTTACAGAGAGGAAATCCACGTTTTGCTCAGCTCAGTAGTGCCATGTTTGGATTCATTTATTGTGGCTACCTTCCTTGTTTTTGGATTAAACTTCGATGTGGTCTATCCGTTCCAGCTCTAAACACTAGTATTTTTTTTTTCCTTTTTAATTCCTTGTAGTTGTCTGATATTGATATCTATTGTCGGTTTAACTACATTGTACAGTTTTCCGTTCTCACTTATAGAGTGATATAAATATTATCATGCAACAGATTGCTCCTTGTCTATTTTCTGAAAGTGATACTCATCTGCCTTAACTGCTATATTAACCAATTGCTGTGTTAGGAGTAATAGGGCAAGATTGGCCTATCCTTCTTGGTGGTCAAGCTCATTGGACAGTTGGACTTGTGGCCACTTTGATTTGTTGCTGCAGCGTAATTGCTGCTGATACATTTGCTTTTATGGGTGGTAAGGTATGTAAGCCTTTTGAAACTGTCTTTCGACCATTACATCCTGCCTGGGCCAGTAGTTTCCACTATATTATTGTTTTGTTTTCTCTATGCTTTTCATATTTTGAATTGTGACCAATGTTGATTTTCAAAGGGTAGTCTTACCCGTTGTGTCTTTTCTGAGGCCTTCTCTGTAAGATGAAATTCAGTTTCTTAGGAAAAAAAATCTTAAACTAAGTTAGACAATATGTTTGGAGTGAAATTTTTATTTAACACATATCAGTTGATGATTTTCATCATTTTCTCCTCTGTCCTTCTTGGTGATTAATGTGAGGAAAGGGAGATCGTCAATGAATTTTCTATGTGGTGTCCTTTCATTTCTTCAAATGTCCATTGGAAGTCAATCCTTGGGATAATTTTTTCCTCATTGTTCATTATCTTATCAATGTCCAGGTGAAATTTTATGGCATTATCAATGAGAGGTCCCTGATCTGTTGCGTTACCTTTGTCTAAGGATTGGTTATCTGACAAGATATTTGTTTTCGCATCTCATATTCATTATATTACGACCAGTAAAAATATTGCTGGGAGATTCTATTATACTTAATATATTATGGGGCCTTGTTTGCAATTAATGACGTAGTTTTTACCCTGCGCAGGCATTCGGCAGGACACCACTAACTAGTGTTAGCCCGAAGAAGACATGGGAGGGGACTATTATTGGCTTGGGCGGTTGTGTAGCCACTTCAGTTGTATTGTCAAAGTTTCTTTACTGGCCAACATCTTTGCTTAGGTATTCATCAATTGCATCTTACTGTAGATTAGCATCTGCATACTTATATGAGCTGACTGCAGATCCTGAAGGATGCCATCATATTATTTGTTTCTTAGATTAAGTTTGTTTCTCTTGGTGTCATTTATATTCTTGCATTTCTATATGCTGATCTGTTTGAAGCTTTGTGCAAAAAAAAAAAAAGATATTGTTTGGATAGCTCAAAATTGAATATAAAAATTTAACTGGAAAACTGAGAGTGAATTTCTAAAGACATTAATCTTCCTTTGTATTCCTGGTCTGTTTTCTTTATTTAGAAAATATATTCAGGATTCTCATGGATAGGATCAAATAGTATCCATGGTGCATAACTATATTACCGTTTCATTTTCAAAATAGTTCCTGAAGAAACGTTGTTGATTCATATGACTTATTCATGAAAATGATCAAATCTTATTATTCTCTTGGTCTCATCATCCTTTTTAGATGGTACGTTTGGTTCATTCATTGATCTAATTTGTTGTTTATTGTCTTCTAAAAGCATGAACTTCTTTCTTTGATCTTATGATAAACATGGATTATTAATCTGCAATCAGTGTTAGATACTTGAGTAGTTCTCTGACATCTAAATCTTTGTTTGTTGTTCTGTTATCTTTATACAGTGCAATAGCATTTGGATTTCTGAATTTCTTTGGATCTATTTTCGGTGACCTTACGGAATCAATGATCAAGCGTGATGCAGGTGTTAAGGATTCTGGGTCTTTAATACCTGGACATGGTAATTAACTTCCTCCATATTGCATTATTTTTTCTGTTGGCATTTGATTTACCTCGAAGAGTATGTTTGTATTTCAACGTAGCTCGTCTGTTATTGCTGCGCTTATTCTATACGTGGGCATTTTTGCAACATATATCATGATCTCTGTATTCTTTTGGTTAAACACATCAGTCTTAGACCTTGAATGATTTCGCACTCTTTTAGATTCTTGAAGTGACATTTCTACATATCTTATCATATTTTTTTTCTTATATTTGTTTATTTTAGGAGGACTGCTCGATAGGATGGACAGTTATATATTCACAGGAGCACTCGCATACTCGTTCATCAAAATCTTCCTACCTCTTTACGGAGTTTGACTTCAATCAGACGGGGCTCTATCTACTACACGTTCATGTGCCAGAGGATACATGAAAGTTTCTACATGGTAAAAAAATATTCCATGTTTGTTAAATTTAGCTGGAGTTAATAAGTCTTTATGATTCCCAGCTGAAAACCAAGTCTGGCATAATTTTGGCTAAAATATTTGTTTCTGGTGTAGATTTGATTTTTCTTTTTTATAAGGTTAGATGCAATTGCTTGCAATCAAGCAGGTTCAAAATCCTTTTGCGCCGTGGAGATAGAGCCGCTGATTCTGCGAGTCGTGATTTCTTGTATGGAAAATTTCACTTGCTTGATTTATTATTAGCTTGTATAGTAGAATTTAGTTAACGTTGAGTTATTTAATTCTATAGAAGCTGAATAAATCCCATGTGGTTGATTGATCATGGTTACTCCTACAGTACCACTTTGGACAATACTCAAGCCTCCAGGCTTAGTGATGAGGACATCAAAATTAGATTTTTATTTATGTTTTACATTAAAAGTATTAAGCTTTTCATTTTTCTAGGTTAGCATTATTATGCTAATTTATTATTATAGTTTTTAGTATTTTTATGGTTTTCTGTTATTTGTTTAATGGGTCATTAGTGTCTTTGTCATTTTCCAAGTAAGTTTTATTCTATTTAAGGTTTTGCATTGTAACTTAGTGGGTAGATTATGAAGATTATGATGATGAATATGAATTGAGTTGCAATGAATTGCTATTTTCCAATCCCCTTTTCTCTCTAGCTTCCTCTCCTCTTTCTTCTTGACTATATTCTATCTCCCTTTCATTCTCTTTTCCCCCTCTAAAGCTATATTTCTTTCTCTCTATTTATCCGCTGCATCAAATTGGTATCAGAGCAAACATCAATTGTTTTCTCAAACAATTGAACCTGGGTACTTTTTCTTTTTCTCTGCTGTTATTAGCTGTGTTGTAGTGTTCGGAATCAGAGATTTCCTGTGTCCTGACCCAAAGAGCATCACAACAAAGATCAGAAAACTCCGATTTCTTGCTGAACAGCCTCGGGCGCACCTTGCCTCTTGATTTCTTGTCGGGTTTCGCAAACTCCGCTCTCGGTTCTTCGCCGCACAGCATACGCCGTACCTCGCCTCCTGATTTCTGGTTGGATCATCTGCTTCGTGTGTTTGTTCGCGACTCTGTCTACTGGTTTCTGGACTCCGAGGACTGCGACTTTACTGTTCGCCGTAGTGCAACGCCTCCCGTCGCCTACGCCGCTCCCCGCGATTCTGGTCCTCCGAGACATCTCTGTTCGCTGCACTCTGTTCGCGTCGGGTCTCTGGTGTTCCAGCAGTTCGCTGCCCTCTGGTTCCTTTTTTTTTGTTCATCGCTGTTCGTTCTCGGCCAACAGGGAGTTCTCTGTGCTGCTCCCTCGGATTTCTGACTTATGGTATTGCTTCGGTCGGGAAGTTCGCTGGATATGCCGCTGTCCTTGAGCTTCTGAACACTGAGGGTTGAACGTGGGTTTCACTATTAACTTAGTGAATTGTGAAGAATTCTGTGGGCCAATCTACTGGGCCATATTGTGAAGTGTTCTGTGGGTCATTCTGCTCACTTCTTGGGCTAGTCTGCTTCCTCTGGATTTCACTATTCACATAGTGAATTATAAAGCAATCTCTTGGGCCATTCTTCTCATTTTGCGGGGCCAGTCTGCTGTTTGGAATTGGTTTCTTATACAGCTTCGTGGTAGTCTACAGTGGGGCTGCCTTTTTGGCTTTTGCTGCTTGGGATTGTGATGTAATCAAAGGTTCGCATCAGATTGGTTTCAAACAAGGTTTCACAATCAGGTTTCACTATTAACCTAGTGAATAATGATAAGGAGTGGTGTTCAAAGTAACAAATGGCGAAAGACTAATTTGCAAAGAACTTCAATGGACCACTTTGATAATGTAAGACCCTCTAATATTTCATTGCCTATTTTTAGTGGTCATTATTTAGATGGTTATGATATTTTTGATTGGGTACGAAAGATGGAGATATTATTTGAAAGTTATGATTGTTCAGAGAGAAGAAAAATCTTGCTTGCCTCGTGGAGCTTCAAAGGGTATGCTAATTTATGCTGGGAAACACTTACGAGAAAGAGAAGAGTAGATGGCCAGGGTGAAATACGTACATGGGATTTAATGAAGTACCTACTGAAAAAGGAGTTTGCTCTAAGACATTACGAACAGAAGTATGGCTCTCGGCAATTTTCGGGGTCACCAAACACATTGGAGCCACCACCATTTTTAGCACACGCACGTAATGAATTTGTTGAAAAGTTCTTCGATGAAGGAAAAGTTACACTTGAAAAGATTCAACAAGGTCTTCAAAGGCTTACCAAGACATTGAAGGAGTTCACTGATGAACAATTGCGGAAGGAAGCAGCAGCTTTAAGAATTTCAGACAATATCGAGCAAGAAAATCTTACCAAAGTCTACGGTCATCTGCGATCATTTTGCAAACTGGATTAAGAGCAATGATGGCTCGTAAAAATTTCCGATTCAGAAAAAGCACGAAGGCTGCAACAGTTATCCAGGCTCATCTCCGCCGCTATATGGTATATTCTTATTTTAAAAGTCTCCAAAAGACTGTGTTATATACCCAATGTAGATGGAGAGAAAAAGTTGCACGAAGAGAGCTCATAATGCTTAAAATGGTCGCTTTGAAGACTAAAGCTTTTAAAGAAGCAAAACAAGAGGATGGGAAGCACATTGATCAGTCAAGGAATTTTGATCGTGATTTTAATATCGACGACTTGGTAGCTTATAAGTGCTATTTTAAACCATATGTTGATCCATTTCTTCCTCCATCTATTGATCCAGCACATGAGGATAAAATTGAGGATATTTTAGATGAGCAGATTGTACTTATCAATGAAGGTGAGATCCAGCACTTCTTTGTATGTTGTATGGGTCGGCCAAACAGTGATTGTATGTGGATTTGCAAAGAGACACTTCAGCATTTGGATCCAGACCTATTGGAGCATCATGATATTTCTTTACTAAATTATGGGACAATTCTAAAGATTTTCGATCCAGGCCCCCGGTCACACAAGTTTATGAATGTCGACAGAAGGTTGTACAACCGCTTAACTTATGGTTGGGAGGTTGGTTAGTTGTTGTGCTATGGGTCTTTCAACTTGACTGGGAATTTCTCGTTCCCCGGGAGAATTGATGAGGACATCAAAATTAGATTTTTATTTATGTTTTACATTAAAAGTATTAAGCTTTTCATTTTTCTAGGTTAGCATTATTATGCTAATTTATTATTATAGTTTTTAGTATTTTTATGGTTTTATGTTATTTGTTTAATGGGTCATTAGTGTTTTTGTCATTTTCCAAGTAAGTTTTATTCTATTTAAGGTTTTGCATTGTAACTTAGTGGGTAGATTATGAAGGTTATGATGATGAATATGAATTGAGTTGCAATGAATTGCTATTTTCCAATCCCATTTTCTCTCTAGCTTCCTCTCCTCTTTCTTCTTGACTATATTCTATCTCCCTTTCATTCTCTTTTTCCCCTCTAAAGCTATATTTCTTTCTCTCTATTTATCCGCTGCATCACTTAGTAGTAGGAGCAACTTTTAATCTATTATGAGCCAAAACGAACTCCAAAGAGTTCTTATCCATGAAATGAAGATGCACGAGACTGAATTACCCGAAATGCCTGAGCTCATAAGAAATTGCAAAACCACCCGTTAATAGTTACGAAACCATGTGATATTCCTTATTTTTTCCAATTAATGTTCCTCCCAAATGACTATTTTTCCAATTTTAGGTACATATTTTGTGATGTTTATGCTCATTTTTGTACAAGTTACCACTGCCACCTTAATATTTCACAGTTAAACAAGTTAATGTTGGCATTATTTACAGTTTCTTTACACACCCATGTATACAATATGATCAATACTTAAAACGATAGTTTTAGTTGGTGAAGTTGAAGTCGTTTAGTGGACTCTCGAACGAGTTAGATAATGGTTTAAAAAGCCTATTTAGAGACTTTTAATCTCCAAAAGTAGCTTTTTTAATCTTCTGTTGTGGATGTGCAATCCTACATAAAAGTCGTATTATCTTTTATTTAATTAGTTTTTTTATGGGAGTTGGTATGAAACTGTGGTTCCAACTTCCCAAACTCAGTTAAAAATCTCGTCTTTTCATGCACCTTTTTTGAGTTGGTTTGGACTTTTCGTTTTTTCTAAAATTTTCAAATCAAATTCTTAAAAGTATACTATAAATAACTGTAAAATAATTACTTATATTATTCTAAATAATAACATGAAATTATTATCCTAATTGAACAGTAATAATATTTTTATTTAAATATATTCGGTGACATGATAAATAATAAGTGAGGGAATTAATGTAATAAATTTATTATTTTAATAATATTAATTATTATTTTTTAACAATTATGTATTAACAATAAATATAATATTACTAGTTAAAAAAAGTGCTTAAATGATGCTAGTCTTTTCTTCAATTACCTTATCATCAATCGGACGGTAACCGTCCGTCTGGAAAAGCTCGAACGGTCCAGATCACATCAGCATCTGTTGACTACGACTATTCAATTCAATCCACTGTCAAACAGAGAAACACGAATTTACACGATAGGGTAAAGTAAGTTACTTTCATTTTCTGGGACCCACTATAATTCAATCGAAGCCGTCGATCTCGGGATTGTGTTGGCCCCATTATCAGTCAATCGCAGCCGTCGATCTCTACGCTGTGTTGGTCCCGCTTAGTCCCATCGCCGTATGGCGTGGTAATTCTGACCGCACTGGAGACCATCAGTCGCTATCGTCGGATTTGTGTGATGGGGTACACTCAACGTCATCGTACGGCTGGCAAAGCCAATCTCGCAGGGCCCACTTTTATCTGCAAGTACTACTTTCACGTGTCATATTCTAAGCCGTCTGATTATATGTAGTAAATCAAGATTTTTGATCGTTAAGATAACCCTCCACCTAATTATTACGTATCCACCGATTGCTTTTTAGAATTAAATGAAATATACATTATTAATATTAATAATGTAAAAAATAATTGAATAAATAAAATAACGATAAATAAGGATAATTAAACCAAACATGACTAATTTAACATGGCCACCATAATCATTTATTATAATTTTATTTAATTCTTAAACAAATCAAGCCCATGTGATTGATTTCATTAGAGTTTACTTAAATTTGTATTTAGTAAAAAAAATAAATAAATTATACGCTAAAAAATATAATTAATACATATCGTGAGACATTAGAAGCCATGTCTCGTACGTTAACTTTAATGTCGCACAAATAGTTCGGGTGAGAATTAATTAATTCAAGACAGAGAAACAAGACAACTGATAGAATATGTTATTTTTTCGTTCATTTTGTTTAAAAAATTAATTCAAGGATCTAAAAGATTATTCTTATTATCATGTACAAATATTTTGTGTGACGAATTAAATTAAATTATGTAGTGATTATTAGCTATTATTTGTTACCTAATCCATGTGCCCTACATTCAAATTTAGTGTGTATGTGCACCCACAACAAGATTATTTTTAACACAACCACAATAGTTAAACCCTAATTAATATTAATGTATTAAAATTATTTTAATTTTGAGTAAAGTGTAATTTGGTCCCTACAACTAGGTGAAATAAGTAATTTACACTGTAAACTTGAATAATAGGCAAAAACAACCTTAATGTATTGATAATGGGCAATATGACCCCTAACGTCATATTTTCCATCAAAAAGTAACATTTTTTCACTTGTTCATTTTTTTTCCCGAAATGCCCCTCACTGGACCGAACCGGACCAGGCCGGTTTGGATTATTCTACTCTGGTTTTTTTTTAAATCCAATTTCTCGAAGAAGAGAAGACAGTTGAATAGAATTAAAAAAAAAATGAAAAACCAAAGTGCAATTAGCCGAACCAGTTCAGTCCGGTTCGGTCCAGTTAAGGGTATTTCGGAAAAAAAAAATGAACAAGTAAAAAAACATTACTTTTTGACAGAAATTATGACTGTAGGGGCCATATTGTCAATTATCAATACATTAAGGTTGTTATTGCCTATTATCCAAGTTTACAGTGTAAATTGTCTATTTCACCTAGTTGTAGGAGCCAAATTGTATTTTACCCTTTAATTTTTGTCAATCCATATCACGTTAATTTATTAGAACCAAAATTAGGAAAATAAATAATACCTAAAAGCATATTTATTATTTTTTAAATTAATTTCAATAAATTATATCACGGTGATACATTTACTCTTTTATTTTACGCATACATTAATTATATTTTTATTGCACCAATTATTATTTGACGCGTTCACAAATATGTTTAGAGAGTAAAATAAGAGAGAATATGTAACGTCGTTTTTAAGACACTTCAACTTAAATACATACTCAAATGTAGAGCTTTCGAAGCATAAAGTTTAAACTGATTAAGCAATTTGAAGCGAGGCCGATAGGCCACGAGTTTGATTCTAGTTCGGTCTGGTTCCTTCACTTGTGTGAATTGTGACACGTTTCTAAAAACGAACCGAATCAAATTAAATTTTTTTGAACCAAACTCAGATTCACTCTTGATGGCTCAAACCCAACAGAATATGTCCAAAACTCAACGTTAAATTTATTTATTTAAATGATATTTTCATTTTAGAATCAAATTGTATCTTCCGGTTCAGTTCGGATTGTAATATCCACTCTTCTGATCCTGGCTCCGAAACCAAATAACTATTTGATCACGATTTGGTTCAATTCAGCCCAAAACCAGATCAAACCGAACCATGCCTACCATAACATCCCCAAGATAGAAATCCGAGATCTTCGATGAAGGCAGGAGTATGAATGAGTTGAGATCCCGAGCGAGAAGCTTTACGGAGAAAAAGTTAAACCATTTCTCAGATGTTCGGATTGACAATGTTAATGGCGTCCCGACTCCCAACCAGCAAACATAGAAATCGACTAATCTCACAAGACTCTAATGCACGACCCGGATAAACATCGAGTAACCTCGGAAGAACTCGACAGACAGCATACTCAAGCAATCAGAGTCAAGTTATTTAAAATCATTCTAGTTGGATAGATCACAATTCTACATCAAGTAGACAATAAGCATAGCAAAAAGACAGCACTTAAACAGGAAAAAAGGCAGAATTTCATAAAAAGACATTGTAAGGCAGAATTTCATAACACGACATCTTACAATGTTGTTAAACTGCTAATAATCCTCAGCACCTCCAAGCTGACACTGCGACAAGCTCTTTCTGCTGCCAGCAAAGGACAAGAGAAGCATGTTTCTTCTCAATGTGGAAGCTCCTTACCGGAGTTGTGTGAACCAAACATTCGGCCTGAGATTCTGCAAAGTTACTGCAAATTATCGGAGAAATCCCGGATGATAAAAACAACCTTCGCCATGGGAGTGTTCGTTCCGGAGAACTCAGACGGCCTAGAACAAGTTTCTCGATCCCGGGTTGAAGTAAGTATTTCTCTATCTTTTGCAGGGCCTCCGAGTTTTCACTGGTTGAGTCGAGAGATTCAAGTAGGCCCGAGTAGTAATGGAGCGAATTTACGATATGGTGGGCGAATGAGCAGTCCGTTCCGTCACAACTTCGATTGAGAGAAACCATGATTGTCGGCGAAATCTGCTTGACTGCACGGAGAATCGAAGGCAATGATGATGGGTGATTCGAAAAAAGAGAAATCGGAAGATTCACTGCAATCGACTCGCTCTCCAAACCAGAAGGTAATGACCAAGAACCCAAGATTATCGATTCGAGAGTCACAAATTCGAGTTCGAACAAGACGTTTAAATCGCTAGCAAACCGCTTCAAGTTTTCTTTCGTGAAACTAAGCTCAAGATCGACAATGGTGGAGGGGGAGGGAAAGACAATGGCAGTGAGTTTGAAATATGGAGCTCCACCATTTCTCATAGCAAGTTCTTGAAGAAAAGAAGCCCATTGTCCACCATACCCGATTTCAAAATCGATAATATGAATTCGATCGTACCGGTCCAAGGCTTCGAGGAGAACTTGATTGGAAGTGAAATTAGCAAATTGAAGAACAGGTGAGATTTCTGAAAATGATTTATAAGCTCCAATCTTGAAAAGGAGAGTAGAAGGAGATAAATTTGAAGAATTAGGTGTGTTGATACTGAGATGAGATTTGAAGGCCTCCATGAAATAGTAAGCAGCCCTTTGAAAAGGCCTACCAATAGGAGAAACCTGGTGATTGAGCCGCGCCAATATCCCTTCTGCCACTATCCGATCGCCATTTTCAATTAGTTCTGCAACCTTAAATAGCTGATCGATTACACTCTGCTGAAGCTGCTGATTCGCCATTGTTGGCTTTTTTAGAAGGTCGAAAGGGAGTAACTGAGCCTGCTGATGATATTGTTGTCGGAGAAAAAGCTCCTCGTCGGAGCCTGAAAATGGAGCCTTAGGAATCTGAAAGTTCAGCCTCTTCGCCTGTGGGAGTGAGAGATGGTGTTCTTGTAACTGAGAGTATGGCAGAGGCATGAACATAGCTGGATTCTGGGTAAACTGAGATTGATTTTGGTTAATCGCCATCCGGGTGTCGGAAATTTGAGGTTTTTCGTCTAAAATCTCAACAAATTGCTGCTCTGACTGGGTTTGAAATACACCAGAAGTAAGCGAAAATGGTAGAAGATTGGTAGTTGATTCAGTGAGCATGAGAGTTTGGCCATGAAAATGAAAATCAGAACGACCATTTACCAGATCTGGAGCAGCATTAATTGAATCCAAAACAAACCCTTGATCCATAAAGCTGAAATTTGCAGGAAATTCCAAATCTTGCTGAGAATTATTCCCATTACGAATAAACTTGTTCAATCCAAAAGATGGGTCATCAATATCTCCCGTAATCAAACTAGAAATAGACTGCTCTTGGCCGGAGGATTCAGAAAACTTAATCTCCCATTCCTCCATTGCAACCCCACATTTCTCTAAAGCAGGTTGGTTCTCAAGGATTTCCGCCGCCGCCAAAGCGACACCTCCGCCGCCGCCGAAAGAAGAAGAGAGCGTGGAAGTGGACGTAGGAGGGCTTGGACTTCCTTTAGTGTCGAGAACAGAAGTGGGTTCAGTACCAACATAGCAACTTTCTTCCTGGGTTTTCTCCCACTTTTGCAGAGGCGCTTGAGAAAATTGCAGAAAAGATTCAGACGAAGAAGAAGTGAAATCAAACACCCCCTTCACTCTAACATCTTCAAATGATAAGGGTATGGCCTTCATCTAACAAATAAACAACGAAGAACAAGAAGAAGAAAAGCCCAAATCCTTAAAACTCTCCAGCTTTACAACAGAAATCTGAAATGGGATTGCCCTAAACAGCCAGGAAGAAGAGGTTGAAGATGAAAACACTTGACCTAAAATGGCAATTCATCTTCTTCCACTCTGAAACTCCAAATACAGACATTAAAACCCGAATTTTCGAACCAGAAGCTAACCTGAATGGCTTAAACTGTTCTTGCTCTGCCTCTAGTTCTCCAGATTGGAGAGTAGAAATCACACAACCATTTCTGGACCAGCCTATTCGTCGGAGTTTCGTTGGGAAGAAGAAGTTGGGTAGGCTTCCATTTTCCTTCTTCCTCTGTTCGTCTCTTCCTAACTGTTCTCTGCTATGGATGCGTGCAACATAAAAAAGTGGCAATGTTCCCTCTCTCTCTCCTTCCCTCCCTCTTTCTCTCTCTACAAATTTTTGTATACATGGTTCCAATTTTTTAATTTGGTTGCTGTCCTTCTCCTTGTAAACTTCTAAGAATAGTTTACACGCGCCTAGGACGCGCTCTCAATAAAACAATTTTATGTTTTTCTTTATTTTTTTAATAATTTTAAGACATAAAAATCTTTAGTATTTTATTTTATTTTTAATTTGTAGAAGAAATTTTCAGCTTCCTTCTATTTTATTTAGAAAATTGTAATAATATTTCTTCTATTTATTTTATTTTTATCATTGAATTTAAGAAAAAAACTATTATAGATATTTTTCGTCAAAATACTTAATTTAATTATTTGCAAACCAAATAAAAAATTCATTAATATTTGGTCATAAAAAGTACTTAAGTTTGTAATCCGACTAAAGATGTATTGACGTTCATGGAACACAATTAAGTTATTTAAGTTGAGTGAAATGGTTTAGTCCATGAAAATTAGTGAGATTTGTTGGAAAAGAAAAAAAAAGAGAAAAATTACGTGAATTTTAATAGAAATTATTAGGGTAAACAAATTATTTGTCTTTGAGTTTTAGTGTTTATTTTAATTTATTTTTTATATTTTATCAATAAATTTAATGCATCCTTATTTTTACATACAAAAAATGACAATTTTATTATCTTAACATAAACAAAAATAATATCATGCGACATACTTTGCAAAATTCATTGAAAAATGAAAAAAAAAATAATAATTGAGAAAATTAAAAATGGGAAGATAAATTGAAATAAATCTTAAAATAAGATGATTAATTATTATTCTTTTACCAAATATTAAATTAAACATTAACTATATTACTAAATTGTGTTCTTCACGCGTGCAAAATGCGCGTTAGGGTAATTTCGTTTTTCTATTCCCTTTTTTTTTACAGAGACCGATGCGACAGAGAATAGGAAAGCTGGTTTATATTTCGCCGAAGTATGAGTCTGAAAGACGTAAATACCCTTACCTTTTACTGTACATCCAGTTTCTAAAAGGGTGTTTTTGGTCATTCTGTATCCTCTGTTACTCTGCTTATCGATGAATCTGACGGCACAATAATGAGAGGCTTTTCCGGTTTGAAAAGGTCGAAAAGGATTGGACGGATGGGATGTGTTCCTATTTTTCAAACATATGGCTGTGATTCAACTTATAATTTTACCTAAGAAAATAAAATAATTCATTTAATTATATAACTTTTAAATAAAATAATCAATTTTTTGCGACAAAAAACCTTTAATGTGTCTATAGTTAGGAATTTAGTCCACTATGAATTTTTCCACGTTGATCTAAATTTATAAATGCTAAAATTCTGTCGATCCGTACGTAACTCAATAAAATTATTAACTAATACTTAATGCTAATTAATATCTAATAGTGTTTTGTATTCCTAATTGAGTAATCACCGCTTTGCTTACAACTTGATAAATAAGCCGATGTGATGTGATTATGAAGAAATTATAAATATCAATAATAACTTTTAAATATTATAATATACTTAAGAAAATGATTAATTTATTCATTAATCAAATACGAAGAATTATATTAATTAATTCACATTGTGTCTAAAGTCACGTTTAAAATGCGATTGATAAATAGCGAAGTGCTTACCTGATTTTGTCTAAATTGCTTAAACTTAAAGCAATTGAAATTCTAAAAAAGTTATAGATTTTTTTTTTTTTTTTTTTTTAATTTGTAAACAAGGGATCCATAATTAGTCATTGCAAGGATTTTAAGTGAATGTGATCGATATCTACCAAATAATATAATATCGTCTGATCAGAATATAAAGGCACGTGACTTTGTTCTTAAAATCACGTTTAAAATGTGATTGATAAATAGCGAAGTGGGTACCTAATTTTGACTAAATTGTTTAAACTTAAAGCTATTGAAATTCTAAAAAAGTTATAGATTTTTTTATTATTTTTTAAAAATTCTAAACATGGCATACATAATTAGTCTTTGCAAGCATTTTAAGGGG
The DNA here is from genome assembly GCA_022432975.1 of Begonia masoniana. NCBI lineage: Eukaryota > Viridiplantae > Streptophyta > Magnoliopsida > Cucurbitales > Begoniaceae > Begonia > Begonia masoniana. The sequence continues at coordinate 50,646,583 of CM039507.1, read as the reverse complement.
ACGGGATCAATATTTACCAAATAATATAATATCATCTGGTATGAGTTTAAAGACATGCGATTTTATTCTTAACTTTTAATATAGATATAGTTGCAGTAGATGAAATTTTTAATTATAAATCACTATTATTCATATTTTTAAATGAAATGAGATGTGAGCGCATAATTACCTTCACAATTATATGGGGCCAAATTTCTTGTCCTTACTATGGTGGACACGAAAAAAACGAGATTTAACTGTGAAATAATGGTTCATATGGTTTGGGATTGAGACCACAAGCATGAAAAACTACCGTCAATTTTGTCACTTTAAGCTTTCAAAAAGTCGTCACACATTAGTCTTTTAATACACGTAACATATAATTTTTAACACTCTTCATTTTAACCATAACGAATTATGTAAAATTAAAAATCATAAGTTGTGCAGAAAATTCGACTTGTCACAAAACAATGTTACTTGAAATGTAATATCGATGTCATAGTAATTTATTGTAATCAGTTGCATTATATATTAATATTAATTTGAATAGTTTTAGATATAAAGTATTACAATAATTTATTGTTATTAATTATATTACATAGTAACGTTAACTTCAATAATGTTAGATCTATTTTTTAATCATATAATATTATATATTATGAAATTATATTAATATTTGATAAATAGGGCCTAAGAATACAGGCCCATTATATTAGGCCCAAATTGGAGGCCCATATCAACTTCCGATTTCTCTTCATTCCATTTCTTCCCGGCGAGGGTCTCTGCAAGTGCAAAGAAAGGAAGAAGACGATCACTTCCGTCGCTAAAATTTCTGTTATTCCACGTCTCCGGCTCGCTCATGACTCATAATCCACTCATCGACTCACTCACCTCCCATATCTCTTTCTACAACTCTCATTCCGTCTCTTCTAATCCCAATTCCTCCTCCAATTCCAGGTCCGTGATCCTGAAATGGTTCTCGTCTCTCAACGTTCACCAGCGCCAATCTCATCTCACATGCGTCGATTTCAAGTTTGTTCAGGTCGTGATTCATATGCTTGGAAAACTCCGAACTCGCGGACATGGTTTCTTCATTGTTCTTCCTGACCTTCCGTCCGACGAATCGCCGCACTTCCCAAGCACCTGTTTCAAGAGATCGAGTGGCCTCCTTACTAGGATCGCGCAGTCGAACGAGTTGGCGAGGACGATTTTTGAGTCTGCTCGGTTGTTTTCGTCAACTGAAGGCGAGAAGCTCGAGGAATGCTCGTGCTCGGTCAACAATGTCGATTCGTTGACTATGAGTGAAGATTTTTTCGCGGACGTGGACAGGTTTGTGGAGGTCATGGATGGAGTTTCCAATGGGAAATTTTTGAGAGGGGAAGACAGTGAATTGGGATCCGATTGGGTGGAACTGAACTGGTTGAAAGAGAAAGGGTATTACAGCATGGAGGCGTTTATAGCAAATAGGTTGGAGGTGGCTTTGAGGTTGGCGTGGGTGAATTCGAATAATTTTAAGAAAAGAGGGATGAAGTTGAAAGAGAAGGCTACCACCGCAGGTATTGCAGCGAATGTATTTTGGAGGAAGAAAGGGTGTCTGGAATGGTGGACTAAGTTAGATATTTCATTGAGAAGGAAGATCTTGACTGCCGTTTTGGGAAAATCAGCCAAATCTTTGGTACTTTTCTGCAACTCTTATCATGTTATCTGTATCTATGGTAACTAATCTAGAAATATTTTGATTTGAATTAACTTTTTATCGATGTGGAGGAAGATGTTGTGAGGATGAATATGAAAACCAATGAAATATGGTGCGTTATAAAATTATCAAATAATGCAGTAACATGTCATTTATGTATGACATGTGTCTCAGATAGTAGCTGAATAGTGGAAGGTTTTAATACTACAGGGACGTCAGTATAATTTCTTCATTTGACATTTCTGTTGATAAATTTGGAGGGAGTTATATGGGTCATTATGTGGTGCATTTATATCACGGGTATAGTCTTGAAATCAATAATTGTTGGTTCACTGTATCATGGTGTTGACCATGCAGATTTTGAGTTGATTTTTAGAAAACCCGTCACACTGTTATGAATAAATGAATTCTATATGAGCTCCTGTTCATTTGGCTTCTCTTTGCTTAGGCTAGACTAAGTAGGTTGTGGATAGTCATGATGATCTGGTGTACCTAGTTTAATAGTGGTTGACTATCATGATTCCAGAGTGTTTGTTTATCCTCAAGTAGTCGAGTCTTTTGATATTTTTAGTATGAGACATTATTTTGCAAGAAGTACTTGTAAAAGAAGAACTAGTTCTTTTTTAACATTTCTACTTATTTTAGAATTCAATTTCTAACCAATAACAATAATGTTGCGAAAAAGTGTTATCCTAAGAGATTTTTTAGCTCAATTCTTCTATTTATTTCCATTCAATAAAAGTTTTAATTAATTAGAAATTAGAAAGAATATTGCAAATTTAGTTATTTGTATTAGCTCATTGCAAAATTATCTTTCTTATGGCAATGATTTTGCTTACGAAGCCACATCACAGCTAAGTGTTTGCTATTTCTAATTATAAAATGAAATGGAATTATGATTTCAATCTGAACTGTTGGATTAACTTGAGCACTTGACTATCCCTTGTCTGGAGCAGGCAATGTTGATGCTGTCATTCTGGAGCAAAAATTTAGACTTGTAAATAAAATGCGGTGTTGGGAAATTACTAAAACAAATAAGAGTATTTGGAATACGTTTATCTTTCCTTTTTCTTGAGGACGTCAGAGAAAAAATATAATTAGCATTTTGCGTTGCCTTTTTTATCCTCGTCAGTATGATAGTTCTTTTAGGGCATAATCTTGCGTAATAAGTAGCTAGCTTGAATTAAAACGACAATGTTGAGACTGAAGAAGTAAAGGGCCATTTTGGGAAATTTTATAAAAGAAGAGGAATTGGAGAGCTGCCTGGGAATTAGGGGGACAGTGTGAGTGGAGTAGCTAAAAAAGAAAAGGGGTCTTGAGGAAAAAAGAGAAGGGGGGACATATCTTCTCTGAACATTCCGCTAGCAAAGATTCCAAGTCTGAGACTTGTGGTGCCTTTCTTCCGGGTTGAAGACCTGTGGCGCTCTTTTCTTTCTCTGTTTTCTCATGTAGAATTATTTCATGTTTTGGTTGAAGAAAACTTTACTGGATGATATTAAGTTGGGAAGTATAGTTGCTGGAAGTTGTTTTGCTCCGATTAGATCCTGGTTATTGTTTTTGTTATTGTTTTGTATTCATCAGACAATGAAACTCTGGAAGAAAGAAAAAATTATGACCATACAAAGACTAAGAGAAAGTGAACTGACATTTCTTTTTCTCCCAATAATTCTTGATCTGTTAAAATTACCTTTTCAGAAAGTTTTCTATTCTGAATATTTCAAACTCTTGTAAATAAACAGTTAGGAGCTAATCTAAACAGTAGGTACCAGGGCAAAGTGCAGAATTAGATGGCATTGGATTAACGTAATGAAAATAGTCCTTAAAGATGCATGACATGGTAATTGATGAAGAGAGTTCTCCTCGGTTAAGTTTATGGTTACCTTTTTTAGTGTATCCCAGGAAAGATTAAATCCTATGCTGCTTTCAAGTGAAGGAAGCTACTTTAGCGGTGCTTTAGTCTTCAAATACATGCCCACTAGATGACACTAGTTTGTTTATATGTGTACTGTATCTGTATATTTACATGGAGAATACATTGCATGATTCTGTTAAAGTGTGACATTGTTATTGTGTCAGTTTATCCTAATAAAAGTTGTAACATTGTTGAGTATTTGTCGTTCATTTAAAAGTTATACACATTTTGAAACATCAGTGTTATAAATAGTAATGCAATTGAAGGCCTTTCATATAATGCAGCCTAACTCTAATCAAATACAAGTTTTCAGACTCGTGATATTCTGAGGTGGGAAAGTGGTGCATCAGCGGACGAGATTTGGCTCTTTAACGCAGAAATGGAGCGGCCTTTGAGGTACCTCCATGGCATTTCTACATCAAGCACCCATCCAAAGTTATTAGATGACTCCAACATGGGCTTGAATACTATGTCAGCCTTTTGTTCAAGAAAACCTACTTCCATCTCCGATGAAAGAAAAAAATTATATGTGCTTCAATGTATTGTTAGAATGTTGCATCAGGAGTATGATAAAGATAATCTGTTCTTTAGCACATTTGGTTCTGTCTATACAATATCTGATTGTATATTTAGAAAATTGCGGGGGCTGCTGATGGTTATTTCGCTTAATTGCACAAAGCTCGAACTTCTAGGAGAAGTAGACAATAAGACCAGTAAATCCAAAAACAAGTCAAGTTCTTCTGGCCATAGGAAAAAAGGGAAAACTCGTGGTATGAGGAGTCAAACTTCTGCTCCAAGGTCACATGAAGATGATTGTCCAGTTGACAGGTCTAATAAGGTATCATTTGTCGTTTGGAAAGTATTAACGTGTCATTCATAACTCATATAATGAGAGATGAGCTTAATTATTTCAAATGGTGTTCCAGGACCTTGATTCTGCTGCCCTTGCTCACAAAAGGAAGGAAAATTTAATAGGGCCCTTGGAGATACCTTCCGTTCTGGAGATGTCTTTAGAGATCTTTAAAATGGTTTATATTTTCATTTGGATCGTATTTCTTATTATCGACTTGGATGATTTATAACTTGGTGCATGTATCCAGGAACATGAAGGTGGAATTAGTGAAAAAGTTCATGCTGCTCTGCCGAAGAATAGAAAGAGAAAACACAAAAATAAAAATGGCGGCCTCAACAAGCTAACTGAATTAGGAATTTCTGTTAGAGCTGCTGTCAAGTCTTCCTCCTCCTCATCTAATTCTCAAGACCCATGCACAAAAGTAGAAGATACACATGATAAATCATCTATCTCAGCTATGGAAGAAGACAAAGTAATTGATGACATCATTGTATTAAATCCAAGTCCTCCTAGTTCGTTTTGTGAATCTGCTGGAGAGAATGATGTCATCCAAAGCATTGAAGACAAGTTAATTGGTTCTTCAGAATCTTTCTGTCAAATGAGCTCTCAATTTTCTAATATGATTGAAAATCAATATTCATCTGCTGGAAGCGAAACTTTGAAATCTTTTCCCAAGTGTACTAAATCTCCTCCTCTGGCTGTATTGGAACTCGATAACAGTGTTAGTTCTGAAGATGTTAGCATAAAGTCTTCTGTATATGTTAGGGAGCCGTTGGTGTCATCATCTTTTATGGATAAACCACTCAGGACTTTTGACCTGAAACGTGAATCTCTTTTGACTCAACGGCGAAATACTCGTGATATTGGAACCTTGAATTCTTGGAAATGTTCTCCATTTGAGTGGCCTAGTGTAGCACCTTTATACTTTCCATCCTTCAACTCCCCTCTCCCACCTGCAACTGATAGATTGCATCTGGATGTTGGTCACAACTGGCACAACCACTTCCGTCAATCCTTTGTACCAACATTGCATCAAGCTAGAACTTCTTCAGTTGAAGGTGGTTGTAGTCCAATTCTAACTCGACCTCTGCTAATGAGTTTTGATTGGCCACCAGTGGTTCGTAGTGCTTGTAGATTGGCTTCATCCATCTCATGTAATTATGATTCTGCATTTATTTCTCGGAGACAACCTACCTTTCAACAGGGGTTCACTGCTTCTTCTGTGCATCTCAATACTTCCATGATGGATGATGAGAAACACTCTGCGGATCCAACTGACTTTAATGATTCATTGAATAAACAGGATGTAATTGATGAATATGATAATTGTTGGATATCAGAGGAAGAATTGGAGGTGCATGCAGTTTCTGGGATGGATTATAATCAATGTTTTGGTGGTGGTGTGATGTACTGGAATCCCTCTGATCATCCTGGGACAGGTTTCTCTAGGCCTCCTTCTCTTAGTTCTGATGATAGCTCATGGGCTTGGCGAGAAGCAGACATTACAAGGGCAGTTGATGACATGGTTGCATTCTCATCTTCGTATGGTACAAATGGTTTAGCTTCACCTACTGCTGCTTCATTCTGTTCTCCTTTTGATCCTTTAGGTTCTGGTCATCAAGGTCTTGGTTATGTAATGCCAGGAAGTGAAGTACCTATACAGGTCCTGCATTCACCTACAACGGTGACAGAAACTCTTGTGGAGGAGGAAGCCTCTACCTCCTTAATAAATTTGCCTAGTGATGTAGAAGGAAATGCAGGAGATTCATATCAATATCCGATTTTGCGGCCAATCATTGTGCCTAATATGTCAAGGGAAATATTGACATCTGAGTTGAAATGTAATCATGATAATAAAAGCCCACATGTTCCTCCGAGTAGGAGGGAGCGACCTCGGATAAAGCGGCCCCCATCTCCTGTTGTTCTTTGTGTTCCTAGGGCACCACGTCCACCCCCACCCTCTCCTGTGGGTGACTCCATAAAACATAGAGGTTTTCCAACTGTTCGATCTGGTAGCTCCAGTCCTAGGCATTGGGGTATGAAAGGCTGGTTGCATGATGGAACTAACACGGAGGAAGGTTTTATCCGTATGGATGGTGCTGAAGTTGTTTGGCCTTCATGGAGATATAACAATCTTTCAACACGGCCAATGATTCAGCCTCTATCTCCAGCTTTGCTGAAGGATCGACTGATTGCAATGTCTCAGCTAGCTACGTGAGCAGGAACATGTAATCATTGTGATGCATCACTTTTACGATCTAAAATTTTGTTTGGGTTGCTATTAATTTTCTTTTGTTGAAATATAATACAGCCAGATGTAGCCATTCCTCTTCAACCACCCGAGTTGCAGAACTGTCATACAAGGAAGGAATCTTTTACTATGTTGCAGAGCCTCCTCCACGATGAGATTGAGTCGTTCTGCTTGCATGTAATTGCTCTCTGATTTGTTTTCTACTTTTCCCATTTTGGGGAAATTTTCAATTAAACCTTCATTTATTGGTTTGTAGCACTTAAGTGTTACCTCTGTTACAACATTTCATTTTTTCTATCCAACGGTGGCATTCAAGGTCGCGGCAGATAATATGGCCAAGAAGCCTTACATCACCTGGGCTGTCAACCGTGTAACAAGGTCCATTCAGGTTTTGTGGCCAAGGTCCCGGACAAACATATTTGGTTCAAATGCAACTAAGTTGTGTCTTCCAACTAGTGATGTGGACCTTGTTGTTTGTCTCCCTCCTGTTAGGAACCTGGTAAAATTTACTCTGTTACATCTTAATCTGAACGTCTCTCAAGATTTATTAGGAAAAAATAATTTTATTTAATACCTTGCAGGAACCTATTAAAGAAGCTGGCATTTTGGAGGGTCGCAATGGCATAAAAGAAACTTGTCTTCAGGTATTTCTGAAGAGTCTGTGTGTAAGAAGTAATTTCGTTGTTAGCATATAAATTGTGCCTTTATAAATGCAATTGAAAAAGGAAGATAAATGGAACAAATGGTCTTTCATACTTGATATTTTACGAGGGAATTCTTTATCTGATTGAGTTTTTTTTTTTTTTTGTTTTCAAAACTAAGAAAACAAAAGAAAAAAGGAATCCAGAATAATGTACAAATATATGTTTGATCTAAATAAGTATTTTTGCAAGACAACAAAATATTATTGGCATTTATGATTCTAATGATTACTTTCAATAGTTATAAGAATTGATCACTCTAGCTAACCAATGTCTTTTATATAAATAATAAATTAAGGAATCTGCCGCTCTTTTATTCAGGCACCTTTTTCTATTTAGAGTATGGTACTTGTATCATTTAATTTTCTTTCTCAATTGCTTTTATGTTTCTGCATTCTGTCCTTAGTTTGACATTATTCCTTCTTTTCATCTTCCAGCATGCAGCCAGATGTCTTGCTAATCAGGAATGGGTAAAAAACGATTCGCTAAAGATCGTGGAAAATACAGCTGTAATACCTCTGTGCTCAGTCTAAATTAACTTTCTTGTCTTATTTGTACCCTTCTTTTTTGCTAGATTATTTATAGGCTTTTTAATTTATTCTCTTTTTTTTAGATACCTATTATTATGCTTGTGGTGGAAGTTCCCCATGAAGTCATCACCTCATCTGCTTCTAATGTGCAATCACCTAAAGAGGAGCTCTCTGGTGCAAACACAGAGCAAGTGGAAAACACTCATTCTGAAATGGTTGGTTTGGAAGAATTTTCCGTCCAGAAATGCACTCAGATAAATTTTGATTCTACTAAGGATTCCAAATCGGTTCGCTTGGATATCAGTTTCAAGACTCCATCTCATACAGGACTTCAAACCACTGAACTGGTATGGCACAGACATTCAGTCTTCAATCTGTTCTTCAATTAATTGTGCATCAAAGATACTGGACATGTCATGCATTCACTGCTATTGAGGGTTGGTCTATTTTAAATGTTACTGCGTTGAAATATCAATTCTGGTCTTTCTTTTCGGCCAATTACCTTAATATCTTGCATGCTTATCCATTCCACACTTTTTAAAAGTAAAATTGAACAATAATGTATACTGACGAATAAAGATGTGTATAGTAACTCTCATGGCAAGTAGCGTTTTATGCTAGTTTTTCCAGTTTCTCTTTCTTTGAAGTTAATTATAATTTGTATTGAGAAAGATTTTCCAAGCATAGTTTATTGAACTATGTTCTTGAAAGTGTTTAAACTATTGCAGTCATTTCTCGATCAGAGGAAACAATTCAAATCAGCAATATGTTGCTCATGTTTCTAGAGCTATATTTCGTGTCTGACTTTGCCATAAGATATTTACTGCATATTTCTTTGCAGGTTAAGCAGCTGACCGAACAGTTTCCTGCCGCTACACCTCTGGCTCTGGTACTTAAACAGTTCTTGGCAGACCGTAGCCTGGACCAATCTTATTCTGGTGGTTTAAGTTCTTATTGTTTGGTGAGACATCCGAATTTCATAGTTCCATAAATTTTGGTTTGAAATAATTAGAAATGTCTTTTCCCATGATGTTAGAGGAAATACAAACGGGCGAGATGAATTTACTTAATTTATCGCTTGGCAAACGACTATAATTTAAAAAACAATTGTTGTAACCAAATCATCTTGCTCGACACTTTCTTTCATATCTGACATGATTATCCTTCTCATTTCCTAATCTATATAGTAGCACAATTTTTTATAATTGATTCTCTAGAGGTCAGCATGAAAGATTAGCTATGGTTGGACCATCGTGAATGGCATTTTTCTGTGATTCAACCGTTTTATTGTATAAGGTGAGCATTTTAATGCAATTTAATCTTGGGGTTTGACATTTTTACAGGTACTACTTATTATACGTTTTCTTCAGCATGAGCATCATCTCGGCCGCCCTATCAACCAAGTAAAATTTTACTGTTTTCTTCAATTTGCATTATATAATGGATTTATAAATACGATTTTTCTATGAAAGACATGGAATTATACAAACTCAGTGACTTTTCCCGGCTTTGTTTGTCAACAGTCCTTACTGCATTGCTTTGTCCATAACGTTCGTAAACACAACCATTCCTATTAAAAGTTATTACTGATGGTATATGTGCATACTTAACAGGACGAGATTCAAGAACGTGCTCCACAAACCCAATTTTTTTAGGGCCTTTGGGAATTCTCTTATGAATAAGTTTCATCCTCATTTCAAATTGATGCTCTTGCAGCTTTCCTGCTCACATGGGAAAATCCTCTTCGTCGGCACAATAATGGGAATTTGTAACATGAGACCTTTTGCTTTGATTCTCACTAATAGACAAGTGCTACCATTTTTACCAGAAGTTGTAACTAATGGTAGAGGCTCTTAATTCTCATCAACTAAGAGAAGACTTAGGAGCGCAAAATGTGAGTCCCAACTCGTTTGGGGTACTTAGAGAATTCCTTATAAATAGAATCCACCCACGTGACCAAGCTCTGATCACGTATCATTGTCCCCCTGGAAAAAATTCTTTCCTGGAGCACTCATGAAGATGTGAACATTAGACTTCCTGCTCTTATACCAACTAACGTAGGCAAACATTACCATTCAAACCAAAAGTTGCAACATATTGTATGGACGCATGTTTAATTATTTAATTCTTATCATCTTGGGTGAGCGATTTCGGAGCTCAACTCATTTAGGATCTTACTTTGAGAATCCCTTTAGGCATAGACCTGATCTCATGTCCAATTGATGTTCCCGCATCATACTAATAAAAGAAAAGGATTTTCCATGATCTCATCGTTGGTTTCCTAAGCTTAAATTGAAACTTACAAAGCTCAGTTAGTGGCTTCCCACATCCTCGGCAAATATTAACCAGTTATTGAAAGATGGTATGTCCTAACATTTGTAGGCAACTAAATGAGTTGACTTTTTGTAGGTAAACAAAGTGATTGCATACATTATTTAAACGAAGAAAAAAATGTGTATATGAAGAAAAAAATAATCAAAATAATATAATTGAATATGAGAAATTTCATCTCCAACGGGCTTTAAATTACATCTTCACGCTAAAAGATTGCAGAGTAATTAGGATGGTTACTAATTTAACTGATTCTTTCTTTTCTGTCCTGCAGAACTTTGGACGGCTTCTTATGGATTTTCTATTCTTCTTTGGGTATGTTTAAATGAATATTTGATTAGTTAAAGTTCATGTAAAAAATTGTTTCCTCATTCCATTGATATTTGTTTGGAAATGGTGAATTTCTTTGTAAATTATTGCATTATTCGACTCATGTTTTCAGGAATGTGTATGATCCCCGGCAAATGCGTGTTTCAATTCAGGGAAGTGGAGTATATATGAAAAGAGAAAGGGGTTGTAGGTAATTGAAAAATCCTTGATTTTTAGTTTGGGAACCTTTAGCGTTTGAAATTCCCTCTTTATTTTGTAATACCTCAAATTTTTCTAGTTCAATTTAACTATCGATCATATTGCTCTGTTGGTGTTGTAGTATTGATCCAATACATGTTGATGATCCTCTGTTTCCCATGAATAACGTTGGCCGAAATTGCTTTAGAATACATCAATGTATCAAGGTGAGCATTGCTGCTTATTCATAGTTTCATGATATTATCTTACGAAATTAACTGTACGACGATGATTAAGGTTGTATATGTCACTCTAGGTAGCTTCTAAGATTATTTCCGGAAATTTGTTGCACTTAGTTATTAGGTGATGTATTCATTATAAAGGAGGGTCTACTGCAATGCATGGGCCTCTCATCTTCAAGATCTTTTGATATGTCAAATATTTTTATGTAATTAGCTCTGTTGAGTAGACAATTTTGTGTTGTCCTTCTCATATGTTTTGGTTTTCCTTGTAGGCATTCGCGGATGCTTATTCTATCCTGGAGGCTGAGTTGGCAAGGCTTCTCAATGATGGTGACACGTGTGCAAAGTCACCCTATAGATTATTGAATCAAATTATTCCTAGCATTGACTTGTTTTAATGCCTGATATCTACATATATCGGTAATCATGCTGCCAATAAATTTTACATAGAACTATCCGTTATTTTATTCTTAAAGGCATGAATAAGAATCTTATACATTTTGAACTTGCAACATGGCTTAGTTATGGCTTGGGGAATTGCTCCGGCAATTTGATGATTTGACATATGGCCTTTTTCAGAACGTGGTTAATGGTGTTCCCCCATCTGAAGGTTTTTGCAATAATCTGTAGTGTCATTGATATGCAACGATTTATTGGAACCAGATAAGAGTTTTGGCTTAGTTGGAGATGCTTTGAATTCCTTGCGGAGTTCCAATCAAGATCCAACGTTATTGTAACAAGGAACTCTACCGCAAGATCTGATGAAATTATGAAGAAACTTCTCCTACCCTGGTGTGTGTTTTTCCCTTGCTTTTTATATGTCCTTTGAACACATCGAACTTCTTCCAGTTGAATATTCATTCCTTGTTGTATTTTTTGGGCAGACATCAGAAGAAGAAAAATTGTGGATTTTGCAACACGAGATACTGAACACTGAGATGTGATAGATCTCGTACCCTCGCCGAACTGACTTTTCCAGATTATTGGTTGTTGTGGTTCAATCAATTAAGCCTCTGATTTGTAATTATCTGTTATCTCGGCTGTAAACTATTGTTTCATCACTTCACTTTATGCATAACAGCTGCTATTTGACAAAAAAAAAATGCAGAATCGATTGCATCTACAGAGCTCCAGAATACAGGAATTTGTGTTGATTGTCAATTTAAAGTTTCAGCCAAAACAGACTAGAAGAGCATGTGCTTTGTTGTTCATCGACCTATCTTGCAAGGCACTAGGTGGTGAGTAATTCTATAATCAATTGCCTAACTAGTCTTTCCTTTGTTGCCAAGATGCCTCTTTCATTTCATCTTTTTTGGTATACAGACTTTGAAAATCCTCGATTCTCTTTCTACAAATACAACCACACTGGATCTCCGCAGTCTAAAAGATGGGCAGTAGAGATTTGGACTAGCAATTGATAGTGCTTTTCAAGTAAAGAAAATGATTGATGAGACATCAAATGTTGCTGACAAATTTACCGTTCGGAGGTGAATTTTGCAAACGATTAATACCCGGAAGGTCAAAGTAAGTACATTGCAAAAACAGTTGATCTATTTGCATCCAATTTCTATATCATCTAGCAGACTCATATCCGTTCTTGTCATGTACAGTAGACCAATTTCAAGTGATAATTATCATCGTTTCTATGATTTGCAGCATCTTCATCTCTGTACAACTAATTGACATACTATGAAGTGATGATGGGGCTATTACATAGCCGAATCTTTCGATTAAACCAGTAGCGATTGGTTATATTTATGCTTAGATATGAAACAATTTAATGAATCTTGCAAAACTCACTCATAGAGTTCAGCCCTCTTTCTCTCTTCTATGCACAAACAAACATTTGCGTTTAGTCATTCCTTAGCCGTACGGGAAAAAGTCGATATCTTTGGGTGGACCCTTGAGAAGTTTTTGCTGTAAATCGAGTTTTTTGGGCAGTACGAGTTCGGTGCCCCGGCCTGACATGGAAAAGTATCTCCCTAACACCATCTGCATTGGTTTAAATAATCATCAAAGGAATTCAAAATTTGTTGATAAAACATGAACTTCCAATTGGTCTCTATCACCTATGTTTTACAAAAAGAACAGAATCCAAATATAAACATGTGAACTTTACCATGGCGGCATATGCGTCGACTTCTGTCGCCCGAGTGGATTTGCTAAGGCCCCTTCAACCAAAGGTACAATCAACAGTCTCATTATCAGTAACAATGTTAAAATCCTAAGCTACTAAAAACAGATTAAAAAAAATAAATTACTAAAATAAAACTTTCCAAATAAAGAATCAAGATAGTTGGGGAAACAAGTACTCGCAAATCATATGATTTTTAGCATCTGCAGTCGTTCCGTGTTCATCCTGCAGATACACTCTCCAACCCCTGCTGTCAAAATCTTTTACCATGAAAAAATATGCAAAAATAAAGATGGAAATTAGAAAGAAAAGGAACCAAATTTTTCAGACCTTTCAGCTGCTCGGTTCGCCAGCCTGCCGACGATGCTACGAACTTTATTTGATTGGCAAGTTTCATTACCATCGCGTGCTTTTGGAAGTCCAACGATGAATTCATCGACCTCCTGCAGATGTTTGATTATTCTTGAGGAACCGAAAAACAAAAGCACAAATACTCTATAATCGCGGTCTCATTCGTCACATACTCCCGTCTTTTGTTTCAAAACTTCCCCATTTATCATTTACCCTTTTTTTACTACATTAGCAGTGAAATAACACCATCCCCATGTGATCGACACGTTTGAAATACGAATGCTCGTGTCTTCATGCTTCATAAGGGGTTGCTGTGTTTGTGTTTGCAAGCCAAAGATTTATCATTTTCCATGGGATTAAATCCTGAGTTATTGTGAATAAAAAAAATGAAACGATGAAATTGTGAAAGTAAACATTCTTGTATTTACTGCTACTACATTGTTCATTCTAGTTCCTACTGTTTTTTATACTTATAATATACGTAAAAACAATCAGTCAAAGTGATTTACTATTCATTGTTTCCAGCTAGGAATATTGGGTATCTAATGCCATTTGCACCCTAACTTTCGTCTCGAGCACATATTGGACATTGCCGCTCGCTCGAAACATATCTACAGACATTTACCGATCGAAGATATCTCCTTTCTTTTTTATTTTTCTTTTTCATTATCAGACCTTTCTAGAGTCTCGAAATACTATTCCCGTGTGATCAACATGTTGAAATACGAATGCCGGCATGCTCATAGTTCATACGGGTCGGGGAATTGTGTCCTTGACAGCGCTTCTTAACGTTTAAAAGTGTGAGACACTAAAAGAAAGTGTTACCTGATGTTCTGCAATCTGAAGAAGCTGAGCCTCCAGCTTTTCTCCACGTAATTTCAAGACCTACATCCACTACTATCGTTGTAAATCTTAATAACGAGGGTATTATAAAATCTACTTTCTTAAAACAATGTTTGAGACCAAGCAAACAAGTTTCAAATTCTACAAACGTTGCTCATGACCTTAGAGAACAAGAATCTTGAAGTACATTTAAAAAATGAAGAAATAAGCAGAGAAATTACAGTGAGCGGACGAATAGAGAAGCCTTTGCTAAGAGCGAGGCCAGTGCGAGACATCCCCAAGTCTACTCCTAAGCTGAAGCCTCCTCTCCACTGAGGATCGCTCTTCCGGCGAAGGGCGTTGGGGGGGAATTGATCGGAGGAAATCACCGATGTTTTGGTGTCACATTTGCAGGTGAAAATTGAGGGTGGAAGTGGACAAGGAGGAGCATTTCTGAGTTTACGGAGGAAGAAATTCGACGGGCGAAAAGGGTTCTGATCGGTACGGAAGGCGGTATCCAGTGTCAACCGGGACAGCTGCTGCGACAACATCCCCCCGTAGAGAGAGAAGATTATCCTGTAAATCTCACACTCAGTGTCATTGCAGGTCATACATGGAAACAGCACCGATCCGACACGTCGTTATGAAAAGATAACCCTGTAAATCTCCCAAAAAAATTGTGCTCATAAAGACTTTTACTTGGATGTTCCATCAAAAATAAAACTCTCAACGAAACACCAGCCATTACTTGTTTGTTTTGGACAAGAGCGTGTAAGACTTTTAATTGGAAGTTGTATTATTAGATGAAACTCTCTCAACCATTGTGCTCATAAACAAATTTTATTGCACAAATAAATAACATTCAAACAAAATATTATATTGCACATTCTAACGTGACCTTCCTAATTTGTTAATTCTTCAAAAATATAGTTCGTTCTAAGAACGTTAGATATCACCTATAGGGGTGATCGTGGTCCGGTTCGGTCCGGTTTTTGAAAAATTTAGGACCGGACCACTAAATTTGGTTTTTTATTTTTTTCACCAATAAGTAAAAAAAATTTCCCAGAACCGGACCAGAATTCTGGTCTCGGTTCTGGTCCTCCCGGTTTTTTTTTTTTAATTTTTAATTTTTTAAAGAGCTGCACTATATAACTATTAACTAATCAAACTCGTTTGTGTAAAACAATAAACAACCAATGAGTTCTATGTTTTGTAACTATACTTAACAACTGAAGGTTTCAATTCAAACTGCAAACATGTAAAGTGTCAAAGTAATCTTGCATTCAATCAAGGGAAAAAGTCTCCAAACATTCATTCATGTGTCTAATCAAACAAAAGTGCCATAAAGTTAACAAAAGTCTCCAAACATTCATTCTTTCATTCATGGAAACTTCTGTTAACATTCATTTAACGATTTCATAGTGTTCAAGGGTTGAAGATCTGCCTCAACCCTTGAACACTATGAAACACACACCCTGCAAATTTTCAAATCAGAACAGGCTCAACTTTCAATCCACCCAAAATCAGAGCAGGCTCAACTTTCAATCCACCCAATTATTAAATCGTTAAAAGTTATAGTTTTTGTCTGGGATCACAGAACAATCTACGTTTCTAATGTGTTCAATTTAAGTCTGGTTTCATAGTGTTCAAGGGTTGAGAGACCCTTGAACACTAACAGGGTTCACCGAGAGAGTGCCCCAAATGCCATAACAGAATCAACAGTAAATCGAGATACAGTGGGCATCGAGAGAGTAAAACCACAATAGGTATGAAAAGTGAGAGCAGAAAATACCTGTTGTGCGAACAGCGAGCTGGCGAGAGCGACTGAAAGAGACGGCGAGATACAGCTACGCACGGCGAGGGCGACTGGCGGCTGGCGACTGGCGCGAGAGACACGGCGAGGCGACTGAGGTGCTTTCAGACACGGCGAGGCGAAGAAACAGGGAAGGGACGAAGAAACAGCGAAGGCGAAGAAGAGAAGTCTGTCGACGACTCGAGCAGCGAAGCGAAGAAGAAACGAAAGTGAGTTCGATTTTTAGGGCATGGGTATTTTGGGTGGGCAGTGGTCCGGTCCGGTTCTACTAAATTTGTGTCACCAAACCCGAGAACCGCACCAACAAGTGCGGTTCTTGGAAAAAAAAAACCAATACCCATTAATTTGTAAGGCAAAACCGCCCAAAACCGGACCAAACCGTCGGTTCTGGTCCGGTTCTTCGGTTCTCGGTTTTTTTGCTCACCCCTAATCACCTAGACTACTTGTCATGACATCTTTTAAACTTCTCATAACTGCAATTTTTAGCTACAATTTGCAAATCAATATCTAAAACCCGAAACTAAAGTTTCGAAATAAGGTTTTGGAAACGAACAAAAATTAAACAAAGCACAAAACAAAAATTGGTTTTTTGGAAAATAAGTAAAAAATTTTAAAAAATGACTTTACCCATGGGTGGGAAGAAACTCTGCTGGAGCTGCATTGACTGAGAAAACAAGTTGCTCAAAGAGTACTGTATTTGCAATATTAACAAGCAGCAGAAAACTCGATAACTCGCCGGTTTTCGACAGGCTCCGGTGAAGCAACCTGATCTAACTGATGAAGATAAACTTACATTTCTAATTTCCTTCCTTTTTCCGCTTTTCTGACAAAACTTGTCAGATTGATCAGATTTTTCTATCTCCTACTTTCATCCTCTGCACTTAGCATCTCAGTGTCAGCATCGCCGCAGCCTGTTTTAGTAGACTCTACATCATTCTTGATCTCTCCTGCCATGGGGTTTGGTTGCAGCTTGCCGAATCTCCGATGATTGTCCATTCTGAGGTTCTGAAATTGGGCCATATTTCGTCGGTGGGGGTCCTGTCGATGAAACTAATGCGGATATTGCAGCTGCTAATGCCTCCATTGCAGCTGGATTAGACCATGTTAATGGCTGGGATGCTGGTGCTTGAACTCGAGAGATAACAGTCATCAATAGCTGAGCAAGAAGAGCCTGAGGATCATTAACACTCACAGTTTGTTGAACTGGGGGGGCTGAGGTTGAAGCAGCTTCCAAATTTGGCGGGTAGAGTTCTTTCAGTCGTTCTTCTCCGTATAATGCTTTGTGGCCATGAAATCTCTTGAGGTTCCCTGAATGCTTCTTACCACTCAAATGTGTGTCAAATACAACCTGTGATTCACATTTCACATTGCACAAGTCACAGAAAAAAGGCTCAACCTGTTCTCTTTGACCCTTCATTAGTCTTTATACGCTTTCCTCCTTGGCCTCCTTTCTTCTTTCGCTTTAGCCCACAGCCTTGATCAGCAGGTCTCGCCTCAGATTCCATCGTATTCTCCCTCTGCTGCTCCTTTCTGTTTCTAGAATCATCAGCAACAACTTCGGAAGTTAGATTTTCTTCAAATCCTTTTAAAATACCAGACTGAATTACATCAGATTGCTCTCCTGATATGACTTTGTTGAGCCTCTGCAACTCGCGGGTTTTCAAAGTTTTTTTATGTCGCTTTCCGTTTTTATGCTGCTCCAAGATCTCTGGCGAGTTGCAGTCGACCCGACAAAGTTCACACCATGATAAGCGTGGAGGCGGCCAGTGTGGAGCTTCAGGCACTTGCACGGGAGTCGATTCTGAACATGGTGGCACTAAAATTGTACCACTTTCAGCAGGTGAAGATACTGCATTTGAAGATATTGATGAAGCATGGCGACCCGACAAGTGCCTGCTGCTGCCACCCCGGCCACGGGCCCTGCCACGAAAGGGAGGAGTGGAGCCATTATCTGGTCTTGCACCATGACGGCCAAAATGGGCTCGACCACCCCTCTTGAAGGGCCTACTTCCCCTTCTACCTCCACCTCTATATGGAGATGGCCTAATCTGCAGAATTTCAGTCAAAGGTAAAGCAGGCTTTGTAATGAAAGGGTGACTAATGTTCCCATTTTACGAAGAAAAATTACACCCAGTTAAATTATCATTCTATACTAAATTTTCTTTTGAGGATAAACAATAAGAGGTAACAACTCACGATGCCATTGACATGATTACGATAACAAAATGGCACTGCACTAATTACTAAAATGGGCAGTAGAGAAGAAGGGATATATAAATGAAAGACTATTATGTTGCATCAACTAGAATCTCAATCGTTGCAAGAAAACAACTTCAGCTGAATCAAGTGAAGATATAGTACAAAAGCCAAAACAAAAAAGAGGCCGATGGTCTAGCTGTCATTGAAAAGATTATGCTATCGCAATGTCCATTCATTATACTTACCATATTGGTCTGTGTGGAAAGAAAGAATGAAAAGATTAAAATTATTACTTCAAGACCAACTTGAATCTCATACGATAGGGAAAAAATATCCTAGCCAACCACACCAAGTGAAAATAAGTTACATTTTAGTATGACAGTTTTACAACAAAAATTTCCTTGCCAGCCACATAAATCAACATCTATTAGGTATTAATTTCTCTCAAGTATATCGTAGCTAGGTTTTCAAAATTTTGCACAAAGAAAATCAGTCTTTGCTATTGATTGAAAAAACAAGTTGCAAGCATGCAAGTTATATAGGAAAAATAAAGGGCAACGACCTAATCTAAGAAAAAATATAAACAGGTTAAACTCCTACAAACTAGGGACCACTATTTGCAATTCAAACCTATGTAGAAGCCTCTCAATTTTAAGAAATTTAACTGATTCTGAATAGGATAAGCTTATGAGTGATTACAATAAACCGATAATCAGTAAAATTTAAATCTAAAAATACTAAGATAATTCATATATTTTACAACCCCCCTCAAAACCAAAAAATATGCAGGCATTTAGAGCTTGCGTATCAAATCATCAAATTGTCATTTATATAAACCTTCAGTGAAAATATCAGAGATTTGTATGTCTGATGGCATATATAGGCCATACAGTCAAAACCACCTTCTAATGTCTTTAAATTGTCTATTAACTCCCACATGTTTTGATCTGTCATGTTGGAAAAAATTGTGAAATATCAAAATAACGGGTTTATTATCATGATAAAATTCTGCGTTAGTAAGGGTTTGGAAGCTTTAGATCTTCTAGAAAATTATTGAACCATATTTTCACACACCATAAATCGGTGTTCCTTCCGCTTCTGCTCCACTTTTGGAAACAATATCTTGTTTCTCAGTCCTCCAAGTTTCTAAGCTACGTAGATCGTAGAATCACATCTGCATATGCCTCTTTAGAAATTACCCATTTCTCATCAATAATATTCTTTTTCTTCGACATCCTATCAAGTACTTCAATATTTTATAAACTGCTCAAAAGTGTAGTAGGTCACACTATTCGCTCAATCTATTAAAGCTCAGTGAAGTACTAATCCTAAAACTATAAAATCTCACTCATACTGCCCCTGCTCCATCTAACCCACCTAAATCTTCCAACCTTCAGCATTACCACTAACCAACATAATGGCCATAATTTTCTAAACGGTCATGAAACTATTTATCAAGGGAAGAGGGAAAATAGGGTATCTCTTTGTAGCCAAGTCTGCACCTGTTGAAAACCAACTCCACCTATTCTATTTGGGATACGGAGAACTCCATGGTTAAGTCATAGCTTGAGAATTCCTTGGATGTGGACATTAACCAAACTTACATATATCTTGTAATTGGTAAAGAGTTTGGCAAGCACTTGCAAAAACACATTCTGATAGTAGACACAACCTATACATATTGTGATAGGACAAGACTATTACCAAATATTCTCACTTTGTGACAAGAACAGGAAGCACATAATAACTAGGATTCAAATTTTGAAAAGTAATCACTAAGATTCAAATTTTGAATCCTAAATTAGTTAAAATCTTTTCTATCAATATCAATATCTCTTAAGTATATCATAGATTCTTGAATCTCGTACTATTTTCCATTCAATTTTCCCCCATTGTTATGGTGACTTTACAAGTGAGTAGCCACTATAATTAGTCAAAAGAAAATCATTTTAATTCTCATTCAATATGCCGAATAATCAACAAACAAATTTAGCCAATATCTCATAGAAGAAAAAATTAAAAGGAAAAGTATAGAAAACAAAAGTTCTACTTTACTTCCCAACCATGTCCACCTGGAGTTCTATCAAATGAAGGATGATCGCCAAATTGGCATTAAGAATAGGTTTTTAGTCTTGAGATGCAGCTTAATTAGTGGCTTTTGAGTATGCTCTGCAAGGAGATTTAGCGCTTGAATTCCGTCAAGGTTCCTGAAGACTTACCCAATCATGCCAGCCGAGGTTGGCTTGGACATTTGCAAATATGAACAACAAATTTATGCAAAAAATTTCAAATAGCAGAAATACATCCAAGCATATTAACACTGCAGAATAAAACAATATCAAAAAAAAAACAGATATCAAACTACATGAAATTGTTAGAAAGCTTAAAGAATCAAATCCGTGATATAGAAAGAGAAGACGCAGAATGCATGAACTAACCAACAAACTGTACATTAGGGAAATAATAAGACAATCCCTTACCTGCGGTTGCCCTGCCCGCTGCGTCGCGTCCATACTTCCTGCGAATTGCGATAGCTGCGTGAATGCTATCACTGCAGCAGACGCTGAAGGGTTCAACCCACGGGGATGCACTGAACTCTGATCCAACTTCCCTTGGTTTTCAACATTTCCATGGGAATGATGCGTATTCTGCCAATTCTGCAACTGAGCTTGCTCCGACGAAGGAGACAAGTTTGATTCCGGACGAATCGGGACGCCGGGAGGATGAATCGAAGTAGTTTCACCCTGAAATCTGGGCTGAGATGGCTGCGGATTGTGATAGGCGTAGTCTCGAGGATAATAGTAAGAAGAATACTCCTTATGCTGACCATATTGTGGGAAATAGCCTTTGTTGTCTGGATAAGATGAATCGGAAGCTTGAATTTGTGATGGATCGTGATAATTAGTTTGCTCCGATTCCTGCTGCTGCACCGGTTGAGATTGAAGCTCGAGGTTACCTTCTTGCTGGGTTGCTTGATGGGAAGAAGAACTCATCGTCGTGCTTCCTACGAGGGTTTCGTTAATGGCGAACTGAGAGAACTTTTGTTCAGGGCCGAGATCGCCTCGTTCGAATATTATATCATCCTAAATTAAATTATATAACTTATTTTTAATTATTTATAATATATTATATTAATTACATAATTAATATATTATATTATATTAGGCTCGACTTAGGCCTCGTTGCAGCGGGTCGGTCTGAACCAGGCTAGCTTTTTGCATGCGAGCAAAAAGGTTTATGGTGCTATATGGTCCGTTAAATCTATCACGCCCAAGACAGTTTTATAACGTCAAAAAACAATATAAAAAGTGATATCAATTAAATACAAGACATTTTAATCTTGACTTATAAAAGCAACATTTTTTATATAGTATATTTATTCGCCTAAATCACTATTATTTTTTTTTTATAATCTACTATAAATATTAAATATCAAACCACTAAAGAAATGCACGTTTGGGGACGTGTTTTAAATTGTAGGGTAAATATCAAAATGGACCCTGAAGTAAGATAGTATTTTCAACTGACACCTTGAACTTTCAATTTTATAAATTGATACCTCAAAGTTTGAGATGTTACTAATCAACAACACATTCCGTCAATCTTCTGTGTAAACTGCGTTAACATTATGTTGATTCTTCGGAATTTTCAGAAAAAACAATATTATATTTAAAAAAAATTCTCAAACGTGACCAATATTCAAAACTTGATATATTGGTTAATTTAACCAATTTAATATATTATATAAATACTTAATATATTATGTTGAATAAATTTAATGTTAATATATTAATTTATTTTACTATATGTTACATATTCAATCGTTACAACTAAATCTTAACTCAAATTGTATTCGATAAGAGCATATGATCCAAGGATGTGACCGTGACACGTAAAACTCTAACAATTTCATATGACTCGGTAAAAATATAAAGTATCGAGTCATAAATAATCGTTTAATATTCAACTAATATGATAACAAACAATATTTTACTGTTAGATAGAAATGAAACTATTACTAGGAAAAATTATTTATTTTTATTATTATTTTGAAAATGAATTTTTCTGATAATAAAATATAAATAAAGAAACCATTATTCTGTCATTAAAACAGGGGATTTGCTTTCTCTAGCGGTCATCTTTTCATAGTTGCCATATACGGAAAAGAAAAACAAGGAATATTTTTACTCAGACTAGATGTCCTTCATCTTCTCCACTGATTTTTCTATTCTTTTTTGCAGTGCTTAGTTAAAGCTGGTAATGGCGGACAGAGTATTATAAGAGACACTCTTTCTTCTTCTTCTTCTTCTTGCCAGTAATAATGGAGACAGAGAGAGAGAGAGAGAGAGAGAGAGAAGGAAGAACAACAGGTTGAGAAAACTTGTTTTTTGAAATGATTAGTTTTTAACTCTTTGGATTCTGAAGCATGAATCTGTAATCAAAATCCTGAATTTCTTCATCTTCTCCACTTTTCATCCAAAACCCATTATCCGTAACTGCAGTTTTAAGCTCAAAATGAAGCAGAATTGCGAGAATTTCAGTAAAATAGTTTTGATCTTCTATTAGTGGAGGTCATAAATAATACTCAATTCAGTTACTGTAGAAAAAAAAAAACAGAGCAGGAAGAATATTGAGCCTGTGAATAGAGTTGTTACCTCAATGGCGGAATCATATCCTAATGGGTTTGACGAATTCAGAATTAGAGACGGCAGATAGCTCGATTTGACGAGCATCATGTTCTTCATCGATCGGAGCAGGAAGATTGAGATCTATCAAGTTGAGATTACGCTTTGTTGTTGAAGTTTTAGCAGAAATTGTTGACGATAAACCAGTAGCGTGAGATCTCTTATGGCCGCCGAGGGCTTGTCCAGAAGAGAAAACTTTGAAACAAATTGGACATTCGTGAATTCTCTTGTCCGCCATCGAAGCAGAAGAATCAGCATTGTCATGGCCCGCCATTGGCGTCGAAGAAAGCTTCATCTTCTTATGACTCGCTCTGTGTCCTCCGAGAGCCTGGTAGGATCGGAAAGCTCTCTTGCAGGTTTCGCACTTGTACTTCCTTCCATTTTGAATTTTTGGAAATTTAAGCTCCTCTGAATCGGTTTCCTCCATTGATTTTCTTCGTTTTCTTCTCTCCGTCTTCTTCGGATGTCACCAGATGTTGAGTCCAGCTGTCTCTTGACAGCATCATTAAACAGAAAGCAACGTCTTCTTCCGTTGTTGCGTCGGAGATCGAACTCACTGGTTCCGGCTCGGTCCATATCTCGGAGTAACTCGGTTTTCTCAGTTTGGCCTTTCCCGGACCTTCTTCTTCGTGAAATTCGGAGCAACTCTGAATCTTACTCTGGTTTAAGTAACGATTCGATCGCCGTCGGCGAGTCGGATTCTTCGGCGATTCAGTTTCGCTCTCTCTATCCTGCAAAATCACGGAGCCTGCATCAACGGCGAAGGAAAATTCAGGATCAGAGATCCTGAAACTCGGTTTCGGATTCTCTCTCAGGCCGTAGCAGAGATCCTCTTCCTCCGCCTCACCTCCGGAGGAAGACAGAGAAAGCGGCGGCGAAGAAGCCGACTCCGCCTCTTCGCCTCTTCCCCGAGCTGGAGGATGCAAAAATGGCGATTCCTCTGGTTCAGAAGATAAAGGTACAAAATTCATCACATGGGACCTCATGTGCCCTCCCAGCGCTCTCCCATTGGAGAAGCTTCGAAAGCAGAGCTTGCACTTGTGCTTCTCCATCTCCAGACGAAAACGAAGACCCCCTTCTCTCTCTCTCTAAAAGCTCTGCTAGAGAAAGAGTGTAAACTGGAAAGGAGAGTAGGTGACAAGCATTCCTCCACCAAGACACATTCACAAAGAAATTACTAATTTTATTTTATTTTTTATTTATTTATCAAATTTAATTCACATTTTTTCTCTAAATTATATAACTCATGCACACTTAATTATCTAAGTTTTTAATCCCATTTCTTAAAACTTACGATTTAATTAATAACATCGTAAAATAAAAATATTTATTTTTGTAATGTTAAAAATAAATAAATCGAGAATATGGAAATATCCAATTGTTATCGGACGGAGGAAATAAGTTCGACATGTAACATGCGGGAATTCCCCGTTTTAGGTCTTTATTCTTCCCCACCCATTATTTCCACTATTCTTATTTCCAAAAATACCCTCGTCAATTGGTATTTTTGCCATCATTTTTAATTACTTCCTAGACTTTTTTTTTTTATTTATACGACTCTTTCTTGCTTTCTCACGATGTTTTATTTATTTATTTATTTTCTCTAATTTTATTTAATTAATGAAGGGTATTTTAGTCATTTGCTGAATAAGTTACCAAAATGAACTGGCAGCTTGCTTGTGTAAGTCAAGGAAACTGCTTGGTTTGTTGTAACGATGAACGAGACTCGCCTAACACTACCGAGCCGTGACACAATTCATTACCATCCAATAAGTGGACAACACGTCATCACAATCATCCACGTGGCTAACTGGGTCCCACTCTAAGCTGACAGTAGGTACATTAGCCTTAATGAAGAATTAACCCTAATCAATATAATTAATAAAAATTAGTATTGAAGAGAGAATGCTAATTAAGTTAATTAATTAAAAACATTAATGAAGATGTCCTTTAAATTTGGATCTTTGAAAGGGCAGAAAGTTAGGAGTCAGTACTAAGTGAGGCTTTTTTTGCTAGGGTTTGGTAGACCAAGTCCTAATTATCCTAATTCATTCTAACCAAAATTTAATAATCTCTACCAAACTAATTATCCTATTTGATTACTCTCGTGAAATCAACGGATCCTAATACGCTCGGAGTCCTATTACTTTCGAAACAGGTGTGCTCGTGAGAGATTGAACTTGTGTTCCTATCCTTATCGGAATAGTTCATTTGGGTCGAGTCTTATTACTCCTAGGACGGTGGCTTTCAAGTTTTTAAAACGTATCTTGTAGTATAACCCTCCTAATAGGTGTATGTATGGGAGATTGAACTTGTGTCTTTTTGCTTATCAAGATAGTCCATTAACCTCGAGTCTTTTTACTTCTGCGACATTCGCTTGACAGTTTTTAAAATGTCTGTCGTAATAGAGCTCTCAAAACATGGATATATATGGATGATGTATTCTTATTCTACTTGTAAATCGTTAAATTTATTTTCTCTCAAACAATGTAGAATTGTGTATCTCTCTCTGATATAGATTGGACCATCACAATTAACAAAATCTTTGGTCGTTTTTACTTTAACAAGATAGACTGCCATACTAAATCTCCATATATCTAAATTCATATACAAGCCACTATTTTTATTGTATACAAATGTTTTACAATAAATTATCCATGCAGTAATTCTCGATATAGAACCAAAGGGAAAGAACCCATATGATATAAATGACTGAGAAAATAATTGTAGAATTAATTAATTATTTTCATTTTAATTAAATTCTATATAATTATAAACAATCATAGCCAATCTTAATTATAATTAATTATTGATGGAGATAATAAGTTTCTTGTGGCTTGGAAAAAAAAAAAGCATTACACATAAAACCCATGACTACTTTTTTTGTGCTAAAAGTAGTCATGTGGTCCAATATTTGAATTTATTATTTCATGCTTAACAAAATTAAATAAGCGTTAATCTCGCCACCTAAACAAATGTACATTCTTTGTTATTTTTCATTAATATTAGAATAATGCTACGCTTATTGTCTTATTCTATTATCTAAATATACGTGTCCAACAATGATACGTGCAATTAATGTAATAAAATAACTATTATAATTTACCGTATTAATTTTACCTTAATTGTATCAATTATTATTTGCTACGTCAGCAGATATGTTTAGAGAGTAGAATAAGAGATAACGTAATATTATTCTTAGCATTAAGACTTTAGATTAGATTATAAAGAGCAAATAACATGCAAAAAATATCTTGAAAATTAACGGACATGGACAACTACCATTTTAATTTTTTTTTAAACCAAATTTACTTTGATCTTTGAGCCATGAACAAATTTAATCCTAACATTAAAAGACTTGATAGACAAGTGTGCAAAGAAATTTGAATATACGTGACGAGTGTAGTTTATGTGACTAATTTTAACGATGTTTTTAATACTAGTGTTCACCTTGAACATAAGCTGTACATATCCTCTAAATTCAGATTAATCTTTTGTATGTCACCCCATAACGATTGATAAAGTAGAAGTGCAAATCGCTCTCGAAAGCTAATAGATATTCTATCTCCCTTTCTCTCTCCTACCTTTCTCTCTCTATATTACAAACATACATACATACATAATGGAAGAAGTTGAGAGCATGAAATGAAGTGATGATGAGGAATGATAGCAGATTTGAGACCATACATATTTGCATGATACAAAAGTTGTACTTTGAAATTGCACGTCTTTATTCTTACTGTTCATAGTGACATTATTATGCTATCCTCCCTCTTTCCCCTTTAATTTTCTCTTTTCACATCTCACATTTTTTTTTCAAATTTTATTTTTCTTAATTTTTGTACGTTTCTAATTCTAACGATACTATCTAAATATTTTGAACAATTGAAATAAATTTTCTTCAGTTGTAATTCAAAAATTATCGACGATAGTGAACCTTTAAATCCGTTGAAAATATTGCCGGAATGATATTTATTTATTGTATTTCAAATAATCGCATAACAAAGTTATGAGGCAGATAATGTTATATTAATATAATTACTTAAAGAAACAGATACTAACTAAAGCAAAAATGTCTTCACAAAGTTGTCAAGGGCATGGCTCCTCTAAAGTACCATCTCCTCTAAAGGTTTTCTTTATGGAATTATGAACAGTTGGTTGGTTTAGGGTTTAGGGTTTCTTTGTGAAGTGAGCTTAACTTAACCTCTCCTCAACTAACCTAAAGATAATGGAGTCCATTATGATGAAAAAAACATTCGCTCAATTTGAATTTTGAATTTGTATCAAGCTCGTGGTGCAAGCTACGCATGTTGAGTTGAGCCAAATCTACGTCATACCAAGTTGACGTGAACCGAGTTGCCATGAACTTTAACGAGCAAAGTTGGGTTGAGTTTAGTTTAACTATAAATTTCATTAATTGTTTGATCAATAAGTTAAATTTCGGACTTAAATTTAGTTTTTATAGGAATGGAAAGCTCAATGCACGACGAAAGTTTTAAAATTATAACTTCTTTCTCGGGGTCTATAATGGGCTGACTAACCCAAGTTTGTTTGGTTCTTTTTGCCCTAGGTTTATATATTTTTCGTATATATAAAATCTCTTTTGTACATTGATTTTAATAGTACATTTATCTTCTCTACTAATAGTTTTTATTTGCAGAATTTTCTACGTAAATCTCGTTGTTTGGTTTTGATTTTTTCTTTGGGATTTGTATTTGTTCATTACACAATAAAAATAATGTTATCACATAATGAGAAATAAAAAATTCTCATAGTTAGGAAATATCACTTTTAGATAATATTTATTTATTAGATAATACATTTTATAAAGCTTAAAATATTATAATAAATATATTAGTAAAGGAGTAAAGTTATACGACAAAAAATATTATCAATCTTAAAATATTAAAGTTTTTTTTTCATTTTCATAAATATATGAAAGAGATTAATATGATCATAATTAATAATATATTTACTTAATAAATTGAAAAAAATAATTAAAATAGAAAGAAAAGTTTGTGTTGACTTGAAATCGTTGAGTCGAGACTTTAGGATTGAGTGGACCTCAAATCATTGTGAAACGCCACATCTAAAAATTTTAGCTTATAGAGCGGAGAAGATTTCAAATATTTGACGTTAACGCCCACATGATATCTTATCGTGTGGTCAGATCTATATAAAATTATTGAAATTCGAATTAAATTTGATACAATATTGTCATTAATAAGACATCTTTCCAAAGAGTTAATGCGTCAAATTAAGTAAACGCAACGCAGATATCCAAAGAGTATATTAAATGTTTTCGACCTAGATTATAAATGGCGACGAAAGCTAGGTTAAGCCAATTTAGGGTTAGCATTTCATGTTTTAAATGCAAAAGGAAGAGGTAATAGTGCTACTAACTTTAAGTTTGAAAATCAAAGTTCCATGGTCAACAATATGGGTTGTAAATGTAATTACTAGCAACAAAAAGTTTGAAACAACCCTTAGCAAAGTAACTTTGGTACTTAACTTGCTTATTAATGCAGCATTACTAAAAGATATATCAAAATAATTATGATTATAATATATTGAGTAATTCTACATGTATATTTTTGTAATTAGACACTCTAATTTTATAATATGACGTGACACTTCTGTGTCATTTATCTATTGATAAAATAATAGTTGAAAACGCCTCAAATAAGAAGTGTCAATTGATAAAACTAAAAGTTCACAGATAACAGTAGAAAAATACTTCAAACTTCAGGGTCCATTTTGATATTTACCCTAATATATAACCACTCAAATACTTCTATTTTTGGAAACAAAGGAAATTACTAAAATAGATTACAATATTTAAACATTTGGTTGGAGAGAGTGGTGGACAAAACTATTAATATGAGACTTTTTTTTTGTCTAGCTTTTGTTGATGACACTTTTTAGTGCATGATTTCAATGCCATGTTTTGTTGCTTTTATTTATTTATTTATTTTTAATTTTCTCTTCATAAAATTGACAAAATAACAAAGGTTTTTCTCGTCATATAATTTCTTGATGAAGATAATATTTAAAAAATTAACAAATAATAAACAAATATTACATTTTATAAGGTAAATTAAGGTAAATAAAAAAAGAAGATGATTTTGTTTGAGGTATTATGCCCTTCGGAATCCTAACAAGTAGAAGCATATCAACTACTACGAATACGATACAATTTCAACTCGATCGTGGGTTATTACCAAATAATAAGCCTTTCTCTTATAAGTTCTTGCTACTTACTTTGATATCATAAGTAGTCGTTAGACTTCTCTCGTGTTTGAATCAAGGTTAATTTCAAAATAAGTACGATGGTTTATCCATTTACACATGACGTATTGACGTGTGATTTTCAAGTAAGAGAAAAAATGGCGGGCGTTACCAACTGGCTCGACTACCCAATCTTGATTTGATTCAATTTGCTCGTAAAATATAAGGTTTGAATAAGTGCACAGAAAATCTCACACATCAAATGTGCATCTCATACAAAGTTTCGTAAAATTATTTTTTGTTTAATTTTAGAAAATTATTTTTTTTCATTTTTATTATATTATATAATCAATATTCACAAATTTGTTAGGAAAAAAAGATGTCAATAAATAATTAGAAATTTGATTATTACATAAAATTTAATAGCTTAAAAATTAAATAATTACCAAATAAATGTAAATTCATATGAAGAAATTAGGAAATATATTAATATATTATTTTTGAAAAAGATCACACGTGGCAATATATAATTGAATAGTGGAGCTAGCGCCCACTCCCCAGTTAGGATGGCTGATTACCACGGAACCCCAACCGAGACTAAGAGGCGAACGAAGAAAGTGCAGGGCCCCACATTAGTCAACCCAGATTTAGAGTCCAATGATTAGCCAACGTTTTAGTAAACAACAAATCATGGTGCACCGCAAAACACGATAGCACTCCTCTTCCTATGTCTTTTCATCACCAATTTATTTTTCATTTTTCCAAATATATTTTCCGTAAATTTTAACCCATCTTTTCTGTTGGCCGATTAGGAGAGAAACAATTTCAAGTAGATTAACTTTTGTCGATTTTTAGAGAGAAATTAGTTGAAAAACTCAACGTCTACAATCAGCCAATGTTACAAAACTATTCTATTGAAAGTTGTATTTCTTTGAAAATCGTACAACGGAGTAAAACACGTAACAAAAATATAATTTCTTAGATGACACTTTTAACCATTAATACCTGTGAGCTCAAAAGATTATTTAGTAAAAAATAAAGTTTAAGAACTTACTTGCACTGCACCGGTAAGTTTAAAAGAGAATTTGCATTTCGCCTGTAAATTTTTTTAGAGTAGTTTTATCTTCAATAATACATTAAACATGTTAGAAATCGAACAATAACCGGAAAAAGAAAATACGATGTAAGATATTAAATTTACGTGGAAAAACTCTTTTAGAAAAAACTATTAATAAAAGAACAAATATACTATGAAGATAGAATTACAACTGTGCATTTTGCGACTCTATCTTACATGAATTTATACAGAAAAAAAAAACTCTAATCGAGATCTACAACTCAAACCTATCAGTCTGATCCAAATAGAATTCGGGTGACGTCGAACTCTAACAAAACAAAATAAACATGTTGAGAAAGAATTATGGAATGCAGTTAAGTATACTCAAACGTAGAATATCTATTGACAAGAAGAAAGACAATTTTTACAAAGTGTAAATTAACGAATTATGGGAGTGTTTAGTCAATAATTACAATTTAGAATTTAATTAAATTTAATAAAACTCACTTTGTTCTTCACAAAAGTTCAAGTGTCAGCTCCTACATCAGTGGTTGAACCGTCCCATCTGAAACCATGGCGATGAACCGCCATTGATATTGTTATGCTTAAGCTCACCAAGTTTTGTTAACTTCACCTTACTGTCTGCTTCGTCGTCCGCCTTCTGAATCATCGCGTCGTCATCATCGTTTTTGTACTTTTCGCTCTCGTTAATCTGATACAGGTGACGGTGATAGTACTGGTTGTCATCTTCTTCTTCCTTTTCCTTTCCTTTTATTCATGACTGTAAATAAATCGAGGTAGATACTTGAATGTTCGCCGGAGTTGAAACTCGTTCGTCCGCCGGCGCCGGAAAGTTCAGATCGAGCGAATCTGTCGCGTTGTTGTTGTTGTTATTGTTTATCTGCTCCATTTGATCTTGTAAATGGGGGATTTTCGCTAGGGTGGAGTTTTCTGCTGCGGAGGAGGTCATCCAATGGCAGCGTTTATGGCCGCCTAAAGCTTGCCCAGTAGTGAAAATCCGGTGACAAATGGAGCACTCGTGGATTTTTGTCTTTTTCTTAGAGGTGGAAGCCATTAATGGAGGATTACTGCTAATGGTTCCGCCATTGAAGAGCTGTAAACTGGAGCTCGATTTAGTGGAGATGAATTGATGATCTTCCTGGGTTATAACGTCGTAGTTTTCCAGACTATCTTCTGTTTGATCTAGCTTAGCTGCAAAACAGCCTTTAACCTTCTTGTGGCTTGCTCTATGGCCACCTAAAGCTTGGTGAGAATTGAACACTTTTTTACAAGCTTTACACTCGAAAATTCCCTTTGAAGAAATCGATTTTGATTTGTCGATTTCTCGAGTACTTTTGCCGGAAAAAGGTGAGAGATAATTCATTGTGTTTCTCCGGCCGTTCATTGGGTTTCTCCGGTCGTCTTCTTTGCTCGCCGACGCACACGACTCCTCCTGCTCGGCCAATAAACTATCGGAGGCGTTTGCATTTGACAACATCATCAAGCAATTCGCTAGCTCTTCTTCTTCAGTCGATGGGCAATTAGGGCTGAAATTATCGACTTTCACTGGAAGTGATCGTTTTCTTTTGTACCATCCATTCCCTTGTCGGCCGTCGATATCGCCATCGGAGTCAGGGGATGACACGAGTGATTCAGCATCATTGGAGGTGCATTTTCCGTGTTCGAGGAAGGCTTTCAACGACAAGAATTCTTGGCCGCAATTCTCGCAAATCCAACAAGTTTTGAAACGATTAGGGTTTGTTCGGAGAGCATACATCGGCCGTTTGTTGATCGGACGGACAACTTTATCGTGAATTTTTTCGTCCCATTCTCTGGCAAGATCGTCATCATCGTCTATACGACCGATCTCGTCACCGATGCCATGGGTTCTCATGTGCCCTCCTAGAGCTCTACCATATACAAACCCTTTCTTGCAGATTTTGCAAAAATGCTTGAAGGTTAGCTCTGTGATCCACAATCAAAGCCATCCAAACAACAATTACCCTGAAAATCTATCCACCTCAAAGAATAAATATTCTAGACAGAGAAAGCGATAGAGATAGAGAGAGAGAGAGAGAGGGGTGAGCAAAAATGAAGTGGCTTTAGGTTGGAAAATACAGGGAGAGAAGTTTGTTCTTGTAAGTGTTTGTTGGCTTAAAAATATGTGGATGAGAGAGAGAGAGAAAGAGAGGTGAGAGAAAATGTGGAAGTTTCTGAATCTATATAGACAAGTGATGGTGACAAGTGGAGGGAGGATGACAGTTTATAGACTTTTTCTACGGCGTTGTTGCGGTGGCGCCGCCAATCAAAGCAACCGAACAAGGTCCTCCGGCCTCTCTCTCTCTCTCTAACCCTCCTCTCTCTACAGAGTTAGAGAGAGAGAGAGAGTGAGACAGTGAGTGACAAGAGGCAGAGAGTTGTTCAAACTGTCATACCTATTCATATCCCTTCAATTCCAAGCCAAGAAAGCTATCTCATGCTTCTAGTTCAAGCTCCTTTCCTTGCTTCCCTCAATCTCCCATTTATCACTCCCTAATTACAATCATTATGTTCCATAATTATTTTTATTTCCTACTTCAGCTCTCCATTTTCCCGTTATCTCGCTACACTAAGACGCGCGCTATGCTATACTAGCACAATATATCATCGACCGTATCGAGACATGCTGTATTAGATCGAAATCAAGTTGATTTACGATGGTTTTGAATTTGACATCGAATTATGAATGTAAATTTCACAAGAATGATAATTTCGCTACGATTTTTAAATTTTGTGTGCTAGAATACCAAACATTTTCTTGAGAAAGCAAACACATTGCTTAAATGGGTTTGAAGAGTTTGCTCTCTAATCATTCACTTACCATATTTTCTTTTGCTTTTATTCAAAGCATTTACACCCAACTATCTCCCTCAAACACACTCCTTGAAAGTTAGAAACACTTGCATATTTTTGGACTTATTTTTATAATTTACTTGTTCTTGAGTTGCTAATTACCCCAAGACATTGTTAGTTTTCGGTTGGGGTATGCACGAATTTTATTTTTGGGTCGTAACCCAAAAATGTACTTTGTTAGTCTAGAGAGAGAATTCAACTATTTATTTCCTCTACTTTTTTAAATGACGTGAAATTAATTGTGTAACTGTATATATAAGTTAATTAGACTTATGCTCTTATTGCTAATTATCAAGGTGTGGAGCCCAATTATAAACTAGGAAATTCATTCATAATATTTGAGTACATATAACCAAAAAGCCAGTAAAATGTCTAGTTTTACATAAAACTCAGCTTATGGCTATTATTTTATTTAAAAAGCAAGACCAAATTAACATGATTTGGTACAAAGCTTTAGCTTCATGTATAAATTTGGCCTGGTTGCCAACTAACTGGAATGACGTTGTTTGTGACGATTGATTGACTAGACAAGAGCGAGGTTAATCGGAGAGAAAATGGACCCTGTAAAGCCGAACCGTTGTTGAATTTCCAAACAGCACCCCAAGAGTGTTGCATTTGAACCCACGGGTTCGATGCTTGGCCTTGCTTGAGTTCTACTAAAGAAAGATCACCATCTCCACCTTGATACTTAATTAGCGTTGCCAAGTAATACGGATTCGAGCCTGCGTCTATGGCAAAAGTGAGGGGCGTGCCGGGATAACTGCACTGGACCCTGTATCATTGGTTTTTTAAATATCAGAATATAATGTATAATTAGTTTACAAGAATAATCTCAAACTTTGTTGAATTTCAAATGAAAGTTAGTTTTCTTGAACTTCAAAAAACTCATTACAAATATTAATTTAATTATCTTTACTTTGATTTATAGTTCAAGTATCTCAAGCAACACAATAAAAGAGTTAGGTCATTTGTCAACAAATATACTAAACGACGGTATCACTAAGAAGAGTCATTAAATAAACCCTACTCGTTCCAAATAGCATTTTTTTTTTTTATGTTTCAATCTCTTAACCTTTGGTATTGAATTTGAAGAACTCCTGCCGCGCGCAGTTGATTTTCTTGTCCAGATTTAGCCATGGCCCCGAAAGCGGTGCCACTCAAGTCAAAATGGACGGCATTAGAAGCACAAACACCGCCTGGACAACTATCGGTGATAACCACTGTCACCGGGTTGCCGGAGCAAGCCGAATTTTGCGTGCACATCACCTGAAAAGTCACAACTCAAGCCATCACACCGTTATCTCTAGTAAATTAGTAATTTATAAATGTGTTAAATCTCTTTTTTTATTTAATTAGATTTCAATAATTACCTTATAACAAGCTCCACATCCTTTCCCTGATTTGAACAATGAAGGCCCTCCAGCTGCTATAAGTGAAGAAAATGGAGGTTGCCCTACTGCTGCTTTATACCCACATGCTCCTCCTACTCAAAAAATAAATTAAAACGTAAATTATAAGGTAATTAGCTTTATTTACCCTAACGTTGAGGCTTACTATAAAAAGTATACTAGGGTTTATGACAATGTCATTTTGCATCGTATTACCATCGCTTCCGGCTCCGGTTGGGCTTCCATACCACGTTGCCCCGGCAGCAGACCAGCTGGCGGTAGATTGAGACTCGGAAACGTTGTAGGAGGCGAGCTTCCGGTGGAAGCAAAAGCAACCGGAAAGCGAGAGCAAGAGGAGAAGAACGACTTTGAGGAAGAAATTACAGTAAAAAGCCATTGTTAAGATTCAAGTATCTGCTTCTCTTACTTTCTGTTTTTGCTTTGGTAGTTGGATTAGTGCATGTTAATCCTATTTATAGATAAATTGAGATTAGATTCGGAGAAAAGCTTCTACAAATTCAATTACGTAGACAATTAATCTTAATTATTTATGTTCTATTAATGAATCGAATTTCAACTTTATTTATTTTTTTACCCCCAAAAAAGGAGAAAAAATTCAACAAAAAAAAAATACATGCGTTAATATTTTAATACGTGACAATGACTAATAAAAACAAACAGATATTACATCAGACGCGTACAAATACATTTCACGTGGAAATTAAACGGCTAATTAACATGCGATATTAAAGTTTGAGATTGGTAATTTGAAACTCGTAATGCTAAACAAATACTCTAATTTAAATTATTTATAATTAATTAAAGTTTGATTTATGGAAACATGACATAAATCAATGTCACATAAAATAACCAGGAGAGATACAGATACTAACGTTATCTTGAAACTTTTATCGTTTTGTGAAAACAGGATGTGTGAATATCTAATTGTCCAATAGGAAAACGACAATTGTTCGTTAATGTAGCCGTTAATGGAGGTTATAGCCGTTGATTGCTGGATTCTCACATCCTGATCTTACGGTGGATAGAAGTCAACCTATTGCACGTGGAAGTCCATATCATGATTTGCAAATGTCAACCCTAAAAATGCCGGAATTTTTGTTCTTAAAATTCATATTTTATTGTATGGAAACAAACATGTGATTGGTGAAAAATAGTTCCAACATTGTAATTAATTGTTATTATTTTACTTCTCTAAAACTATATATTAAAAACAAAATTAATACTTTAATCTAAGTAACCGCTCATTAAATAATTAAATTGGAACACAAAATAGTCAAAGACTACATGAAAATCCACTAACATAAGATTAAAGAACAAGGAAAAAAAGTCAAATAAAAAAAACTAAAAAATATTTTAGAGTCAAATTTTTTTAGAGCCAAGTCTTGTTAGCTTAGCTCGCGAGCCCGACCAAGTTACCTTGTTTTTCATTAAACTAGCAGTTTTCTGATTAACGTTTATTTTTTTTAGTTGGCTCGTTCATATTGTTCAGCTCAATTCGTAGTTTCGGTAGACCTTATTATTTAAGCTCGACTAGCATAACATGATCAAAATGGTTTGCAAAAACTAAAGAAGAATTCACTTTCTTGAGTTTATATGTAGTTTGAAACATATTTTAGTGTAATTATTAATTGCATAATTCATTTACATTATTTTTGAGAGAAATTACCGCTTTGGACCTCAAAAAATACGATTTTTTCAATTCAAACCTTAAAGTATCAAATTTGACGATCCAAACCTTAAAGTATTAATAACCTAATAAAACGAACCTTGGCGGACATCCTACGACCGTCCTCTCTCGAATTTTGTCGTAGAACGGACGGACTCTTAAAAATAAAGTCTGTCCGTTCTAGAGAACGGACGTACTCTGGGAAGGTGGTGACCGTCCTCTCTCGAATATTGTCGTAGAACGGACGGAATCTTAAAAATAGAGTCTGTCTGTTCTAGATAACGGACGAACTCTGAGAAGGTGGTGACCGTCCTGTCTTAAAATTAGGACGAGAGCGGACGGTCACCACCCTCTAAACGTGCGTCCTTTCATTAAAATTTGGCGAGAGCGGACGATCATTACTCTCCAAGAGTGCGTCATATCTCCGCACACCACCATTAACCTCATTTTATAAATTAATTTTACAAAAATATCAAACAACATTGGATTTAATCGAAAATTTTATTACATGTTCCTTATTTTATGAGAAAATCATTTGAAAATTTTCATGATTTTATAATATTTGTATGATTTATTATAATTTTTTTACTTATATTTTATAAAATAATTCACTAAAATTATAATAATTCGTACAAGTATTAGAAAATCACGAAAAGTTTCAGATTATCTTCTCATATGTGGTGAATAATATATATATATATAATTATTATAAATTAGTCCAATTTGTTAAAAGAAAATTGTCTATTTAAATGACTA
Organism: Begonia masoniana; assembly: GCA_022432975.1. Lineage (NCBI taxonomy): Eukaryota > Viridiplantae > Streptophyta > Magnoliopsida > Cucurbitales > Begoniaceae > Begonia > Begonia masoniana. Next base: position 50,609,569 of record CM039507.1, on the reverse strand, counting down.
TTAAGATTAGAGGTAAAATTACACTTTACCCAAGTACTCTACAAATATTATTATTTCTTATTTGCTACATTTGTTTGGAACGAAAAATGAAGTAATCAATATAGCTAATTATTATTTTAATTGTTTAATAATTACATAAAAATACTTGCAAGATGAGATGTTCTAAGAGTTTTCTTTTTATTGTCGTGTCAAATTACAAACAAAAAGATTTTCTTTGATCAAACATGGAAATTAGTGCTACATTAATGGTATGTAAATTCTACCTAAAATTGAATTCTCGATCAAAGTTAATTCAATGATAATGTCCATAATTCACCAAAGTAGATAACATTGAAATATAATGATATATACGATCGTCGAGGTTAAGGCATTTTAGTACTTCTACGATAGTGAAGTGCTAGTTTTCTTTAAAAGATAAGCCATCAAAAAAAAAATTTCTCAAAAAAGTAAATTTTATTTCATACTTCTTGAGTACATGTAACCTAAAACAAGTAAAACATCTAGTTTTGCATAAAACTCAACAGTGGTTATTGTTTTATTGAAAAAAACAATAGAAAATTAACACAATTTAGTGTGAAAGCCTTAGCTTGATCTATAAGTTTGGCCAGGTTTCCAACCGACCGGAATGACATCGTTGGCGACGATCGTTTGACCCGACAGCGAGGTTAGTCGGAGAGAAAATGGGGCTTGTAAAGTCGACCCGCTATTGAATTGCCAAAGAGCACCCCAAGAATGTTGCATTTTAGCCCACCAGTTTGAGCCTCCACCTTGCTTGATTTCTACTAAAGAAAGATCCCCATCTCCCCATTGATACTCAATTAGGGTTTCGAAGTAGTTCGAATTCGAGCCTGAATCTACGGAGAAACTGAGAGGGGTGCCGGGATAACTGCACTGGACCCTGTATTTTGAATTTTTTAATCCAAAGCATGAAATATAATTCGTTGATAAGAACAATAATAAAAAATAATTCACTTTCTTAACCTTTGGTATTGAATTTGAAGACTTCCTGCAGAACGAAGTTGATCTTGTTGTCCAGACTTAGCCATGGCCCCAAAGGCAGTGCCGCTCAAGTCAAAATGGACGGCATCAGAAGCACAAACACCGCCTGGACAACTATCGGTGATAACCACCGTCACCGGACTGCCGGAGCAAGCCCAATTTTGCGTGCACATCACCTGAAAAGTCACAGGGTTATGCTATCAAACTATTACTCGTAGTAAATTTGTAATTTATAAATGATTAAATCTCTTTTTTATTGAATTAAAATTCAATAATTACCTGATAACAAGCTCCACATCCTTGTCCTGATTTGAACAGTGATGGCCCTCCAGCTGCTATAAATGAAGAAAATGGACGTTGCCATACTGCTGTTTTATACCCACAAGCACCCCCTACTCAAAAAATAAATTAAAAATAAATCAATAAATGTTAGGGTAATTAACATTCTAATTACTATATCTACCCTAATTGAGTATCAATGGGGAGATGGGGATTAGAATGTTAATCTACCCTAATTTTAACGCATGCTAAAATTTATGATAATGTCATTTTGTATGTATGAAGGGGTGGGTAGAACCACGCTTCAAACCAAACCTATCGTTTCAGTCTCAATTCAGTCTAGTTCTCCCCCTTACATGAACCGCAAACCAGTTTTTCATCCAAAAAAACTATTTCCCACGGATCGATACCAGTTTCGATTTTGGTTCCATAACCTAAGAACCACTAGATCACAGTTAGTTTTGGCCTCGAAATCCAACCGTGTCCACCCCTATATGTATGTATGTACGTGCATTACATTTTTCATAGCATTACCATCACTCCCAGCACCATTGGCGCTTCCATACCACGTTGCTACGGCTGATGACCAACCGTTGGTGGCTTGAGATTCGGAGCCGTTGAAGCAAAAACAAGGGGAAAACGAAACCGAGACAAGAAGCACCAATTTGAAGAAGAAACTGAGAGAAAAGAGCCATTATTTTCACTTGATGTTGTAGCCCTTGCTCAAGTGTAGAGGTTGGACTAGTGATTTTCTATTTATAGATAAATTTATTCAGATTAGGAAAGAGCTTCTCTAGATTCAAATCAGTCTTAATATGGCTATGTATTTACACAAAACTGTTTTATATTAAATATAGACTTTGAAATTCATTTATTTATCTTTAAAAAAATAAAGCAGAAATAAATCTAGTTAAATTCTAAACGTTAATCAAGTTAAATTACAGTATTTAAATATTTAAGATTATAAGAAAATGCAATAATTAATTAAAAAAAATAAAACTTTAACAAATTATAGTTAATTTGTGTCATTAAGTTTTCATAACTCCTTTTTTATAAGTTAATTAGCAGTCATTAAGTTCTCATAACTCATAACTTTTAGCAATGAATTTGAAATCTAAATATGAGAAAATGCAATATTTAATTAAAAAAAAAACGTAAAACTTCAACAAATTATAGGTTAATGAGTATTCATGAACTTCTCATAATAATTTTATGAAATGTGAATATAAATCCAACGTAATGATTCGAATTGATTCAAGTTCGTAAAAACTCTTAAAAAATCTGTGTTATCTATTATATAGTAACTTATACGTCACATAAAATAATTGTACACTAATTTATACAATTATTATAATGGTAATATTTAGTAACTATCATTTTAATGATTCGATTTTACGATTTTTAAATCGAACATAAAATATGAATAGATAAAGATTGAACACTAGAATTGTGAGGAAAAAATTATAGCAAATAAAAAAACACGGGCAGAAAAATTCACTATCAAAATTAGAGTACAAAACAAAGTTTTGAATCTTAAACATATATATAGGTATTTTAGTTTTTTAAAAATTACAAAAAAACAAACCAAACCGACCCAAATCGAGCCTAAATCAACTAAAACTAACCCCAAACCTACTCCAATTAGAAAAAATTGAAAACTGAAACTAGACCAAAATGAAACCGAGCAAAACAAAAAAAAAAAAAACATTGATTTGAGGTTCATCTTGCTAATAAGTAACAAATATGTTACCATCCATTAGATTTTTACTAGGCAAAAATGTTTCACATTATATCATTCAGGCAATATACTATTACCCTTTTTTTTTATTTTATATATAATAAACTTTGAATTTTGACACATTAGTAAAATGGGCAATGTCATAATGAAATAAGTTACAATGAGGTAGTCAACTGTAAATGACTATTAATGTCTACCCAAGTACAAAAATGTAGCGTTACTCTATAACGACTTATTTTAATTATTTATAATTTATTACATTAATTACACCAATCAATATTTGTCACGTCAGAAAATAAGATTAGAGAGTAAAAATAACTAGTAAACATAACATTATTCTGACATTAACAATGGAGTAAGGTTATCTTATTCTCTATACCTACTTTTTAATCTGACTTCTGACAAAGATTAATAGTGTAATTAATGACTAATTTTTAATTAATTGTAATTTATGATAGTAGATTCTACCTATAATTGGATGCTCGACAGTTACTAATTACCGCTAAACAATCAAAGTTAATTAATGTTAGTGGAGGCATTTTAGTTCTTCTACTGTAATAAAGTGCTAGTTTTCTTCAAAAGGAGAAGGCATCATATAATTTAATTTTCAAAAAAGTAAATTTATTTCATACTTCTCGACTACATGTAACCAGAAACTAGTGAGACATCTATTTTTACGTTAACTCAACAGAGGTTATTGTTTTATTGAAAAAAAAAACAATAGAAAATTGACACAATTTAGTATGAAAATGAAAGCTTTAGCTTGATGTATAAGTTTGGCCGGGCTTCCAACCGACCGGTATGACATTGTTGGCGACGATTGATTGACCCGACTCCAACGAGGTTAATCGGAAAGAAAATGGGGCTTGTAAACCCGACCCGCTATTGAATTGCCATAGAGCACCCCAAGAATGTTGCATTGTAGACCACGGGTTTGACTCTCCTCCTTGCTTGATTTCTACGGAAGAAAGATCGCCATCTCCCCATTGATACTCAATTAGGGTTTCAAGGTAGTACGAATTCGAGCCTGCGTCTACGGAGAAGGTGAGAGGGGTGCCGGGATAACTGCACTGGACCCTGTATTATAGATTTTTTTTTTTAATTCAAAGCACTAAGTATAATTTATGTAAATAATAATAATAATAATTAAGTTTCACTCTCTTATTAACCTTTGGTATTGAATTTGAAGATTTCCAGCCGCACGCAGTTGATCTTCTAGTCCAGATTTAGCCATGGCCCCGAAGGCAGTGCCACTCAAGTCAAAATGGACGGCATCAGAAGCACAAACACCGCCTGGACAACTATCGGTGATAACCACTGTCACCGGACTGCCGGAGCAAGCTGAATTTTGCGTGCACATCACCTGAAAAGTTGCAAGTTTTACTATCAAACCCTTACTTGTAGTAAATTTGTAATTTATAATGTATTAAATCTCTTTTTTATGTAATTAAAATTCAATAATAACCTGATAACAAGCTCCACATCCTTGCCCTGATTTGAACAGTGACGGCCCTCCAGCTGCTATAAATGAAGAAAATGGATGTTGCCATACTGCTGTTTTATACCCACAAGCACCCCCTACTCAAAAAATAAATCAATAAGTTTTAAGGTAACTAACATTCTAATTAGTGTCCCTACCCTAATTTTGAGGCTTATTATTAAAGCATGCTAAGGGTTTATGATAATGTCATTTTGTATGTATGGATAAAGGGGTGGGTAGAACAACTACGCTTCAAACCATAACCATCGGTTACGTCTCAATTCGGTCTGGTTCTCACACTCTTTTATGAACCGTAAACCAGTTTAAACTATCTTCAACGGTTCGATACAAATTTTGATTTTGGCTCCATAACCTAACAACCGTTAGATCACGACAGGATTCAGCCATGAAATCAAACCTCGCCCACCCCTATTTGTATGTATGTGTGTTCACGTTTCATTTTGCATGGTATTACCATCGCTCCCATCACCCGTGGCGCCTCCATACCACGTTGCTCCGGCAGACGACCAACCATTGGTGGGTTGAGACTCAGAGACATTGAATAAGCGCTTCGGGTTGAAGCAAAAACAAGGGGAAAGAGAAACCGACACAAGAAGCACAAATTTGAAGAAGAAATGAGAGAAAAGAGTCATTATTTTCACTTGATGTTGTAGCTCTTGCTCAAGTGTCGAGGTTAGATCAGTGAATTCTATTTATAGATAAATTTAGTTCAGATTAGGAAAGAGCTTCTCTAGATTCAAGCGAGTCTTAACATGGTTCTACATTTATAAACAATTGTTTTACATTAAATATAGATTTTGAAACGAAATTTAAAGATCTAATTAAGTCACAGTACAAAATAAGAATAAAATTCAACTTGAGAAACAAATTCCATACGTTAATATGTTACATGAAATATTAGCGTGACATGTTACGTGACGCACATACAAATACATTTCACGTAGTAATCAATCAATAAATTAATATGATGTTGATTTAAAGCATGCAATATCAGAGTTCGAAATAAGCAAATTATTGGACGTGAGACAAAAAAAAAATCGCTCTTTTCTTTGGCGGTGAGTATAAATGGGCCGGGACAATAATTATCATCTTACAAAACAAATCAAATCATCTTTCGCCACGCTATCACGAGAACGAAGTTAGTGAACGTGGTGCAATACCTATGGCCAAACTGGAATTGTTACAGTGGTATTTCCGCACTCGATACTAAAGCTTTGTTGTTATGCTATGAAAGAACGATCGATGGACCCTCACACTGAATCCGTAGTTGTCCCGGTGAATTAGAGAGAGAAAGCTCCAAAATTTGTAGTGCGAGAGACGATAATCTTCGCAGTGTTTACTTGTTTGGGAGGTGAGGAAATCGGAATGCAGCAATTTCTTGTCGAATTTTTGTTTCAAGCATTGATCAATGTCAAATTCGCCTGATGAGTGATGCAAGCCCTAACCCTAATCCTAATCCCAACTCTCCCCACTGTCTAAACCCGAATCCACCGACATTCGGCGTCCCAGATATAGTCTTCAACGAAGCTGCTCTCAAGAATGCCATTATCAAGATTCAGAAACAGTCTTTCTCTTCCTATACTCCAACTTCGCCTGACCCAGTAGCTCCGATGGACCTCCCGGGACCGGACCTCACCTCGTTTCTCTCCGATGAGCTTCTTCTGAATGTGCTCTCTAAGCTCCCGATTTCTGAGCACGTGTCTACTTCTTTGGTCTGTAAACGCTGGTTGTGTCTCCATGGCCGTCTGGTTCAATCGCTCAAGCTCTTGGATTGGGGGTTTTTGGAAACAGGTCGTGTTTTTGCGCGGTTCCCAAATTTGACTGATATTGATGTTGTTCATGCTTGCATTCGGTCGCCGCGAAATTCGGAAATCTTGGCGAACCATAAAGCTCTGTCCGTACACATCGATTCACAATTTTCGTCTACTGGGTTTATCGAGGAAAACGATATATTACGGCCTAGTGTGATCGATACCATGCTGAAAGTGCTTGCTATTGAGTGCCCTAATTTACAGAGACTGGTTATGATTGGTGGAACTGGAAATGGATTGGCAACTGTAGCGGAGTACTGTGACATATTGCAGGAATTAGAGTTACACTGTTGTGGGGATATTGCGCTAAAGGCGATTTTAGGGTTTAGAAATTTGCAGATTGTGAAATTGATTGGTTTTATTGATGGATTTTACAGCTCTGTAATTTCGGACATCGGTTTAACCCTTTTAGCTCAAGGGTGTAGAAGATTAGTGAAGCTAGAGCTTTGTGGGTGTGAGGGGAGTTACGATGGGATTAAAGCAATTGGTCAGTGTTGCTTTATGCTTGAGGAACTGACTCTTTCTGATCATAGAATGGATGGGGGTTGGCTGTCTGCATTGTCGTTTTGTGAAAATTTGAAGACTTTGAGGCTTCAATCTTGCAGTAGCATAGACTCGAGTCCTGGTCTAGATGAGCATTTGGGAACGTGCATGAGCATTGAAAGATTGCATTTACTGCGGTGTCAAGTGCGGGATAAGCTTGCTGTGAAAGCACTGTTTTTGGTCTGTGGCTCAATTAGCGAATTAGTCTTGCAGGACTGTTGGGGATTGGATGACGATGTATTTTCCATCACCTGCATTTGTAGGTACGAATGAATATTACTTATAATAGTCTTATCATCTAATTTCATTTGATGCATGTCAAATAGATACTTTTGCACAACCCAAAAATATGTTTAATTTTTTTCTTGTAATAATACAAAATACTTGGAAAGTACATACTACCAATGAGGATTTTCAATCCTAAATCAAATGGTGTCCGTGGATATAGATGGAACTAATTTTCGAGACTCACCTGCTCTGTGTAGCATTTAACTAGTGTCGTGAATTTCTCTTATAGGAGATTGAAGTTGCTTTCTTTGCAAGGATGTTCATCATTGAGAATGAAAGGGTTGGAGCTGGTTATTCTTTCTTTGAAGGATCTTCAGAGTCTCAAAGTAGAGTCATGTCACAACATTAAGGACAGTGAGGTTACCCCTGCTATTGCATCCCTCTTTTCTGTTCTTAAAGATTTGAAATGGCAACCCGACTCGAGATCTCTCTTGAGATCAAGTCTAGAGGAAACAGGAGTTGGAATTAGAGGTGGTAGATTTTTCAAGGGGCTCAAAGCGTGAGTTATAATGAACGAGCAGGATTAACATCCAAGTTTATCCCCGAGGAAGCTTGGGTAAAAAATGTAGGGTGAAGTGTATTTTAAATCATAATGTTTGGAGTCATTAACGTATTAGACCTTAAATTAATTTTTTTTTTTAACACAAAGAGAGCCTCCACCATGAATTTCACCACATGTATACCACATCATGAAAAATGTGGTATGTACATGTTGGATTTAAGGAATAGATTGACGACAGTATCTTAATTGTTGTCAAATGAAAGTTGGAGATTTTATTTGTAAAAAAAAAAAAAAAAGTTTAAAGGTCTAATATTTAAATGAACTCAAATGTTAGAGTTTAATTTGCAGTTACCCAGATATTTTTTATTGCAAGAAGTGGGTGTTGATGAACTTGACAGGAAATTCTCAAGTGAAGTCACTTCATCCTGTCCAACCTTCACTTGCTCATGAAGGCCGAGTTTTGACTCGCCAAAGTTTCGGCAAAATGGTATGTAACATAAGATCATTCAAGGTTAGGAGTGCAAATATATATCATACTTGTATATGCAGTTGCATAAGGCGAAGCATTGTAGAAATTTTTTCATTTTTGCTGACCTAAGATTGTGTAGTATCCATCTTGACTCAAGTTCTTTGATTAGAAAATCAAATCCAGTGAAGGTTTATCTGCTAATTGATGAAATCATTATGCCTCCTCTAAAGTGCTATTAACTGGCTACTGTTTCATTAGGTGTCTACTTCTATGATTTGCTGACATTTTTTCACCCTTTTAAGGTTATATGATTATGTAGTTGAGTAATCTTATTGACCCATGTCTCGATGTAAAACTCATCATTATTATTTGAATAACTAAAATGACGATGGTTCGTAATATTGTTTGTAATATTGGACGAATGACAAATGAAAAACACACGATGATAAAATTCGGTTGGCTTTGAGATTTATTGTAGCGAAATTCATATAATAATGTAGAGTTTTGCACCTACTTATTGCTAGATTATTAGTATTTGTGTTGGAAATTTTGAGGTGCATATAACTCTTTTCTTGATTGATGGCACGAACATGGTGTTTATGTCGTTTAATTCGGTTTTAATAGTGGTTTTTTTGTTTTCGGGCCATGTAACCATGTTTTCGTTGAAGTGATTGTCTTATATACATATCAAATGGTCGGGTCGAGTTGAGTTAAAAAAATCTCGGCCCTTTGATCAAAAATGAGAAGAGTCGAGTAGTTTATAACTTTTTTATGAACCTCACATTTATCTATAACATTTCAATATTACCGTAATTAAGTTAAAATAATATTTAGGTTAAAGTGTAATTTAGCTACTGCAATTAAATTTTGTAAACAATTTGTCCCTTAAAATCTATTTTTTTGAGCAAAATTATTATTGTAATATGGTCATCAGGAAAATGACTAATGTCTTAATAAAATTCGTTAATTGTCTTGCGTTTATTCATTTGGAATGGTTATTTGAATCTACCTTAATTATCTCGATTTATGTAATTTTTTGTACACACTATATATCAAAATCAATTTCAAGTTGATGTATATATGTTCGAAATCAAATTTGAAAATTTGAATTTTGTGTATAAAAATCGAATGAGTCAAGTAATTAGGTTGAGTTAAACTGACATTTACAAGCAGAAAAATGAGACATTTGACGAATTTTATCAAAATATGAATCATTTTACAGAAGACTCCGTACATAAAATTGATAATTTGGTAAAAAATTTTATATTTTTTAAACTTACACTTTGGTTAATTATTTATTTATCAGTAAAATAATTAAAGATAAATCATTAACAATTAAATTAATAATATAAAATTACGGCATTGGCTTATGGAAAGGAAAATTGTAATTGCTGACGTGGTCATCAACTATTGGATAATTATCGTAATAAATACGAAATATTTTTAATTTTTAAGAAAAGCGAAAATAAAAATTCTCTACAAATTGAGCTTCCTTCCTCGTTTCCTTGTTGCTAACTCGCATTCTGCTTCTCCGCCGCGCCGATCATTCTTGTTCAACTCAGGTGAGCTCTCTCTTTCTCTCTCTAGATCTACTGTCTCTCTCTTGCTCTCTCTAAGTATTGATGTTGCGTCTGGTTTGCGCGTTTCTTTCTCTTTTGCTTTGAGTTAATGAAGATTTTTTATTCGAAATCTTTAGAATAGCGTGTTTTCTTGTCGAAAAAAATATTGAAGTGTTAATCAAAATTCATCTGCTCATTATGTTATATTCTTGTAGTGGATTGGTCTCTCTTGTCAATTATGATCTGCATGCGTCAAAAATTTCTGTTGGCGTAGATAACGTACCTCCTTTTATGTTTTCAATTAAAATTATATGCTTCTTTGGTAAGTTTTCTAACTTTTTGTAGTTCATGCATTGAATTTTCGTCTTGTACTGAAAGAAGTATTCCTCAATGTTTATATTTGTGTATTTGTTCAATATACCGACAATAAGTCACAGAAACGGTAAGAGAAATGTCAGATGTCCTATATTTATGACACATTTCTTTTGCTTTTGCTTTTGCTTTTGCTTTTGCTTTTGCTTTTGCTTTTGCTTTTGCTTTTGCTTTTGCTTTTGCTTTTGCTTTTGCTTTTGCTTTTGCTTTTGCTTTTGCTTTTGCTTTTGCTTTTGCTTTTGCTTTTGCTTTTGCTTTTGCTTTTGCTTTTGCTTTTGCTTTTGCTTTTGCTTTTGCTTTTGCTTTTGCTTTTGCTTTTGCTTTTGCTTTTGCTTTTGCTTTTGCTTTTGCTTTTGCTTTTGCTTTTGCTTTTGCTTTTGCTTTTGCTTTTGCTTTTGCTTTTGCTTTTGCTTTTGCTTTTGCTTTTGCTTTTGCTTTTGCTTTTGCTTTTGCTTTTGCTTTTGCTTTTGCTTTTGCTTTTGCTTTTGCTTTTGCTTTTGCTTTTGCTTTTGCTTTTGCTTTTGCTTTTGCTTTTGCTTTTGCTTTTGCTTTTGCTTTTGCTTTTGCTTTTGCTTTTGCTTTTGCTTTTGCTTTTGCTTTTGCTTTTGCTTTTTTTAGAGATTAATGAGATTTTTTATTCGAAATCTTTATAATAGCGTGTTTTCTTGTCGAAAAAAATATTGAAGTGTTAATCAAAATTCATCTGCTCATTATGTTATATTCTTGTAGTGGATTGGTCTCTCTTGTCAATTATGATCTGCATGCGTCAAAAATTTCTGTTGGCGTAGATAACGTACCTCCTTTTATGTTTTCAATTAAAATTATATGCTTCTTTGGTAAGTTTTCTAAACTTTTGTAGTTCATGCATTGAATTTTCGTCTTGTACTGAAAGAAGTATTCCTCAATGTTTATATTTGTGTATTTGTTCAATATACCGACAATAAGTCACAGAAACGGTAAGAGAAATGTCAGATGTCCTATATTTATGACACATTTCTCAACAAATCAGAGGACTTATATGATGTTTTTTTTAAATTTTTTGTTTTTTTTTTAGTGATTCCAGTACTTTTAAAAACATGATATGAATGCCCGTGGAACAAGTACACTAATGAACAGTGTTTTTTTTTAGTGATTCCAGTACTTTTAAAAACATGATATGAATGCCCGTGGAACAAGTACACTAATGAACAGTGTTTAAATATCCGGTATATATCTTTTGAATAACTAGTGTATATATGATTTGAATCTCTAGTGTACATATCATTTGAATCTCTAGTGTAGCTTGGCAAGCTATGAAACAAGTTGATGAATTATGCTTTGAATGTAGTATTTTTTTGTTCCTTGTGGAAAGCATATGCTCTATTAGATTTCTAGAGCGAGTGTATGGTGACCTAATATGATAAAAAGCTGAATATCTTAGATTCAAATGTATGTTTCTTATCTGAATACCGAAATATTTAAATCTTAAAAGTACCACGTCATTTTTGATTCTCTATTGATTTAGAATATTAAAATTGAAATTTTCATGTGCAAGAACCATTAGTATTAGGCCAGCAAGTTAGAAAAATCTAAAGAAACAATTTAAATGAAGCTTCATTGTCAAAATTTAGTGTTGAAAATAATATCGTTTTAGCAGGTATCTGCAAAAATGGTTCTAAATGGAGGAGGCCCTGCCAGAGGAACTGCAGCTGCAACTGCAAGCATGAGGAGGAGAAGAACAACAAGTGGAGGGAACTCGGGTACAGCAGCCGGATCAATGCTTCAATTTTACACAGATGATGCTCCAGGTCTCAAGATCCCTCCTCAAGTTGTTATGATTATGAGTATTGGCTTCATAGCCTTTGTTGCCGTTCTTCATGTCATGGGTAAGCTCTATTTTGTTCGTAGAGAGGCATAGAAGAGTAGTTTTTGTTGACTATTTCTCAGAAATTCTAGTTCAATTTGGCGACTTTCGGGCATTTACCAAAATGAATAGTGGGGTTAAACTGTAACCATGAGATATTTTTTTGCTAGATTAAGTTGCTTTTGGCCTAATGAATGATAGTTACTGTTGATCTGAAGATTTTGTGCTTGCATAAAAATTGCTTCGGTTCAGAACTTATGTTCCTATGCTGACTGGGTGAACTATCTAGATGTAAAATTGGTTGAACTATGCTCGAAATGTTGTTTTGTCGGAACCAGAGTACATCAGAGAAGTCTGTTAGGTCGAAAGACATGATACATCTACAAAGGAATCATTACCAGAAGGAGTTTAGAAATCAACATATCACAATCATTTTTAATTTTTTTTGTGTAACAATAGTTCTCAAAATTAACACGCAGAGAAATATTAAGAAACTGTTAAATTTTTTTGACTCTCCTGCCTAAATTTATTTTCTAGTTTTTGAGAACCATTTAAAAAGAAAATAAGTCTCGTCAATCAAGTACTTCTGAGTAGTATTTAGGCTGTTTCCAGAGATCAACTCCGGCAATGAAACTCTTGCGGCTTACTAACTCAGACCATGAAAAACTGCGAAAGAATCACCAGATTCAGAGACCCACAAGAGAGTAAATGAAAAGAAGCATCAATAAAATAACAGATCATATGTTTCAAAATAAGAATAAATGAAAAGATTGCGCAATACAATGGAGCTTCAGAATTGATGGAGATTCGAGCAATGGAGAATCCCAGTGAAACCGTGGGGTAGTACTCTCAGGCTCTCAGCTATCAGCTACTTGAACGTCCGTGTCTGCCCCGGCAGTCACCGCCTCACCGGTTATGCTATTTTCTAACCGGCCCCATTTTATACACTATAAATTTTTAATTTTATTAAATTCGGTTTTATTTTAGCATCTAATGTTATAGTTTAATTTTACAATCTCATCATTTATCAGTAATTATAATCTCTTATAAATAGAAGCAATATATTACTTATATTCATTAGTGATGATAATATAATCATATAATTGTAAATAATTTACTTGAAGATTTAGTAAAGAAAAAATAGATTATAATAATATACCACTTATAAACAAAAATAAATAAATTGAGAATTTATGAAATATATTAGAGATAAGAATGCTAAGATCGATCAAGGACTTGAATCAATCACACACTTGAATAGGAGGAAGGTTGTCCCAGTCAAAACTCGTTTACATAGTATACCATACCTTCTTTGAGCTTTGGTTCAGTCAGTTACCCGACCAGTCCCAACCTTAGAATAGATTTGTATATGATTCTAAACGAATTGTCGACCAAAGGCCAATCAGAAGTTAGCCTGTAAACAGCCCTTAAATCGACTTTTGCATGTGGCGTCATAACATTGGTATTCTTGCATTACAAACAAAAACTATAATTGATTTTGAACTGCCTACAATTAAGCCTGATAGTCCAAGGTCGACAAAACAGACCTTGGACAATCATTTTTAGCTTCGGTGGGACACAATGTGTGGACCCCGATTAGATCAAGTCTAGGCCAAACATGGGGCTGACGTGGACAGAGTCAGCCTAGCTTGGTCCATCACCCTGGCTAAGCTCTTATGTCCACACTCGGAAGCACGATTTTAGCTTAGCAAGGCTACTCCAACATGCAAGCCTGTTAGTCCAAGGTCAACAAAAGAGACCTTGGACCCATCATTTTTAGCTTCGGCGTGGCACAATGTGGACCGATTAGATCAAGTCTAGGCCAAACATGGGGCTGACGTGGACACAGTCAGCCTAGCCTGGTCCATCACCCTGGCTAAGCTCTTATGTCCGCACTCGGAAGCACGATTTTAGCTTAGCAAAGCTACTCCAACATGCAAGCCACTCAGAGAGAGATTAAAAAAAAAAAAAAAATCTCCGCATGAACGATGGAATCTAAAACATGTAAATTGATTTAATTGAGTTGTGATCAACTTTAGATATTCTTTCAAAGTGAACAACTTAAAAGATATGATCTCACAATATGACCCACTTTAGCATTCTAAACAAATTGTTATTATCCCAACTTGCTGACCTGATAACACAAAAAAAATGTCGTGCAAAAACAAACTCGTCCCTTTGAGTTGAACAACAAAAACAAAGTCAATTACTCTTCATTCTGCGTTTCGTCTTTGAAAAGCTTGATCATGTCGTCAATCCGAAGAATTGTGATGGCTGCTTCAGTAGCAAACTGGGAAAAGATGAAAGTTTAATCAAATTTAAGAACTTTCTTAATTTTGATTGAGCTTAACCTGTATTAACAATAATTGAAGATCAACGCTGCTACAGAACTATACATAAGATTTTCATCTCATACAACTTTTCAAAAGATATAAATAAAGTTAACGTGTTGGGTCGATATTATTTTATCTTGACATGTATGCTTTATAGGATAATATCCAATCTATCCACCCAATTCTTACTTTTAGCTATATTTGCTTATTTATACCTGAATTATCTTCACTTTGCTCATTGCTGGCTCAATGACTCCGGCTTCTAAGTTATTACGAACAGTCCCTTTTAATAGATCCAATCCCATGCTACAAAAAAAAAAAAGCAATAAAGGAATAAACATGAACGAACTGCAACTAAGAAAACCAAAAATACTACAGATCTAAATCTAGATTTGTTACAGAATTGCAGATGAATATCAAAAGTTGAAGAAGATATGTTGCATTAAATGTTAGATATTAAATATTAAATACAAAGCTGAAGAGATTTAAGGCTTCCACTCAATAAGAGTCGTATGATTAATGTACAACATTGATCTAGGTTGCTGGTTATCCAAAAAATCAAGCAAATTATAACTATTTTTTAAAGTAAAGATATCAAAATATAATACCTTGATAAATGTTTCTTTTCAGCCTTAGTTTGTGCAGTGTGATGGTAAGCTCTTAGCTTTGCAACTAACTCTGTAGCATCCTTGGCAGCATTGACAGCAAGCACCTGCATCCACACTTCGGTCAATCTTTTAATAAATAAAAGAGTATCTTCAATAGAAAGTTACTAATAACTTCTTCCTTGTTTTCTGTAAAAAACGAAAAGAGTAGAAAAGAGTGACTCGGTGTAGTGTTAGATTTCACAGAACTGTGTACACTAGTTTGGAATAATTGTGTGAGTCTGATGATTTAATCACCATGATTCTCCATAAATCATATGGTATTAAAGAAATAAATCATCTTCAAATCACCCAACCTTCGGAATAATTAATAAGGATTCAGCAAATTCAGCAATGGCCAGTTGCTCCCTTGAGCCTAGAGTCGTTGCAAGATACTCCAAATAAACTGACAATGCAGCCTCAACAGCACCGCCACCGGCAACAACCTATTTCATAAGAACAAATTAAGAAATAACTAGGCAAATGCCAGAATTTATACAGCTTTGTGTGTTAACTCTAGTGCAACCTAGAACATCCATTAATGACCCATCGTTACCTCAACTTTCTAAGCCCTTTACTAACACGCACTTCAAGAAAAACAAAGGAATAATAAAATTAGCAAAAACTTGATAAATAATCATGCATTTAAACTAATATCATTATGGGAACCAGCTAAAGACAGACAATGATCTTTTAGATATCACAAGAAAGATCTCGACTTGATTATTTGGAACTAATATCAGATGTACACCAAAGATATGATTTCATGGTTTCAAGATAAAATTGAGCTATAACCAGTTGCTGGTTATCAAGCACTAAAACATTATAATCGATTACACAACCTAAGTCAACATTTTTAGGAAGATGGGGAAAATGTTCAGTTAAAGATCTCTAAGGAATAAAAATGCAGAATAAAGCAAAATTTTCAACATAAATGAAAACATGGTAATTCAAAATTATCAACGAGATGTTTACCGTGTTTGATTCTAGAGTTCTCTTAACGATAGATAAGGCATCATGGAGAGATCTATCCATTTCATCTAGCATATAGTCGTTTGCACCTCTAAGGATCAAGGAAACCTACAAACAGGACAGCAAAAAGAAGATAAACTACAAGTACATATTTGATGTTCAAAAACTGCTAATAATTCCACATAGGTATGTCAATCATGAAAAGAAATATTTTAGAGCTTCTTTAACTCTACTTTGTAATTGTAATAGCTTAAACAATTATTTTAGAGAGAGATATTTTGAAAAACTACACAGGTTAAACCAAATCTAAAGACCATTTACTTCCTAGGGTTCAGCAGGACCAACAATTATAAAGCTGGAAAAACAAAATAACTCACCGCACTATTAGTTTTAGTTCCCTTAATCATAATCACGTCATCATCAGATATTCGCTCCTCCACGACCTCTTCTGCAAATCCAAGGAATGATGACTCAAATGTTTCTTCCCCTTCCATGTCAGCAAACGTGGAAACCTGCAACCCATGAAAGGTAATTAATTGAAAACTATGGTTTCCCCGCCTAAACATATAAAAATCCATCAATAAATGATGAGCACTGCAAACAAATATATTTTTATATGACACAACAAAGAAACACATAAGGAAAAAGTAAAGTTCGGTGCAAAATAGATGTATAATTCTTTCTAAAACTTTTGTAGTACCATTTTTAGCAAGAAAAAATATATTTGTAGTTTCACTACAGTGTCAACTATTTTCTAATGAAGTTAAATGTTAAAATATTATTGCCAAGAAAATTCGCATGAACAAAAAATATTTTTCTTTTTGCACTTGTTAAAAACTGAATAAAATACCAAGCCACCTCAGAAACCTAAAAAAAAAAAATAGAATTCTTTATGAGATTGGAGTGAAATCACAAGTCATTGTTAATGACAGTCTATGGCTACTAAAATCTTTGGTGTTATCCATTTCAATCAGAAGAGCTCAAAAGTAAAAACTATAGCACATAATTCAAAGGTATCCCAGAGCTCTAGAGATTCAAGGCAATGTGACAAAGTGAGTTATAAAGCAAATGCACATATATATGACCCTTGCATTAAAAACAAATCCTGAAAATCTTAATCAATATGGTATTAAAAGAAAAAGAACAAGTGGAAGAATAGCATCGACAATATTCTAAAGCAATATTTTTAACATAGTAAAAAAATAGAACATCATACCATGGTAGCCCCAGTAGCCTTAGCGACATGGCGCATATCCTCCTTTTTCACACGTCTCACAGCTATGGCCCCAGCCTCAACAAAATACTAAAGCAAGACAAAAGAATAAGAATATATTGCAAAGTATTGTACAAGTGTAAGATAACTATCTAAATGAAACAATCACAATAATCTAAACAAAGAGTCAAACTAAATAACCACAAATTGATGAAGTACGAATGAGAAAAGCTATTTACGAAAAAATAAAAATAAAAAATTACTATAAAGAACTACTCCTAGAAGTAGACAATTCAATGAACAAAATCAACCAAGAACAAGCCCTGGACCGCTGGACGTAGGTTACTAAGAAACATAAATGTTGACATAGAAGCGTCACATGAAACAACATGGATATGAAAACATGGCATTTTCTAAAAATGCCAACATGGCAACATATTTACATATAAAGTATAAATACTACATCATACTAATATAATCCAAATTCAACACAATTAGAAAAGTGTATAGTTGTGGTAGGAAATTGAACACGTCTGGTAAGTTGAACAAACATATTCAGCAATATTTTCATAATATATAAAATTACAAAATAAGTACAAAAATCAAAAGGAAATAGATGTCAAAGACAGAAGGCTGCAAACAGTAACAAAAAGGAACAACACAAAGATCCAAAAGAGGAGAAATGAGAAACCCACGTGATATACCCACGCCACCAATAGGAAAAAATCTATAGAACAGAAGACACACTGGAAAGGCCCAAAAGCAGAGCGTAACAGAAGAAGGGAGGAGAGGTACGTCCTTTTAAGAAACAGAGAGCCAACCCATGAAAGAAAGAAGTAAAATATAACATACAAGGTGTATCTGGAACGTAATGGAATTCATTCATTCATTTCTGGTACGTGTAAAATAATATTAAAAATAAAAAAAGACATGCCACCTGGCATGGCAGACGATGTCAGACGTGTTGAGCTGGGTCAGATGCATGTACAACACAGACACTCCATTTTATGTATTCGTGCTTTTTAGCAATTAAGAGGAGATGTTTTGAGTTTCCAATTTTAAATATAAGAAGGTCAATGAAAAGAGGCACGATACATTGCATATTCCTGCTCGACAGGTTAGTGTAACATACAACACTACAGACATTGGGAGAAACATTTATAAACAGTTATCCCGAATGACAAAACTTGCAATATCTATCATTGCTTTAAAAGATGGGAAAAAATAAAAAAAAAAACTCAAGCACAGCTAATCAATAAATCGGGCAAAATAATATAATGCAAATCTTTATCATTGGCAGCCTCAAAATAACAACTCACACAACATGTTGAACTAGAAACTAAACTCCAGAGAGGTTCCCTATGTTATTCAAGGCCAACAATTTCTTTTTCTCCATGTACACGATATTAAACATGAATTAAATTTCTGACTCTGAGATTAGAAAACATTCTGATTGCCTACCAGAATCAGAAAAAGAAACTTTTTAACATTTTCCGGCATTGTTGATTGGTGTTTTGCCTTCAAAAATATTTCGAAGGAGAAGAAATTCATAGAGAAGATAAATGTGCATTGAGACTATTTACTACTTAACCATCATTAAACCAATCCTTTAACATATAAGAGCCTCATTCTTCATTTGATCTTCCCAACATTGAAACATAGGCAGATAGAAACCGATATGCCGGTATTTTAAAATTTCCATGGGAAGTTTGCACGATGAAAACTCATTTGTCAAGTGTTTAGGTTTTCATGGTTTCTTATCAATATATATTCTCTTTCTTTACCAAAAGAAAACAAAAATTATCTCGATCCAATGGATAATTTAGAAGAAAACAAAATATATAAGAACTACATTATTTTCTAAATAATAAAAAAATCAGAAAACAGAAAGAAGGAAAAAAAAACTACAAAGTGCGTGAGCTACAAAAAACATTAAACTCCAGTACCTTGGTAAACATTAACACAACCTCTATGATGAATAAAGTTAGTTAATGTTCATTAGAAAATCCAGCGTTAATGAAAGAGTTATTTTCTAATTCATTGTAATCATTTCAAATAAGTGAGCAAATCACACCTTGAGTGCCATGTCATCAATCCCTTTGGTCGTGAGGATAACATTAGCTCCTGCCTTCAGAAGTTTCTCAATACGTTCTTTTGTAGTATCAGCCTCTCTGCAACCATATGGTCATCAATTAGAAAACCACTAAATGCTTGAATGATGGGTTCTAACTTAACTGAAAGGCCTGACATGTGA
Source organism: Begonia masoniana (assembly GCA_022432975.1). Lineage (NCBI taxonomy): Eukaryota > Viridiplantae > Streptophyta > Magnoliopsida > Cucurbitales > Begoniaceae > Begonia > Begonia masoniana. Next base: position 50,590,249 of record CM039507.1, on the reverse strand, counting down.
TTTTCACCAAATATAAGAAACAAATTTTAAAACCTCTAATGAAATTTACTTCTATTTAATTGATTTCTAATAAAATAAAGAGAAATCAATAACCAAACTTTTCATGGATCACTAAAATTTCAAATTTCATGATCATAATTTCCTATCTCTCGTTGATGCATTCTTGATTGTCACAAGACATAACATTTATCAAGCAACTATCTGAAGTTATTAAATGTCACAGGAACGGTCAGCAAGAAACACAATTTCTCCATTATTCATTTAGGTTTCCTAAACAGGTTTAACATTTTCTTTATATTACGAAGGAGAATTCCCCTATTTTCAAATCATAATAACCAGTTAACTAACTTCCGAGAACTTGCAAAACAGTGACTACAATTTGAAACATAAATAAGTAAAGAGCAAAGAAAAATGAATAGCGAAGTACAGACAATAGAAAGGTGGTTGTTCATAATTAGGTTTGAGATGGATTTGCGAAACTTGTCACATTACAAAGCTCTGGAAAAATTAAAAAGCAATCACCTTTGACGTATTCTCTCAAGCTCCCTTGGATCAGAAACAAGAACTTGAACACCCAACTGCATTTTTGTCTTCTGAAGATTAAAGTCGAGACAAGCAATCCTTGCAGGTGCAACTCTTACAGGCATACCCTGTGCAGCACGGCCTGTATTCAAAGCATATCCATTTAACAAGTAACTTTCTCTCGCACTTTTTCCATGAGCTTTCAAAATGTTGATTCCCTAGAGAAAAAGATCAATCAGAAATTCTGTTATACAAACAAGAAGATTTTCCTTAATACAAGAGGCTACCATTATTATAAAAAAAATATGACATATAGAAAGAGGGCATCCAGCATAATGGAACACTAACATTTCAACTTTAGCCATGAATTATCCAACATAAGAAACTATGGAATAGATGCCCTCTTGACTAAATACGTACCTTAATTGGGTATTTGATCTCCCCCCTTGCATTAGTCATCTTTACAGCTTGGACTGCTTCTACGACCTATAAACAATAATGCATAAATTGGCCCATTCAAAGATAGAGTAAGTGGTTTTTCAGTTGATCTATCATCTAAAGCAAGAAAAACAGAAGTTGAAAAATATTTTAGAAGATTTGATATCATAAACCACCAATTCATAGATCTAAAAGGCTAACAATACTAAATAACATATGTAAGTAAATCTGGTTTACATAATATTGAACAACAATTTAAATAATATTACCACTTAAACAGACATTCCAGACTTGTAACATTCACATCATATTAGAAGAAATTTCACTGACTCACGGCTTGTCTCAACTGAAATAGAAAAAAGTACACAGGTATTTGCCAGCACAAAACTTACTAAATTTGCAAAGAAATCACTGTCACCAGCAATCAACTTCGAAGACATGCTTGTCTTGGCACAGTTTATCAAAGAATCTTTTCCCAACTTCTCAACCTAATCATCACCACAAAGAGATCATGGCAGCATATTAACAATTAGCTAGAGAAAGTTCCACTAGAGTAAAGAAACTGAAGGGGATTGGAAATCTACAATAAAAGGTTATTTAAAACTTCAACCGGACCCTACGGGTCAGCATTGGGAGATTCATCAGTGGTGTTTTCATCATGGAGAAAAAGCATAAGAAGATGAAATTAAATATGAGAATCAGTATTTTGACTATCTTTTAGGTTATGTGGCTCCATCGCAATAAGATGCTATTCGAGGACAGATCATTGAATATTAACTTATAAACTATTGCTAAGTTGGCTTCTACCTCTAAGCATTTTAGAATCGATCTTTTTTGTTTAGTTCTTTCTAATTGGAGAACGCTTGGGAGAGGCCTTTCCCTTCCTTTTCCTTGTACAATCTCTCTCTTAAAACAATTTGATTCTTACAAAATAGTATATATAACTTTAGGAAAGATCAATAAAATGTAAAATCAAAACAAATCTCAAACGTGAGTCATTTTCCATAAAAAAAAGGATAAAAATGGGACATAAAACATATGAAACATCACTTTTCACATGAAAATGCAGGTAAAATATCTTTATGGACAACTCTTAAAGAGAATACCATACAAAATTACCTTCACAGATAGCTTTTCCTCGACATATTTACATGCTTCCCTCATTGCAAGCTGTCCAATTTTTTAAGAAATTATTCATTAAAGATAAACATAAACTTGCACTGATTGACGGTAAAAACTCTCTATGATGAACTCTGCATATAGTTACCAAGTAAGATATAAATAAAAGGATGGAAGAAAAAAGATCTAACTCTGTATCCACTGATTATGGAAGTCGGATGAATCTTATTTCTCACCAAATCATTTGCTCTCTGCAAATTTATGAACAAAATATGTAATGAGTAAGCCAAGCACGGTCAATGAAACTGAAAGTTTAGTCAATAGACACATTTTAAACACATCAGACCTTGAGAAGTTCTGCCGCTACTATCACTACAGAGGTTGTACCATCTCCCACTTCTCTATCTTGAAGCTCAGCCAACTCCACCAATACCTATGATCCAAAAATAATCACATCAAAATAATCATAAAATATACATATACAGGTATAACTCGTAACCGGCATTTATTCTCCACCTTGGCAGCAGGGTGCTCTACTTCTAACATCTTGAGAATTGTAGCACCGTCGTTGGTAATTGTAACATCACCAATGTCATCAACAAGCATCTGAAATAGTTCAACAAAAAGAGAAAGTGCTGTTAGTTTCGCCACACTTTCCACCAAATTTCAACTTTTACTAATCAAGCTAAACTGCAGCAAGGATAGAAAATAAATCTCAAACGAACATACTATTTGTAGTAAAAAGTAAAAAAGAAAACTGAACAAAAACAAATGCATCATAAACATAGCATTTGGATTTTTCTCCCTTTTCAGTGTGTGTGTGTGCAACCATATGTACAACTTTTGAAGTAAAACAATGAACGAAAACAGCATTGCTTCTCCAAAATTGAAAATCAAAAACTCAGATGTGTTTGTTTTACCTTGTCGAGGCCAACAGGACCAAGCGATGATTTCACTATATTGGCGATTGCTTGACATGCTACCACTGAAAGCCAAGGGATCAACCAAAGCAAAAAAAGAAAAAGAAATATTACCTCACAAAAGTTAAAACCAGATAAATGTCAAATCTAGCTCCACATGCAAAAAAAAAAAATTATGAAAATGCTTAAAAAATAAAAGAATACCATTTTGAGTGCGAACGTCTTGCCCCGACTGCCGGTCGCCCATAATATCAGGAGTTTGCGCTATGACCGCCATTTCTGAAGAAACTAAGCTGCTTAGAGGAGAAATACAAAGTAGAGGATCTGCAACAGAGAAGGATGCGATGAAAGAGAGAAACGAAGAAGGCAACTTCCCAGAGCGTCGTCGTCCCACAAGTTCAGAGAGAAGGAAGGGCTCGCTGAAGCTTTGAAATGACAAAACTTTTTGCACTTACTCGGATTGAACTGGAGGGTTTCTTAAAACGACGACGTCTGTGTTCTATTTTTTCGGTTCTTTATGTTGTGAGTTACTAAAGAAACTTGGAAAACCAAGTCGGGTTTGTTGGTTCACTTTAGCTCGATTAAATTTGCAAAAATCTAAATAATTTCTAATCTAAATAATTTTACAACGCTCCCAGAACGTCGAACGGCTCTCCATCGCCGTGATCGCCGCTGTAAGATCCTATTCTGATATATGCGAATCCGTAGTCGTCGCTCTTGGCGAAGCTCACTGGAATCACCTCCTCCCATCTCTGAAACGCTCTCTTGAACGCAATTTCCACTTCCAACGAGCTCAAATATCCAATCTGATTTCGACCGAAAAAGCATACGTTAGCTCCGAGGTCTCCCTGGAAAATAAACGTAATTTTTTCTCCAATGCAACGTGTCGGCAACTCCACATCTAGGCGCACCGATTTGAGAGAGTGTCCCGATATCAAGCTTTCCAGTAACAGGTAGTCCATGTTTCATCTGGTACACAGTAATAGCGAACTCGAACCGGCCATCGAAATGATCGGAAAAGTTCTTTCCCAACTCCAACGGTAAATTACCGAACCGGTGGAAGTAGGTGGAAGAGCCCTCTGTTACAGGTTCAGGATACTTGTACAAGATCTCCTTCGACATTACTGTATATCTTGTCTTCACTGTTGTCGTCTTGCCTGCAATGGAAGAAGCTTCTTTAATGGAGGTAATATTTTCCAAATCATCAAATCTGTCATAAAAAATGAAGACAGTGAGTTGTAACAGGAACGAGTTGGCGCGGGAACGCCTTGTATCGCAAGAACGGTCGCCTTTCCTGGCATCGGACGACGCCTAGATCTTGCAGTGCAATTAGCAGAAATACCATGTCCATTGACTTCGACATCGAGATTTAGATCGAGCAGGAAAAAATGATCTCGTAATGACTTGATTTTTCTCATAATAGTTCTTATGAGTATCGTTAACTTAACAAACAAATCTTATTAACCCGTCTACGCGATAATTTCTTTCAAAATGAGATGATAAAAAAGAATAAGCTAGTAGACCTTTTTTATGTGTACATGGTCCATGTAAAATATCTCAAACATCTTATATTTGTATAGAAATATATATAGATTCCAAATATCATATTATAAAGAATAAATTCGATAGATGCAAATGATATCTCGTACAACTTCATCGACTTACACGAGACAAAAATGACTTCTCGTAAAACTTTATCGACTTACCACGAGTCACACAACGTATACCTGAATTACATTAAAAAAAAAAACTCATACATGTAATACAATTTTGCGACGCGAAGGCAAAAAAATTAAACATAAAAATTATTTTTTAAAACAAATTAAAAAATTAGATCATTTCTCCGAGAACTTTGCTTTGCTTGTGAACAAGGTAATCATCATCATCTCTATGCATTTCTTGTTAACTGTGTATTGTTATGTGCTTGCCTTTTACTTGAGACATGCATTTGATATTTCTTGGTATAAATAGAACACATGTTTGTGTTTTGTTTGAGGAGAAGAACAATGGAGTTTGTTCCAGTGATTCATAAAATTCTTCTAGTTTTGTTTACTTTCGCTTTCTTTTGGAAATTAATTCGACACATGTGGAGCTTTCTCGTCTTGAACATCGAGAAACAACCCATTAGAATTCTCGTCACAGGAGCTGCAGGCATGTTCGATTCATGTTTCTTTTTTCTTATAATTATTAATTGTAATTATTTAGTAGTACATCGAGTTATAATCATTGAAAATTCTAATGGATTCCATCGAATCGAATTATATATAAGAACATTTTTTAAGTTATGTCTAGCCACATGCGGATTGAATCTCATCTACGCCACCAAATGTAAGTTCATGTCTAGAGCGACACGAGTTTATACTTCAAACTTTAAGAATAATTGTGTTTATATTGTTTGCTTTTTTTTAAAGGACAAATAGGTTACGCTATTGCTCCGATGATTGCAAGAGGTGTGATGTTAGGCCCTGATCAACCCGTAATTCTACACTTGCTCGATTTAGAACGAGCACACAATGCCCTAAAAGCACTTCAAATGGAGTTAGTCGATGCGTGTTTTCCTCTTCTACACGGTAAAACATAAAAGTACATATAATTATATTTCAATTAATGAGTTTTTAACTAAACGATCATTAATCGAACTATTCTCATAAGATCTCAAGCTCTATCGTCGAATCGTTTCGGATTGATCACAACCATCTTTACCCATCAATTCTTACAGAATTCTCGTGTTTCTTGCGCAGATGTTATAGTATCGGTTGATGTCGTAGAGGCATGTAACGATGTGGATATTGCTATTTTGATTGGCGGGTTTCCTCGTCAAGAAGGCATGGAAAGAAAAGACGTCATGTCGAAAAACATCTCTATCATCAAAGAACAAGCTTCCGCCTTGGCAAACTATGCTTCTTCTAACTGCAAGGTTAACACCGTCTTTTACTAGTGGATTTTTTTATGAAAATAGCTCTATTCATTTAGGGAAAGAACTAATTAATCTGAGTAATATTATATTCACATTGTTGTAACATTTACATATAATTCATTCATTGTTTTCATTTTGATCACGACCACCTCAGTATGATCTTGTGTGGATTGAATAAGAGTGTCTTCGTGTTGTTTAGGTGTTGGTGGTGGCCAATCCAGCAAATACAAATGCAACGATCTTGAAAGAATTTGGAGGCTCGATTCCAACCAAGAACATTTCATGTCTAAGCCGACTCTGACCATAATAGAGCCGTAGCCCAGCTCGCTCAAAAGCTTAATGTCGCAGTTACCGACATTAAGAACGTCATTATTTGGGGAAACCACTCTAAGACTCAGTATCCTGACACCAATCACACAGTCGTCTCGACTCCCTACGGACCTAAATCTCCCAAGCAACTCGTCGATAATGCTTGGTAATAAATTCATTGATTTAACTTACATTTTTTTATCGAATTTTCAAAGCTTTGAATCTCAATTTTGAAGGTTAAATGCCGACTTTATCCAATCTGTGAGGCATCGAGGGGATGCCATATTAGACGCTCGAAAGTTGTCGAGTGCAATGTCGGCTGCATGTGCTGCTTGTGATCACATACATGATTGGGTTTTAGGAACTCCAAAGGTTAGAAGATTTAGACAAAATAAAAACTATTTATTTCCATAATTAGTAAAATTAATTGTTTAATCATAATGAATTGAATACAGGGAAGTTGGGTTTCCATGGGAGTGTGTTCTGATGGATCTTATGGAATTGAGCCTGGTCTCTTTTGCTCATTCCCTGTTACATGTGAAAAGGGAGAATGGTCCATTGTGAAAGGTTAATCTTCTCTTCAATTTGATTTCCATAGCCATGTTCTTGAGAAAATTCTCATGTTAGCATGCTTAAATTACTCCTTTTTTTATTATCGAATTGGTGAGAAAGTAGTCTCAAAATGTCCAGTTTGATGGTTGATTGTGACTTGTGAGAAGCAACTAAATAATCCTACGCTTATGGAAGAAGGATAAAAATTTCTTAAAAAATCAACTCAATTTCTTGAACTGAACCGCAAGTAAAAATCTATCTTGAAACCAGTTAAAACTCGGCCTAAAATCTTGAAAATCCCGCCGCAAATCCGACCCAAACTTTGAAAACTCAGCCATAAAGAACATATAAATATAAATATGTTTAAAAAATAAATTTTAAATTTTTTTGGAACCAAATTGACCATTGTCCCCATAATTTATATATGACTAGTCGAGTTTTCTCTAGGGATAAATACTTTTTTTTTTGGGAAATTACCGGTTTCGACTTCGAAGTAACCGGTTTTTTCGATTCAAACCTTAAAGTAAAATTTTTCACGATTCAAACCTTGAAGTATGGAAAAAGTTACAAAACAAACCTCGGCGGACGTCCTATTGACCGTCCTCTGTTAATTTTGCCGTAGAACGGACGGTCTCTTGAAACAAGAGACAGTCCGTTCTCTATTTTTGCCTAGAACGGACACACCTTCCACCGTCCTCTCTTTATAAATTAATTTTACAAAAATATCAAACAACATTGGATTTAATCGAAAATTTTATCACATGTTCATTATAATATGGAAACATAATCGGGAAATTTTCATGATTTTATAACATTTGTATGATTTATTATAATTATTTTACGTATATTTTTAAAAATAATTCACTAAAATTACAATAATTCGTACAAGTGTTAGAAAATCACGAAACTTTTCAGATTATCTTCTCATTATGTGGTGAATATGTGGTAAAAATTTTAAGTAAATGAAAGATCTTTTACTGAACGATACTAAACGATATTGGAAATATACGTTTAGTATTCGTTTAGTATTACAATAATACTAAACGTTCAGTAAAAGATCTTTCATTTACTTAAAATTTTTACCACATATTCATCACATAATGAGAAGATAATCTGAAAAGTTTCGTGTATTTCTAACACTTGTACGAATTATTGTAATTTTAGTGAATTATTTTTTAAAATATACGTAAAATAATTATAATAAATCATACAAATGTTATAAAATCATGAAAATTTCCCGATTATGTTTCCATATTATAATGAACATGTGATAAAATTTTCGATTAAATCCAATGTTGTTTGATATTTTTGTAAAATTAATTTATAAAGAGAGGACGGTGGAAGGTGTGTCCGTTCTAGGCAAAAATAGAGAACGGACTGTCTCTTGTTTCAAGAGACAGTCCGTTCTAGGCAAAATTAGAGAACGGACTGTCTCTTGAAACAAGAGACCGTCCGTTCTGTGGAACGGACTGTCTCTTGTTTCAAGAGACCGTCCGTTCTACGGCAAAATTAACAGAGGACGGTCAATAGGACGTCCGCCGAGGTTTGTTTTGTAACTTTTTCCATACTTCAAGGTTTGAATCGTGAAAAATTTTACTTTAAGGTTTGAATCGAAAAAACCGGTTACTTCGAGGTCGAAACCGGTAATTTCCCTTTTTTTTTTAGGGTTTTGTTTACCTTTTGGTTTTTTATACAAAAATAAACTCGACGCGAATTTAAGGTCTTGATTTTATTACGAAAAAAAGTCGTAACAGAATGTACAAATTGAATGACGTGTAGTTGCATGTCGATTGTAGGGTTGAAGATCGATGAGTTTTCTAGAGAAAAAATAGAAGCTACAGCGGCCGAGCTGGTGGAAGAGAGATTGTTAGCCTTTTCGTGCCTTTAAAGATTATTCAAGTGTTTATATGAACTTAATCGTGTTTATCTAAAGACTGTTTTATTTGATTGGCGTATGAGAATATAATGATTTACATGTAAAACAATATATCACGGGTTGATTCTTCAATTAAGTAAAAGATTACTTTTTTTGCCCAGAAAAATGTTTCTCAGCAGCCAAACAGCGCCCATAATAAGTCATAACTAAACTGATGGAGAAGGTAGTCGTTGTCATGGAAGGATGAGTTCGCTTTACGTCCAATCCCGTGAAAGCAAACTCTCTACCGACGAAGATGTTTTCAGGCTGCTGCTGTCAAGCATTGAGTCTTTCATACTCCTAGAACACGAGAGAGAGAGAGAGAGAGAGAGAGACAGAGGAGACAGGTGTTTGTTTGGAAAATAGACACAAAAGCTAACTCGCGGCTTCCAAATTCAGTCTTGGGCACTCACAAATATATAAATCTTCCCGCGTAGCTTTTTTTTTTATCTCCAAAATAACTAACATCCCTTTGGCACCCATGTTTCTCTTGTTCAGCTCTTCTCTTCCTCTTTCCTTTCTCATCTTCTCCCTCCTTGCCTCATTCCATCCCACTGTCGCTCGAACGTCGCCGGGATTTTCAGAATTCTCTTTGACTCAGAATGTGGAGAGGTTCCTCAATGCCGGAAGAGGCAGCAACATACCCGGCTTATCGAAATTCAAAAAATACTTAAACCGGTTCGGTTATTTACCGTTGGAGTTGGGAAAGAACTTTTCCGATCATTTCGATGGCCGGTTCGAGTTCGCTATTACTGTGTTCCAGATGAAACATGGACTGCCTGTTACTGGAAAGCTTGATATCGAGACACTCTCTCAAATCGGTGCGCCGAGATGTGGAGTTGCGGACACGTTGCATTGGAGAAAAAATTACGTTTATTTTCCGGGGAGACCGCGGTGGAATCGCCAGGATGCCGATGAAGCTAACGTATGCTTTCTCGGTCGAAAATCAGATTGGATATTTGAGCTCGTCGAAGTGGAAATCGCGTTCAAGAGAGCGTTTCATGAGATGGGAGGAGGTGATTCCAGTGAGCTTCGCCAAGAGCGACGACTACGGATTCGCAGATATCAGAATAGGATTTTACAGCGGCGATCACGGCGATGGAGAGCCGTTTGACGGGGTTCTGGGAGTGTTGGCCCACTCGTTTTCGCCGGAGAGTGGGAGGCTCCACCTAGACGCAGCCGAAAGGTGGGCCGTTGATTTCGTAACGGAGCGATCAAAGGTGGCCGTTGATCTGGAGTCGGTGGTGGCCCACGAGATAGGACACCTGTTAGGGCTGGGCCACAGCTCGGTTAAAGAGGCTGTGATGTATCCTAGCTTGAGGCCGAGGGAGAAAAAGGTGGACCTGCACGTAGACGATATAATTGGAGTTCAATCTCTTTATGGATCAAACCGTAATTTCACGTTCTCGTCTCTATTAGAGTCTGATACTTCTACAAATCAGGCCGTTGGTTCACTAATCAACCCAGTTTACAAGTGGGCCACCCTGGCCCTCACTATTATTTGGGCTTTCCAGTGGTTGGTAGACCATGATTAGTGATTTGGATGCTAGATGGAAGCGATAATGGAACAAGTAGTTGGTCTTGCAGGTCTTTTCTGATTTAATCTAGACCAAATTTTGTGGTTCAAGTTTTGACTTTTTGACCTAGGCCCATCGAGTTGGCTCACAAACTGAGTATTTTTCTTTCAGCGCCACAACGGCAACCCACTTTACAGAATCGTCAACGCCACAACTTCACTACTCATGACCACGAAGCTAATTTCTCACTCAAGTTTGGCCCACTAGATAAAGCCCTGAGCGAGTCAACGTGTAAAAACAGGTCCAAAGTTGAGTCTGACTCGAATAAGGCCTTGAAACAATTCCATACTAACCCAAGTCGGTCGCAAGACTACAAATATTCACAAACACACAGATTGTTTGAGCACTCTAAAGAGCTCTAGATTGAGCGCCAACATTAATTTTTTGTCAAAGCCTCGGCAGAAAAGTCATACGAGACCAGACTACATGGTATTCACGAGAAGCTGTTTAGGCGCTTTAAAAAGCTCCAAATTGAGTGCTAACCCAATTTTTTTCACCATTTGATTACCATTTTACGGTCATAGCCTCGTTAAAACTAAAGGTTATAGATTCTAATTTTTAAAATTTGATGCAATGAAATTGAACCAGTATTAAAAATTATTTAGATTTTTGCAAATTTAATCGAGCTAAAGTGAACCAACAAACCCGACTTGGTTTTCCAAGTTTCTTTAGTAACTCACAACATAAAGAACCGGAGAAATAGAACATAGACATCGGCTTTTTAAGAAACCCTCCCGTTCACGGCAAAGTAAGTGCAAATAGTAGAGATGAGCAAAACCGACCTAGGTCGAAAAATCGGATCAGAACCAGTATATTTTGTCCAATTCTAGTTGGTTTTGGACATAGCATGAATTTTGGTTTTTCTTTACCAGAACTGGAGTTTTCTGTTTGAATTTTGAGTTTAATGACATAAAATCACTAAAGTGGAAGCGGACCATTTAAATGTTAATTTACTAACCCTATTTTTTGAAGTTTAATCTATCTTCGTCAGTTCTCTACAGACAGTTCACTCCTCTTCGACAGACGCCGCTGCGAGACGCCTCGTCTCTTCTCTTCGACCTCGACCTCGACCTCGACCTCGACTTCGACTTCGACAGACGCCTCTTCTCTTCTCTTTCTCTTCTCTCTCGCCGTCTCCGCTGATTCCTCGACTTCGACAGACGCTTCTCGATTATTCTACACACTGCCGTCGCACTCTCTCTTCGACCTCCTTTTCGGCTTTTCCTTTGTCAGCCTGTGAAGGACGAAGCCCGAATGTAAGCTCTCTAGTCTCTGCTCTCTCAGATTCTGTATTTTATTTCCTTTTTAATCAGCTAATCGCGAACGTTATCGATTTTTGCATCCATTTCTGAAAATTTTGGAATAAAGAAACGACATTTTGAGACCTATGAATCAACTCTTTGGTTCTTTCTCGATTAATCAGAATTCGCTCGGAAATTTGAAGAATATATGAGATTACAAGACCCAAACGTACGATTCGTATAAGTTCTGAATAATTAGGAATTCCTCTTAATAAATATGTTGTTCTTCAATTTTTTTTTTTTTTTTGTTTTTGATTACTCAATAATCAGTCACTTTTTGGCAGAATTGAATTCAGATTAGGGCTCAAAGGAAGTCTGTGGACTTGAGAATTGCAGAAGAGTCAGCCATTTTTTTGGTGATTGTCAGGTTTTTATACTTTTTACTATTTGTCCCTCTTATTCGCCCGCCGCAATTTCTTCTTTGTGTCACCTCCGGTTTGGAATTTTCTGTTTAATGTTTAATTTTCTTTTTTTGCATGGCATGATTAGTAGGGTACAAGATTGAGGTTGAGGGATTCAAAAAGGCTTAACGTTGCGGTGATTTGTGTATTTTCTTTTATTGACTGGGGTTGTATGGTGAGATTGGGTCTTTTTGTTATGGTAGCATCATTGATTATGGAAATCGAGCGACTCTGTATTCTTGTTAACTTATCTCGGTCGTTTAAAGGAAACGTGCGTACTGCAGTGATGAAATTTGTCTTAAGTCTGGACTTCTTTTTTTCTTTTTCGTTTTTTTTTTTCTTTTGTTTAAATGGTTTTCTGTGGATAGGGTAAAAGATTAAGTGCTTCATTATCTAAATTGTTGACTGTGTATAGTTTTTTTAGCTCTGTTGATGGGTTCGGCATCAAAGAGACCGAAAGCTGCACAAGGAGATAGTGATTCTGAAGAAGAAGAAGATATGGTCTACGATATGGTTGGTGTTTTTTCTTTATTAGTGATTGGCGTTTTATTTTTAAGAGATTTTCTTAGTCATGGCTATATGATGTAGGTGGATGAAGGGGAACCCTTTGGTGATTTTGATGATGACCGTGATGAAGAGGAGGAAAGAAGAAGAAGAAGAAGAAGAAGAAGAAGAAGAAGAAGAAGAAGAAGAAGAAGAAGAAGAAGAAGAAGAAGAAGAAGAAGAAGAAGAAGAAGAAGAAGAAGAAGAAGAAGAAGAAGAAGAAGAAGAAGAAGAAGAAGAAGAAGAAGAAGAAGAAGAAGAAGAAGAAGAAGAAGAAGAAGAAGAAGAAGAAGAAGAAGAAGAAGAAGAAGAAGAAGAAGAAGAAGAAGAAGAAGAAGAAGAAGAAGAAGAAGAAGAAGAAGAAGAAGATATGGTCTACGATATGGTTGAGATGATGATGACGATGCATGACGATGAGACAAAGCGGGAGAGGATAGTGAAGGTAAAGAAGAAGATGAAGTTGGGGCCATGACGACTGTCAGCAGAGATGCTGAAATGGAAGAACTGGAGAAAGATTACATGCTTCTTCGTCAAGAGGAAATGTAAGATTACAGTTCAACATATCAATGGACATTGTTAGTAGAATGAACTATCACAGTCCCATTATACATTACTTCATGAGTGATAAGTCTTAGCTTGAAGTAATTAACGTGTTCTACTGGTATCTTTTTTTTCTTCGTTTTATTAATGTGTTCTGTTATGGTTCAGAGATATTTTAAAGAACTTGAAGCACCACAAAGATGAAGATCTTCTGAAAGGTCAAGCAGTGAAGAACCAAAAGGTGAGATCTTTTAATTTCTGTATTACATCATCGTTCATATAGTTACATGTGATAGGCTTAAAACTTAAAACAATCAGGACAACAGTTTTTTCTACGTGATGTAAGCTTGAAGTAATTCTGTTTTAATTACATTGTTTAGACTAAATTATAGCCGAATGATCGCAATTATATTTTTTTCTTAGATTGATATTGATATGAAAATCAAGATTTTCAAGCAGCTTTGTATAACAAATTATAGAAATAAACATGGGGGACTTGGAAGATTATAACTCTGCAGATTAATACCAGCTCGGAGAAGTAAACTTGGGTCTAATTTTTTTCAGGGGACAAATGTTATTGTTGGCTAGAAGTAATTATGGTTTAGTTCCATTGTTTAGAATAAAACACATCCGAGATTGTAAATTTTTCTTGAATTGATAACTCTACTTACTAAACCTTTAGCCAAGAATACTATGAATCACTCCTAGAAAACTATAATTGACCAATTATGATTTGTCAGCAATTATTTTTCTTTGATTTTGTTATTATTTGCTATTTATTTCCCAAGTTGAAATGATAAGTTTTTCTGATTTCAGCTTCTAATTGACTAATGACAAAAAAAATGTAAGAATGAATTTACCTCTGTAAAGTATTGATTTAAGGTAAGTAGCTACTGTTGATCAATTTTTTGCTCCTTGTAGGTTTTGTGGGACAAAAGCCTTGAGTTCAGATTCTTGCTTCAAAAGGCATTTTCAAGTTCAAATAGATTACCTAAGGTCTCCTTTGGTAGTTAACTCTGATCATCCCAAGCTCACTAATCATTGTTGTCAGACTGCTAACGGTCATCTACCCTCTGCAGGAGCCAATTAGGTCTTCGTTCTGTGAATCTGATGACGGGGTTGGTGTGGCATATTCTGATTTGATGACCTCAGCAAAGGAGACTTTAACTTCTTTATTGGAGCTACAGGAGGTATGAAGAAATGAGAGTAGACATGCCTTGTCTTGTGCATTTTCTCCATGTATCTCCAGACAGTTATGTTCAATCTTGGGCAACTTCCTCTGTTTAAGTTAATTTTTTGCTGGCAGGCTTTACTTGGAAATAACAACTCTATTACTCAGCCAATAGAAGGTAAGATACACTCATGTCCGGTCTATTAGTTAGTTGGCATGAATAATAAAATAATTTGTTGGAATTCAAATTGTATTACAGTGCTGCACAACTGGATATTTCCTTACCTAGACTGAAACTGCACAAGTTTTTTTATGCACTAGAACACTAACTCGACAGGACCCAATCACAATTTTCTTGCATTTAAATATGCTTTTAATTGCAGAGTCTTTCAATATTTTGTTGACATTGTACACTACATTCCTGTGACATTCTTATTTTTTACAGAGCTAAATTGAAAATAAATTTTATGTGGAATGCAGTAGAAAAGTGGAATGGTATTATTTCATTATTCCTCACTTGTTGCTTCAACACCATTTCCTCTAGTAGTAGAAGCCACTGTAGGGTATGTACCTCTGAATTTCTGCTGAGGACTGATCGTTCTTAAAATAGGTGATAGCAAATCTTTTTAAAGCAGGAGCTAGAGAAATATAGAAGCGTACTATTTGGGTTTATCTTTATCAAGTTCCTTTTTGGTTCTTGAAAATATTGAAAGCCTTTTGTTTTATATCTTTTCCATAAACATTCTTCTTTTTCCCCTTTGAAGAGTACGAATTACAAATGTATTTACTGTGCAATCTATTTCCTTTTTGAAATCAAGTAGAAGGTGGAATAGCAGGAATTGTTTTCAGTAAGTTTGTATTTTGGAAAAAGGTTATAAGTTTATATCTTAGTCTGGTTGAGCATCACTTGTTTTGGGCTGTAAAATTATTTATAATTTTCATTGAATGTAAATTTCTTCTGGTTCATTTAGTTACAAAATGCGTCCCCCAAATTTTTACTTTTTTGTTTGTCATCTTTCTTAAGGTCATTCCTCTGGATCGTCTTGTGGTCCCCAATCTAAGATGTCTAACAGTGAAGATGATGAAGATTGGTCCCGAGTTACTCAAATGCAGACAAGGTGTTAATTATTTATTAAATAATATATTGATTTTGGGGACTTGAGTAAACTGATCCTTCCATGATTTTAACTTGTAGCATGGCTCCTTTCATAGCGAAAGCAATTGATAAATGGCATAGAAAGACACAAGTGACTACTGGCGCCACAGCAATTAGAGGAAAATTGCAGGCTTTTAATCAGGTCAGTTTTTAGAAATAGACTGAGAATTCTTTTAATAGGCAGTACCACAAAAGTTCACTCCGTTCTATTTTTACCAGAGCATTAGCGAACAAGTTGCAATTTATATGAGAGATCCGAGTAGAATGATGAAGCAGATGCAGCTTAGGAGACCAACAGTCAATATTTTTGGTGAAGTATGATGATGATTCTTCTCTTTGAGCTTCTATAACCTCCCACCTTGTCTCAAAAAGCATACATCTGTACACTACTTTTACATTGTCATACTATTGATATAGCGTTTATTTATTCTATGAGTTGCAGGTTTCTAAAAATGATGGTTATGTGGAGGTAATGAAAATTCTATTTACAATGATTTTAGTTATTACTTTGAAGAAGAATTGCCCAGAGTGTGAAAATCTTTTGAAATATAAACATAACAATGTTCCTTCCTGGTCTTTTTGTATCGAAGCATTATCATATTTTTTTGGTATTTTTATTCTATTTCTGTATTTAGGAAGCACAAGAGATGGCAACCCTGAAAGTTTAAAATATTAGGACCCAGAACGTGAAAATCTTTTGAAATATAAACAAAACAGTGTTCCGCCGTGATCTTTTTGCATTGAAGCATTATCATTTATTTTTTTTTTTTGGTTTTTTTTTTTTTCTTAATCTATTGCTCTATTTAGGAAGCACAAGGAGATGGTGACCCTGAACTCTTGGATGACTCCGAGTTTTATCAGCAATTATTGAAGGAGTTTTTTCAGGCACTTGACCCTAATTCATCAGGTTAAGATCTTCCATATTATACTTTTCTTCCCGAATCGGTTCGTGTATATTTTCTTTGGCGAGGGCTAGGC
Source organism: Begonia masoniana (assembly GCA_022432975.1). NCBI lineage: Eukaryota > Viridiplantae > Streptophyta > Magnoliopsida > Cucurbitales > Begoniaceae > Begonia > Begonia masoniana. The sequence continues at coordinate 50,573,890 of CM039507.1, read as the reverse complement.
TTGAATTCGAAACCTGATTTGTTTTCTTCTAATCCTTCTAAAAGGAAATGGATGGATTTTAAGCCTGCCTAATTTGGCTAAATTCGTTTTGAAATTTCTAGAAGCCTTCTTGGGTCCGTTGTTTTGTACACCTAGTCCTACTTCATGTGAAGTTATTCTACATTTCTCATCGTTGGGAAGTTATCATACTCACTTTACTGTTGCAACCCCCGTTAAGTCCACATGCAAGGAATTTTCTGAATCAAAAATTGATTTTAAAGTAGTCTTATTTCCTTCTATGATTTCTATATTTTAATTATGCAACATTAACCATTTGATTTGTTAACAGAGGCTACTTTTTATGCTCTTAAAAAAGTGCAAACCAAGAAGAGAAAGCTCGTTGATCGACGAGCTTCGAAGAGTCGCAAGATCAGGTCAGTTCATTTAACGTATATCTTCTTCTAAGGAAAACAATGACCTTGTTCGGCATAGTCCACAAAAAAAAATTGTTTTTGTTTGCAAAAGTTGAAAACATGTTAAAAGTCTATTTTTTTAAATTGCCTTTGATAGAACATATATTATATATATCATTTGAAACTTACACTCTTATGATTATTTAATTAGGTATAATGTACATGAAAAGATAGTGAATTTCATGGCTCCTCAGCCAATGGATCTTCCCCCCATGGCCACTCAATTATTCAACAATCTTTTTGGTCTTAAGACCCAAAAAGTTGCTTCTGTTCGTGGTGTGCAAGAGTCGTGAAATTTATTTTTGGCGCTACAAGTGTTTGATCGAAGTTTTTGTGCATTTTGACTTGAAATTTTTAATACAAGTTTTGTTCATTTTTGTCCCAGATTAAGTTTTTATCTACTGTTTCTCATTTTAGTTATTATTCGTTGTTAAAACATTTGTAAATTTATAATGATTTTTCAATTAATAATATGGATTTTTTTTAAAATGAATAAAGTAACGTTTAATTTTTAAAAAAATTTATTGACATTTTATATAATTATTAATAGAATTAATATAATAAATTATTTTTATATTTTATTATTTTAATTACATCAATAATTATTTGACACACCATTCAAATAAAATATTATAATTATTATTATTATTTGGAAACATCACACTTTAGAGCTCAAATTCTACAATCTAGCTCAACAACATCTTGGTAATACTCTATCTGAGGGATTGCTCTAAACGATCATTACTTTTATCTTTTATTGCTCTAAAAGATCATAACTTTCTCTTTGTTTTTTCACTTGAAAAATAAAGTCTGCATTGAGAGGCCATGATCATTGCCTTTCTATATGAAAAATTGAGCAAAAGTTCAATATTTTTATGAAAATGCTGCTTGGAAGTTAGTCTCTGAGAAAGTCTAAAACGAAAAATTACACAAAAATCATATAAGAAGAATTGATTCAGTTCTTTTGACTGCTAACACAATTTCAAACAGTTCCTATAAAAGCAACCGATAAAATATACAGTAACAATTTCATCCAATAAAAGTTTACAGACCTGAATCTCTCTCTTAAATATATCAAGATTACTCCCACGTTTCCAACTCTGGAACAATTTTTACACGGTTTGCTCTAAGAAAGGCAGAAAATGACCAAAGATAGTAACTGCCAAGAATCTGATTGTTCTGGATGTTTCAGCTCCGTCATCCTTGGAGACTGAATAAAACGAGTTTATTAGAGTAGCAGATGAAGTATAATATCTGATCAATACATAATATGGAAAGTTACACTTCACTGGCTAATGTTTTCTTTTGTTGTCTTCCCTCTTTTTTCTATCCAGGTTCGTGCTAATGCCATACAGTGGTAGTTGCATTAGTACTCCTAAACCCAAAAGCTATGACAAGTTCTTCATCAGGCATGATCATCTTGTCCATCATCTATCTCTTAGCAACTTTTAGAATTTTCATTTAAATTTCACCACTTCACATATTTAAATGGTTCCCCTCATTATACGATCATATCGCATAGCATTCACATGTCTCGGTGGAAGTTATTACTTTTCCAATTAGACTCTCTCTCTCTCTCTCTCTCTCTGCCCAACACTGGTAGCCATTATATCTACATCACTTCAAAAGATCAGAATTTAAGAAAAATTCATTTTTGTCATACATAACATGACAGTTTCACCAGAATAGGCTTTTTGCATGTTCATCATACACTACCTTCAAGCATGGAAATGTTTGGTAGGGAAACGAATTTACTTGGACTGTTCAGTACCAACTTCTCGTGCCAATCGCGAGAATATAGCCTCCTGCGAGGATATATGCTCGTCAACCATTTGCTTGGCCAATGCAACCTGTCAGAGATTCAGACAAAAAGATCAAAATACCAGGCCCCAAAGTTTCGAATGAATCGGTCTTTAACCAAAGTAGCTGTTTCAGCTTGTATTCTGGTTGTTACTTTATCAATACTATCCCATGGATGGAGTGAACTTAAATTTTGGATGGCAATTTCATCAGGTAGAAAAATGCTACAGCAATTTTAGTTTCTTTAACCATAAAAACTAGTCTTCTCGCCACAAAATAATATTTAAATAGTATTTTCAGTGAACTATAAGATAAATAACGACTATCAAGAAAATGTTTGATATACCTGCTGGGCACTACCACCAAATTGAATTTGTATATCTTTTTGTTCACCTTTTCCGCCATAAACCTGTCATAAATACAAAAGCGGAAAAGCAAAAATTGCAAGGTCTTCATTAGCACTGAATATCATTTTTGTGACTGCATTAATTCATATAAAAACATTCAATATGCTTATTGTTCATATTTAACAAATAAGAATATTTATGTTGCTGATCGTTTATAATGATCTTGCAAAGAATTAAAATACAAAAGTGTATCCTTACAAGGGACAATAGATCTTCTAACTAAGAAAGAAAATTTGGACAATACCAAAGAAAAGCTTAACACTAATTAGCCAATTTTGTATAGAAAAGCAAACAGTAACATTAGCACAGTTTCCCCAGTAAAGATATATGAGAAAGTGATAAGCATTGCAGTCTAAAACATAAGGATTAAAGGACCTTAATCATTGCCCCTGACTTGAATCTGATCGTTGCCATTGTGAAGCCGCATTTGCCAATTAATACACCAGCCAGCTTTTTAGATATCGACATCTCGAAAGTTATGTAATCAGCTGCAAGATTGTCGTTATAAGACAAAATATCAAAACTTGATAAAGCTGTAAATGTCAAAGTTGTAGCATATGTTTACTTGATTAAAAAAAAAAGTAAAATAACCTGAAGTGGGGTCAGGGTATGGTTGAAGCAGTCCAAATGCGTCATAATTGTATGCTGGGCTGATAGATATCACTTGGCGAGGCGGATTCTCCCTAAAAAAATGGAATTCCATGCTTTAGAGAATCAAATTATTAGCAAAAAAACAGACTTATTTGGCAAATGAACTATCATTGTTTAGTATAGACCTTAGTTGATAGCTAACATTCTCCAAAGCCTGCAAAACAGAGGGAGCGTCACCAGATATCTGCAACCATCAGCAATGTAAATTATATATTCATTAGCCAGGGAGGGATGTAGGTTGCAGCAGTAACCAATCACTCATATATAAGATAAAGAAAATTCATTTGCGCGAACCTGAGAGAAATCTTAAAAGTTTTAAAGCAGCAAGTACAATTAAATAAAACCAAATATTATTGGAAATAACTTGAAAGCATGGTTCTCTTTACACGTGTTCTTTCCAGTTTATATGGAAGAAAAGAGGATTCTTCCAAATATATCTTCCAACATTAATTACAAAAGCTCACTAGTTCAACATGTTTGTAACAATTTTTTGTGCAACCAGAACTTGGCAACCCAGACAGGAAGTTATTCATTTCCTATCAAAACGACTAATAAAATTTTCAGTAAAAATATATTGATAGATTGTATGACTGACATCACAGATTCAACATAGCATGCATATAACAATATCCCTCAAGATCCCAGAAACTCGCCATCATCCCATAATAAAACGCTTAAAATAATAATATTTAGAAAAAGATATTTCAACCACTTGCATCAAACTAATACCAAATTCAGCACAATCAATTCAGTGGCACTAGAACCAAATAAATGACCTCCATAGCATGAAATTGAGTGAAATCAATAAATACAAAGATCATAACAATAAAGGCAGAAAAAAATGGAAGAACCCAAAATAATTATCTTTCAACACATGTACAATAAACACTATCACTTTTAGAATTGAAAAGAAAAACGTACTTGCACCACTCGATCCGATTCAAGAGCAGATGCACAAAAGGGCAAATGACTTGGCGCGAGAATTGTAATTGTAGCACCAGAGGAATTCCTTAATTTCTCAATATTTTGACCAGACATGCCAATCAAACTACCCGCTTGAGATCCATCAATTAAAAGTCTTATTGAGTTGGCAGCTACATGCACAGCTCCAACTTTTACTGCCTCGACATTACTATCATCTTCCTAAATATATGACTATATAGTGAAACAATATTCGAAATTCACACGACAAGAAATCTCATACTTACAATACTAAATATCTGAAACTGAAAATTTTCATTGAAGGAAATGCAGAAAATTGCCAAGGAAAAGATTGGGTTTTAAATACTCGCATTCTCAATGGAAGAAAGGGTAAAGAATCATATAGAATACAGAGACAATAAACAGTTATCTTACGAATCAAATTTGTTGATGAAAAACCATATTATCTCACGTGTAACATATAAAGACCAGACAGTAATTTCACCGATACCATCCATTAACAGTAAAACAGCACTACCAATAAAAACAAAGTTACCTTCAAAATCAAAGTCGCAATTTTCTGTAGCGCTTTCTCTGCGTCAGAGACCACACTCTCGTCGTCCTGAGAACTTATAATGATCACTCCCTCTTCATGCGGCTGCGAGAATATTAAAATCGAAGATTTCATTTCCCATAGTATTAGCCAGACATTAACCTCATACAGCTTCAATCACCATTATTGTTCTCTCGAAGGATGATAAAAATTCATATAAGCGCGATCAAAGCAAACAAGACACTTACAACTATCGCGTCGGCTATTTTAACAGTAGCCTTAGTCTCCTCGCGAATCTTCTGAATTCGGCAGCCTTCTTTACCGATAACCTTCCCGATCTGCCTAGACGGAACCACGATCCTGAAAAGTACGTCCTGGCTCTTGGCCTGCCTCTTCGACTCAGATGCAGCATCTTCTCCCGTCATCGGTTCCTCCTCTCGTCGGCGCTTACATGTGGTAGACTTTCCGTTCAGAGTCATCGGAACTGGCACGGTTACAACTCCATCGGTTGGAACCATAGGGTTTATGGGAAAATCACCTGGCTGAGCCATCGACTGCCGGTGGCGGGAAAAGAAAAGAACTGCGCCTCAGAGAAGAGACACAAGTTTGAATTAGCAATAATCACAAAAACAGGAAGAAAATATAAATAATGAATCAATAAAACATGTGGATGATTGGATAGGTTGAATGGTTTGGGGTTGAATTAATAAATATGAGGAATTGGTCCGAGGTCTCCAACCACTTCCATTGACATAGTTAATGTCACGTTTTGTTGAGTATTTGAATTTTTCTTCTTGACTCAGTATTTCCAATAAATAAAATTGAACAAGTAATCGTTGAAAAGGTAGATTATTTATTTAAAAAATAAAAAATGTTATATTAAAATAACTCAACTTGGGCTTAACTTGATTCTTTGTTACCTTTCATTAAGCTTTCTTCACACGGCTAGTTTTATTGGAGACTGGGCTAGCTGAGGCGTGAAAACTCAGATGGACAGAGCTGGGTTAGGCTGTAACTCATCTGGGCTTCACTGAATTGGAGATACGGTTCGATCTGCTTTTGGGGCTAAACTCAACTGGATTAAACCATGATCCTCTCGTTCTTAGGTTTCAGACCCAGAATGAGAACGATAAAACACGATTCGATTCAAAAATAAAAATAAAATGTCAAAATAAACGTAATTTTTTCTCCAATGCAACGTGTCCGCAACTCCACATGTCAGCGCACCGATCTGAGAGGGTGTCCCGATATCAAGCTTTCCAGTAACAGGTAGCCCATGTTTCATCTGGAACACACTAATAGCGAACTCGAACCGGCCATCGAAATGATAGGAAAAGTTCTTTCCCAACTACAACGGTAAATTACTGAACCGGTGGAAGTATTTTTTGAATTTCTATAAGCCGGGTATGTTGCTGCCTCTTCCGGCATTGAGGAACCTCTCCACATTCTGATGCAGGCTAAGCTTGTTGGGAAAAATAATAATACCGGCAGGAACAATGATAAAAATACCACTGTTGTAAAACGGAGAAAGTACTGATCAAGATAATTCCCAAAAAAGAATGTTCTTGACAATTTCCTTAGACAGAATTAGCTTTCCAAGTAAATTCCCAAGAAAGGCTGGAGGGACACAAACGGTCCACTTAAATTCAAGTCTCCTAAACAGAACTTACTTACACAGTACAATTACACCACTAACCAAGCGATACGAGAAACTATAGTAGATGCGATCCGAAAAATACCAGAAATATTTTTCCACTACCGTAAAATTATAACGACCAAGAAGTAAGAGAAATATGAACACCGAGAATTTTACGTGGAAACCCAAATCGGGAAAAAACCACAAGGACCGAGTCCAGAAAGATCTTACTATGAAAAATAGAATTTACAATATTTTTCTAGATATTGAATATCCTAGAAAATATTCACTAAGAGAAATCACCACTTTTAGAATTTTCACTGTGCACAAAAGCACCATACCTATTTTTCTCTCACACCTTTCTTTTCTCTCCTTCCAAAAAAACCTCACTATTTTCTCTCTCCCTCTTCTCAGAAAAAAAAACTCTTCTTTGTTGGTTCTTCTTCTGTTTTCGGATGATTTTCGAAGTTCATTCAGGCCTCTATTTATAGAGCCTCTAAAGGAACACATTCCTTAAAATAAGGAATGTGAACAGCAAGACGCCGCAACCTTTTTTCATTTTCAACATCTCATTAAATGAGATGATTGTAGGCACCGAAAGAGCATCTCTTTTCTTCTCTTCATTTAATTTCATTGAAATGAAAAGGTCCCTCATCATAAAGAGGGACCTTACAAATCTCTCCCTCCCGATTTATGATGAGGTATCTCCAATCGTGCAGAGTTTCTACAGAATTCATGCTTATTCTTCTGCAATATCTTTGTCATCATGTCAGAGTCATTATCGTCAGTGTGGATCTTCTCAAGATATACTTGTTTGTTGTCCAACACATCTCGTATCCAATGATACTTGATATCTATGTACTTTGACTTTGAATGAAAGCTCGGGTCCTTGCTTAGATGAATAGCACTTTGACTGTCGCAATACAAGATATACTTATCTTGTTTATGACTCAATTCCGTCAGAAATTTTTGCATCTACAAAATTTCTTTACAGGCTTTTGTGGCCGCCATAAACTCAGCTTCTGTCGTAGACAATGCAACTGATCCTTGCCTCTTAGACTGCCATGACACAGCTCCCCCTCCAAATGTAACCAAGTACCCTGATGTTGATTTTCTAGAGTTTATGTCTCCAGCCATGTCTGCATCAGTATAGCCTATCAACAAAGGCTTCTTACTTCCGAAACACAAACTAAATTCTAAAGTACCTTTAAGATACCTAAGAATCCACTTCACTGCATTCCAATGCTCTCTGCCCGGATTTGTAAAAAATTGGCTGACTACTCCAACATAATGTGAAATATCAGGTCTCGTACAAACCATGACATACATCAAGCTGCCAACTGCTGAGACATATGGAATTCTCTGCATTTCTGTTTTTCCTTCTTCAGTGGAAGGACTTTGTTCGGAAGTAAGTTTGAACTGTTTTGCATGAGGAGTACTGACTGGCTTCACTTTATCCATATTGAATCGGCTGAGAACTTTCTGGATATATTTCTCCTGTGATAGCCATAATTTTCTATTCTTTCTATCATGAGTGATTCTCATCCCAAGTATCTGTTTCGCCGGTCCTAAGTCTTTCATGGCAAAAGACTTGTTAAGTTCATTCTTTAACTTAACAATCTTTTTCTCTGTCTGGGCCCACAATCAACATGTCGTCGACATAAAGTAGGAGGATTGTAAATGTACCATCCATGAACTTTTTCACGAACACACAATGGTCTGAGGAAGTTTTCTTGTACAGAATTTTTTTCAATTTACATACCAGATGTTCCTTTCCTTTGACAACAAACCCTTCTGGTTGTTCTATGTAAATCTCTTTTTCTAATTCACCATGCAAGAAGGCGGTTTTTACATCGAGCTGCTCGATCTCTAAGTTAAGAATTGAGGCTAATCCAAGTATTATTCGTATGGATGACATTTTCACAACAGGTGAACAAATTTCCTGAAAGTCAACCCCCTTCTTCTGACCAAAGCCTTTTACGACCAGTCGTGCCTTATACTTTGGTTGTAAATTTTCGTCTTTGAGTCTGTATACTCATTTGTTCTTGAGTGCCTTTCTCCCCTTTGGAAGCTGAACCAACTCATAAGTATGGTTCTCATGCAATGATCTCATCTTATCTTGCATCGCATCCAACCAGTTCTTCTTTTGTTGATGCTTCATAGCTTCCTCATAGCACTCAGGTTCATTGCCGTCAGTTATCATCACATACTCGTTCACAGAGTATTTTTTTGATGGTCGACGATCTATTGCTGACCTCCTTAACTCTGATTCTACAACTGATTCAGGAGAAGTCTCTATTTCTCTATGGTCTGTAACAGCCCACTCCCCCGGCCCAAGGCTCACCCCGCGACCAGGCCAAGTGTCTGTGCAGTCCCCGCAGAGCCTTGCCATGTGGCAACCACATAGGCCCACCACGTGTATTCACGATCTTCTCCCACTACCTGGTTTAATAGGGGTTTTTGACTCCTCAGAGATTCGAACTTGGGCTCCCAGGCTTCATAACCACAAGTTTATCATTCCTGGTACCACTTGAGCTAGCTATCCCAAGTTTCACATCACTGGCTAATGTTTTCGTTTGTTGTCTTCCCCCTTTTTTCTATCCAGGTTCGTGCTAATGCCATACAGTGGTAGTTGCATTAGTACTCGTAAACCCAAAAGCTATGACAAGTTCTTCATCAGACATCATCATCTTGTCCATCATCTATCTCTTAGCAACTTCTGGAATTTTCATTTAAATTTCACCACTTCACATATTTAAATGGTTCCCCTCATTATACGATCACATCTCATAGCATTCACATGTCTCGGTGGAAGTTATTACTTTTCCAAATTAGACTCCTGCCCAACACTGGTAGCCATTATAACTACATCACTTAGTTAAAAACCACCAATCCTTCAAAATATCAGAATTTAAGAAAAATTCATTTTTGTCATACATAACATGACAGTTTCACCAGAATAGGCTTTTTGCATGTTCATCATACACTAACTTCAAGCATGGAAATGTTTGGTAGGGAAACGAATTTACTTGGACTGTTCAGTACCAACTTCTCGTACCAATCGCGAGTATATATACTCGTCAACCCTTTGCTTGGCCAATGCAACCTGTCAGAGATTCAGACAAAAAGATCAAAACACCAGGCCCCAAAGTTTTGTATGGCAATTTCATCATGTAGAAAAATGCTACATCAATTTTAGTTTCTTTAACCATAAAAACTACAGTCTTCTCGCCACAAAATAATATTTAAATCGTATTTTCAGTGAACTGTAAGATAAATAACGACTATCAAGAAAATGTTTGATATACCTGCTGAGCACTACCACCAAATTGAATTTGTCTATGTTTTTGTTCACCTTTTCCGCCATAAACCTGTCATAAATACAAAAGCAGAAAAGCAAAAATTGCAAGGTCTTCATTAGCACTGAATATCATTTTTGTGACTGCATTAATTCATATAAAAACATTCAATATGCTTATTGTTCATATTTAACAAATAAGAATGTTTATGTTGCTGATCGTTTATAATGATCTTGCAAAGAATTAAAATACAAAAGTGTATCCTTACAAGGGAAGGGACAATAGATCTTCTAACTAAGAAAGAAAGTTTGGGCAATACCAAAGAAAAGCTTAACACTAATTAGCCAATTTTGCATAGAAAAGCAAACAGTAACATTAGCACGGTTTCCCCAGTAAAGATATATGAAAAAATGATAAGCATTGCAGTCTAAAACATAAGGATTAAAGGACCTTAATCATTGCCCCTGACTCGTGTCTGATCCTTGCCATTTTGGTGCCGCATTTGCCAATTAATCCACCAACCAGCGTTTCAGATATCGACATCTCGAAAGTTATGTAATCAGCTGCAAGATTGGTTGTCCTAAAGATGATGTCGTTATAAAAACTTGATAAAGCTGTAAATGTCAAAGTTGTAGCATATGTTTACTTGATTAAAAAAAAAAAAGTAAAATAACCTGGAGTGGGGTCAGGGTATGGTTGAAGCAGTCGAGTTGCGTTATAATTGTATGCTGGGCTGATAGATATCACTTGGCGAGGCGGATTCTCCCTAAAAAAATGGAATTCCATGCTTTAGAGAATCAAATTATTAGCAAAAAAACAGACTTATTTGGCAAATGAACTATCATTGTTTAATATAGACCTTAGTTGATAGCTAACATTCTCCAAAGCCTGCAAAACAGAGGGAGCATCACCAGATATCTGCAATCATCAGCAATGTAAATTATATATTCATTAACCAGGGAGGGATGTAGGTTGCAGCAGTAACCAATCACTCATATATAAGATAAAGAAAATTCATTTGCGCGAACCTGAGAGAAATCTTAAAAGTTTTAAAGCAGCAAGTACTATTAAATAAAACCAAATATTATTGGAAATAACTTGACAGCATGGTTCTCTTTACACGTGTTCTTTCCAGTTTATATGGAAGAAAAGAGGATTCTTCCAAATATATCTTCCAACATTAATTACAAAAACTCACTAGTTCAACATGTTTGTAGCAATTTTTTGTGCAACCAGAACTTGGCAACCCAGACAAGAAGTTATTCGTTTCCTATCAAGACGACTTACAAAATTTTCAGTAAAATTATATTGATAGATTGTATGACTGGCATCACAGATTCAACATAGCATGCATATAACAATATCCCTCAAGATCCCAGATACTCGCCATCATCCCATAATAAAACGCTTAAAATAATAATATTTAGAAAAAGATATTTCAACCACTTGCATCAAACTAATACCAAATTCAGCACAATCAATTCAGTGGCACGAGAACCAAATGACCTCCATAGCATGAAATTGAGTGAAATCAATAAATACAAAGATCATAACAATAAAGGCAGAAAAAAATGGAAGAACCCAAAATAATTATCTTTCAACACATGTACAATAAACACTATCACTTTTAGAATTGAAAAGAAAAACGTACTTGCACCACTCGATCCGATTCAAGAGCAGATGCACAAAAGGGCAACTGACTTGGCGCGAGAATTGTAATTGTTGCACCAGAGGAATTCCTTAATTTCTCAATATTTTGACCAGACATGCCAATCAAACTACCCGCTTGAGATCCAGCAATTAAAAGTCTTATTGAGTTGGCAGCTACATGCACAGCTCCAACATTTACTGCCTCGACATTACTATCATCTTCCTAAATATATGACTATATAGTGAAACAATATTCGAAATTCACACAACAAGAAATCTCATACTTACAATACTAAATATCTGAAACTGAACATTTTCATTTAAGGAAATGCAGCAAATTGCCAAGGAAAAAGATTGGGTTTTAAATACTCGCATTCTCAATGGAAGAAAGGGTAAAGAATCATATAGAATACAGAGACAATAAACAGTTATCTTACAAATAAAATTTGTTGATGAAAAACCATATTATCTAACGTGTAACATATAAAGACCAGACAGTAATTTCACCAATACCATCCATTAACCGTAAAACAGCACTACCAATAAAAACAAAGTTACCTTCAAAATCAAAGTCGCAATTTTCTGTAGCGCTTTCTCTGCGTCAGAAACCACACTCTCGTCGTCCTTAGAACTTATAATGATCACTCGTTCTTCATGCCGCTGCGAGAATATTAAAAAACGAAGATTTCATTTCCCATAGTATTAGCCAGATATTAACCTCACACAGCTTCAATTACCATTATTCCTCTCTCGAAGGATGATAAAAATTCATATAAGCGCGATCAAAGCAAACACTACACTTACAACTATCGCGTCGGCTATTTTAACAGTAGCCTTAGTCTCCTCGCGAATCTTCTGAATTCGGCAGCCTTCTTTACCGATAACCTTCCCGATCTGCCTAGACGGAACCACGATCCTGAAAAGTACGTCCTGGCTCTTGGCCTGCCTCTTCGACTCAGATGCAGCATCTTCTCCCGTCATCGGTTCCTCCTCTCGTCGGCGCTTACATGTGGTAGACTTTCCGTTCAGAGTCATCGGAACTGGCACGGTTACAACTCCATCGGTTGGAACCATAGTGTTTATGGGAAAATCACCTGGCTGAGCCATCGACTGCCGGTGCTGGGAAAAGAACTGCGCCTCAGAGAAGAGACACAAGATGGAATTAATAGATCTGATGCAAATTTACTAAAATACCCTGCCTAAAAACCAACCAATCGTCCAACCGACTCCGGTTCATTTTGGTTCTTTTCAAGATTATGCTTTGAATTCTGGCCCAACATTTTTTTCCCAGTCGTTTTGAGAAGTTATTTTTTTCTAATTTATTAAAATTAATATAATTTAATTATTATAGAATCACTAAATACTAAATTATATAAAAATTATCAAAAAAGTATTTTTTTTAAGTCTTCTAAAAATAAGCGGATGCAAGCCTTTAATCTCCTCAAAGCTCGAGTAACGGTGGTTTACGTATAAGACATGGCTAAGGGTTTATTGAAGATTATCCTAGAAACATGTATTGTCTCGCCATCCTACCTCGGGTACGAAATCAATGGTATTCCTTGTCACGACCATACTCGTCACAGTCAGTTTGGTCCATTTTACGACCAGTTGGGCTTGGGTTGCTCCTTCCACGTGCCAAATAAGAGAGCCGACAACCCAATTTACCCGTGCGTCACCTCTTCATTCACTCGTTGATCATGCTCTGAGTCTTAAAAGGGAGAGTAGAAACACGGGAAAATTGAGCATATGTTGCAACACGTATGTGTTACAGTTATAGTTCGATGACCTGAATTGTGTTTGAACGAGGTAGAATAGTTTCTTTTATTTTCCTCCCTATGGTTTGATTTTTAATTTTTACTTTTGGAAATCAAAATAAATATTCGTTTTTTTTTTTTTTAATTTTTGAATTAATTTAAAGTTAATAATAAAAATATTAGATGGAAGTAAAAGTTGGTGTTTTGAAGAGAGAAAACAGGGAGGGTGGGTGGGGTTCTGAGTGGGGAGGGAATGGCAGTAACCGTCTTAACCGCCACTTCTACACAAATCAAAAGTATTGAAGAGAGAGGGACTAGAGAGAGAGGGGGGGGATAGGAAGACGTAGAGAGAGAGAGAGAATGTGGTGCAGAGATTGATTCGTGGAGAGAGAAAATGGAAGGAAACGGAGAGGAAGCAGTGAGGAAAGGACCATGGAAGGCTGAGGAAGACGAAGTGCTTTTGAACCATGTCAGACGGTACGGGCCGAGAGACTGGAGCTCCATTCGATCCAAAGGTCTTCTTCGTAGAACTGGAAAGTCTTGTCGTCTTCGTTGGGTCAACAAGCTTCGTCCTAATTTGAAGAAGTAAGTTTCTATTGCTTTTGTCAATTCTCTCTCTCTCTCTCTCTCTCAACCTATTTCTATGCCTATCTAGTCTGTATTAGAGGAATTTGTTCGAAGCTTGAACTGTTCACTTATCAATGGCGGATACAAGTGTACAGCATTTACTAATAAACTGTAAAAATTATCAATGAGATTTAATTTTCTAGTTGAAGGAATGGATTTTAACCAAAATCAGGAAGTTGTGATTTGCTTTCTTTCGAATTTGATTCTAGTACCAAATCGATCAGATTCTCTCTATCTCTTTAGTCTGTGTTGATGAATTTCCTGTGAGCATAAATTTTTCGGTAATCAACGGCTGAAGAACTTCCTAGAATGGGATTTTCTGAAAATACTTGATTTATCAAGTAAAAATTTGTAATGAATGCAAATGAACTGTCCGTGAATTTGTCAGCAAGAGAAACAATTGTCGTTAGAGGAATTACATTCAACCAAATTCTTGAAGTGTTTGATACGTTTTCTTCCTCAATTATACGTAGTCTAATTTCCTCTCTTTCTCAGTGGGTGCAAGTTTTCAGCAGAGGAAGAAAGAGTGGTGATAGAATTGCAGGCGCAACTCGGGAACAAATGGGCAAAAATCGCGACATATTTGCCTGGAAGAACAGATAATGATGTGAAGAATTTCTGGAGTAGCAGGCAGAAGAGATTGGCTAGAATTCTGCAGAGTTCAGCCACATCCTCCAAATCCCATAATCTCAAAAAGGAAGTTTCTCCTTTCCATGAAGTTCTCAAAAAGGGACTTTCTTCCTTCCATGAAGTTTCCACCTTTGAGGTAAACGAATTCTACTCTTAACCATCAATTGAGTTTTGCGTTCTCCAATTAAAATCTTAAGTTAGGTTTAGGTTTCTGAACTTAAAATGCAGATTTTCTGCAAAATCTTAAAAAAGTGCAGGTTGCTTATGAAGTATTTGCATAAAATGCAAATTTTTTCTTTTTTCACCTTCATAGTTCATCCATCCTATTTGTTTACAAGTAGCTATTTTGGTAAATTATATTTCATACAGAAGGTTAGTCTTTGCAAAAACTAATTTAAGATTAGCAAAATACCCATTTTCCTGAGACATTGGTATATCATGGTTTGATTTTTATGCCTGTGACTTTTTTAAATTAGGGTCCAAAGTTTAGCACTTCATCAGAAGGGGAATCATCTTCAAAGGCATTACCCACCTCTGAAATGGCAAAAATGGTCCCCTTACCAGATCTTGTTAGACCTCAAAATAATAATTTTCTCAGCAGCCAAACACATTTTGTTCAATCTGAATTCAACCATGTTGAGAAGAAGCCATTTCTTGATTGCCAATCACATTTTCCTTTCTCCCCAATCCCACAACCCTCACAAGATCTTCCGCTCCCGTCGGAAAGCCAAGATCTCATGGCTCGTCTGGATGACTCATACTTCTCCGACGTCTTAGGATTTGTCGATTCTTCTTCTTGCGAACTAGGAAATGAAGTCCAACTCCCCATCACACTGCCAGTTTTCGCACCAGCCGGAAGCTGCCCCGGCAATCCACAGAGCAAAATTGACAATTCTGTGACCCCTGATTGGTTCTTCGATGACTTTCCGGCCAACATATTTGATCAAATGGAGCCACTGCCAAGTCCATCAGAGCTGTGATCAGTTGATCTTTGAGCTCAAAACTTTGTATTTGTACTCACTTTGTGTAGAAAGACTAGTAAATGCTGTTCTTGTGACAAGAAAATTCTTACCTCTATTCTTTATATTAACTCAAAGCTCTATATATAAATGCTGCCATTATCAATTTCTTGAAGATAATAACTCACCAGACAGAGATCAATCTCAAGATCAATCCATACACTTCATTTATCCAAATTTTGCCATCAAATTTTAGGAGTCAAATACAACACCCATTTTTCAAGGCACGAGTAGGAAAAGAGCCAGTTTCCTCAACATTAATCAATGATATGGGAGAAATTCTATAAGAATAACAAACCAAGAAAGTGTAATGATGGCTTATGCAACAAATTTTATGCCTCGATCTCACTGGTTTGAGGCAGTAAACGATGAGTATTTTATACCCGTTTGCTCGCTACGTGTCAGCACCTTGAATTTTCCGGCTGCAAATGATTCGCCTCTCTTAAAAATCGGTCTTCTCAGCTCTGCATATGCACAGTAATCAACTCCGTAAACCATGCAGTCCTCCATGAATGAAGAAACAGCAACTCCCACCCCTTCACCTAGAGTGGTCAGAAAAATCAAATCAGCTACTTTTTGGAACTTATTCAAAAACAAAATCCAAAAGCTCGAAAAATAACTCAAATCAAACTATTATTGTTGCAATTTCAGAGTCTTCTACCATGTTCTAGAACCAGTTCTTGCAACTATAATTTTTGATAATCACAACCGAAAAAAATAAAACTTACCGTGCGTGACAAGAAGCAAGTTTTCTGATGGAAATTTGTCTGCAAGAGTCTGAAATATCTGCTCGTATCTCGACCTTGAAGCCGATACCGATTCTTCCCATTGTGGCATCTAATTGTTTCGAATGGGAAAGTTAACACATCAATCAAATATTATATATGTGCAAGAGGCAAATATAAAGACATTAAAAACAAACTATTTTGCAACTACCTCTTTATAGACCCGCTCTACACGAGGATCCACTGTCCCGGCAGGAAGCAAAGCTTCAAGCTCAGGGATATTGAAGCCCCAATTCCCATCTTTAGGAGCCACATCTTGCCTTATGGCTACCCTGCTTAGCATCTCACACAAACCGTACTCAATAGAGACCTACATAGAGCCAATTACAGATATTTTAGAAGTATAAAATCCTCCGACTAAAATATTTAACAAAGCTTCGTCTATGTAGTTCTATAAAAATGGTACATTTAGTTATGTAGATTTGAATGTGAGATGATATAGGCAAAAAAGAAACTCAAAATACACAAGTTTATGCCTCATTATGAGTTGAAAAATAATCCAAAAACTACGAAATTAAGAACTGATTTGATGAAACTTAAGCTTTATGATGGCTAGAACGCATTTAATTTGATTTCAATGGAAACAAGAGCAATGTCCAAATAGTTTAACAGTGAGATAAAAAAGACACTGATAATATTCTCCATTCACAATAAAGGAAAAGAAACCATCGATATGAAGCAAAGCATATTGAAGAAATATAAAAAGGGAATTAGCATAATGATCCCAATTTCAATCGATCAACCACGAGTTAATATTGGTGAATTTATGAAGGAAAATCAATATTTCTGTCTGACATTGAGTTTGGAAGGATCGATTGAAACGGCACCGGAGGAGACGAGGGCGGCGTCATCGGCAGCGGCGCAGAGAGCAGAGAGAACTTGAGCAGCAGTCTGGACGCAGCGGAGAAACGGGGAGACGAAGACCCGATGAATTGGAAATCCAAGACGATTCCGGAGAGTCCGACCGGTTTTATAGGCCCGAATCAGTCCATCTTTGAACAGAGGCGGATCCCATGGTTTCGACGCAGTCGAAACCCATAAAGGATCGAAGTTGTCCAGACGATCGCCGTGCCGCATTACGATGACATTCTGGTAAAACTCCGGGATCGTCTGATTCCCAGAGACTTGTTCAGATTCCGATAAATCCATCGGAGAGAGGAAGACAAAATCGATTTTCGATCTGCAGAAACGAGAGCAGGTACTTACAAGAACAAGAGAGAGGAGAGTGGAAGGGAGACGATGATTTCTGGATGTGAAATGATCGAGTAAATCTTGGTAGACTACGTTGACGTTGACCAAATCCGTATATTCTTTTATTTATTTATTATTTTAATTATTTACAATATCTAAATAATTATTTTTAGATAAAAAAGAAATTGGGATTATATTATGCATAAATTTTGTTTCAATTGAGTGTTTGTAATTTTAATTTTTAATGTTTGTTTTTAAATGATTACTGTTAATAAATTTAACAATAAATTGTCATGTAGCATTATTTTTATCCACATAGCAAAATTGACAATTCTGTGACCCCTGATTGGTTCTTCGATGACTTTCCGGCCAACATATTTGATCAAATGGAGCTGTGATCAGTTGATCTTTGAGCTCGAAACTTTGTATTTGTACCCACTTTGTGTACACAAAGACTGGTAAATGCTGTTCTTGTGACATGAAAATTCTTACCTCTATACTTTATATTAACTCAAAGCTCTGTATATAAATGCTGCCATTATCAATTTCTTGAAGATAATAACTCACCAGACGGAGATCAATCACAATAATAATCTCAAGATCAATCCATACACCTCATTTATCCAAATTTTGCCATCAAATTTTAGGAGTCAAATACAACACCCATTTTTCAAGGCACGAGGAGGAAAAGAGCAAGTTTCCTCAACATTAATCAATGATATGGGAGAAATTCTATAACAAAAACACACCAAGAAAGTGTAAGGATGGCTTATGCAACAAATGTTATGCCTCGTTCTCCCTGGTTTGAGGCAGTAATCGATGACTATTTTATACCCGTTTGCTCGCTACGTGTCAGCACCTTGAATTTTCCGGCTGCAAATGATTCGCCTCTCATAAAAATTGGTCTTCTCAGCTCTGCATATGCACAGTAATCAACTCCCATGAATGAAGAAACAGCAACTCGCACCCCTTCACCTAGAGAGGTCAGAAAAATCAAATCAGCCACTTTTTGAAACTTGTTCAAAAACAAAATCAAAAAGCTCAAGCCAAACTATAATTGTGGAAATTTCAGAGTCTTCTACCATGTTCTAGAACAAGTTCTTGCAACTATAATTTTTTATAATCACAACCGAAAAAAATAAAACTAACGGTGCGTGACAAGAAGCAAGTTTTCTGATGGAAATTTGTCTGCAAGAGTCTGAAATATCTGCTCGTATCTTGACCTTGAAGCCGATACCGATTCTTCCCATTGTGGCATCTAAGTGTTTCAAATGGGAAAGTTAACACATCAATCAAATATTATATATGTGCAGGAGGCAAATATAAAGACATTAAAAACAAACTAATTTGCAACTACCTCTTTATAGACCCGCTCTACACGAGGATCCACTGTCCCGGCAGGAAGCAAAGCTTCAAGCTCAGGGATATTGAAGCCCCAATTCCCATCTTTAGGAGCCACATCTTGCCTTATGGCTACCCTGCTTAGCATCTCACACAAACCGTACTCAATAGAGACCTACATAGAGCCAATTACGGATATTTTAGAAGTATAAAATGTTAGAATTTTGGGACACTTATATATAAATGAATGTATACGGTCATCAATTATAATAAGTCAAACATTATGTGGTCTATTTTGAAATAAAGAATTTGACTTAGGGCATAAATGTCATGAATATTTATTGTGGATACCATATGCGGAATTTCTAATTTGATGAAGGGGCCAAATTAGAAATAGGCAAAAGTTTTATAACTGCTTAAATAGGCAGTTAGGTTATGGTCCTCAAATGTAGAGTGAAAAGGTATCTCTTCGTATCCCCATCAACAGAGAGAGATTTGCAAACCCTAAGGAAATTCTACATCCTGGAAGATCAAAACTACTAAAAATTCATGGCTAAAGATTCAGGTACGCTTCCGCTTTCCTCTATATATTTAATCAAGAACAGGATTGTGATTCTCTGGTGTAGTTTCGTTTGAGATTAGAAACACAATGATTCTAAAGAAATAATTTAACAATTGGTATCAGAGACCTTTAATTTTGTTCTTGATTTGAGGATGATAAAGTAAAAGTATGGTTTAGACGAGTCTTCTAAAAATTTTCATTCTGTCGATGGAACCCTTATTTTGTTGCCTGGAAAAGTAGCGCTTTTTCCTTGCAAAGAAACGCCGCTTCCTGTTTTTTGGTTAATTGCAAAGAAGTCGCTCACTGTTTTTTTGGTTAATTGCAAAGAAGCCGTCCACTGTTTTTTTTTGGTTAATTGCAAAGATTCAGTCACTCATTGTGTTTGGTCATTTTTTTTTATTTTTATTTTGGTTGATTAAAGATTCAAAAAAGGGTAAAGGTGCATAGTTTCTCTCACTGCCTTCTCTCTCTTTTCTGGTTCTTCAATGGCGTATGAAACCAAGCTTTCCCATTTCTTTGATAAAGAAATTTGTTGATGGAAATTTATTATCAATATTTGATCAACTCCGTACCAAATAAATAAAGTTTTCTTTGACCAATGCTTCAGTACTTGGGATTATTATTATTTTTGTTTATTATTTATTTAATTCGATTTAATTTATTTAATTGGCATACTATATAATAAAGTAATTATGGTTCATCATTCTGATTGAATAAATTGACATAAGATGTCGCCAAAGTGACCTCTCTTACGTAGATTATTTATGACGAATTTTGAATGTTTGTAAGTGTGTAAGTTCATGCGATTATTAATCGGCCTAAAGGAAGGTTAATAGTTGGCCGAATTACATACTTACCTGTGATAGTAAACATGTAACAATTATAAGGATTTTACATGAGAATAATAAATCAATCCAAAGAGGGGTTTGTTATTTGTCATGCATTATCGTTAGTGTTTGATTATTACAACAAGAGTATCACTTGCAGTTAATTTTACTATCCAAAGACTTGAAATTAATGGTGCACTAGGTATCTTGAGATGAGATTTGCCAATTATTTTTAATTTTATTGATAATTATGGTTGTGAGCATGTTATTTATTTATTTTTAATGTTCTTTTTCAGTGAATGTTGCTAATATTTCTGCCAACCTAAGTTCAGTACCGGTCCTTAATGGTACTAACTTTAAGGACTGGAAGGAGAACATTCAGATAGTTCTCGGGTGCATGGACATGGACCTTGCGATTCGGATGGAGAAACCCACTACTCCTACGGCAATTAGCTCCTCTGAAGAGAGAGCTAGATTTGAGAAGTGGGATCGCTCCAACCGCATGAGTCTGATGATCATCAAGCACACCATTCCGGAGGTGTTTAGGGGTGCAGTGTCTGAGGACACCACCAATGCCAAGGATTACCTTGCAGAAATCGAGAAGCGCTTTGCCAAAAGCGATAAGGCTGAAACAAGCACTATTCTAAAGAGCTTGATTTCAATGAAGTATAAGGGCAAGGGAAACATAAGAGAGTACATCATGGAGATGTCTAATCTTGCTTCAAAATTGAAGGCACTAAAGCTGGATTTGCACGAGGATTTACTTGTGCATCTCATTCTGATTTCTCTTCCGGTTCAGTTCAACCACTTTAAGGTCAGTTTTAACTGTCAGAAGGAAACGTGGAGTTTGAATGAACTGATTTCTCACTGTGTCCAAGAGGAAGAGAGATTGATGCAAGAGAAGACAGAAAGTGCTCATCTGGCAAGCACCTCTAAGGACAAGGGCAAGAAAAGAAAGAATGTGGATGCTGTGGGTCTGAGTGAGAAGAAACAACATAAAGGTGGTGACCTTTGTTTCTTCCGCAATAAACCCGGACACATGAAGAAGGAGTGTGCCAAGTATCGCGCGTGGCGCGAGAAGAAAGGTACATTTCTTAATTTGGTTTGTTCTGAAGTTAATTTAGCTTCAGTACCTAGAAATACTTGGTGGTTAGATTCTGATGCTACTACTAACATCAGTATTTCAATGCAGGGTTGCCTGAGCTACCGAAAGCCAAGTGATGCTGAAAGAAGTATCTATGTGGGCGATGAAAAGTCAGTAGAAGTTGAAGCAATTGGTCATTTTAGATTGTTGCTTAGTACTGGTTTCTATTTGAATTTAATGGATACTTTATTGTACCGTCGTTTAGACGGAATTTGGTTTCTGTTTGTTATTTGGACAAATTTGGTTACACTTGTTCTTTTGGAAACAATCAGTTTATGTTATCTATTAATTCTAATGTTGTTGGAACTGGTTCACTAATGCAATATGACAATCTCTATTTGCTTGATACAAATGCTTCATATCATGAAACCCTCAATGTTGAATCAAAAGGTATAAAACGAAAGCTAAATAATGATAATTCAGGTGCATTGTGGCATAAGCGCTTAGGTCACATCTCTAGAAATAGAGTTGAACGACTTGTGTCGGATTGAATTCTCAATTCCATTGATTTTGCAGACTTTAATGTCTGTATTGAATGCATTAAAGGAAAACAAACCAAAGGCAAGAAATTAGGTGCATATCGGGCTACGGAAGTCTTAGAATTGATACATACGGATGTTTGTGGACCGTTTCCAACACCTTCTTGGAATGGTCAACGCTACTTTGTATCATTCATAGATGATTTTTCGAGATATGCATACATATTTCTTATTCATGAAAAGGCTCAAACATTGGACGTGTTCAAGTCATTTAAGGTTGAAGTTGAAAATCAACTCGACAAAAGGATAAAGAAAATAAAGTCCGATCGTGGTGGTGAATACTATGGTCGGTACGAAGGTTCGGGTGAACAACGTCCAGGGCCTTTTGCCAAATACCTAGAGGAGTGTGGTATCGTCCCACAATACACCATGCTGGGCTCTCCAAGCATGAATGGTGTAGCAGAAAGACGAAATTGTACTCTACAGGACATGGTCAGGAGTATGGTTAGTCATTCATCCTTGCCGGCATCACTATGGGGTGAGGCACTAAAGACGGCAGCATACATTCTCAATAGAGTGCCGACAAAAGCAGCTGCTAAAACACCATTTGAGCTTTGGATAGGGCGAAAGCCCAGTCTGAAGCATTTTCATGTTTAGGGATGTCCAATTGAGGCAAGACCTTATAGGCCACATGAAAATAAGTTGGATCCCAAAACTGTGAGCAGCTACTTTATTGGCTATTCTGAGCGATCGAGGGGATATAAGTTTTATGATCCCAAATCAAGGTCAATTTTTGAGACGGGTACAGCTATATTCTTCGAGGATATTGAGTTTGGGGGGAAGAATAAAATAAAGAACGACTTTGTCTTTGAAGAAGAATCAATTTTCACTACGGTGAATGAGGAGTTGATTCATATTCCGATAGCTTTAGACAATGATCAAGATTCCACTCTGGTCATTAATAATATCGGAATTCCAGAAAATCAAGACATTGTTGTTGATCTCCCAGAGGTACAAACTCAACAACCTCTTGAAGAAGTGATTGAGGTTCAAGTGTCATTGCGGCGGTCCACTAGAGAAAGGAGAAGTACTATTTTGGATGACTATGTAGTATTTCTTCAGGAACATGAGGATAATGTTGGCATGATGGAAGATGATCCTATCAACTTTCGTCAAGCCATAGAAAGTTCCAATTCGGTAAAGTGGGTCGAAGCAATGAATGAAGAGTATAAGTCAATGCAAGACAATAAAGTTTGGGAACTTGTCCCACTACCGGAAGGTACAAAACCTGTTGGTTGTAAATGGATTTTTAAGACCAAAAGGGATTCAAAGGGTAATGTGGAGAAGTATAAAGCTCGTCTTGTGGCAAAAGGCTTTACTCAAAAATACGGGATTGACTATAAAGAGACTTTTTCTCCGGTTTCAACTAAAGACTCTTTTAGGACAATCATGGCACTTGTTGCACATTTCGATATGGAGCTACATCAGATGGATATAAAGACAGCGTTTCTCAATGGCGACATTGATGAAACAATTTATATGGTGCAACCAGAAAACTTTGTGTCGGGAGACCCAAAAAATATGGTTTGTAAATTAAAGAAATTCATCTATGGGCTTAAGCAAGCGTCTCATCAGTGGTACCATAAGTTTCACGAAATAATTCTCTCATTTGGTTTTGAAGGGAATTTAATTGATGATTGTGTGTATTACAAGTTCAGTGGGAGTAAGCACATATTTTTGGTTCTATATGTGGACGACATTTTGCTTGCCACAAACGATATATGCTTATTGCACCAAACCAAGAATTTTTTGTCAAGAAATTTCGAGATGAAAGATCTTGATGAGGCCTCATTTGTATTAGGAATTCAGATACATCGAGATCGTTCTCGAGGTATTCTTGGATTGTCACAAATGAGCTATATCGATAAAGTACTTAAAAGATTTGGCATGCAAGATTGTAAACCAAAAAACACCCCGGTCGCTAAGGGAGATAAGTTTAATCTCAAACAATGCCCTAAGGGAAGTCTTGAAATTCAAGAAATGCAAAAGATTCCCTATGCTTCGGCGGTAGGAAGTCTTATGTATGCTCAAGTTTGTACGCGCCCGGATATTGCGTACATAGTAGGTATGTTGGGCAGATATCTAAGCAACCCAGGTATAGATCACTGGAAAGCAGCCAAAAGGGTTATGAGATACCTGAAAAGAACTAAGAATTACATGCTCACATATAGGAGGTCAGATCATCTTGAGATCATTGGGTATTCTGACTCCGATTTTGCGGGATGCCAAGACAGTATGAGATCCACTTCGGGTTATATTTTTATGTTAGCTGGTGGAGCCATTTCTTGGAGAATTGCCAAACAGGCACTTACAGCTTCCTCCACTATGGCAGCAGAATTTGTTGCTTGTTACGAAGCATCAAATCATGCGATATGGCTGAAGAACTTTGTCACTGGGCTGCGTATTCTGGAAGGGATTGAAAGACCCCTTGGATTATTTTGTGACAATAAATCAGCTGTGTTATATTCCAACAACAATAGGAGCTCGACGAAGTCGAAGCATATTGACATCAAGTTCCTTATTGTGAAAGAAAGGGTACAAAGTAGACAGATTTCTATAGAACACTTAGGTACAAACTCCATGGTAGCGGACCCCCTGACAAAGGGTTTGCCGCCTAATGTCTTTCATGAGCATACTGCTCGTATGAGTGTCGTAGAGATGGATGATCTCTAGTTTGAGTGGGAGTTTGTAGCTTGGTTATTTTTTCAGTTTGCTTGTTTTATAGATAGTTATTTATATATTTTTATTCTGATCAGAAATGAAGTATTATTCAATTCATTACACTTTGTACAATTATATTTAAAGTTTGATCTCACTAAAGTTAAGTAGGACCAGTTGAAAATTGACATGAACAGATCACCTTGCATGTAATTTTCATGCCACTAATTCATGATTGATCTATGTCATTTAGTGATGTTGATGTACGTGACCATTGATGGGTTTAGTTGTGATTGATACAACGAAGACCGCTTTGATCATATGTCAATATGATTAATGGACGAGATTGTTCGGAATGTCCTTAGACTTGATGACAATACATGTGCACACTAAGGATATAGCATTCATTATATTGTATATGTGTCCAGTGGGAGATTGTTAGAATTTTGGGACACTTATATATAAATGAATGTATATGGTCATCAATTATAATAAGTCAAACATTATGTGGTCTATTTTGAAATAAAGAATTTGACTTAGGGCATAAATGTCATGAATATTTATTGTGGATACCATATGCGAAATTTCTAATTTGATGAAGGGGCCAAATTAGAAATAGAAAAAAGTTTTATAACTACTTAAATAGACAGTTAGGTTATAGTCCCCAAATGTAGAGTGAAAAGGTATCTCTTCGTATCCCCATCAACAGAGAGAGATTTGGAAACCCTAAGGAAATTCTACACTCTGGAAGATCAAAACCACTAAAAATTCATGGCTAAAGATTCAGTTACGCTTCCGCTTTCCTCTATATATTTAATCAAGAACAGGATTGTGATTCTCTGGTGTAGTTTCGTTTGAGATTAGAAACACAATGATTCTAGAGAAATAATTTAACATAAAATCCTCCGACTAAAATATTTAACAAAGCTTCGTCTATGTAGTTCTATAAAAATGGTACATTAGTCATGTAGATTTGAATGTGAGATGATATAGGCAAAAAAGAAACTCAAAATGCACAAGTTTATGCCTCATTATGAGTTAAAAACTAATCCAAAAACTACGAAATGAAGAACTGATTTGATGAAACTTGAGCTTTATGATGGCTAATACTTTATTAAGAACGCATTTAATTTGATTTCAATGGAAACAAGAGCAATGTCCAAATAGTTTAACAGTGAGATAAAAAAGACACTGATAATATTCTCCATTCACAATAAAGGAAAAGAAACCATCGATATGAAGCAAAGCTTATTGAAGAAATATAAAAAAGGAATTAGCATAATGATCCCAATTTCAATCGATCAACCACGAGTTAATATTGGTGAATTTATGAAGGAAAATCAATATTTCTGTCTGACATTGAGCTTGGAAGGATCGATTGAAACGGCACCGGAGGAGACGAGGGCGGCGTCATCGGCAGCGGCGCAGAGAGCAGAGACAACTTGAGCAGCAGTCTGGACGCAGCGGAGAAATGGGGAGACGAAGACCCGATGAATTGGAAATCCAAGACGATTACGGAGAGTCCGACCGGTTTTATAGGCCCGAATCAGTCCATCTTTGAACAGAGGCGGATCCCATGGCTTCGATGCAGTCGAAACCCATAAAGGATCGAAGTTGTCCAGACGATCCCCGTGCCGCATTACGATGACATTCTGGTAAAACTCCGGGATCGTCTGATTCCCAGAGACTTGTTCAGATTCTGATAAATCCATCGGAGAGAGGAAGACAAAATCGATTTTCGATATGCAGAAACGAGAGCAGGTACTTACACGAACAAGAGAGGGGAGAGTGAGAGGGAAGACGATCTCTGGATGTGAAATGATCGAGTAAATCTTGGTCGACTACGTTGGCGTTGACCAAATCCGTATATTCTCTTATTTATTTATTATTTTAATTATTTACAATATATAAATAATTATTTTTAGATAAATTTTTTTTTTTTAAATAAACCTTAAAGTTTAGGTTTTTTTTAAAAAAAACCTTAAAAATTACTGTTCAACCAAAAAAACCTCAAAGTTTCGAAAATAAGCATTCTAAACCTTCTTGGCCGGACTGGGCATCCCTTGTTGGACAGGCCGGCCTCCTCTTTTTTTTACAATTAATTTAAAAATAAATAGCAAACGATATTGAATTTACTTGAAATTTTTACCACATCTTCATCATATCATGGGAAGATGATTTAAAAATTTTTGTGATTTTCTAAAACTTGTACGATTTATTATAATTTTAGTTAATAATTTTATAAAACAATTATAATAAATTGTACAAGTGTTAGAAAATCAAGACAATTTTCAAATCATCTTCTCATGATATGGTGAAGATGTGGTAAAAATTTCAAGTAAATTCAATTTCATTTACTATTTATTTTTAAACCGGCCGGACTCCCCTTTTTTTTTGCAATTAATTTAAAAATAAATAGCAAACAATATTGAATTTACTTGAAATTTCTACCACATCTTTACCATATCATGAGAAGATGATTTGAAAATTTTCGTGATTTTCTAACACTTGTACGATTTATTATAATTATTTTATAAAATTATTAACTAAAATTATAATAAATCGTACAACTGTTAGAAAATCACAAAAATTTTCAAATCATCTTCCCATGATATGGTGAAGATGTGTTAAAAATTTCAAGTAAATTTAATATCGTTTGCTATTTAATTTTAAATTAATTGCAAAAAAAAAAAGAAGAGGCCGGCCTGTCCAACAAGACAGGCCGGCCTTCTCGCGCAGGCCGATGCCCAGTCCGGCCAAGAAGGTTTAGAATGCCTATTTCCGAAACTTTGAGGTTTTTTTCGTTGAACAGTAATTTTTAAGGTTTTTTTTAAAAAAAACCTAAACTTTAAGGTTTATTTTTAAAAAAACCCATAAAAAAATTGGGATTATATTATGTAAAAATTTTGTTTCAATTGAGTGTTTGTAATTTTAATTTTTAATTTTTGTTTTTAAATAATTACTGTTAATAAATTTATTATTTTTATCTGTATAAAATATAATTTATTATATTAATTGCACTCATTATTATTTGACTCGTCAGTCTATCACGGTAAAATTGATATTATAAAGTAGTGCAAATTTAGGCACGCAGATGATGAAATTGTACTATTTGAAACATATACTAGCTTACCGGGACGGGAAGTGCGACGACTAATTCATGCGAAGAATCAAAGGATTGTCGGAGCAAAAGACCAAGTAATGAAATCACATTCATATGTTATAAGATAAAACTCAAAAACAAAGTCGTGCAACTGCACGTAACAACGGAGGCTATAACTATTGCCTCCAATTACATCAAAGTAAACATTATTTGAAAACTGAATGATTCTCCAAAGCAGAAATGTGAAAGATCAAAGATCAATCGTCATTCTTGCTTCAAAATCAACTTATTCAAACATCATATTGAAAAAAACCATGCAAACTGTGTTTATTTTCTCCTCCCTGATCTGGAAATCAGTTCTCCTGCGGCGCAGCAGCCGGACGAGTTCTCCGGGCGTCGTACTTCTTGCACCACAGTGGCCTCCGGTTGATCACAAACTTGGCCTCCTCTTCTCCTCCCAACACCATTGCTACTATCGACACCTCCGTGAAGACCACCTTTCCGAACAACGGCGGGACACTTGAATTCTCAGGACGATGGATGTAAACCCTCTGAATACATGGCCCGTACTTTCTGTTTCCAAACTCATAACCATTTTCTTTCGTTAATCACGTAAATTATAATCATAATCATATGAAAATCAATGGCTGGTTGATTTTAATCTCGGCGGAAGAAAAGAGAGAGACTTACTTGGCAAAGAAGTTGATGATTTGGCGTTCAGTGAGAGGGTAGCCATTGGAGAAGGTTAAGAAAAGGCATCTGCTTTCTTCTGGAGTTGCTGCAGGACTCCATTCTTCTGCATTGGGGTTTAGTGCAAATGGCTCGTTTGAATTGTCTTCTGAACTGGCTTCCTCTCCACTGTTGTCAGCCTCATTAGGGTTCGGCTCTTCATCTTCTTCTTCTTCCTCCTTCTCTTCTTCTGCTTCTCCGTCTTCTTGCTCAGGGGTGTGCCTTTTTTGTTTCTCAAAATCATTGAAAGCGCTGAAGATCAGTTCCTTAGACAAACTGTCTATCCCCTTCGACACAATCTCTTTACTGTCATTGAAGATTTCAGACAGAGAATCAAGACTAGGGTTCAGGAGGGTGGCACAGGTGGGAAATAGATCTGGAGAAAAGGGTGTTTTCGTAGATGTGTCTAAAATGGCCAACATAGCCATGGATTCTACGACCAGTGAAGAAAAGAAGTTCTCGTCGTCGTTTTGGCTGATTTTCGACGTTAGCTTTTCTCCATGGCCTTCAGTTTGAAACCACATCCACAGCGCTGTGATTTCCGTGGTGATTTCTGGTTCAAATTCTCTCTCTAACAGACGTTGAAACAACATCATTTCAGAAGCATAAGAGAAAATATCCTGAAAATCGACTTTCTCCATCTGGGTAGAGAGAGAGAGACAGAGACAGAGATAGAGAGAGAAAGAGAGGGTTTCTAAATGGAACAAGAAACTGAATGCAGTGAGAAGATGGGTGAGATCGCCATGGATTTATAGCAAGAGTGAAGCATTCCAACTGGTTCGGCACAGTTCTCTAAATGTTAAGTTTTTTTTTTCAAATCTTTGAAAAAGTAAGCAAAAATTAGGGCTCTTCTTTTTTACAAGAACCAAGAACAATCGCTGGATCTTCAAAGTTCTTGTCACTTTCTGTCGTCAAAATGATATCCCCACCAAATACGATGCAGTTTTGTTGCCATTTAGGGTTGTCATGCAATGTAATGACCATAAGAACGTTGGAATTCTTCTATTTGCACGTTACAAACATATCGAGATTCGATATCATCTGTAATACAATAAATAATAATAATCACGGACATTCATTATCTGTCGCGACATGCATTCTCTTAAAGACATTATTTGTCGCTTTCGAATAACGTTTTATCATAATCATACACCGACCAACGGTACTTGAGCGTTTATCGTTAATTTCGTTAGTTTAACTAATTAGATTATGATAATTGTTTTCGATGATGATTATTAATTATGTCCTAAATCTAGCTTATATATAGTTAACAAGTGAATAAAAGGTATCTAACTTTGCATTAATTCAACCTCACTTTTTTAAAGAAAAAAAAGATATAATTTTTGAACATTTCAAAGAGCACATTTGGCAAGTCCTGTTTTGGAAGTGTAAACGGATATAGACTAGAAAAGGCAACCATTAAATTACATCCCTTTTTTGCCTATAAAGATAGCTCATGCACAACTCCACAGATTTTCTAATAGAACATTCTTATCTCTTTGAATAATAACCTTTTTGGAGCTGGATCAAAGTGCGGGCATGTCAAATCTCAATTCCATTAATACAATATTGTCAGTTTTGAACTGAAATTCACATGCGTTTGTTTTCGACTTTTATCTCAAAATCATTATACTAAGTTTGGAAGAGAACTCCATAAATGATATCACAGACAAAACAGGCAATCTCACATTGTTTGGAAAAACAATAAATATTAATGATTCAAACAGGCAATCTCACATTGTTTGGAAAAACAATAAATATTAATGATTCACAAAAAGAGTTTTATTTCTAGTCATGTCTTAGGATTTTCAGTTATAGCCACAATATAATTTTAATTTTTTGATGAAAGTTTTTGTAGTTTCAATTTATTTTTTGTCATTACATTTAATGAAAAAAATCACAAAAAAAAAAAAAATCATTTACAACGTCAATTCATATCAGTCAACATAAGTAATTAGAATAAACGAACTATTATTTCGAGATATTTCTAAACTATTACCTTAAAAATAACTAAAAATTGATTTAAACTATTTTACAATAATTAAATCTTTTAGCTACCATAAATAAATAAAGGTAATTATCGATTTGAATCATGTACTACGCACTTTATTTCAGTTAGCCCCTGTACTAAAAAGACCGACAAACCAAACCTTGTACTTTAATTCTGTTATCAGTTTTGACCTTCCATTAATAATTTCATTAAACCCTCATTTAAAAAATTATCAAACGATATTAGATTTACTTTAAATTTTTACCACATATTTACTACATAATGAGAAGATAATTTGAAAATTTTCGTGATTTTTTAACACATGTACGATTTATTGTAATTTTATTTTAGTAATTTATAAAAATATTATAATAAATCATACAAGTCTTAGATAATAACGAACATGTTTTTATTATTTACCCATGATATGGTGAACATGTGAAAAAAGTTTTAATAAATCCAATATCGTTTGTTATTTTTTTAAAAATTAATTTATAAAGTAAAGAACAAACTTAGATTAATTTTAAACAAAACTGAAAGTACGAAGATATTAATTAAAAAATTCAAATTGCAAATATTGAACTAAAATAACTCGTAAACTATAAGGACCGAAAGCATATTTTATTCCAAAACAATCTAACAAATGTACAAACATTATGTATGCACATGGAAATTGGCCTACCACAATATATAAATGTAATAAGATTGGGGAAGAGGCTAAAAGAAAAACATAGCATCAACCCATTGTAGAAACAAAAAAATTATAAATCCTACTCGTCTTTCATTGCAATTTTATGTCTCTTTTTCAACCCAACTTCCACAAGCGAAGTTAAAAGAGCTTCACATACCTGAGATGCATCGGCTTCCGAAGGATTATCGTCCAAACCCGAATAAACCATCCATGCATGGTCTAGCTTGCGGCTGGGCCGAACTACGACCGACCCAGGGACCTCTGCATCACGACAAGTCACGAGCCCATCACTCTTCTCGCCATACCTGACCTGGAGAAGCTGGGCACAAGCTGCCATGGCTGCACCGAGCGGAACCACAACAGGGAGTTTGGCTGGCTGGCCGATGGACCGAGGAGCCAGAGGTAGCTCGGTGTGAGCCACACGAGATAAAGTAGCCAAAACGGAGGGAGAAATACCAGCTTCCGTGTGAAAAGAAACAACGGGGAGTTCTCCTGGCAAGTGGTGTGTCATTAGAAACTTCTTTCTGTTCTCATAGGTTAGGTCTTCCAGAGCTTGCATATCACCCTGAAAAACAGATGATATTGACAATACATTTCATCAAACATCTATATTTATTGGTGACCTTTAAACCAAATATAAGGAATGAAAAATTGAAAGCAAAAAACGAGCAATTTGAGGCAAGCATAGACAGAAACCATTTTACTATACTCATGCAGACCTTAATAACTTTGCAAATCAGGATCTCCATAAGCTTTCGCACATTGACATAATCACCCAGCTGTCCTTCTCGTAAGATATCTGAAGCGATTGGGCTACCACCATATGGACTTTGAGCTAATGCCAGGCCTGCCACCTTATCTTTCAAATCAGACCAATACAGGGATAATGCAGCGGCTGCATCCACTCCCCCTTTACTGTGTCCGAGAAGCAAGACACGCTTATTGGAACCCCAATAAATTTCCTCGATATATTCTTTTAGCTCTCTGGCATTTTTCTCAACTGATGCCTGATTGGTGACTATTACTATGTTTAGCATGATATGTAAATGAAATAGAAACATACACAAATTTAATAAGGAATATAAATGCACCTCACTGTGAATCTTTGCAATATGACAGGCTAGACCCATCTTGGAGAACCTCAATTTTGTATTTACAAAATAAAGTGGTCCATGATTGCTGAATAAACCTATAAATAACAGAAGAAAAAAAAATCCAGTCTGATTAGCATATGACAGAAGTGGCATTAACTTCTTAAGATTGTCGTTGCCTTCAATGGAAAGACATCAACAAAGGATGTCTTAAAAAATGGCCCAAAATTTAGATATCATACATACTTCAATTACATAAGACATTTCAAATGCTACCTGGAATCAATAAGTAAACCATCGAGCTCGGTAACTTATGGATACCATGCCTGAGAAAACAGCATTGAGTCAATGCAATAAAACAAACCATGCAAAACGGCATGTTATAAAATACTGTACCTGATGTTTTCCAGAATTTCCACAAATTTATCTGTTCCATCTTCGACAGGAGGCATCCCAGAACTCCGCTGCAGCCATCCTATATCATCTGCAGACCCGCGAACTGTCTTTCGTGCCCACTCAATAAGGCTGAAATAAAACATTTCTCAATGTTTGTTATTCCTAACAGAAGCCATTAGCTACAAAATTTTTACTATGCATGTAAAGTTTACTTTTGTTGAAAAACTAACGATAAAAATAAACCAGTTAGATTGAATATATTGTTTCTGACAGATAAGGACGATACAACCTTCAACAATGTAGATTTTTGATAAGGAACATCAACTAGGGAAAACAGGGACATGTAGAACCGCGTTATGATTGACTTTCATTGGCTGACACAAATAAGTAGGCTTTCTAATTGTTCTTTCTGAAGGTAAAACAAAGGTTGTACCAAACGCTTAATGTGAAGGAAAATAATGAGTTCTACATTAACCAGTCACTATCTACGAAATTTTTAAACGGCTGCCAATTCTTGGAAATAGAATTTTACAAATAAATGATACCCTTGAAATATGGAAATTCCATTTGGTCCAGAATTAGAAGATTTTACAAGCGCTGCAGCATTAGAAGTCGATTCTCCAAATGCAGTTCTTGGAATTTCATCAAGTACAACAGAAGCAGAAGTTGAACTGTTGGATGAATCAGAAAATTTTGATTGGATAACCCTTGAAGTTTGACAATCACCAGCAACAGATTGTAATTCTTCAGCTTCTTTAGAAGAGATTGCCGTCAAATCTTGCTCATTTATGGAAAAATTTTCAAAACCTGTAGAACCCAAATCTACTGCAACCAGAACAAAAAAAAAAAAAAGAGTAAAGTAAATGAAAATGAATCTTTAGGATATTAATATAGATGGGCATTAATATACCTTTTTGTTACCCACTTGGAAGAAGATTATAAAATATGTTGTCCAATCGTTATAGTATACATATTTGGAGAAGAATTTCTAAAATGGATAATGAAAAAATATTTAAGTTTCTTAATAACATATCCCTAGCAACAGAAAGTTTAATGACAAGTTTTGAGATGCTAAAATTTTGTGGTACCATAGTGTCTCATCCTCAGAGAAGATAATGAGAGGATTACCAGAATAATCCGAGAAACAGCTGGTAAAGTATGATGTTGTCTGTGCCAAGTAAGAAGCAGCTTCATCTAAAGACGGTACAGAAGTAAAGAGCTGAGGAATAAGCCCATCATTCATGGAACCATGATTTTGAGCCTGACAAGCAAAAGGATGCCACTAAAAGACCAACCTCTAGAATGCTTATTCAATCATTTCATGGTGAAACATGGAACTTTTATAATCATGTATATAGTTAAGAAAAACTACGAAAGCATAAATGCATCATCTATAACATTCCAAAAGCCTGAAATTTAAACTGCATACACTTTCGATGAGCAGGGAAAAGACATGTAAATCACATTTAACGAGTAGAAATTTTATCCCAGCCAGTCAACTGAAAACCTGCATTTTGAAAGCATCCCAATCTCTCATAGAGATCATACAAGTCTACGCAATTTCCTCCATGGAAATACTGATTCTCCTTTGATTCGTGTTCCTACTGCTACTAAGTACACCCTCTTATCAACCGCACAAAAACACACACTAGATTCCACATCTACTTTGCTCAAATTATTGGTAAAAATATAATCTTCCAGAGAATTACAGATTGAAGTGAGCATACTTCTTTAATAAATGCTGAGCATTATGATCGAGAATTATTGTGATTTTACGCGCGAATTCACAATATCTTTTGGAGAGATAAACGAGAAGATAAGGATGAAACCAAGAAAATACGAAATGTCAAAAGTTAAAAAATAAATTATAATCAATCAGATTACTCACAACCAATGGTAACTTTGAATCTCCACTTCTCGTATTCCCTCCTTCCATCATCGTCAAAATCAACTATTTCATATAAAGAAAACAAAGACGCAATCAGTGGATCATCTCATAACTTCGAAAACTATCCAGAATACGATCGTTTTCTTAAAAAGATACAAAACAAACAACACAAAAATCATTAGAAATGCTGAAAAAATAAATCGTTAAAAGAACAGAAACCCACCAGTCTATCGTTAATTCCTGAATACCGACAAAAATCGACCTAAAACCAAAAAAACTCGTAACAGAACAAATTCCAAGAGCACAAGAACGGGAAGAACAACGTCGGAACGGAATGAAGGTGTTCACTTTTCAGGTGATCGTTTCCGAGCGGGAGGCAGGTGGGGAAGGCAAGCAACAAAAACCAGAGCAATCAACCCAAACGGCGGCGTTTCGTAAATTAGTTAAAAATAATAAATACATTTTAGAAGGATTTCTATTTGCTATTTTTTATTTTAACAATAATTACCCATTTGAAGTAGCAGGGGGACAGAAGGATTTTCTATTTGCTATTTTTATTTTAACAATAATTACCCATTTGAAGTAGCAGGGGGACTCAGATGATATTTTTGGAGACTTTGAGGAGCCATCCGACATATGATTCATACCATCACCAGCGCTGCAGACTGCTTAGCGAAGATAAAGAGAAGAGGAAGGCGAGTTTCGCTTCTGGGGTCTTCTATCTTACTTCACTGAAGATGATGATCATGGTTTTCTCAACTCCCATTTCGATTCCCACCCAATCATCTTCCTCTTCTTGTAAGCTCTCTCTCCCTCTCTCTCTCTCTCTCTCTCTCTGGTATTATTCCAAATTTTGTGTAAGATAATATAATATCTTTGACAATAACTTTTCGGGAGGAGTATGTTTTTCTCTAATGAGTGCTTTCTGTGAAAACTTGACGAGAATAACGCCATCCGTTAATGGGTTCCTTCTCAAGTTACGTTGTTTTGGTTGGTGCATTGGGGGAAGAAATCTCGTTTTGCAGAGTAGAATTTTTTCAGTGGCTCATCCTATTAAGTGAGGCACAGTCGAAATTTTATTGTTGTTTTCCCATAAGTAACTAGAAGGAGGAAGAGATTTTGGATAAGTAGGATTTGCAGGAAAATTTTGCTTCTGAATCCATGGATATCTCATAGTTTGCATTTCCTCTGGTGAATTTATAGCTATCAATGGTTTCAAACAGGGATATTCTTCCTTTACTTCTATATTTGAGTATTAAGAACCATTTATTTAGCTTATGACAGTATTGGAGCCTGTGAGATGATAATATTTCACTTGGTAGGGTTGATGCTCTTCTATTTATCAGCTTCAAGTAAATGGTGGAAATGAGCTACTGCAAATTTATACATTTTACCATTTATGTTCTTGTTGCTCAGACGAATCCTTTATTGGTAATGCTTCTTTATTTGCATTTCTAATGATACTCTCCGGCAGACAGATTTCTTACACCGTATCTACCAGTCAGAACGTTTTTACTCGAAAGAAGTATTTAATTCCATGCCTCTCAAAGCACAAATCCAGAGATGGAAGGTTAGAATTTGATAAATTGGCTGACGATGGAAATCTTTCACTGCATTACGAAATAACCAAAGCCGCATTTTGTGTTCAGGAGCAATGATAATCAGTCTGATGATAATTTAAGACGGAAGATTCTTATATTTTTCTCGGCTGCAACAATTTTGTTTCCGATTTCATCTTCTCTGGCAAAGACAAAAGGTAAAAATCCCTACGATGAGAAGCGATTATTAGAGCAAAACAAGCGGATACAGAGAGAGAATAATGTACCAGACGACTTTCCAAGTTTTGTCAGAGAAGGTCTGTTACTTGCTTTGGCAGGAACTTTTTACATTTATGCATGTGAAAGACTTTAGAAATAAGATTTTCACCTAATCATTGAAATCATCAATTGAACACTTTCCTTTTTTTAGAAAAAAATATCATCCCTTCGTAAATACAATTTCTTTATTCAATGCAGGTTTTGAGGTTAAGGTAGTGACATCAGAGAACTATGTGAAACGAAACTCAGGGCTTATATATCGTGATTTCGAAGTTGGCAAAGGTGATTGCCCACAGGATGGTCAGCAGGTTTATCTTTTCTAATCTTTTATACTATGGTTAATTTCCTACTTGGGAAGAAAGAAAAAGTTGATGAGATTAGTTCCATAGTGTCAAACTTGCTCAATCTAACGAAATCTCGATAATTGGCTCTTTTTTGCCGTCCTTTTATTTTCATAAGCCACGAAGATGATGAACAAGAACTTTGGGAGGGGAAATGTGTGTACATTGGCAAATATTATGACGTAGAAAACAGAAGAATTTCACGGATAAATATGACAGAAGAATTTCACGGATAAATATGGCTGACTTAATTACATATATGATTGGAATGTAATTCAATTTTATTGAAGACACCTTGGTGTCCTTGCAGGTGATGTTTCACTATGTTGGCTATAACGAGTCAGGCCGACGTATTGACAGTACCTATATACAGGGCGCCCCTGCCAGAATTCGCATGGGCAATAATGCTTTGGTCCCAGGTAAAAAGAGGGTATATTTTAGAGATTATAATTAAAAAAATCATTTTTTTTAAACCATTCAATACTGCTTTCAAAAGTAATTATTTGTAATGATTTTTAGAAAACACCCTTGTTTTGACTGAAAAACTGTTTTAGAAAACCGTCTGGATATATAGATAAAGAGGGCTGAAATAGAAAAATGCAGGATTTGAGGAAGGAATTCGGGACATGAGACCAGGGGGAAAGAGGAGAATAATAATTCCACCAGAACTTGGACCCCCAGTAAGCTCTCTGTATTTTGCCTTCCTTCTCTTTTTGGTAGAGGCATTTTTACCATAAATTCAACGCTACCCGAAATCGATAAATTGTCGAATATCGAAACAAACAAAAGTGATTTGATTTCTACCGTAATTATGATATTCCAATCTGATTGGATAAGATGAATGAATTTGGGATTTTGGAAAGATGCATTTAGGGGTTTTAGGCCTTAGTGGGAAGCAACTCATAAATAATCTTGTAATATTTGTATACGTGATGAATGAATTCTCCTTATAACATGCATTTATTTGATCATCTTCTTGCGTATTCTCTCTGTCTGTTATTTCGAAATAGACCCTCGATCGATTGATTAGATAATATCGTATACTCTAGGTGGGGCCGTCGACCTTTTTCAGCTCGAAACAGTTTGAAGTTTTCGACGTGGAATTGCTGAGCATTCAACAATGTCAAAGGCGGAGCATAGCTTTTTACTCTGATTTTGTATGTAGTTGAGTCATGAAGATGTTGACAATTTAGACGTTGTCGTCGATCTATTTATTAAATCCAGTATATGTATATCATATTTTTTATTTAATAATTTATTTTAACTCAATTTTTAATTCTCCTGGTCGTTTTTAACTTGATTTTTAACTCTATCAATTTTTTTTTCGACGAATTTAAGTTTTGTTAAACAATCAAGAAAGTTCGAAATCAAATTGTAGGAAGGATTCGAATTTGAATTTTAAAACCCCGTTAAATGAAAAACGTGTATTCACGTGTTGACTTGATCAAATAAATTGACGATAAATTATGTGGAATAACCCTGCACGAGGATTGGACTCTCCACTAACCAGTGTGCGTTTAGCAGAAACCAACAACCAAACACATACTCACTTCGCGGCACGTGCTTAAAAATCGTGGGGTCCACTTTACTTTCTGTGCGCTTTTCACAATTCAACCACCAACCTGAGACTTAATTTTCGCCTGGGAAGTTTGTTTTGCTTATTCGAAGAGTCAACCGACCGGAATATGTTCCCGTCGCTGACTGGAGGAGTTGTTTTCCGGCGTTGATTTCAGGTTTCTCTTTCTGATCACTCAAATTGAAGATAGCAAGATAATTGAAACCAGCGTTAACTAACTCAGTCTCAGGTTAGTCTTTCCCTCTTTCTTTCCTTCTTCTTTGTTTTAGGGCTTTCGTTTTTTTTTTCGGGTAGATTGAGCTTAGAAGAATCTCATTAACCAAGATTAATCGTTTTATGTGATTATTTTCTATAAATACCTTATTCTCTGGTTGGTTTTACGTCTTGGAATGTTCTGCGATTTTTGTTGGTTTTTTTAGTTCACTTGAAAAAAAAAAGGTCTATTGTTTGGAATTTGTTGTTCTGGCTGTTCATTTGGAACTTAAGATTCCTGAGAATTTGCTGGCAATCGGTTGCTTTTTTTTTTTTTTGTAGAATTATCGTGGGTACTACGATCAATCCAAAAAAATAGCATAATAATTATTGTAGTTGTGTGGATACGACTTTTAAGAACCTAAGAAGGCTGGAATTAAGAGCTTCAGTTAACCAGACCGCAACGTAGTTTTATGATTCCTCTTTCCTATTTTGCAGGAGACCCGACTCTCTCACTCTCTCTGCTGCTGCTGCTCGTCTTCGCATCCCCAACCAGCTCTCAAACATTGTTCGGGAGTCTCCTTCTCAAGATCTTCATCTTCAAACAGTGATTAACAGTAAATTGCTCTCCTTATAGTACCCCAATTGTACATTATAAAAGATTTGGGGATCTCTTTGGGGACAGATTTCTTGGGTCTCTGATTCTCATTTGTAGTTAAGATCACAAACAAAAAAAAGTTAGGTCCCAAGTTACAGTTTCCTTTTAATTCCCAATTTTTTCATATTTTCTGCATTTTGATTTATTCTGCTAATTCCATTATAATGTTTAGTTGTTCTGCTGGTCTTTTTTTTTTTTTTTTTGAATTAGGAACTCAGTTTCAAAACTGCGATCGGTTGCTTGAAAGATCCATACATACTTGCTAATGCTGTAGCATGGGCCCTGAATTAGATGTGAAAAGAAATACTGATGTTGTAGTGGAGATTTCAGAAATTAAAGAGAACAAAAATGCCATTCAAGGCCGAGATGACACTAAGGGTGAAAATGCAATCATTTATACAGAGAAGAGGTCAGCTGAACAAACCGTCACACCAGATGGACACGAAAATGTGGAGATTAATATAACTGAGTGTACCAACAGTTGTGACCGTGGGCTTGTTGAAAGTGAGTTCCAAGATGAAACTGAAAATTCAAGCTCCTTTGCTGATACAGTATCTGGGACAGAAAATGGTTTATTGTTTGACGATGAAGAAGTTGAGTCACAACAATGCGATGGCAATTTGTTGGAGCCCAATTACGAGGGATATCGTGAAGATTTTCAAATGAGGTATTTCTTATTTGTATTTCTTTTATTTATAATAAATTGACACCCTTTCTTAAGATCCTAAGACTAACAGAATCACTTAAATGTAAGAGGACAGAGTCTTTTTATCTTAGCTATTTGGCTGATTTCTTCACATGGAGTCTCTATGTGCTTGCTATGATTTCTTTGATGGGGAAACTATTATTTAGTATTTGACCTATTATTCAATTACAACTCAAAAATCTGGACAGTGTAATCTGTCTTCATTTTTTATTGAAATGTTAACTTTCTATGAAACTACTCAAATCAATTGAATTAATGAATTGAAATGTTTCCTTTGGAAGTTAGTGCCTTCCACGTTGTATTGTCGTAAACTCTGTCAATGAGATCCCAACTTGTCTCTGAGAATTGATCGAAGATAAGAAAAAATTTCCAAGTTTAGTCTGGGGAAGTTTGTTTGAAAAAAATTATATATCCAATGACTAATAATCACTCTTACATTGTTGTTTTCAGAGTACTTATTTCTATCTTGTGTGTATGTACTGAATCATGTGTTATGTCAACCTTTATTTT
This sequence comes from Begonia masoniana, assembly GCA_022432975.1. NCBI lineage: Eukaryota > Viridiplantae > Streptophyta > Magnoliopsida > Cucurbitales > Begoniaceae > Begonia > Begonia masoniana. Next base: position 50,533,756 of record CM039507.1, on the reverse strand, counting down.
TCAGGCAAAAAAAATTGACAATGCATTGGAGGAAGTTTATTCGCCCTCTCATGTGGCGTTGTAAATGGACGGAACTGCAAATTAGGGAACTTAACTCCAAAGCACTTAAATATGACAGTGAACTAGCATTTCATGATAAAACAAGATGGTTTGTAAAGTTAGAAGCTTCTGATGCTAAGTCATTACCATTACCAACCCAAAGACAGAGAAATAAGGTTTTAAAGAGATCGAAAAGGAAGAGAATTGAAGAGACTCTAGATGTAGCATCATATATGTTACACCACAATCTTTTCTCCTATTATGGTATAGGCTCATCGACATTTCCAGTTTCCTCGTAATATTTTTATTTTATGCATGTTATTTATATAAAAACATTTTCTTGTCCTCAGAGAAGAAAAAGTCTGATGGTGTTTGTGCGGAAGACTTTGGAGGTAATCTAGGTAAGAGTTTTAGCATATGGCTGGAAAACTGAATGCAATTTAGTAACTGTCAGTTATAGGTATAAAACATGTATTTGGTACGCAAAAAATTTACATTTTAAGTTGTATAATAGAAATCATATTCTCGATTCTGTATCGCATACTTTAAAGCTATCATATTTGGAACTGTTAGTCTGTTGCCATACTGCTTTCTCTCTGACACTTCTTGGTTTCTACTGTAGTTACTTATTTTCTTTAAAAAATTAACATACACATTTTTTTTATCAAATTTCTGCAGATAAGAATAGTATGAGAAATGATGAGTGTGGAACAGCTGAAGGATGGTCGTCTTTAAACTTCAGAGATGGTGAAAATTCTATGGAATATATCCTTTCAAGGATTGGAGTGGTGCAATCAGAAGTTCAGAAGTTGAAATGTAGAGTTGACAAGATAGTGAATGAGAATCCCATAAAGTTCTCTTCCATAAATAAGCTAAGCTTTTTAACTCCAAGCGACAGTCCCAATTCTCCTCAAGATGAAAACAAATTCCTTGATTCTTCTAGGCACGAGTCTGAATATCTTGGAGACATGCTTACGACAGAGGGTGCTATTTCTAGTCTTGCAAACATTCCCCTGTTTTCTGATTTAATCGAAGGCACTGATAAGTCCCAGGTGTCATCAGAAAATGTAAGTTTTCCTATATCACTAATTTTCATGATGCATCAAATCTACTCAAGCCTTTTGTCCCAGTAAAAGATGTCATTTTCTTTGTTCATATTAAATTGGGTAAAGCAAAAACAGAGAATATCAACACTATTTTAATCTTCTATGTTGTCATTGAATATCACGGTACTTGGCAATTATGAGATATGATTGTAGATTTGATTCTCATTCTACTCAGTTAATGTGGTAAGAAAGAGACTGTAGGACTCTTCACAACGTGGAAATAACTTTCTTATTTGTTCATAGGCTGTTCTGCATCGATCTATAGATATAGCCAATTACTGGAAGAAATACATTTTTTAAATGTTTTATAGAACACTTCTTTTATTGAACTTTACTGTGTTGCTATGCTGGCGACGCAATTTGGGACGTAATAAACCTTATCATTTGCAGACTGAAGACGATATACTGATTCATAATCAAGCAGCCATGGATGAGCTGCGAGATTTTGAAAATGTTCGAGGTCAGTTTACAGACCAACCTCAGGTTTTGCCAGAAGAGCTAAAACCCGATCTTACAGAATCCTTAAAGGTTGTGGAACCCATTGTGAGTCCCAAGCCACAATCTGCTACAAAATCAAATTTTGATGGCAATAAAAGAAAGCGAAGAAGAAGAAGAAGGAGATAGCTGCTCTCATGTGGGGAGGCCATTGAGCAAGCTGGAGTGTGGATATAATGGTATATTTTGATTCTTTCTGTTTACCTTTAGTTCTCAGCAGATTAGGATAAAGGAATTTATACATGGTGGAATATTGGTTTTAGTATCTAATCATTGTTCATCGGTGCATCTTCTCTGTCTGCCCAACCACTCATGCATGTGTAACTTAATTTTGGAAAAGTCACATAAAACCACTAAGATGCTTGAAAATAGTAAAATTAGGATTTTTTTTTTATTAATATCAATTTGGTTTTGACAAAGGGGAATAGTATGATTTATAAAAGAATTTACAGAAGAGATTTGCTTCATCCTATAGTAATCAGCTAACATCTAATCTTTCTATTATCTCAAAGTGCATTTGCAGATCAGGGATTCTATCAGCAAAATAAAATCTCTCAATTACCTCTAGATTTCCATCATCATTTTGGGCTTCAGATCTAAGCAAACTTGCCAATTTTTCTTTCTCCTCCCGTATCCATATTCGCCGGCTATCCCGCCATTGTCTGGGTGTTCCATGAAGTACAAATCGAATTCCAAAAGATCGTTTTGCCAAGGAATCAGAGATTTTCTTGATCACTTCTTCGTCTGTGAGATACGCACCAGAGGTATTCAATCCTACATCCACATAATGAACCTGGGAAATACTGTTCAATAGGGTTTGCTCAGTTGTGGGTGTAATTTGAACTTCTTCTTCGAGATTTGGAATCTCATATCTTCTACATTGATCTATCTGTGGCGCTTTATTAAAGGATCTAAAATCTGACGAGGCAAGCTCAGTGAGTATCTGATTAAGAACAACACCACCTTTGCTAAAACCAAGTATATATGTCTTTGGTTCACTAAAATGAAATCCCGATGCTGAAGTTAGATCTCGTCCTTCCTTTCTTCCCCTCGAAAGTACAAGTTTCATCTGCAATACAATAATCGTGTTAACTATTAACCTAATTCTTTCAAGCGAAGTTGTATGATGATCCGCCGTTGCCAATGAAATTGACAGATTAAAGAAAGATTCAAAAGGAATTCATTTTGCTCTAGAGCGTGAAATGACCTAGAAAGAACACTGGTAAGGTAACATGATGAAGGTTTCAGAGTTCCTCATTTGTTATTACAAGTCAAAGTTGATTATTTCTTAGTACTAACCTCTCTGAAGCAACTATTCAAAAGTGAGACGATTGACTTTGAAGCTGGAAATCCAGTCGGGTTATATGAGTTTGGCTCTCCCCATTCATTCAGAGATGGTATAAATTCATTATACACGGCAAAAGGTCCGTTGAAAGATGAAGCCTCTATAACCCAAGCATTTATGGAACCACCAAATTTTGAAACTAAAATCTCAGCTATTTTCTGAATTTCTGACAGCCTTTCAATCACTGAATTACCCGAATTTTGCACTCGATCTCCATTGAAAAATATGGCATTTGCATAAGGCACCTGCTTCCACGATGAAGCATAAGTTCCATGATAAAATGAGAATAAGCTGCGCAAATACGAGGAAGACAGAACAAGGAAGCGAGAATTTGATGATAGAGCAAATCAAATTTGCTTAAATTAAGTGATGAAAAGGAAAAGGGAACTTACGATAAGTGTCCTGGAACTAGATGAAAGGCAAAGAGACACTCCAACTCTATGAAAGCTCTGGCTGTCAGTACGTAATGGCACCTTCAAAATCCCACTCCAACGCTCCATTAATGGAGAAACCAAGGAATTGTCGGAAGAGATTTAGATGCTAGAGTGGAAGCTTTCATAGAACCAAAAAAAAAAAAAACAAAGAGAAATAAGACCCTATTTCTAGGTTAACGGAGAATCGTGTGTGAGTGAGAGTATTTCAGTTCGAGATTAACAGTTATCTAAATCAAAATAAACACAATCTTCGAACATCTTATCAAAGTTATGGAAAGATCAGCGTTACACAGGATTTTAGCTTACATAATCGCGAAGAAAGTGAGGTCTCTACTCCGCCGGGGAAGATTGGAGAGGAGGTGAAGAGAATTCACCAGGCTTTTCTGCAGATTAACGCCAATACTTGATCAACTCAAAATATATATATATATATGAAATATTATTTCATAAATAGTATTTATTGAATTTAATCATAAATTACATCTTAATATTTAAAATAAGAGCAAATCAATTCCTTAAACTAAGGGAAATTGACAATTAAGTCCTCAATTATCGAAAAAGAAATCACATTTTTGTCACGTGACTTTGTCTGTCTAGCGGTTTCTAGAGAATAACAATACTGAATCATTACTGATAAAACGTTTTTAGTGATTTTAGCAATTTTCAAAAAAAAATAATTTGAAAAACTCAATCTAAAAAAGGATTTGGGCAACAACACTAAACTTTGAAGTTGATTTTCTGAACAACTTATCACTACTATGAAAAGAAAGATCTCTTGACAAAGACGTAATATTTGACATCAGCCTTGACAAACAAGATTCGCCCATAAATTCATGTGATTGTTTTCGTAAAAAAAAAGGAATTAATGATTAATTACCCTAAATTTAATTATTTAAATGACAATTATATTTATTTATTAAGTAACTAATTATGTTATTTCAGTAGGAAAAAACATACTTTGGAAATATTATTTTGTTGATATCGTAAACAATTTTTTTTTAATAAAACCAACCATTGTTCTTCGAGTCGTTAGCAAAACGGTCACTCCATGATAAAATTACTAAATATTTTATGTTTTAAAATTTTAATATATTAAAATGTTGTTCTTTAAATTAATCAATCATGTCACTTAATATCGATAAATTAGTGTGAATTATTTGATATCTTGCACAACATTAGCGGTATTAAGGATCTTAATTATAGGACCAATGAAACGGCAAACAATAATTCAAGAACAACTATCAATCGACATGGCATTACAGGTGTTTGATTGAACACTTGGAAGAACTATTATTAAACATATTAACGAGTTTTGATAATAGTTTAAAGGACGGAATCACCTCGTCATCAACATAAGTAACAAAATTTGAGCGAGTGATTTCAAAATGATGATTTAGATCAGATCGACGTAAATTTTGTTCTTTTGCTGAAACTCGAAATCAAAATCAATGACTTGGATCAAATCAAGAACGAGGCAAACTCTACGATTATCAAATATGATTTGCGATACTTGTTCTAAAGAACTCAAACTAAGCGAACTCAAACTAAGCTACTTAGAATCAAAATAGACAATCTAGATCCATTTTTATTGAAGAGAAAAATAAAAATACGAGAATCATTGTTGCATCGTCTATATATGACCATAGTATACACCAAAGAATTCATAAGTGTTACATCATTGGCAAGAGGAAAGTACCTGAAATTCTTATGTTTTGCATTGTTCCCCAGATCTGATCATTTGTTCTTCACCTGAAATTCATACCCAGAAAGATTTTTGCAGGAGATTAAGAACTGTTCATGTGAAAAAGATAGTGATTTTCTCAGCTTCTTGAGATCAGATATATGAGAACTCCATTAGAATCTAGAGGTAATAATTCAGAAATTACTGCTGTGATAAATAATCAAAACAGCTGCCTAGTTAAAAACCAGTTTGACGATGCATTGATGATGATAATTGTGACTAAATTTAAGCAGGAAATAGCAAAAAAAATTGAGAAAAACATGCTCTACCAGAACTCGAAGCTGCACAAAAAAAAAATCATATAAGAAAAACATGTACCTATATAGAGGAACTCCATGGCCAGTACCATCCTGAAGGTCAGGAAACCATAGAAATTGAGGTAAGCTATCTCTATGTTTCATCCCAAAAAGAAAAACCCTTTTCACGTACAACTCTTCTCCTCTCGGGAAGTCGATGAAAAACTACTTTTCGATCGACTTTCTTTGTTTTTATTACTGTATTTGTTTCTAGCACAGTCCTGTCGGATTCCGCCACTGCCTTAGCAGCCAGCCATGCTTGAAGCCTCTCTTCTATATTCGGTTCTGGAAGTAAGTCCTTTCCCTTCATTTCTAAATAATATTTGTATGCATCCTCCAACCGTCCGTTCAGAAAGAGTCCGTGGATGAGCACTATGTACGAACTTCGATCCGGGCAAACTCCATTTTCATTCATCTCGTTCCATAACTTAAAGACATCATCGATTTGGCGCCATCGACAAAATTTTCTAATCAACATTATATATGTATCGCTAATTGGGTTGCATCTCATTCTTTTCATCTCCTCCAAAAGAAGAAAAACCTCTTCTCCCGTTGTTAGAACACGCAAGAAGGCGTGATATGTCTGCATCGTAGGGTAGACACGCCTTTGCACCATCTGATCAAAAACTTGTCTAGCTTCTTTGATATTTCGAGCTTTACAAAGAGGCCTGATTAATGAGTTATACGTTACGACATTTGGCGCGATACCCTTTTCGTCCATTGTTCTGATGAGCTTAATAGCTTCCTTTACGAGCTTACCTTTAGCAAGGGCGTAAATGACTGAATTGTACACTTTTATATCCCGATCGATATCCACTTTCTTCATCATATCGAAGTACCTTAGAACTTTGTAAAGGAGAGAAGCTTTCGAGTAGCAAGAAATGATGCTTGCATATGAAACAACATCGTGAGAGACACCCCTTTTGGTCATTTCCTTCCAGATTCTTTCAGCTTCGCTCACACTACCAATCACATTGCACCAACCATTGAGAATAATGTTGAAGCTCTTGATATCGAAAGGAAAAACATTCCGATTGCAAAAAAGCAAATGCTCAGCATCTTTCACGTTCTTGTATCGACAAAGGGCAGAGAGAAGGTTTTGAAATTCATCGAGACCAATGTCGAAACTGAACCGTCTATAAGCGTAGAAAGTATTAATAGCCCTTCCCACATCATGTACAGCACAGTACCTCCTGATCATAATGAGAAGAGTGTGAGGAGTCACAAGAGATGATCCAGCCTTTGCCGTTTTCATTTCATTAATTATCGTCCAGGCAGTGTCGAAACTTTCTAAATTTTCCAAGAATCGATATCATCGAATGGTATTCTCGCAGAGAATGAGTATAATCAGGCTGCTTACCCGCCCACAAAAAGAAAGTGAATGCTTTTTCCCAATCGTTTCGTACACGGGAAAGAACAACTCCGACCAAAGCCTGTGAGACCTGAACTTTGCAACTCTCAAGCTTATTTTTCATTTCAACTTGATTCGTACCCCCAAAACCATGTAATATATCAAGAATAATTTTCAAATCTTGCTCAACAACCTCATCATCAATACCTAATGATTTATCATCCGTCTGAACACCATCATCATCATCATCACACTCATCCTCATCCAAATCTTCTCGATCATTAGTAACATCCGTTTCACTTGCATCATGTTGAATCATCATCATCATCATCATCATCATCATCATCATCATCATCATCATCATCATCATCATCATCATCATCATCATCATCATCATCATCATCATCATCATCATCATCATCATCATCATCATCATCATCATCATCATCATCATCATCATCATCATCATCATCATCATCATCATCATCATCATCATCATCATCATCATCATCATCATCATCATCATCATCATCATCATCATCATCATCATCATCATCATCATCATCATCATCATCATCATCATCATCATCATCATCATCATCATCATCATCATCATCATCATCATCATCATCATCATCATCATCATCATCATCATCATCATCATCATCATCATCATCATCATCATCATCATCATCATCATCATCATCATCATCATCATCATCATCATCATCATCATCATCATCATCATCATCATCATCATCATCATCATCATCATCATCATCATCATCATCATCATCATCATCATCATCATCATGAATTGATTCTTTCGAAGAAGCAATTGCGAACTCATGGTTTGAATTTGTGGAGCTATTACAGGAAGAACAAGAAGAGAACACGCACCTGAAGAAGGAATATGGCGGAAACACATCGAAAGAAGTGTGTGAAGATCCCAAGTGAAAAGCAACGTCCGAAGCTTTGAGGAGAGGAATTATGGGTTCAACCCGGCGAATCGATTTAGCACGAACAGAATCTAAAAAAACCCGAGATATAACCGAGGCTAACCAAAACTTCGATCTTACTCTGCCATTCCACATTTTTCAGTGCATATAACTCACATTTCAACGAACTAACGGTTGAAGAAGATGATCATAATTTAGCACATAACCTGTTTGAGGTAAGTTCTACAAGAAACTACAAGCTCAAAAATATAAAGGCGACCGCAAAATGAAAAGGGAAAATGAATAATACCCTTCAAAATCACAAGGTTCTCCGATTGTTGCTCCGGCAGTAACCCGTTCATCTGCCCGCTTTTCAGATGCCTTACTTTCTGGCTTACAAAAGACTGCCGCGTTTAAAGAAAAATAGCACTGTTCTTAGACAAACTGAATAGCTTATTTGAGCAAGTAAAAGACCACTATAACCCTTACTTTATTTTTCATTATTTTTAAATAAAATGCTTGGCACCAATTCAGCGTGACATCTCTAATATTTCGATATAAAAAATTCATCAATTCTTTCGTGTCAAATTAATATTATAAAATAATTAATTAATTATAATAATTAAAATAATAATTTAGTTCTAACTTTTCCTTCTTGACATGGTGTTAATTAATTAATATTTAACTATTTATAATTTATCTAATGATTATATTAATCAATGACCGTAGTGTAAAATTAAAAAATACATATGGAATTACCTCAAAATAATTACTAAATATTTGAAACTCAATCTCGGGTTTGACCATAGCTCGTTACGATTTTATTTATTTGATTATAGTCTATAGTTTTTTATGTGTAAACAAAATCCATTTTCTGCATGATTACTATCACAAACCAAACAGCATTACAGGTTAATCTAATCATAGACAGATGAATCCCAGTGCAATAGTTCTCAAACATCAACAATCTGGATCAAATTGGATCTCTGATCTTTACTGAAACAAAAATCCAGACCACTTACCAAAAAGAGAAGAAGATTTGAGATAAGCCTACTTGAGATCAATGATATAGAAATTAGAGAAGAGTTATTAGCTTAGAATAGAACAAATAATTTTATATCCATATAATATTGTTGATGTCAAGACTAATAATGCTTACCCAAAAAAGGAATTCTGTCGTACACTTCGAACTTAGCAACATTCCAACGGAAGATGATAATTTTCTGCTAAAAATGGACAAACTACAAGATCATTTGAAGAAGAACACTAATTCAGTGACCTCTTTTGGATTCAATGGGTAATACTTTTACAACACCAGAGAATGATTCTGCAGATTAATAATCAAAAGAACTCAAAGTCGAGATATTTACCCCCAGATTTCACATCCGTCCCTACCATCCTCTTACTGCTGCTTCCGACGCCGATTGAGTCAACTGCGCTGTGTTTGGCAGCAGGTTCGGTCTCCACGGGTCTAGGCACCTCTGGAGGCGTACTGCATCTAATCAAAGCCCAATTGACACCTTCAAAGAAAGGGTGCTGCTTTATTTCGGTTGCACCCCTTTTAACTCCTAAACGATCTTGTGGCTCTTTCACTAGCAGAGCTCTTATTAGATCTCGGCTTGCATAGCTAGTTGCTGGAGATTCAGTGAACTTGAGTTGCTGGCCGACCACATTGAAAAGTGTGGCTCGATTTCCGGAGCCTTTGAATGGAGTTTTACCATAGAGTAGTTCGTGCAAGAAAATGCCAAATGTCCACCAATCAACAGCACTTCCATGACCCTCTCCTTTGATAATTTCTGGGGCTAGGTATTCATGCGTTCCGACGAATGACATCGAACGGGCTGCAGTAGGCTCGGCAACAAGCTCAGGAAGGGTGTTGCCTAGTAGTCCAAGCTCAGTTCGAGGCCTTTGGCTTTTTTTCTTGCTCTTTTGGGGGAAGATTCGGGGAAGAAAACAAGCGGGTTGGATGCATACAGATGTGGGCTCAATGCAGGCAGGTTGAACACAGAATGCACCTCCAGCACCGCGTTTGGAAGGGTCAGAGTCAAATGAGGATCGTACGAGGGTAGGGGAAACAGCACATCTTAGTGATAGGTCAAAATCAGAGAGCATAATGTGGCCATCATCACGGACCAGTACATTTTCAGGTTTCAAGTCTCGATAGACAACTCCAAGCATGTGAAGATACTCGAGTGCCAGCAGAACCTCAGCAGCATAAAATCTATACAAAAGAATAACAAGTGAGCGGACAATTATATTCCTTCAAAGCTGCACCATCTCCTAAAAATAAAATAAATCAACCATCATCTCCTGACTAAGTGCAATCAGTATGATGAAAAATTTATAAGCAAATTGATATACTTCGTGCTATTTACAAAAAAATAAAAATAAAAATCAGAGGATGCAGAATCAAAGCCATAGGAATTTAAAATTTGCAGAACTTGGACAGCCTAAGTTTAAATGCACTTTCGTAAAGGTACTTGTAGGTGTCTCTATCTTCAGTTTTTGAATTGTTCCAAGGAAAATTATATCAGAAAAAAAGGTTTTGGAGGCTTATCTCTATAATTAGGAGAGTGGTTAACTGTGTTTTCAATTAGTGAGATTGACAAAAGTACATTTAGTTAAACTGAAGAAAAGGTATAGATGTTAAAAGTCCTTAATCTGGAATAACAATAGAACGTCAATAAACTACATTCATCAGAAAAATTTATACAAAACGCAGAAATATTGTGGGTTTAAGAGAAGATGGTAAGTCTTTGTTCTCTATAACATTTACACATTCCTTATGATTTGCAAAACAGCCAGACCCTTATTGAGTGCAGCTTTCCCCACAGGAAAAGAAAAACGCAAATGAGAGAGAGGGAAGATCATATCCTTGACCCCTGAGTCATAATTTCAAGAAAATAAAAACTCATACCTTGCAGCATACTCAGAGAAATGTTTCCCTGGTTGCCGTTGTCTTAAAGTGTGCAGGTCGCCCCCTGGACAATACTCCATGACCAAACATGAGAATCTGTCGGTTTCAAAATGAGTGTATAAGGTAGGTAGAAATGGATGATCCAGTAACTGTAGAATTTCCCTTTCTGTTTGAGCTCTCGTCAACTTCTTCCTACTAGCAAGGGATGCCTTGTCCATTACTTTCATTGCAAAGTAGCAGCGAGTTGCACTCAATTCTGAGAGATAGACACTGCCAATGTCCCCACATCCAAGTCTTTTAAGCAATCTAAAGTGACTCATGCCCAAAATCCCATCTCTTGCTCGAATAGCAAGGATAGCCTTCCACCTAGGATCATTTCCTTTGTGAGGCTTATTAGCACTTCCAGTAATTTTGCTCCAGCTACTATCATCACTAAGACCACTACTATCACTTGCTCGGCTCATACTTGTTTTGGCACTCTCAAGTGAATCCCCTCTCACACTTCCTTTAGTACTCTCACAGTTTCTCTCCACACTAAGCATGCCATCACTTGTTATTGCATCACTCCTATATGTACTAGCGCAGCTATTAACAATGCTCATAGCTGTTACAACACCAGAGCTATCAATGCTGCTAAGTGGACTAACATTACCACTTGGAGGCAAAGAAGCATCCCAAACACATTCTTTTTCATCAGCATCAGGATGGAGGAGGCCAGTTCTCAGTAATTTGTGATGTGCATTGAACTGAAAATGGTGGGGGTGGTGCGCCAAGATCATTATTTTCTTCTACTGAACTCTCTGCAGGAGAAAGAACAGTGGCTGGTTTTTTAGCAGGAACCCGGATTGAAAGATCGTCCAGAAAGGGACCTGTCACAGACAAGCTCCTTATAAGGCCAACAGGCTCAGATTTATTTTGGCCTATTGGTACGTAAACGGTTCTCATTGGATCTGTATCAACAGGTTCTCGAGGATGACTGGCCCCAGAGAATGAACTTGGACCACCTTCCTCAAATGGAACAGTACAGACTTTTCATTGAAGCTTCTGTTATAAGTACTTCAGGCAAAGAGGTTTTTCCTTTCCATGATCTTACGAGAGCATGAGAATCTGAATTGTGAACTTCCCTACCAGCTTCTTCTATAGCAACAGGCAAACGCACATTTGACAATGTCACTGGGAGCACCTTTGATTCTAGAACCCTATTTAGTGGCAATTTCGCAGGAAGTGCTTTTGATTCCGTAATCCTCTCCATGTCCAAAAACTTGTGTCATTACTTGTAAAAAAATTAAAGTAAATGATTCTGCAAAAAGAAAAACGATCATCACAAAAAAAAAAAAAAAAAAGTTCCTTCTTAGCCGTTTGTTGAATCCATGAAACATAAATGGCAAATAAACTTCTCTAGCGGCTTAGATTCAAGAAGAATAGAAGAAATAATCCACTAACACTATTTACCAAACAGGATGATTAAGCAAACAAGGATAGTAAAAGTTCATTGCTCACGACTAATATGAAAGAAGAGTGACATAAAATGAACAAATACCGCATCCATTAACAGGCATCTTGCCCACCAGCTTAGTCATTAGGTGGCGTGCAAAATAGGTTAACGATTGGAAAAGTTCAAGTTTTATTCCTCTCCTCAAAAGCCAGCCTCAACTCAGAGTCTCCAATATAAAATTCATAAAAAAGAATATGAACTGAAAAAATATCATAATGAGTACAAAATAATTCCGACAGAGGAATGAAAATCAAGTTCACACTAGATTTACCATATAAGCTGGAATTTTACTTATTATAATAATACCCCATCAAAAGACCTCGAGCAGAAACTACATCACCATATATAGAAACTAAATCAGTAAGCAGTTCTGAAAAATCCTTAAATTTGCTTACAAACAAGGAGAAGAGAGAAAATTGCAATTTATATCAGCATAAAAATGTAGACTTAAACAAAGACGCGCCAAAAAAGATAAACCCCAAAACATTTATGCAAGTTTATATATATTTTAATGTAAAAATCCCCAACTCCAATAGTATCACATTCGTCAACGATAACTACTTTTCCGACTAAACCATACACGCATTTCCAAATATGACAAATATAATATAGATTCTAAGACACTGAAATACAAAAATATTGACGATTGAGCGAGAAAGAGAGAAGAGAGTTTGCAAGCCCTAATAAGAAGGAAAAAATGGAAATTAAGAAGGAAAAAAGGAAAGAAAGACGAGCACGTGTCGAGCTGAAGTAACGACGAACCAGGAAGAAACTAACATGAGTGCGGATGTGGCTGCACGGATGAAGTAAACCCATACAGAGTAAAGACCGGCTTCGAGAAGAAAGAAAACAATAATTCAAGGGGCTTCTCCTGCTTCCAACTCCAAGCTCGGGCGCAGAGATGGTTTCAATGTCCCGGAACTCCAATATCCACAACTACAGCCCCTTCTCTCAACTCTCTCTGTCTCTCTAAGAGAGCAGAAGGCAATGAAAATAAAAAATGGACGAAAAAGCTACCGTGAGTGGCAGAATGCTGTGCAATGTGGAAGCGATTTGCAGAGACGATCCAGCGCCACTTTTCTCATCTCTCTCTCCCTCTCCCCGAGAATTCAGCCATTAGTGAGCAGCCAATGGAAGCTTTTTCAGCGCCGGGTACGGTTGAGCTTTTGCTTTTTTTTTTTTTTCTTTTTTTATTTAATTAAAAAATTAAAATTATTTTGTGCTATTGGGCTTCACACTTTAGCTGTTGACAGTGAAAGAGAGAGCCGAGAAGGGAGGGGGGAGTGTGTGGGGCCCAGTGGGTCCCACCTCTGTTCCTTCTTTGCACTGCACTTCTTTTCAAACTCTCTCTCTCTCTTTCTTCCCGTTTTGGTTGGTCGGGTCGTGGGTGGGACCCGTTTTTCATAATCCGGGTTTTTAGATCTCAAATTACCCACCCGACTAGAAAGACAACAAAAAGATAAGCCTCTTACTATATAATTTAGGATAAAGTTTTAATTTTTATCCTAACATTAATAATCATTTATTCCCAACATCTTGAATTCTTTTAATAAAATGTATCTCCATTTTTTTTTTGTTATCAACAAATATACATTTGCTTATTATTTAATCGGTTAAATTTACTATTTCCGTGTCGCTGCACATTGCAGCGATCGGGCGCTGCATTGTGCAACACCTACAGCGACTGATCGCTGCTTCATTTTTCCTCTGTTTTCCGGTTTTGCCCCTGTGCGATTTGATAAATGTTTTAAATAGTTTTAATTGTTTTAAATAGTTTTATTTTAATTGTTTTTATGTTTGTTTTAAAAGCTTTAAAAGTTAGATTTCAATTCCGATTTCGATTCTGATTTCGATTTCGGTTAGTTCTCGCTTAAAGTTTAATTAAGTATAAAGATTAAAAAAAAAATAGTACGGATATATTGGGTACGGTATTAGGGACGTTACTCTTTATACTTAATTAAACTTTAAGCGAGAACTAACCGAAATCGAAATCAGAATCAAAATCGGAATTGAAAACTAACTTTTTAAAGCTTTTAAAACAAACATAAAAGCAATTAAAATAAAACTATTTAAAACAATTAAAACTATTTAAAACATTTATCAAATCGCACATGGGCAAAACCGAAAAACAGAGGAAAAATGAAGCAGTGATCAGTCGCTGTAGGTGCTGCACAATGCAGCGGCTGGTCGCTGCAATGTGCAGCGACTGGATTTTTTATAGGGCTGGGCACAGTCCAGTCTGGACCAGTTCTGGCTCGGAACGGGACCAAACCGTTGGTTTCGAAAATTTATTTCCCGAAACCGGAACCGGTTCCCTTCCATGCATTTTATTTTATTTTATTAATTTAAAAATAAATCAAACACGGACGAACTTCGTTCGACGAAGAGAAGGAAATTAGCTTCTATTTACCGAAGGAGAGGACTAGGGCTTTGTCGCTGTGACAACAGTGGGCAAAACCGACAGGCGACAGCGGTGGGCAAAACCGACAGCGACGCTGTCGATGACTGTCGGAACTCTATAAGCGACGGTGGTCGGTAAGAACTGTGTAGTCGGAGGATTCTTCTTTGATGATTCTCTGCAACGTGAACAGATATGTCTATGAGAACAGATCCAGAATTCTGTTTTTTCTTAGCATAATTCTTCCGAGGCAGAACATCTTCCTCTGCCCGGCTCTCCAATTCTTCCCTTCATCGCTCAGACGCTAACTGTACAATCCAATGAACCCTATATTTAGTGTCCTCGCCCAATTGGGATTTCTCAGCCCTCATGTACAGGTTAGTTAGTTATTATTTTGATAAATCAAACTCACCGGTTCTACCATGGGAATTCCCGATCCCGACATGGGGAACCGGGGACCGGACTGCGATTCTCGGTTCTCCAATCCTCGGTTCCATGGCAGGCAAAACCAACCAAGAATCGGCCGGAACTACCGGTACGGTCTGGTTTTGCTGTTCCGAGCCGGTTCTGCCCACCCTTAATTTTTTACATTCTTCTAGATTCCACCAGAGAATTATACATTTGTTTTCTATTAGGTTTAGAGGTGAGTTAGGATTAAAAAAAAATATACGTGACATGCATTAATCGTGACGAATTTAACCGATAATAATAATAAGAGTATATTTACTTGTAACCAAAAAAGTTAATGTATATTTTATTAACAAAAAAGTTAAGGTTGTTTGTTGTAAATACTTGAAATGTGATGGTCTAAGTTATATTTCACCTTGCAATTTATGATTTATTTTGATTTCATTATTGTCAATAAATTTGCCGACAAATACAACTATTCTCATTTATCTCCATCAATATTAATAAAAATATCATATTTGTCTAAATATTTTTGTTACCCGGTTGACTCTTCAAAAGCTCTAGTTGACAGTTAATAAGAGTCAACAATTGAAATAAAATATTTTTATTTATACGAACATGTTGACGTCAAATATGACCATGTGACATGTTTTATTCCGGTGTAATCTAAATTCTAGTTGAGCCGGATGTGGCGCATATTCAATATTAGTTTTGTAGTTTTATAAACTTACTGACACATTGTATTTCTCTTCTATTCGTAGTTTTTTTTCTTTTAAATATATAATTTTCATAAGAAAATATCAAATATATCCTTTTTCATTGTGTATTATTAATCGGTAAAATTGTGTTATCAGAATTCATTTAGGATAATGGGTAAAATGTAATTTAACTTATCAACTTCTTTGTTATTTAAAATTGATACCTTAATTTTTTTTTTTGAATAACTGAAATATAAGTAATTTTTGTTATGAAGTTTGTTAAATTTGCCATGTCCACGAGACGTGAAGATCTAATTTTTTGAGTCAACATTAGAAATTACACGCATTTGTCACTAAGTGCATAACTCATCTCACTCTCTGAAATTACACGTGATGGTCATATCCACTCGTGGACCAACACATGTAATTTCGAGTGTTAGGTGACAAAATTAAATTATCGCACATTGTACATATAATAAATTTAACGAATAGACAACGGTCTATTTGCCCGCATTCAAAAAGTTAGAATTTAGTTTGTTTAGAAAAATTACAGAGCAGTTAATGACCTCTCAATAAAGCATTAGAGATCATAAAATTACTTTTATTTTTTAATTTTTTCGAATAATTTTTTTAAAAGAATTAATTTACCAATGGATTTTGGAAGTTCAAAAATAATAGTTTGAAAATTAAAATAGAGATTAATGAAGTGTACTTTCGTTATTGGTTGGCAGAAGGGACCACAATAGCGGAGCTGCAGGGAATCGCACGGTGGACGTTAATAAGACGAAATTACCCTTCGATTTGGACGAAGAGGAAAGCGGAAGAGCGCGAGAAAGAGAGGACAATTAGGAGAAATCAAGAAGAATTAAAAGCGGGCGCGTGCACGGTCAATGAAAAAGCATAGAATGGCAGTCAATAATTGACCAAAAAGGCACGGTTTAAGTGCAGAGAGAGAGGATGGAAAGTCAGTGATTGGTCAGTCTCTATACCCTACTTTGTGTTCCCTTCTATATTCTTGCCCCGTCCTTGTTGCCGCTTTAGGACAATTATTTCTCCCCTTTTTTTTTTCTTTTTAA
This sequence comes from Begonia masoniana, assembly GCA_022432975.1. Classification (NCBI taxonomy): domain Eukaryota; kingdom Viridiplantae; phylum Streptophyta; class Magnoliopsida; order Cucurbitales; family Begoniaceae; genus Begonia; species Begonia masoniana. The sequence goes on along the minus strand of CM039507.1, from coordinate 50,517,019 downwards.
TTAAATTATTTATTTAATTTAATAATAATAATAATAATTACAGTAATTATCAAAATAACTATGATTTTCAATTAATAACTTGAACAGTAATTTCGTCGTTAGAATCAAATCGACCAGTGGAGCTCAGTTTGATTCTTGTATTTGTGCAAACCTAAACGAATTTGTAACGAAAGAAAATTGTTAATCTACTAAAAAAAGCAGAAATCGACACACTCGAACTATTGAGTCAATATATTATCTCAAATTTGACGAGAAACTCCACTTAAATCTGACTAAACCCGAATTTAACTTGTGATTTTGCTTGATATGGCAAAACCCGACTGAGCCAGAATTGGATTGGTAGTAGAATATTAATCATCTTCAACACGAGAAAGACACGTCCATAGCCATGGCTGCCAAGAGACTACAACTATCAACAATTTGTCATTATCCATCATGTCTTTGTGTCTAAGCTTGATAGTGCCATTTCAAAAAGAATTGTCACATTCATCAAAATAATAACTAAATTAATTAAAATAATTTTTATATCAATAAAATAACAATTTAATTCGCCAGATATAATCTTACAAGAAATTTTCAAACTTCACCAAATTTAATCAGTTATTAAAATAAAAAATTAAATTAATATTAATTATGTGGCAATTGAGTATATTGATGACGTGGACTATGATTGGCTTTAACTTTTTTAATGATGGATGGTCATGATCATATCAATAGAATTGCATGTGGGTTTCTTAGTGATTATAATGATTAGGACAATATTTTTAACCATACACTAATCCAAAATAAAGGATCCCATTTGACACATTTTCCCAAAAAATAAATATTTATTTATTTATTTTAATTTATTTAAAATATTGGGTGTTTTGTGGGGCTATGTTATTGGTCGGCTTGCTCTTTCTTTTTGAGAAAAAGTTTGTAAATTAGGGTTTGAAATGTGGGTGTTGATGTGTTGGAATTAGGGAAAAGTGAAAGAGGGTATTCAAAGGTGGCTGCTTTCCCTCTTTTCTCACTGTTTGTGGACCTTTTTTATTATTTTAAATTAATTCTATAATTCAACAAAAGACAAATTCTAATAATTAGTGTTTTATTTTATTTTATTTTTTTCTAAAAAAGTATTATTATTAAAATACTATAATATAATTAATAAAAAATAAAAATTATTATTAAATACTACAATATAATTAATAAATTAAGGATATAATTATTATGATTTATCATTTATTTAATATAATAGATTATTATTATTATTATTGTTTAGTTATATGTATGTGAATAGGCCCAAGTCATAGGCCCATTTTGTAATTGATATCACGTGAAATATACGTGACTAAGCAACACACTATTCATGCTCGTTGTTTCTCACGTGTAAAGTCCAACACAAGAGCAAGAAAAACCTTTCACATATCACTACAAAACTAGGTTACTCTCCCCTTAGCGAGGCCTCTTTCTTAACCCCAAAACAACACAAACAAATGATCCTCAAACCAAATCCACATCCCTCTTCGGTGCTTCGACGCCTGTTAGTTTTGGCTCCGGTGCTATCTCTTCCTCTTGTTTCTTTGTCTTGGTCATCACTTTTCATGTGAGATACTTGACAATCGCTCCCATCTACAAAGCTAGCGGAGTTTTACGGGATGAAGCAAAAAACTATGGAGGTTCCTACCAATTTAGCGTCTTGATTGGAATCTTAACGCTTCCAGATCGGTATGATCGACGACATTTTCTTCGACTAGTATATGGCATCCAATCCTCTTCGATTGCCGAGATTCACGTCAAGTTTGTGTTTTGTGACTTCACAAAATCAGAACAAATAGTTTTCATAGCCTTGGAAACACTGCGCTTCAATGACATCATTATTCTCAATTGCACTGAAAATATGAATAGCGGTAAGACCTACTCGTACTTCTCTTCGCTTCCGAGCATCCTCTCAAGAAAATATGATTACGTCATGAAGGCCGATGACGATGTTTTCATTAGGTTAGAACAACTGGCCATTTCACTCCAACCATTGCCTAGAGTAGACTTGTATTATGGCTTTGTTCTTCCATGCACAAGTATGAATGCTCACATCGAATACATGTCGGGAATGGGATACTTGTTGTCGTGGGATATTGTTGAGTGGATCGAAAGTTCGCAAATTCCAAAAGAACATTTATTCGGTCCAGAAGATAAAATGGTAGGAAAATGGTTAGAAATTGGAAAAAAAGGAGCGAATAGATTTACAAGTAAACCGAGCATGTATGATTATCCGGGCACTAATGGAAAATGTTCTCATGAACTTATACCGGAAACTATAGCCATTCATCGGCTTAAGCGATGGGAACAATGGCTCAAGGTTCTTCAATATTTCAATGTAACCAAATCAATCGGTCAATTTAATTAATTTGGTTGTTCATTTTCTTTAATCTCATCACATTTCATGAAGTTTGTTACTATCATTTTTACTACATATTGAAAGTTACTTCTATGAATGTCTATACTATCCATACAAGATACTTAGTTAATTTCATTATAGTTTTTCAACTTTTCTTGCTCGAATTATTGAGGTTTATTTTGATTGTTCTCTCCAAAGCAAACAAAAATCTTGATTATTTCATTAAGTTGTATAATCAAGTAAAATTCGAGAAATCTTGTATGTGTAAGCGTTCCTTCAACGTTAGTTATGAGCAAGGATCAAACTCTTTACGAGAATTCAGCATGGGCAAATGACTCGCTGCTCAGTCGCAGGTTAAGTTTGACGGGTCTAGCCAGCTCCCGAACCATCCCTTGGGAAACGGCCCAGCTTGCTACCAACTCTTAATGAAAATCACAATACAAATGAAAAATATTAAAAAATCACGTCGTCTTAAATTTATTTATTTGAATCCCGTAATAAATAAACAAATTAATGATATTAATTATACATTCTTAGGCTGTTAACAAAATAATGATATGAATCATAAATTGGCAGGCTGTGTTTTTTTTTTTTTCCAAGTGTAACCCATTCTCCCGGCTTGATAATGCACATGGTGGTAGGATAGATCTACAAATACTAACATCAAATCAATATTGAGAAAACAAACATTTTGGACGTAAAATTTCCAAATTAACCCTAGTCCCGATTGATTATTACTTAATTTATGTCACATGATTGTTTGTGTGAATCATAATAAAAGGTCGAATAAATGATTGACAAATAAAAGAATTCGAGTTATTTTTGTATGTCAAATAACCTATCCAAAAGATACATTACACATAAAAGTCAATAAAAAAGTTGATATTTCAAATGAGACTTTAAAATAAAATATTAATTTAATAATTAATGAGTCTTACTGTATTAAAATTTAAAATTAGATTAGAAGATGGTTTAAGATTGTGCTAGCTAGTCAAAGTCAGCTCTGTGACGTGGACCGCCTTTCCTCTCTTTAATGAAATTTCACTCACACGGAGTGAACTCCAAAGACGAGACACCTACCCATGATCTGGCAACGTCTCGTCCGTTCCTTTCTTCAGGTTGAAGTTGAACTGCCCAGAAACCAAGCGTCCTACCGCTGACCGGAAGCGCATCGTCTTGATCACTGCCATCTCCCTCTCTCCATTGTTTGGTCCGTGCTATGGCTGCGGTGGCTTCGACGAGCTCCGACAGACTTGAATTTCCACCGCAGCAGCAACCTATGGACCGTTCTCCTTCCAAGTCTGCCTTCGATTCCACCACCGACTCATCTGCTTCATCGACGGCCGACGTCTCCGAATCTAACCTTTATTTTCATTCACCGTCTAACAAGGACGCTGAGGTTCAGGTGGATTCTCTTTATCATTCGCAATTTGGCAATTTGTGAATTGCTGATTGTTTAGTGGATGAAATATGATGGCTTGAAATTTCTTGATGGATTTAAGCTGGATTTGAGATTTTTTTTTTTGACGATTTAACCATTCTTTACTCGATCGCTCTTTGCAAATATGAGTAGCTTCTTGCTTTGCTTTGGAGTAGTTGAAACTGACTACGTAACTTGTAACTTGGAAATGTGTTCGTTCTTGCGCTTTTCTGTGGTCACCCTCTGCACTCTGTTCTCTAAACTAATTTTGAGTGGAGAGTGACATTTTCTTTTGTTAAACATGAAAAAATCTACGCATTCGTGGTCGTCCAATTCCAACTTAATTAACATGTTAGCTAAAACTTTTAAGTTTATTTTAACCCAATTTGGTACTGTTTTCTAATATGCTATTATTTTTAGTCTCAAGTAGCATTAAGGAGCGAGGAATATAGACAACTTTTTCGTCTTCCATCTGATGAGGTGAGTTACTGAACCTCTGATCGTCATATTAGGAAGTCGAAATTTATTGTTGCTCGTGATAAAAGTTGATAATTACGTTTTGTTTTTCTCTCAAGTACAATTAATGGCTTTTCAATTGATGTCATTCTAGGGAAATATTTGTTGTTTATATATTTAATGTATTTTTGGAACCTATTCCCTACCTTTATTTTTGGAAAACATAGCTGCTCTACTTATGATTTACTTATTACAGTAGTGCTAACTACTATTCTAGCCCCTCACAAAAGTATCAGTTCTCAATCCTCCATTCTACTGTTGGTTTCATATATTAAGCTTTTTTTGTTCTTATAGGTGGTTTGATTGACAATTTTGTAATCAGTTGTAAATCATAGTCCTCTAGTACTTAAGCATATCAATTAACAAAGACGCCACAGAAAATGAGTGACATCTGCTTGGGAAATCAGGACAGAACTGAAAAGTTTTTCTAAGGAACTCCATTGGATCAAATTGTTATTTCTTCGAATGAACTTTGAATATCTTTTGTTATAGTAGATTTGTAGTTAAAGAGTCAAACTTAATAAATTTAAGTTGATTTTTAAAACTTTAGAGAAAATGGACTGTTTAGTGACATTAAGACATGTGTGTTAAAAATTCTATTTTTACTTTATCATTTAAGGGGTCGATTTTCAGAGTTGTTCTTTTTCCCCTTCAAAATGTAATAGAAATCAATTAGCATTTAGAGCTATACTTCCCAATCAAGTCAATACCTACTAAAAACTGTGTGGTATGTTAAGCTTGTCACTCTGCTATGTGAATTACCAGTGCGAGGGACTTTCAGATTTTTTCTTTCGTATTTAAGTTAACCTGTATAATTCTTTATGATTAAGTAAACTTCTGTGAACAATCAATATATGCTGCACCTTTTCCTTCTTTTCGCGAGTTTCACTTGTTGTACTTTTAACTTATTATTCTCTATTGTGATCTGCAGGTATTCGTTAAAGACTTTAATTGTGCGTTCCAAGAGAACATTCTCATACAGGTAACTTTTTTTCTTCTTTATAGGATGTATATCAAGGTTGTTGCAACTGGAATTGAAGTTAATATGATGACAACCTAATTAGGCATTTCAGGTTATCATTCTTTTCTTTACCAAAAGAAATGGCACTGCATGCATTCATATCACTATAGGCTCTCCAATTTCTTTTTTCTATTAACTACTGACGTGTTTGTATTATTTGTAATCTACTAGTCAAAATGCCGAGTGCATGTTCTCGGATTTCCTTTTTCTATTAAATACTCACCTTTGTATTATTTGTAATCTTCTAGGCAAAATGCTTATTGCGTGTTATTTGTCTTTTTTCAGGGTCACATGTACCTGTTTGTTCACTATGTCTGCTTTTACTCTAACATATTTGGATTTGAGACAAAGGTGAGATGATGCAATTAATCTTTTAGGATGCTTAGAGGTCTTTCTTTCTTTTTAATAATTTGTAACATATTACATGCTTATAGATTGACACAGAGACTCAGGTGAGATGTTGCCACTACATTTAAATGCTGCATTAAGATTTTAGATCTTATTCACAGTAGTTTTTTTGTAAATGAACTTTCAGTTGGGAAGATGTCAATTCTTCTAGAAAATGGCTAGGGATCCTGAGATTTTAGGTTCAATAGCGATTCATCAATAAAAATGTTAGTGGGCTTTCTCTGGCGTGCTTCATTCTAGAAACCGTTGTCTGTTGAATTCATTCCAAAAGCATTTTTGATTGACCCAAGTTGAGATTTTTACATTGATAAATAAAAAATAAAAGAAGATGAGTAGAAACAAGAAATGAGAATGGAGAAAATGAAGCTGCAGAAATCTGTTCACTAAGTTGTTACAAGAGTTTATATGAATGACTGTAAATCTGTTATTTGTGAGATCATACTAGGAGGGAATTCCACGGACGTCCTTTGTGCAATAATCACTCGCACCAAAGACACAATTAACAACTGCAAGTCATCCGTTTATATTAACTTCTAATAAACCAACCTGGTACAGCCAGAAAAATTTCAAATTAGTATTCTTATATATATATAATGTCAATCTGTTAGTGATTTCTTCAAAAACAATACAGTACAAAGGAAACATAATTCTTTTATAGTATCTGACATTTTTCTTTGTTGTTTATCTTCCTCCCTAAGATGAAGATCTATGGTCGTTATCCTATATTCAATTCATTATTTTAGGTTAAAAGCTTTATTGTTATCTAGAAATTTTTTGAGTTTTCACTTCAGAAAGTAATTCCATTCCAAGAAGTTACAACTATACGAAAAGCCAAGACAGCAGGGATCTTCCCAAATGCCATAGAAATGTTAGCTGGGAGCAAAAAGGTAGTTCGTCCAGTATTTTGTTTTGTTATTAATGCTATGCTCAAATTTTGGTTTGGAAAGAATAAAAAATGACATTAGTTTTCATTAGGATTACGGGGAGACTATTTAATCCATCAAGTGTTGCAAATTAAAGGCTACATGCATTTTTTTTATAAGATACATGCATCTATTATTTTAAGTAAATTTATATAAATAAACATGCTCGTAGATATTTTCTGAATCGTCAATTTAGTTAATTCAGCACCATCACGACACCCCAACCACTAATTACTGATGATATGATAGCCCTCCATTGAGATTTACATATGCTAGAAGGTCTAAGAGAGTGTTATGTAGTGGTTTGTGAGATAAGTGTTTGTGTGTTGTGCAATAACTGTAAATGGGCAGTTAATATTGAAAAGGAATATAAAATATTAGAGGGAGAAAAAGGAAAGGGGACGGTTCGAATGTATGGGAGAGAAAGGGCTCTCGAATACTCTTGGGTGTGAGTGTGAAGTGTAGTTATTCTGTTGTTTAGTGTGTGTTGTGTCGAGAATATTTCTCTATTGTTGTAAGAAGGCTTGACTTTATATAAACCGAAAATTTTAGAAAGATATGCTTGTATCATGTTATTTGTAATCTCAATGGTTCTCTCTATCTCTTTATGGCTTTTGCAGTATTTCTTCGGATCCTTTCTGTCTCGTGATGAAGCATTCAAATATATTAATGATAGATGGTTGCAGCCAGACGAAAATGGCAATGCAATTGCTGAGTCTCAGGTATTTACACATACTGATTGTAATTACTGAAACAGAAATTACATTTTATTCTAATCCATGACTAAGTTTGAATTTTAAAAGGAAACTAGCATTTAAACTTCTCTTTCTTTGCAGAAATCTTTTACTCATTCTTTCACGAACAGCTTCTTTGCTTGCTAATGAACAACTTAAGACTGAATCTGACCATACAAATTCTAGTGATTTAGTTTTATTTATAGCGAGCAATTGGGTTTCCTATCTTTTGGTCACTTAGTTGGCCATGCCTTACTCATAAATTCTAATTTTGAAGTTTCATGTAATATTGATAGAATTTAATGCCCCACAACATGGAGTCTGACAAACAGTAATTATATTGCTTAAACTATGTCAGGAAATAATTTCTGATTCCAGTAGTCGCCAAGAAAATAATATCATGGTTGAAGAAGAAGAAAGCCCTAGAGTTCAGGTCAATGAATTAGATTCTACTGGGAGGTATGCTTATTAATAATCTTCTCTTGTTGTTATCTTGATTCTTCCTTGCAGATTGACTTGTGCCATACATTAATTTTGTGGTTGTGAGATAGGAATATGGTACCGTCTCTTGTGCAAGAGTCATTGGATCCTTCCAATTTTGAAGGTGACAACACATCTACCCCCTCAGAGAGAACTGTCAACGTGGAACTGGTTGAGGTGCCAATACAGGAGCCAATTATTGGCACTACTCATGCTTCATCTTCATCAAATTGGAAGGAGGAAAATTCTGATGCTCCTAAGGGTGAGTTTATTCTGTTATCTATCCATTTGTTTGTCACTTGCTTAGATTTTGGATCACTTCGGTGTTGTATTCCCCTCAACCCCCGACAAGAAATATGCATTATTGAAAGAAAAAATTACACGATAAGGAGAATAAGCTCTCTGATGCAAATCAATCTTCTTTCCTAGAGTTTCCTACACAAACAACTCACAACACAAACAAAAGAACGATGAACACAACCACAAGTCCTAAAAATACCATAGATTCGAATAAAACTATCATGAAGATAGAAATAAATACAAAATGTTTTCTTCACAAAATATTCAGTTCCACTTCTAGATCAATTACCCCTCCATATATAACATCTTTTTTCCATTCTAACAAACTATGACTCCCCACTACTAACATCGTCAATAAATCATTACAAAAATAACAAGACCCACAAAATAAGCTCACCACTAACTATAATTATATTATTAAAATAACCATTTAATGATGAAATTACTCATCAATACTCTCCCTTTCAAGGTTGACCTTGTCCTCAAGGGCGGATGTATGGCTGCTGATCTTCAAGCTTGATACTAAGTCCCACGTCCCGTCCTCATTGGTTGATTAATCCGTATGATTACAACTTCTTCATGAGGTTCTGGAAAATGTTGTGCCCAACAATCTTCCTGACATGAAATTGTGAGATGGTGTTGGACACAATATTACCACTAAATGCATCGAAATGTGGTGGCCTGGGTACTCCTAGAAGAGTATGCTCTACCCCTTGCTTATTAAATCAAGCCATAAGTAATTGATGTTGGCTTGGAATGTACTTAAGCTATGAAGCCAGTTCATCCTTGACACCAAATCTGCTTCACAAAATTGAAAAGATAAGCATTTCTTGTTTGGATACCTGTTACCTCCCTATTCAAGAAAATGATCTCCCTTTTGACATTTTTTTTTCATAGTTAATTTTGAAATATTCCTTTATCCTTGCACATCGAGATTGGACTTATTGCCTTCCTTGATATGAGATGGCTTGCCATAAATCCCTGTTTTTTTTGGCTTCTTCCACCTTTGGGCATTGACTGTCACTACTAACTTGATATGACTTGGTCAGGAGTGCAAGGCTATTACAAATTGACAAAGTTTGTGATGTGAAGCAATAGTGGTAGATTGTAGACAATCAAATGTGTGGAGGAAAATAAATTGCAAGTATAGTTGGTGGTCCTATTTTATTGTAGTTGCAGATAGAATGTATGCTATTACATTCCGATTTGAAATTGATTTAATGAGCTGGTTTCATTTTGAGTTGCAGTGCCTGATTATTTCACAAAGGTCGCAGGATCGAAGTTTCCTGTAATATTTTTATTCTTTATGTAATTTATTTCAATATTTAACGCCTTCTGCTTTATATTGGTCTTTGAATTTTGAATTGAAATTTAACATTCAATCATTGAATTTCAGATTAAGGTCAAGGATTTCTTTAGTTTATTTTTCTCGGATGATGCAGTTGACTTTATTGCTTCATTTCATGGACAATGCGGAGATAAAGGTCGGATTTTTTAACTAATAGGGAGGTCTTGTTTTTTTTTTTTTCATCTCTTTGTTTAGAAAATTTGACTAACTTTATTAATAATAGCAATGTGATGCATGTGCTTTCAGATTTCAAATGTTCTTCATGGTATGTTAATGACAAATTTGGGCATGCACGTGATGTTTCATTCCAACATCCAATAAAAATGTATTTTGGTAATTTTTCCTCCACCTTATTCCAAATATAATCTCATTGTAATCATTTTGTAATCAAATTGACATTTGTGTCTAAATGTAGGCGCAAGATGTGGTAGCTGCCATGAGATCCAGAAATTTCGACTTTACAGAAACAGGTTGCAGTTTTATTTGGAATTGGGATCGGTCATTCTTGTCTATTGTGATTGGCCTATTTTTGGTTTTCAGATAAACTATTTGGTATCTGTTTTTTTGTTTGTGGTAGATGATGATGACTTTCTTTGGTTATATATATATAAATGTAATATGTGTGTGTGTGTATTGCATGTGGGCAGAAGTTCTTGCTTATGTAGTCTTTATTTCCTCTTTTTGTTCTTTTTATCTTTTACGGGGACAAATTCATAAACATTTTAAATAAGTAATGTATTGTGTTAAAATGTGTAAACAAGAGCGGGGGATAAGAGATTATTCCAATGAAAAACCTAAAAACAAATTTATTTTAGTGTCTTGGTGTATCTATCCAATTAGAAAGGACCGAGATAAAAGAAAGTTCGTAAATTGTTAAAAAAAATGTCAAATTGCAACAAAAAATCTAATGTTGTCCCACATAACACTAATATTCGACACCATATTCTCATAAAGATTGGAATTGTAATGGAGCCGAGTAATCTAAAAAGTTTCTAAAATTTCATTTCGTCAAAGAATTATTTATTTATTTGTTGTTCTTTCTTCCTATTTAGAAGCATGGCTTATAAAATATATGATGCTAAAAGTATGCGACACAAAGGTCGTTTAAACTCAAAAAAAAAAAAAAAAAAGAGCTGCAATCAAATCTCCCAGCTGGAATTGTATTGCAGCTCCAGTGAACGCATGCAACTGCTGATTATAGTTTGGAGTTTTTTCTGAATGTTATAGGTGGTGGGAGGTATCTTGTTCTGTTGTTGTGATTGGGCATTGAGCTGATTGAATCATATTAATTTAACTTTATGCTCTTTTTGCCTTTTGTTTTCTGTTTTAAAATTATATCTTATTCTTTGTATCTGAACTTAATCATATATCTAACATGTTTTGTTTGCCAAATTTATGGTTTGCTTTCACCCTCTTATGTTTACTTTTAACTGGCGAATTTATTTTCCAGTCATATGGTCATTGAAACATCACAAGAAATCAGTGACGTTCCATACTCAGATTATTTCCGTGTTGAGGTATTAGCTATTTTGAAGTGTACATGTATCAAATTTGGGTCAATTTAGCTTCTCTTTTTCAAATAATAAGTAATAGTGAAATATGTTTTATATGTTCAGTACCTATTCAGAAGAAAAGTGGTTTATGTACGTTTAACTTGGTCGTTTTCAAGCCCCTCCCCTCGTCGAAATTATATTGAAACAGTTGTTCTATTATTCATTTGTATTATTTATAATTGTCTATAGTCCTGTATCTGGAAAATGATGGAACTGTAGTAATGTTGTTTTCTTGGGACATTATTTCGAACTCTTTAAAGTTGATCCCAGTTCCATACCCTTGCTATAAAAAAATTTCTTAGTCTAGGTTTTATGTTCAGAGATATATTTACGTTGTAATGTGTTTTACTGAATTGCATGGATAAAATTTCAGGCACTTTGGGATGTGATGAAGGATACCAGTAAATCAAATGAATGCTGCATTTTGGAAGTGTATGTTAATGTTGCATTTTCGAAGAAAACTGTATTCAAAGGTATGTCTCTGTTTTTGACTGTATGCGCTATTTAGGCAAAGATTCATTTTTGGTCATGTCATTTTTGAATTAGAAGGTGCTGCCCCAAAATTGTCGTAGTATTTGATATCCCATGCTATAGTAACACACACACACACACATATATATATAAATGTGTAGCCAACTAAACTTGGGCTGCTCTTCGAAGTTCCTCATAGTATAAGTAGTGGGCTGCCTCCTCAAAAGAAGCCACGTAAGCTGTTGTTGTCCTGGATAACTAAAAATTTAAGAAATATGGTCGCAAGAATCTCAATTGCAAGTACAACCATAGAAATTTCTATGTTGTTTTTGCCTCTCTTTTATGTTATGAAATAGAGAAAATTAGAATGAGAGAGAGGCCTGAATATGCTGAATCGTTTTTTTTTCAATACAAGATAAATGAGAGCGAGTCCACTACAGAAAATCTATTGAGTTCAAAGACAAGCAAAAAGTTTAGAGCATTATAAGTCATTCATTCTTTGGCCCTTGAAAGAAAATTGCACCTTTTTTTTTTTTTTTTTTAAATGAACTTATGCAACATAATTGATTATTTTATATAATCTTTGTGGTTGTGACGAGAGACTAGTAGTGACTCAAAATTCATTTTGTTTGAAGCGCGGCCGAACTTTTATGTAATTGTTTAAGTTTTACTTAGGTTATAAATAAATTGGATATAATTTATATTGATTAATAATTAATGTACTTAAAAAGGTCTTGGAGATTATTTTTTTCATGTCCAAGCATTGACTTCACGTTTTCGTTTCTGCATTTTTTTTTGTTTATGTTAAGGTTTCAGCTATTAAAATACGTGCTTTCTACAATATATTACCTTAGTTCGGGTAGGACTTTCAAAGAAACCGTGTTTCGATATGATATCCATTGTGTGTGGATGCGGTATGCAGGGAAAATAGTGCAGTCAACTGTCGAAGAATGTCGTGAAGCTTATGCTATCTGGATAAATATGGTGCCTCTATCATCCTTTTTATTTATGAATATAGAGATGACAAATATAAGTTATAATAAATGACTGGATGATATTCTTTCAGGCACATGAGTTGCTGACACGAAAAAACCTTGAAAAACAAGAAGGTTGGACAATCATATGCTATTTTTCCATATGTTTTTAATCATTGGATTATAATTATGATAGAATTATTCATGATATAACTTAAAAGAAAAGTATCATTTATGATCATTAATTTTTGACGCAGAGAGATGTCCTGATAGTACTATCAAGAATGGTAGAGATCATCGAGGAAATGAAACAAAAACAGGAGAATCTTCCGGAAGGTCAAACGAGCCGAATAACTCCATAAGATTAACACAGACATCTCGCTCCATTCATTTTAACCAGGAAGCAAGAGGTCTGGTGCAAGAGAATGACACGACCTCTCTCGGCACACTCTTAAGAGAACCCGTGACAAAGTTCTCGTCGATCTTCAAAAGTGCCAACAATCTTCCATACCTCCTAGTTATTGTTTTTGTTGTAATTTTCTTGATGCAGGCAAGTCTCCTTATCCAAACATTATGCTTTTTAAATATATCACAAAGTATTTATAACAATATTTAAATATGTGTAACTGCTCAAATACAAGAGAAATAATTTTGTTAAAAAAATTGACCAAATTTATTTTGCTGGACGAGTAACAGTCGTATTATCTTTAGGAAGAGTTTTATTTGGCACATTGGGATTACTTATGTGATAGAATTCTTAGACCTCTTAATCATGTTTTCTTTTCATTTGATTACGTCACATATAATTAATTGCATACGACCTAACTGAACATGCCGTTTTTCTGCAGTTAAGTATAGTTATGCTCTTATCCAGACCTCAACACATCCACCTCAGCTCCCCTGACCACTTGAATAACATGGGGAGTGGCAGTGTAATAACGTCCGAAGACATGGCTTGGTTGGAGAAGCGAATCCACCACCTTAAGGATGAGATGTACATGGTTGAGGCTCGGCTTGAGCGGATGAAAAACGAGCACACGCAGCTAATGTCACGTCTGAAAGACTTGGAACCTCTAAGTAAGCGACGATAGTTGTAAGTTATTCGTCTAATATATATTTTTTCAATTACTACGCCTTTTCCCTTTTTTTAAAAAAAAAATTATTTGTAATCAGCATATTATAGTGTGGAGAAATAAATAAGTTGTTTAATTTCCTGTTTAAGAACATAAAAATGAAGGTAGAAGGTGGATTATGCCTCGCTGTCACTTTTTTGCATAACAAAATTCTCGGCTTTAAACTTTTCTAGGTAGATTCTGACTATAGGAGAGGACAGTTTGTGGGAGTCTTTATTATCAAGGTTGATTCCTCATCTTAGTGTTGTAATTTGACTCCTATGTTTTAATTTTCGTATGGTATTCTCTTCTCTTCTCGTGGCCTTGAGAGTTGTCAACCAGGCGAGTTTGCTCGCTGATTAATCTTGTTTGGTAGCATGAAAGTTTGGTTACGCTCCTTGTTAGCACTCTACTGACCATTTTGATTCTAGAATTTTAGTAAATGAAGTGGAACTAGTGTTTTTTTTTCTTTTGTTTTGCTTGGTACGATCTAGGTTTGGTTTTGATTTTTAATTTTCGTTCCATTTGGACTCGGTTTGGGTTAAAGAACGCTGCATATTTTTTTTTGTTGATTTTAGTCAGTTTGGCTCTATACTATATGACTGGTTTTAGACTTCTGTTTTTTTTTTTGTTTGATTTTTAGTAATTTTCGAAAAGTATATAGTCAGCTAAAATATAATTGAGAACATAACCTAATTGGGTTCCAAAATAAGTTTTTAGAAGTTAAAACTGAGCTAACCAAATTAAATTCTTGATTTTATTCATGTTGGCAATTTCTCTCTCTAATTTCCCTTTTCTGGTCAAATGCTAGAGATTGAAGGTGTGGGAAAGAGAATGCACGACTTAATATTTTAATTTATTTACTATGAATTTTTAGCAACTCTAAATTCGTGCGCTAACTGACGAAACTTCTAATTTGATAATAAGAATTGTTAATGTAAATTTGTGTTGGTATAGATTCGTTTGGCAAAATTAATTAAAGTGGATGTTTAATTTATCTTGGAAATTAAATATAGATTGCAGTATTATTCAGTTGCAAGGCAGACAGATTTTGTGGAGATTTAACTATCAAATGTATGCAGAATATTTGTTTTTGGAAAACTTGAAAAATAAGGAAAGTGAGTTACTTGAAAATCAAGTTATCAATTATATTTATATATGGAAGGCCGATTTGAATATAGATTGTTCTGTGAATCATAACAGATATCAAGATTCGTCATCCAATTATTCAGGGATCCAAATATATTATATTCTGATACTTTCCATATATGTTGCAAAGGGTGTCACGAATCTGAATTTTGTGATTGCTGTTTTCTTATTCTGTGCTTTCTGTTTTGGAACAAAAATCTGTTGCAGATTTATTTAAGCATCTACCCTTCACAGAAGACGTGCGCGGATTATTGATTACTCTCTAATATTTCTTGTGCCGCAAGTTGTCATAATTTTTCTCCCTCACGTTTCTGCGTTTTGGGTTGTTATTGATTGTTTCAGTCTCTGTTGACTGTTTTCCACACTCTACCTTTGGTGGCTTTCATTGTTCAACGAGTGTGGTGGTGTGCATCATAAGACAACGATTGATGTTACAAGCAGTGTCATAAAAGTGCTCTTCTTTATTCTTCATTGAAGATCAGTCTCGGGAGGAGACTTCACTGGAACTCGGGATGAGTTCTATTGATTGACAAGGGGAGCTTGTTTTTCTGATCGCGGGCAAGAGGATCTTGCCATACACGGATTCCGAGAGGAGTTATAATCGACAAGGGGAGCTTCTCCCAATTAGATCTCGGGAGAGATCGTTTCAAAGTCGAGAAGAATTTGTAAAAACAGTTTCTTTGGTGAAGTTAAGGAGAGACGACGACGACAAAGATAAGAGGGAGTCTTTATTTGTATAAGTCCGGTTGTCTTGCAACTTTATAAACTCTTTAAAATGTTTTTAATTCTGGGCGTGGCCCCGCAGACGGAGGCTGGTTGCCGAACTGCGTTACCAATTTTGTGTCTCCTTACTTTACGCATTTTATTCTGTCCATTATTGCTGTTTACTATTGGTGTCACAACTAGTGTTACGACACCAACGCAACTAATCACGATTTCAAGAATGATAATAATAATAATAATAATATATTTAAATTTTTATTGATTGATGTATTTAACGAAAGCAGGTTTTGAAGGCCCAATAACAAAGTCCAATTAACGGTCCAATAAAAAAAGCCCAAACCAGGCCCAACCAACCGTCTCTTCAAATATCACAAGCACTGCATTATGTTAGATGATGCATTGGCGGAGTTGCGATCGGTAGCTGAGGGAAATTGAGAGGAGGTGATTGGCGCTTCAATGGCGTCGGAGGATTTGGAAAGCAGTGAGTTTTATTTGAGGTATTACGTTGGGCACAAGGGAAAGTTTGGCCATGAGTTTTTGGAGTTCGAGTTTCAGCCGGACGGTAAGCTTCGCTATGCAAACAACTCCAACTACAAGAACGACACAATGATTCGCAAGGAAGTCTTCTTAACTTCTGCTGTTCTTCGTGAGTGCCGCCGCATTATCGCTGAGAGTGAGGTTTGGATTTCGCTTTCAACTACCGTCTCTCTCTTCCTAGGGCTCTCAGGAATTTTCTTCAATTTGGATGGAGCGCGGTGTTTTGAGGATTCTTTTGGTTTTTTTCCCTAATTGAAAAGGAAGATAATGTGTAGTTTACGTACTTACATTACTTTGGGAAATTGCTTTCTGCTGTTTCGAGATGGACGCATAATAAGTTTTAAGCTTGTTGTTTTTGGCTGCTAGTAATCAATGTGGCGTTTCCAATTTGTTTGCGGAAAAATCATTTTATTGCGAAAATTGACGTCTTGTGACTTTTGAGTCTTCTAGCTGTCTTCAAATTGTGGATAAAAATGATGCTTTTTAGTTCTTTATGATTTCTTTTTTGTTAACTGAAATCTGATCATATTGCAACCTTCAAGTGATTGCGCATTTAAATAAATTATAAATATGTAAAACGGGTAAACAGATTAAGTTTAAATGGTTCCCAACTCTACCAATAGTTGATAAATCTCTTCTTGAATCTCTCTTTCTTTCTCTCTAACAGGTTGTTGCTTTCTGCTTGATTTGAAACTAATTACTACTTAAACATTATTACTCTTATCTTCTTACTGAGCTCAAGTATTTTACCTGTTTGTTTTGCTTCAGATCATGAAGGAAGATGATAACAACTGGCCTGAACCTGACCGGGTTGGCCGACAAGAGCTTGAGATTGTGATGGGAAATGAACATATATCATTTACTACTTCAAAGATTGGATCTCTTGTTGATGTTCAGAGTAGCAAGGATCCCGAAGGACTTCGGATATTCTACTATCTTGTTCAGGTTAGTTTATTCAGATTATGCAATTCTTAGAAAAATATTACCATCCCTTCTGCTGCAGGTGCAGGCTTTTCTTTTCCACATGCTTCCTTTTACGTAAATATAAATATAGAGCAACTTTCTTGTCATTTTCTCCTCAGCTTGCTTATTAGAGTTTTCTGTGCTATATGTTCCACTAGATTGCACCCATTCCCCCTCCTGAAACTAAAGAAATAAAGGGGAAAAAACTAGTTTATGTTGTAAATTGGTTGCCTGAAGAAAGCATGCCGTATGGAGAGAATATTCTAAGACCATGTTTTCCATTTACATTTGATGTATTTTCAGTACCCACAGTTTTTAATGGCTGTAATGTGGTTGCAGGATCTGAAATGCTTTGTTTTTTCCCTAATTTCACTCCACTTCAAGATCAAGCCTATATAAGAGGATGAGGGTTGGATTGGTGGTGTTGAGTAGAAGTTCCGTTTTTCCTCTGGGAATTTGTTTTACCAGAGCTGTTTTCTTATACCGACAACAATTTGTAGGATTTTTAGCATCTTTTCCGTAATGGAATTTCCCTCTGCTTGCCACATTGCTTGTGTTTTTACTTGTCATTCTGAGTACATCCACCTTGGAACTTCTTGGTTATAAATATATTTGCTAGCATTATGGCAGAATGAATGAGCATGAATGAATGTTAAACTTTGGATGGCATCCCATGGCATAAAGCCATCCATAGTTGCAAATCTTTTGGAAAATGGTGGCTTAAATCTTAATTTTCAGTACTATTGTGGTTTTCCAATTTTAGGGACTGGTGAATTTTTGGTAAGAACACGTCTTTTTTTTTTTTTTTTCTAATCAAAACAATTCAAATGATTTAAGTTTATTTTTTGTTTACTATATGATCTTAGTTATCATAGTTTTATGGTTTTTTGAAAATACCTACTCCTATCCTGACTACTTTGTAGCTAGCCGTCGTTTTATTTAACAAAAAAAAGGTGTAAATTATGCATTTTATCCAAAAAAAAAAAAAACAAACAATTTACATGCCTGTTTGAAGAATCAAACCCAACCTCTGAAATGGGTGTTTACACAGTCACAAAGGAAGTGGATGGTCAGACCACCTTCTCTTCACCTCAGTATTCCATCTAACCTCCTTAAGCTTTCCATCCACTCCATAATCCCTTTCCATAACCAAGTTTATACCTTCATCTGAGTACCACCCAACACCTATACAAAGAACCTCGTCCTTTTTCACATCGACATAGCCGGTGACTCCTCCAGGGAGCCATAGCACGACCACATCCTGCAAGTCTGCCATCTCCTCTTCTCCAAAGCTGAGTTGATTATCTGGCAAGTTTCTCTTCTTTAGTGTTTCTGTACAGAGGTAGACGAATGGTGGGCCGGCAGCGTCGTCCGTCGGCTCCTCCCCGAAGATTGGTGTCGCACTTACCTCGAACGTTTTCCATGATCCGGTTAGCTCGGATGGCTTCGTTCGCTTTCTTGTTGAAAATGGCTTCAATTCACAATCTACATCACTGTTCATCTACCCATTAGAGAATTCCTCATTTGGTATAGAATTGAAATTGCTTTGTCAAAATAATCTAGAAATACGTGCAAGAAATTTGAAGCAACTGAAGGAAATAAGAAAACATTAACAAGTTAAAAAATAAAAGAATAAAACCAGTTTTAAAATATATCTAGTTTCCGGCTTCATTTTATTTTTCTTATTTTTGTAAAAAAAAAAAAATTAATTTTGAACTCCAAGCCAGACAAGGAAGATTTTAACTCGCCTTTTCTCACAAAAAAATTGATTTGAAAATTTAAGTAAATTATCATGCTTTACCAGAAAAAATTAAAATAAAGTACCTATCGTCTCTAAGATTTGCAAGACTGACCCATTGTTCTTCATACAAGGCAACTCTCATTATCTGTATGTCAGATCCGCCATTGCTGAATTCTATGGTGTGGACAATACGAAGTCTTTTATGGCAGCCTTTCACCAAACACTAAGCAAGAAAGAAGGAAGAAATCTATAAGCTAGCATAAACAACCAATTAATTCAAATAATATCCCTTCATGTTCTGTAATCTTATGTGTCAGTACGAGTGCAATGGGTCAGCTCAGTTCGGTTCTGCCTAATATGTGAAGACATGGTGATTTTTTATGTGGAATCTTTGATCAGACAATGAGATTTTCTTTTTGTCATACAATTTTGTGGTGGGGGAAATGTAGATCCTTGGGTGCTTGTTTTGTCAAATGCTTTTGAGGTATGGTTTGTTTCTTAGAGCTCGATCATTGTTGTGCATTCCCTTTTATTCAACCATTTTTAATGATACGAACAAATACCTCTAATCATGACGAAAAACATGGTAAAATTTTATTTATCTACTAACAATATAAAATGCATGTCTTCACAAATTTTAATGGAAGTTTGAAAGAGGTCTATTATCAAATGATTAAGCTTGGTTTCACTTAGCAAGAGGTGAAGGCCATCGATCAGCAGATGTGAACATGAGCCAATGTGTATTCCGGAAATACTTTTAAAAGATGTACTTAGAAGAACTATTAAAGCAACATGTTTTCATTAGTTTCTTGGCGAATGAGAGAGAAAAATAGTTTATGGAAACTCTATTGTTTTTAAGAATTATATCATACAGTAATTTTTGTAAATCTATTTGTTTGCAAAAGTTTCATGTCCTTTTGTTTAAAAAAAAAAAAGTAGTCAGAACAGGACCTAATTTACCAAGAATATAAAGAAGATGCTACAAATTGTAGCAAATTAAGTACATTAAACTTACTTGTTCGAACTTGAAAGTTGGAGAAAGGAAATAGTTGGATTCATCAGCTTCACCAATGGGAATATCAACAGGGCCCCTTGAATAAGATCCATCCTACAAAACACCAAATATATTTTTTATATCATCCCACGTAGAAAAATATAACCGTGATGAAGTTCCACTCCCACATAATTTTGGATACGTCCTTTTTACTTGATCGTATTTTTCTATTCCTTGTGAAGAATTTTTTATCTTAAGATTTTGTAAGCTGTCAGTTCTAATGCAATTCTTTTAAATGATAAATCTTTTACAATAGTTGACACATTCAAAATACATAAACTTAGGTAAAATACAAAAACTAAGCAGAAATCAAGTCATATGAGAAGAAAAATAAAAATTGAATCAAAAACAAAAAACCACCACAGTAAAAGAATTTACGACCATACCCCTTAGGATGATTATATTTACCTCAAAGAAAACAAGGCCAGGTTCATTTCCCATAATATCTTCTTCCATCACCTCACTAGCTTGAAAGTCAAAAGACTCAAATGTAGGAAATACATAATGTTGTCCTCTTCCATGAAAGGATGAAGATGCATCTTTATCACGATTCGCTTCTTCACCGCAAGGATTTAAGGTCACCCAGTTTACCTTCCTTTTTATCTGAGATGTCAGCCCTCCAGAAAGAGATGGCACTGCCTCAACACGAGAAAGAGTATAGCAATCATATAAATTTTCATTCTTGTTCCCAATATCAATGGGTTCCATCTCAGCTGTGATTGGCGAAAATATTGCTCCAACACCTTTCCATATTCCACTTACACTACTAACAAATGTAGCCCACGATGGCCGTATTACAGGTTCCTGAAAGTAAAAACTCCAAGCAATCTAGCGACATTCACATCCAATGAAAAGAAAAAACATGGATTTGAATAGAAAACAGTGAAAATCCCATGGTATTGGACTGGTAGTAGTCGAAATGAAGCATCCAAAAACAACAAGATATTTCTTTAACTGCTTCACTTAATGTATCACTCTTGTTCAAGTTTGCGCTGGTTTTTATTTTATGTTATTATAACAGGGGATAGATAGTGAAAGATGATATCAACGACTAAACTGCTAAGAGTGTTGGGTAATTTTTCTCACTTTGTAAGTTTCCTATAATAAACTCAATTCTGCAAAATTAAGTGGACATAACTCTCATATCAAAAGTGAACGACGGCAATTCTTGTGATGGTTGCTATTTATGTTGGATATACAAAATTGAGGTTTAATTCGTGATAGGTGATGAAATCAAGAGATTATAATATTTTGTAATCTGAACGATAAAAAGCTTCCGAACTACGCCATGTAAACACCAACACAGAACAATCTCTCCTTCATAATAATGGAACTTTTAACCTAAAAAACAAGTAGAGAGTAATGTGCAGTGAACATATAATTTCGCTTTTTCTCTCAGTCTCAACATTCTTGCAGAATACAAGAATGACAGCACAGATAAATTCCAAACAAACACGAAAGCTTAAGTTAGTGGGGTTGATATAAACTGAATCACATAAATCATATTTGACATTTTCCTTAACAGCTAGACCAATTTATTTTTATTGGTCTTACATGAACTCAAGATCTTCTACTCTGATACCAAGATAGTTGAGTTGTTAGATTGAAGTGAATAATGACTTGTATGATATTTTAACAAATAGTAGAGAGTATAAATCGATAGTTCCCGATATAAATAACTACCAATGAAAAGAAAAAAAAAAAAAAAAAAAAAAAAAAAAAAAAAAAAAAAAAAAAAAAAAAAAAAAAAAAAAAAAAAAAAAAAAAAAAAAAAAAAAAAAAAAAAAAAAAAAAAAAAAAAAAAAAAAAAAAAAAAAAAAAAAAAAAAAAAAAAAAAAAAAAAAAAAAAAAAAAAAAAAAAAAAAAAAAAAAAAAAAAAAAAAAAAAAAAAAAAAAAAAAAAAAAAAAAAAAAAAAAAAAAAAAAAAAAAAAAAAAAAAAAAAAAAAAAAAAAAAAAAAAAAAAAAAAAAAAAAAAAAAAAAAAAAAAAAAAAAAAAAAAAAAAAAAAAAAAAAAAAAAAAAAAAAAAAAAAAAAAAAAAAAAAAAAAAAAAAAAAAAAAAAAAAAAAAAAAAAAAAAAAAAAAAAAAAAAAAAAAAAAAAAAAAAAAAAAAAAAAAAAAAAAAAAAAAAAAAAAAAAAAAAAAAAAAAAAAAAAAAAAAAAAAAAAAAAAAAAAAAAAAAAAAAAAAAAAAAAAAAAAAAAAAA
This sequence comes from Begonia masoniana, assembly GCA_022432975.1. Taxonomy (NCBI): domain Eukaryota; kingdom Viridiplantae; phylum Streptophyta; class Magnoliopsida; order Cucurbitales; family Begoniaceae; genus Begonia; species Begonia masoniana. The sequence continues at coordinate 50,495,010 of CM039507.1, read as the reverse complement.
AAAAAAAAAAAAAAAAAAAAAAAAAAAAAAAAAAAAAAAAAAAAAAAAAAAAAAAAAAAAAAAAAAAAAAAAAAAAAAAAAAAAAAAAAAAAAAAAAAAAAAAAAAAAAAAAAAAAAAAAAAAAAAAAAAAAAAAAAAAAAAAAAAAAAAAAAAAAAAAAAAAAAAAAAAAAAAAAAAAAAAAAAAAAAAAAAAAAAAAAAAAAAAAAAAAAAAAAAAAAAAAAAAAAAAAAAAAAAAAAAAAAAAAAAAAAAAAAAAAAAAAAAAAAAAAAAAAAAAAAAAAAAAAAAAAAAAAAAAAAAAAAAAAAAAAAAAAAAAAAAAAAAAAAAAAAAAAAAAAAAAAAAAAAAAAAAAAAAAAAAAAAAAAAAAAAAAAAAAAAAAAAAAAAAAAAAAAAAAAAAAAAAAAAAAAAAAAAAAAAAAAAAAAAAAAAAAAAAAAAAAAAAAAAAAAAAAAAAAAAAAAAAAAAAAAAAAAAAAAAAAAAAAAAAAAAAAAAAAAAAAAAAAAAAAAAAAAAAAAAAAAAAAAAAAAAAAAAAAAAAAAAAAAAAAAAAAAAAAAAAAAAAAAAAAAAAAAAAAAAAAAAAAAAAAAAAAAAAAAAAAAAAAAAAAAAAAAAAAAAAAAAAAAAAAAAAAAAAAAAAAAAAAAAAAAAAAAAAAAAAAAAAAAAAAAAAAAAAAAAAAAAAAAAAAAAAAAAAAAAAAAAAAAAAAAAAAAAAAAAAAAAAAAAAAAAAAAAAAAAAAAAAAAAAAAAAAAAAAAAAAAAAAAAAAAAAAAAAAAAAAAAAAAAAAAAAAAAAAAAAAAAAAAAAAAAAAAAAAAAAAAAAAAAAAAAAAAAAAAAAAAAAAAAAAAAAAAAAAAAAAAAAAAAAAAAAAAAAAAAAAAAAAAAAAAAAAAAAAAAAAAAAAAAAAAAAAAAAAAAAAAAAAAAAAAAAAAAAAAAAAAAAAAAAAAAAAAAAAAAAAAAAAAAAAAAAAAAAGGTACCTGAGTTTGAAGAACATTTTCAACCTCCATAAGCATAGCTCCAGAGACGATAACTCTACCGCCCTTACTTCTCTTCCTCTCAACGACCCTTCCGCCCTTCGGTCTGATTTTACTTGTTCTCTCGTTGTATTTCTCGGCCTTAGCCAGCTCATTGTCCACACTCCAGATGTTTTCCTTATTTCCTTTTACTCTGAGAATCCCCTGTTTTGGTCTGGAACCTTTGTGAGATTTTCGGGACTGGCAGGTAATGAATTTCTCTCTAGAGCTCGAGTTTTCTAAATTGGAGCTGAAAGAGACGGAGGAGAAGAAAGATTGTGAGGGAGAAAGCACCTGGCTGAATCCTAGATAGCGGTGGTGGTGTGAAGTGGATGTCAAGGCGTTGTGAAGGAAATGTAGAGACGATGACGACGACATCGTCTGAGAGAGAGATTCAGTGATTCCTTTCTGTGCTCTCTTTCAGTCAGAGAGAAAGAGAGAGAGAGGACCTGAATCGAAGGCAGAATTGAAGTTTCAGAGAAGCCAACGATTCGCTTCCAAGGCTGAACCCCAAAGGCAGCTTAAATCCAAACCATAGATCCAATCGAAGATTTCGGTCCGGTTCGATTTGATTTTGATGGAGTTAGAAAACCGAATGTGGTTTATTTCTTATAAAAATTTTAAGAATAAAAAACCGACCAAAACCGATGGAACCGAACCTAAGCAAGTAACACTAAACCAAACCCTTAACTTAGCTAAAACGTTTTTTTGAACCCAAAATATTGACTCGAGAAAAAATCCGATACCAAAGCGTGTTACCGCAATCGAATTTTAGGCGTAATTTTTAATTAATCAAAATTTTAGGTAAAATAAATCGTTAAACTAAAAATGCTCACATAATTTCCTTTTAATAGAATAACAAAAATAGATTGAAAATAAAAAATGCTCACATTATTTTTGAACTCATAATTCAACTCAATAATATAAGATGAAACTTCTTCCACAACTCCATATTTCAAGGAGTGATAGGCATGCCGGAATGAAACAAGCTGGTGAAAATGGCTGCCTTTCAAGCAAAAAACTTTTACTCAGAGATCCAAGGATGAAGGCAACTCTGCCACTGGACTGGCCCTTCAGGGAACCACAGGCCAATTTCCTTTCTTGCACTCTCAACTGAGTCACTTCCATGAATTACATTTCTGCAAACCCAATGTCATTTTTACATACCATTAAACTCATAACAACAGAAAATTCTATAATTGCTTAAATTGAAGACAACACTTTTGCAAGACAAACATTCATTTCTGTGTATACAATGTCCACAAAGAAAAAACACCATCTAATCGGTGATCAGATTCTTACTGAAATGAACATTACTGACAAAAACAGGCATTGCAAAGGCAAGTTCAAAAAAAAAACTACACTAAAGCATGCAACACTATTAGGAATCTAAGATTAAGCATTTCTCATCATTCATTAGTTAAAATTAAAAATTTTGCTGATTAAACTCCTGGAACAGAAAGACATTTATTGTGATGAAGTATTGACTAACAAAATGAAGAATGTCATTCAAATACTCTAAGGTCAATGAATAAGTATAAAGATAATATACCAAGCACGTGAAAAGAAGACAGAAAAGAGCATGTACCTCCCAATCTCAACAGCATAGTCACCGCGAATAGTTCCAGGGGCAGATTCGGAAGGATTAGTGGCTCCAATTATTTTCCGACCGGTTGCCACAACACCTTTTCCTTCCCAAACCATGGCAACAACTGGGCCAGAAATAACGTACTCGACCAATCCGTGGAAGAAGGGCTTTGCAGAAAGGTCCTCGTAGTGCTTTTCAGCAAAAGATTGTTCCACATTGAGGAGTTTCAGACCTAAATCAAATTACAAATTTAAAGAAATTATTGTTGCAGTATGTTATTAAACTTCTCTTCAAAACATGGCTGGAAAATTCAATTGTCAACATGTCCAAGATAAATGTGGACAGCATAAACAATTTTAACATTACTAAAGGGTAATCACGCAATGACAGAGGGAACTACCTTTCAAAGTGAAGCCTTTGTTCTCAAACCTGCTAATGATAGCACCAACCTAAAAAAATTCAGAGAACATTATCCGTCATTGTTAAGCTACATTTCATTACCAAATCAAAATAATAATGCACAGAAAACGACGATAGCCCAAAACGTCCTGGTTCCGACAAAATCCAAATGAGAAAAAAGAAGTAATTTGTCAGCGTTAGACTAATTTTGGCTGCTATACGAATTTAAACTGTGGAGATCAATATTTTCCCTAATTTTCGAGCTATCAACGACAAAGTTCAGCGAATATCCACAACATCCTAGATACCAACTTAGAACTAAACGAATCGCCAATCCGGATTTCTTACTATTTTCAGCTAACCTAGTCCGTGGAACGCAATGAAAATTTACCGCACAAATCAAAATCGCGACGGAAAAAAAAAAAATCAGGCAATTAAGAATTGATACAATCAACAAAACTTCGAGTAGCGCTGAAATAACAATGGATAGGAAATATGAAAGCTTTCATGTATTTTACCAGATTTCTCTGGACTCCATCTGGTTTGATCATGATGAATGTCTGCTCCATCTCTTTTTACAGGAACCTAACAGCCGCAGATCTAAACGAGGAAATGTAAAAGAGGGGTTCTGTGAAATACGGAGGCCGAGAATTTAAATTTATAGGCGCGTGACCCTAAACTTAATTTCCAAACAATATTCCGTTTTAAACCGAACCGAATAAAACCGTTAATTAATAGTTACTATGATTAGGAACGGGGATAACCATCCAATCAAATAGTGAGATATGCTTCGATTCTATTTTGATTAAAAAATGAAAATGAAAAGTCAAATTTAAACCTTGGATTATAAGGTTAGAGACAATTTAAATTTATAGGCGCGTGACCCTAAACTTAATTTCCAAACAATATTCCGTTTTAAACCGAACCGAATAAAACCGTTAATTAATAGTTACTATGATTAGGAACGGGGATAACCATCCAATCAAATAGTGAGATATGCTTCGATTCTATTTTGATTAAAAAATGAAAATGAAAAGTCTAATTTAAACCTTGGATTATAAGGTTAGAGACAATTTAAATTTATAGGCGCGTGACCCTAAACTTAATTTCCAAACAATATTCCGTTTTAAACCGAACCGAATAAAACCGTTAATTAATAGTTACTATGATTAGGAACGGGGATAACCATCCAATCAAATAGTGAGATATGCTTCGATTCTATTTTGATTAAAAAATGAAAATGAAAAGTCAAATTTAAACCTTGGATTGTAAGGTTAGAGACAATTTAAATTTTAAACTATGTTTGGGTTCAAATCAAACCTTATACTGGCTCTAGTGAACAAGTCAAATCTTGTCGTTATTCGCTGTTAAAATCATTTGTGGTCACCCGCATTTTAAGTGAAGGCAGTCGCGTTCAGCACGAGGGTAACTTTGTTTAAACGAAGGCGATCTCTGCGGTAGCCCGCATTTAGGGCAAGGTAGCCATTGTTTTTACCCGCAATTGCCCTCATTTAAGGTGAAACCGCAAAATTAAGACGACTTATAAATCGATCAATAATTTGATGTAGCGATTTGAAATTTGGGTGAAGCCGTGAAGAAATGGTATGAGAGATCAAAACTGCTAATAAAATTGATGGAAGGCTAGGAATTGGAAGTCAAAATTGTCAAAACAACGTGAAAAATCATTTTAGAAAGAAGCTAGGTCGCCGCGTTTCATATGAGAGCGACCTCGCTTTAAACGCAGGCTACCGTAAAGGTCGCTCTTGTTTAAACGTGGTCGTCTTTGTGAGAAACACGGACGACTGTGAGTGTATTTAACAGCGTATAACGCGCGAGAGTTGACTTGTTACTTGGAGATAGTATAAAGTTTGATTTTTATCCAAATATAGTTCATGATTCAGTTGTCCCTAACCTCATAGTTTGATGTTTAAATTGGACTTTCCCTAAATATTTATAGAATTAATGTTACCAAATAAAATAAATTATAGATCTTGTTGCTAAAAAGATATTAATATTTATAGAGTTATTTATTTAGTTTATAAATTTTGATTTAATTTCTGTGAAATTCAAATGATTAATTAAACCTAGTAAATCTTTATGATATTTTTTTCCCTGCCGGCTGCCACTCTCTTATCGGGCCTCTAGCCTTCCGTTGATGGGCAAAATTGGCTCTTCGGCCCAAATATAAAACTTTTATATAAAATATCAAACTTGTAAAAATAATATTAAATGAATTATTTTATTTTAAAAAAATAGTAATTCAAATAATTTATTAAAAAAAAAATTCACTACGTGTTTCATAAATGCTACTGGATTTGAGATGGATGATTTAATATTTTAAGGTTCAAGTGTTGTGGATGATTGAGTAATAAGTGGAACAAATGGCGTTTGGCAGGTGAAGAAAAGGATAGAAAAAGAAGGAATTTTGAGAGTTGAGTTGTTGGTGAGGATTGTTCAGTCTTACCATTCGAAATGCTTCTGTTCTGAAAGCCAGAAAAGAAGACGAAGAAGAAGAAGAAGAGGGAGACCCACCAAATATCTGGTTGCCTCACTCTCTCATCATGTCATTTTGAAAAATCTTTCAAGTTTGATTGGTGTGTAATCATTCTTGCATGGAATTCAGCATTTTCATTCTCTCTCCTTCCTCTTCTCTCTCTATCTTATGTTAGGATTATTTATTACACTTTGAATTTTGGAAAGAGATATCATGAGAACTGTCGGACCCCTTTCATATTTCTTCTCAAAAAAGCTAATCTTATTAGACTAAAAATAGTGTTCTTACTTGTGAGAATAACCAGAAAAGGGTTTATCCTCTTCATAAATAACTTTGCCATTTTAACTACGCTAGCTCTTGTATATGTGAAATCATCCGTCCTCCTAATACAATATTATTCGTTTTGGGTTAGAACCGGCATAAATTTATTTTTGGGTGGACCCAAGACGTGTTGTGCTAAAAATGAAAAACTTACATTATAAACCATTCATTTCTTACTCTCCCAAGCGATGAGAGATTGTGTACTCTCACTAGTACAAGTTGGGCCTCACGACTAATAGAATCTTAGGTCATCTTTACTTTTATAAGCGAACTGCCACAATCTCCCTCCCCCCCTCAAAATCCTTGTCGGCCACACTTTAGGTTGGGAATTGACTCTAATACTATTTGTAGAGTCTCAAGTTCTCTAGTATAATATTATCTGCTTTGGGTCAAATCCCGTACAAATTGTTCTTGAAGTTAGTTCAAAACATGTTGTATTAGGTATGATGAGAATTCTTCTTATAAACCTTTCATTCTCCATTCTCCTAAGTAATGTGAGATTGTGCACTTCTTCTGGTATGAGTTGGACTCTTACAATCAACATAATCTTGGGTCGTATTTGTCTTTACAATGCTGTCAAATATCTTAGAGAGAGAAAGAGGGGGAGAGAGTGAAAAAGAGAGAGAGAGGATTCTCCTTGTCGTTGGTTGGGGAAAGTTGAGAGGGTCTTTTACAGAGAAGAGAGAGAGAGGGATTCGCTTGTCGTTGGTTTGGGGAAAGTTGAGAGGGTCTTTACGAGAGAGAGAGAGGAGAGAGAGAGAGAGAGAGAGAGAGAGAGAGAGAGAGAGAGAGAGAGATCATTTGAAGTAAAATGGATGAGATGAAAGTGGTTGTTAGTGGGTGTAAATTGGTATATAATGATAATTAGGGTTTATTTAGTTTGTTGGGTTATATATCCTTTTTGAGAAGGGTGGTCTAGTGGACACTTAGAATTATGCTGAATGAACACAAATATTTGCACAAAAAACCTCCATAGCTTTCTTCTCTCCTTCCAACACTCCGACATCGATGGAAGCTTTCACATCCACCCACCACTCATTGCCCTCTAGACTCTCTCTCTCCCTCCATCCCTCCCTCCCTCCCTCCCTCCCTCTCCCTCTCAAAACTTTGCTATAATACAAAAAGCAATTACTACAACTTAAACATTTAGACAGTTAATAGTGAAAGCTTTTGAGTCTACGAGTTCCATTTTAGCTTTACATTTTTATCCAAAAACTTTCTTAAAACTAGTCATTTAAAATTTATAGAATATTAGTATATGCATAGACTAACAAGACACGTTTTGGGATAAGTCCCAAGTTTATACGAGTTAAAAGGACACTATCTCAAGATTGTACGATTCTTTTGGTGTATAAGTCTATTATTATTATTATTAACCTTATAGAACGGTTGCTACAGAACCAAGATAAACAAATATATTTCGTATAAACATCCAAAATTTTAAGGGTTTATGAAGTATGTATAATCCCAATTTTAACAAATAAGTAAAAAAAAAAAATAGCACAAGAAGATCTTAGTGCATATCAGCTAAGCTGTACCAATCAAATCTTCTGTGTATCTCGGTCTAAACAACAGTCAGTCTACTGAGATATACACGATGGAAACTTATATAACTTTAACTATGATTTAGACAACATTTTCAATTTCACTTTAGTATAAATGAAGCATATAATGATAAGTGGCTTGAACTATTTGCTTGGACAAAAGAGGTGGAAGGAAGAACTAAGTCTCAGTCTACTCGTATAGACTAGTAGATGGTCTCGGAGAAGGTAGAAAAAGGGACTGTTTTCTAGAAAACATTCTCTTTCACCATTTTTGCTGGTTGACCAAAAGCTACCCTGAATTGTGAAGCACTACCAGAGGTTGTTCAAAAGCTATTGTGCATCAGCAAACAAAAGAAGAAGATCCATCGATTATATGTTGAAAACAATGGAGGGAGGTCAAAGATCTGGAATTTCAAATTATGAACTTCAAATCTCGTTTGCTACTCCACCTCAAGCGATCAATGAAATGGGTTTTGTTCAGTTCGAAGAAAACCAGGTTTTGAGTTTTATGGAGCCTTCCCAATCTTCTCAGATTTCACAAAACTTCGCGACGCCCGCCGTTACGGCCCCTCCCAAGAGCTGCAACTCCGCCGTAAATATCGCCGTGGGTGGCTTCAGTAATCGAGCTCTTGTTAGTAGGCCTTCTTGGGATAACGATCAGGTGGGCTTGATGATTGCTATTTTTCAGGTTTTTGTTTTTCACGAGTTTCACTTTTTTCTGATTCTTCTGCAAATATGATTTTTTATTTTTTTTTTATGATTCGTCCATCTTTTTATTTTCGGTTCCTAAGTTGTTTAATGATTTGCATCCAAAAAATTTAGGTCGGAAGGTTGGAAACTAAGGATGCCGGTGAGGAGAACTGCACTGGAAATACCAGCGATGGCAGCAATTCATGGTGTAGATTCTATTACTTGATTATCTACCCTCTCTCTCTCTCTCTCTCTCTCTCTCTTCTCCAACTAAGCTTTTCATCATACTCTAATGGCGGATCCGCCATGTAGAGAAGAAAATTTGTTTTTATTTCTGTTTTTTCTCAGAAAACCTACCATACAGCCGTGCAGTTTTGATCTTCATCCATCCTTATGATTCTCTCTCTCTCTCTCTATCTATCTATCTCTATCTATAGATCAATATTTCGCCATTGAGTTCTCCGAGGTGCGTGTACAGTCCTATATTGTGTCAGCTCTTCGACAGAATCTAGCTAAGATTCTCCATTTGCAGGCAGGAATTTTTTTTCTGTACTCATACTGTAATACTTTTTCCAGAAAGCTTTTGTTACAGAAAGCTCTCTCTCTCTCTAAGTTGTGGACATGACAGAGCATAAACTAAGGACAGAAGTCTTGATACTCATCGATACCAAAATCCAAAGAAAACACATCAGCTTACTGACTATTTCTCCCTTTTCCACGATCAAATTACTTCCTGAGTGAAGGGTTTTAGGAAATTGTTAAAACTTTCAGGTGGAGAAGCTCATCTGCAGAAAAGAGCTGCAAGGTAAAGGTGAGGAGAAAGCTTAGAGAACCAAGATTCTGTTTCCAGACAAGAAGTGATATTGATGTGCTGGATGATGGTTACAAATGGAGGAAATATGGCCAGAAAGTTGTCAAAAATAGCCTCCATCCCAGGTATATCTTCATGGATATCCACAAATACATTCATTCTTGCATGTATGATGCATATAAATTAGACAACCACATATACGTATATAATGTATCATTCAACCCTCAGCTAATGCTACGCCATTATTTCCTTCCAAAAGATCCTATAACTATACTTCCCAACTGTTGTAAAACAGTAATTTTTATTCCCTCCATTTGCATAAATATGGAAGTCTATCAAAAGAAATTGGGCATATGACTAAACATAGATGTATATATATGTACTTATAAACACGTGTGTAGATATATATAATTTGTGTGTATTATATAAGCATGTACATGTTGTCCGTTATTGGTCAATTACTCAAACTCCGTTTAATCTATGAATTTTTTACATGTTAAAATTTTTCATGTAAATTCGGTGTTCGTTCTTCGTTTTTTCTGTTTGTATTCTTGTTCGATTGTTATAGTAAAATAAACTTAAATTGAGGAATCTTGACAATACGAAGGTCATTCTCTCTCTCTCTCTCTCTACACGTGCACAAATATTTATTAACATGCATATGCATGAGGATCGCGCACGAGTTTATGCCTTTAATTGACTTGAGCATTGCAATAGAAGTACCAAAAAAATAATTTATATTATGGAACTTTATTCATTGAGCCTTCTTCAAAATCAATTAATTTTTTATTTTTGAATTCATAGCAGAAGCTACTACCGTTGTACTCATAGCAATTGTCGAGTAAAGAAGAGGGTCGAAAGATTGTCGGAGGATTGCCGGATGGTGATAACAACATATGAAGGTAGACACAATCACTCTCCTTGCGATGATTCGAATCCGTCAGAGCAAGAATGCTTTACGTCTTTTTGATCCGAGATTAGATCAATAATTTATTGTATTTTTTTGTTAGTTTGTCTAGATTAAGGATGTTGTGTTTAATCTTAAATGCTAGTCTTTGTTGTATAGACTTGTATCAAACTGCTGTCCAATACATCACATGAGTGTATTATTTTCTATCATTTAGGCCTAAACACTACATGTGGTCTATGAATGAGATGTTATATAAATATTTGATAGTGAAAAAATGTGATTTTCAAGTGTTACAATAATAACTAATAAATAAATCCTTATGTTGACATGACTAATTTGTAACAAATCCATATCACCCGATTTGTGTACGTGTATCAATTTGTCGCAAATTTACATGTTATTTTATATGGGAGAAACAAGAAAACTCAAGATTTTTGAAAATCTGTTTGCACCGTAGAGTTTCAATTTTATTATTACAATATTGTCCGTTGTAAGCTGAAGAACACGTATTTTTATTCTTAGGTTTGACTCTAGTTATACGCGTTTGGGAAGGGAACTATTAGTGAACCATTCAACTTTACATTTGCCAAGAGATGTAAGATTATACAGTCCCTAATGTGAAACTGACTCTCACAATTATCAAAATATTTGATCGTTCTTACCTTTATAAGGTGAAGTCACCTGAACGATTCATTTTAAGAGTATTTTTTTTCATAAAAAACGTAGATTTGGTATTCATTTTTCATGAGTGTAAAGATAAGAGAAAACAGTTATAAATCTTTTTAACTAAAATGTAAATACAAACAAAACTACACATATTGGGAGAGACATCTTGAGCGTGTGAATTATTCTTTAAATATGTCATTCTTCACGGTAGAGGTGTCGAACGAGCGTAAAGAAGAGCCAAGTCTAAAAAAAAAAATCATATTACCGAGCTACGAGTCAAACTAAGGATGTCTAATTTATTGAACAAGCTAACTAACCGAATGAATAAATAAATGAGACAACTCTACCGTCACGAGTTAAACGAATCGAGTCAAACTGATCCGAGCAAAACCTAAAAAACTTGAGCTCGGGTCATATTGTTTGACCAGATTGACCAACGCAAACCTATTTATTATAATAGCTAGGTTGGACCGGCATGCTTAACTAAGGACCCGAACGAGTAGGCTGGCGAGTCAACTCACTTGCTTCAACCGTCTACAAAAGCTTTAAGAACCTCTAATTTCAAACTATGGGAGCTGGGAGGCCGCTAAACTAAGTCACCCGGAGCTTACCGCAATGCAAGATCACGTAACGGTGACGATAATCTTCAAAACTTTGTTCAACCATTGATTATACATCAGGTTCTCTCGATGAATTGATCTCTGTCCTAAGACGAGACCCGAGAATTACGAGAGAGATATGGAAGACGAAGAAGAAGAAGGAGGTTATGAAGATATGTCATTGAAAATGATTTTGAAAAGAACAGGAGCAGCAACAACAATGGCATAGCCCTAATACTCTTTTGATGTAGTTTTGAAGATAAATCACGAGTCCAGAAAAGAAGGTTGACGAGCCATTGGATGCAGTTCTAGAAACTCTTTCTTTCAATGTTCATCATTGTACATCCAATGAGGCAGCATATCCCTGCAAAATACGATCTTGTTTTCAAAAGGAGCTCATTGTGGTAAGCGATGTGATGCCTCCATTTTACAACTATTTAATATTTTATGAAAATTTAATACTTAAATAAAACATCATTTATTAAAATTGAAAACATCAACATACTCAATTTAAATAACCATCGGTTTAATTATTCAAACTAAAAAGTTAAATAGCAATTATTCAAATCTCAAATATAAAATATCCTCAAATGACAATAAAACTTAAATTAACTTTAATTTACTCGTCTGAGCTAACTATAACATGTTCATCTGTATGCTCGCCCGCCTAAAAAAAATCCTCGATCAGCACCAGTTCATCTGCAGATAAAATGATGTAGTCATTAGGTTCGCATCATAAAAACTCACATACATCACACAAAATTAATGCATGAGATAAATTCAGTAAGATAAAAACACGTGCATGTGAATTTAATAGCATACATTACCAAATTCTATGGTTAAAGTTACATACTAGATGAAATTCATTTTTCACCCTTATCATGCGTTCAGGCTTTCAGAAACTAACGATTTTTTATTCTCATAAAGTTTCATCAGTCATCTCATTATATAACCATGTGTTTAAGCTTTCATAGTCATCTCATGCGTTCAGTCGTTCATCAGTCATCTCATACTTTCTGTCAATTTCATTTATTTTCATGCATTCATACTCGCATACATTATGTCCTACCATTTTTATTTTTCTACATTCTTAAGTCACATGCCTATGCATGCGCATCCAAGTAAAAATCATAATTTGACAAATATGATAATTTAAAAAAAATAATTTAAACATACGTTTTGTGATGCAGGACCTACGACCAAAATATCAAAATCTAATGTCTTTACTTACCTGGATTTGAGAGTTTAAGATTATCGGTTTCTTGAGTGTTCGTGAAAATCTTCGTCGCCTAAATAAATTATTTAACAATCAATTCCAACATCACGTTAGATATCTATATTTGCATAATTATTTATCGAAAATAAGTTGAAAATTCTTACCCTCTTTTAAGTTCGGGTTGGCTTGAGCAGAACCTAGTTAGGTTTGATTCTTGTTCGTTGGGCCAGCTCCGATTCGGGTGAGATGGGCTTTCATCAGTTTGAATTCGAACTACCCATATGGATTGAACTATGCATCACTTCAAGTGGGCTTGATAATTGGACTAGGGTAGAGAGATGTTCTTCCAAGTCCAGCACTTCATCCTCCTTAATTTTCTTCTTTTGTCCCCTCGGAAGAAATACGCACAGAGGGAGAAAACTCTGGCATCAAAGTGATGAGGGCGAACTCGCCGGATTAGGGTCGGATTTTCTGGATGGCTGGATCATTTGAGTTCAACGTCATCTGGGTTTGTTGTTACGAGTTTGATCGAGAGTTGGGTGCACAAAGTCGCCGGAGGAGAGTAGAAAGGGATTGAGTGCCGATGAATCGTAGAATGATTCCACTGCTGGGTATTAAAACTCTAGTTTTGCTGGATTTTAAGGCGGAAACGGGGATGCTTTGTGCTGAAACTGGTTTGATTAAATGTTTGATTTCTGCATGGCTTCCATGGGCGTTTTTGGAAGGAGAGCTAATGATGACCAACAAAATGACAATGACATATTTGAACTATGTCCATCTAGTCTTTTGCAATTCGAACTCCATCACAGTTCAAAATCGAGTTAAAATATTTGGTTAAACGAAAAATATGATATACATGGAATTGATTTAACTGTTAAATTGATGGTTAGATCTAAATTGATAGAATACGAATGATAGAACTCATTTCAAAAACTAGTTTGAGGATTGAGGGAATCCCCTCAATATTTATACAGGACCTTTCACTTTCAATTTTTAAACGTGGGACAAAATAATTAATTACTATTCATTAACTTAAATATGGATAAACTAATTAGCTAAAAGCTAGATTGGGTCCCCATTATTCCCAAGCGTGCCATCATGAAGAGCATATTATCTCTATCTCATCACTTCCGCTTTTGATCTCTCTGCAGTCTGCATGGATTGCGGAGATTCTCTGTGGCCTACTGGCTATGGCAGACGAAGAAGGTAGCAGTTTGAAATTGCAATTTGGGGGTCCCGAGCGGCGCAAGATTTGTTTAAAATGGCTTCCATGTGAGTTCATTTGAGCCTAATCATTATCCATATGTTTATTGTCTGCATACCCATCATTACGAGCACTAATTATTGATTATTGCAGCAAAGATAATCAGTAGGTTTTGATCCCTGTTCTGTTCTGTATCTGCATTGATCTATAAAACGAATTGAGGAGGGTTTGGTTTTGTGAGTTTGGGAAAAATCGGCGATGAAGAACGATACGGGTGGTCTAGATCGTAATTTGAAAAATGCTGTTGTAGCTGTTCTTGCTCCGCTTCCCTCAATTTTCTTCTATCTCTCATTTCTCAGCCATCGAAATGATCTTTCGATTTCTCCGCTGTGGAATTGGTGTTATTTACACCCGCTTTTACTGGCCAATTTTCTCTTCTTCTTCAATGTCAACGTTCTCTTCTGGCTCATTAGCAATCTCCTTTCTAGTCACTGGGTGCGCAAGGGCTGATTGATTTCATTTCTTTTCCTTCCAATTTTTGATTGAATGTTTTTTTATGGTTATCTATCTGAATTGCAGATGATAGATTTGTACTGGACTGTGATACCAGTCATGCTTGCTCATTACTTTCAAACCCATCCTCTCTCTCAATATAACAAGTGGAGATCGAGAATCGCCATTGTTTTAACTTGGGTTTGGAGTATTAGGCTCACCCACAACTACTTCCGGCGAGAAAAATGGCAGTGGGGCGCTAGAGAGGACTGGAGATTCGCCGACATGCGCAGGCAATACGGCCATCACTGGTGGTGGATCTCTTTCTTCGCCGTCTACCTTTCTCAGCAGGTAATCATCTACGTTACAATCTTGTTGAGCTCGTGTAACAATAATGCACTAAAGCTGTCTGATAAAATGCCTCTAAAGCCTTTTTGTGTGGGCTTAAGGCTCATTGTTTAGTGTGAGCTGGAGCCCAATCTATAAACTTTTCTAAGCTTATAAGATTATATTAATAGTTTATTTGAAGACAGCCCTTAGATGAACAATTTTTCTGAACCAGGGAAGATATTATCAATCATCATTATGTTTTTCTTTTCTGTTTGACAATTTCTGCAGGTCTTTCTCATTGGCATATGCCTCCCGTTATATGTAATCCACTTAGTTGATGAGCCATTAAACATATATGATTTCATTGCCCTATTCATCTCCATTTCTGGCATTGTCATGGCATATTATTCAGACACACAACTGCATGACTTTGTCAGCCAGAATGAAAAACTTAAAAAGCTCGGAAAACCCCCTATGCCTAACCTCGAGAAAGGTTTATGGCAATTTTCTCGACATCCAAACTACTTCGGAGAGCAACTATGGTGGTGGGGCCTTGCGATATTTTCCTGGAATTTAGGACACGGGTGGACCCTTTTCGGGTCATTTGTTAACAGTTTGTGCTTAGCTTATGTGACTTATCTTGTCGAAGATCGAATGGTGAAGCAAGATTATCGAGCCGAAGCTTACCGGAGGTATCAGAAGACGACGTCGGTTTGGATTCCGTGGTTCAAGTTCTCGTCTTCCATGGTGGAAAAAGGTAAGAAAACTTGACTGTTTCTCTATCTGGAACTCAAGTTTCTCTCCATTTGTATTAACTTTGTTTTGTTGTATCAAACTGTATATAAATGTTTCTGCTTCTTCATTATGTTTTGCTTTGTTGTATTATGACTTATTTGAAGTTTGATTCAGAGGTTTACAGTGGAATTTAGTCCTGAATTCCTGTATTGCTTTTTCTTTTTTATTAAATATTTTTAGTTGACATATATTCTTGATTCTAATAGTTTTTATGTTTGTTTCAATTTAGTCTCATAGTTTTAATTTTCTCAATTTGGTCTTTTTATTTTGAATTGTGTTTTCAAATGGCCGTCTCGTGGATTTTCATCAATAAATTTAACAATCTGTCACGTAATCAATATTTTGTTCTCGTCAACATTTTCATGTTGATAAAAATCTTTTATTTTGTAAATAAACTTTAATTGGTCGACTTGGCTCTTATTGACAATCAAACATAAACTTAGGAATAAGAAATAATTAGTTAAATGAGATGTTTTTGATAATGGAGACATATCAATAATATTCAAAATATTTGTCCCAAAACAAGTTTTATTTTGAGATTTGTTTTATCTTAAAAATATATTCCGTTAAAGGTTACGTAATCTTAATTTTTTAATTAATATACATTATAATTAATTGATTTACTAAATTTCCCATCAAAAAAATCGGTGGTGTTTGGATTGTGTACTACATAGAGTTGTCAACTGAGCCACATGACTATGATCGACCCGGGTTGACTCGGTCATGGAACCTTGACCCTGTCCGAACTCAGACGAGCCTGTCTGAACTCTGAAGAGCCCGTCAGACCTCAAATAAATTGTCTTTTTCAGGCAGATTCTGCTCCAAAAACAATAAAATGCGAGAACTGATATAAAGAAAGGGCTAACGATCCAGTTTCAGGGGGGAAGTGAGGAAACAAGAACTCGATCTCAGAGAAGAATTGGAAACAAAGTACCTGCTTCAAAATACACATCTAATGCTAATCTCAAGAAGAAAGAAATACATGTTCTGTGAATGGATGTAGAATTAGGAGAGTAATTATGCGAATGTAAAATCATAGGAATTATTTAGATCATTGTCGTTGTTCGGGAAATAAAGGTATGTGGTGAAGAAGCTTTCGGTCCATTATGATTGAGATGATGATCACTGCAATGTTTGAAACAAATTGCTTGGTTTTTGTTGTCTTTTTCGTCCGTGTTTGTTTCCGTTTAAATTGGGTAATTCAACTCGGAAACAGAAAGGATGAAATTTCAGGACCAAAAATGGGGTAAGAGAGGCTAAATTTCTACCTCAGGAGGAAAATGAAAAACCATTTCATTGATGTCTAGTATTCTAACATAATCTAGGAAAAAACATGTAATTAATATTTGCATTTGGATACCATAATCATTTAGAAAAATTTTATGATTACCTTTCAGGGGGCTTGATCTCTAAGGTCCAAACTCTGATGCTTTTTGATTGATGAGGAAAAGCCAAACATTGAATCACCTCAGGCTGCTTAATTTATGCTCATCCCTTTAGTGTAACAATTGTGTAACCAGAAACTTTGCAGCATGAGCGCAGAAGCAGGTCCCTATGCATCTATTCATGGCCCTCTCACTAATCACTGTTCAACATTTAAATAAATATTAAATTAGAGCTTTCAAGGATGATTTATATTCATTCATTTTCCTAAAATAGGGTCTTGACCAACTCCTTATTGCTAATACTTATCAAAACTACTAAAAAGAACTGTACCGCAGAAAGATAGAAAGAGCAGATAAGTTACAGCATTTGAAAATTTCAAGTGAATTTACAGAATAATTTTGTGGTGCAGCAGAAATGTGTTTCAGGATCGAGTCGAATGTTAAACAGAAAAGCAGATAATAAACTCTCAGAAATTGAAAATTTGTATTAAATAAAGTTTGTCTTGTAGAGTTTAAAACAAACCTTTAAATAAGGTTTCAAATCCTAAATTGATTAAGAAAATGATCTAACTGAAGGAAATTACCCTACTTAAGAAAAAAAAATAACTTAAGAACATAATTAAATAATAATAAATCCTGCTATAAGTAGGTTTTTAATGTGTTATATAGGTCACAGGCCGTAAGAATCAATGGGCTGTACTGTATCATTTTGCAACAGATCTTACATCTATGAGGAGAAAGCAAAACAAAACAAGAGCATGAGATCTTCAATGGACTTGTTGGCAAATTGGTCGAAGAAGTGGGTAGTCTGATTCAACCAAATCATGCGCATATATGGTTCTTTTCAAAACCTCATCTGAGTCAGTTGTCGACCTAACAAATGTCTGGTAGACTAGATGAAGCAGTTTTAAGAATAAAAATAAATCGATCATAGGCTAAATTGTAGTAAAATTAAACCGTCAAACCATTCCTCGCAACAAAGTTTGTAGGTCATACAAATATACACCAATAATGACAAAATATGTCACATGAAGGATGACACACTTATTGTAAACAAGCATAATATTACAATGGGGGTTATAAAAAACAAGGGCAACTCTGAAAAAGAAAATTGACAATAAAAGAATAATGACCATCGAGTAGTTTATATAAGTAGATCATACGGAAACCTCTTTAAAGTTAATATTGAAGGTTGTTATTGAGAAATCGAAAAAAAAAAAAAGCACTATCCAACCTTTTACTGCCACTGCATTGGATGATAAAACAAATATGTCAATGATGTAGATCACAGTTGACGGAAATTCCCAAACCTGAGGTAATTTGAAGAAAATTAAATTATAACAAGTATAATGCAACGTTTAATTTATGTTCACTTTTCAAGTAAGAACCATACCATCATAGTAGTAAGAAACATTTTGAAGTAACTCGAGATAATGATTGCAAGAAAAAGGTCTTTGTAACTGCAAAATAGAAAGTAAATAGCTATTTAAGGGTTACACATGCCATGCAATGCTTGAACATTTCATATTCGTAGCTCCACCTTAAAAACGTTGATGAGGGACTATTTTCACCATAACAATATTTACCTGCGAGTCCCAGCAGAAATATTCAAAATTTTCCTTGTTGCCAGATGGAAAGTGCAGAGAAATATCAAGTTTCCCAAAAGCACATCCAAACAAATCTATAACCAAAAGAAAAGAGCTCAAAATGAATCATATTAAATAGCCGACACACAGAAAAATTTGCAATTACTTGAATTTAAAAGTGAATTTCACACAGTCACACCTTCTGATAAGACCCAAGGAATGATGATATCTTCATGGAGGAATGCCGTTTTGCATTACTTGAATGTAGAAGTATGTTACGGTCTATAAATTGCTCAGCAGAAAACTGGATTCATTTCGAAGGTATAAAGCAAGAAACAGCATTTTTGATAGACAAAGGATACAAGCGTCTAAAACTAGAAAACCCAACACAGACTTGAACAATAAACCCTGCAAAAAGGCTGTATGTTAGCATCTCTAGAGGCAAATTACTCTAGCAGATCAAATCAATTAAGAATCATTTTCCCCTTTGGATTTACCCGGGAATTCGAATTGTCTCTCAAAAGGGTGTTGTGGAGAAGATGTCTGTAAGCTTGAAGTTTATGCAAAATCAAATCGATTAGAAGAATCTGAAGCATAAACACCCATCGCATTACTACACTGCAAAACGGTAAATAAATGAAATTCATGGGGAAAATAGATCGATGCTTGCCATGATTTCACATTCGATGTACTCGTCCGCAACCGCTTTGCAATTCTCCTTCAAAACACAAATTTAAAGAGGACGATTAAATTTTTTATTGAAACAACACATAAAAAAAAGTAGGAGACATTTTTTGTGATGTTTCAGCTAACATACGCATTTCATCAAACGGATGTTTCCTGGTGAATACTGCACGAACAGTGAACTGATCTCAAATCCGCATTGCACACAGCGATACTCCTTCCCTCCACTCATTTCGCAAACCCCTTTCCTCTCCTTCTCTCTTGTTCACGTAATCGAGAAATGAAAAGCAAACGACCCTTTCACAATTTGCAGAGCTAGAGCAGAAGCAGCGAATCAGTTCTCACTTCAGCTCTGTCTCGCTTCGCGGTTCCTCCCGCGTCTCGCTCAACCGCGGAAATGGCGATGGCGGGGATTTGCAAATGCAACCGAACTTTCCTGGCCCAAAAAACCATACCCACCTTCGTTCAGCCCATTTCTTACTATTTTTATGTTTTGTCAATTTTGAGTCGGATTAATAAATTATAAATCATAAATCAGGATTAAATTAATTATTTTTTGCCTTTTTATGTCAAAATATATCGATTATTTAATGATTAATTAATCGATTAATTTATAAAAAATTATAAACAGATGAAGAAGTGACACGTCTGCTTGTAACTTAGACGATAAATAATTTAATATCAGTTTTGTGGGATTTGGGTTGGATTTTTTGACGCGCGATTCGACATGGTTTGGTTCGATTTACACGATTTTTGACCCCCAAAATCATGAACCAGACTGTGACTTGAGATTCTACCATGTCCAAAATATGGTACAGTTGTAGGGGTAAGACGGAGACCAAACGAGGACCGAACCACTCATTCTAATTTGAATTGTGATTTCAGTCCAATTTTGTCCACCCATGTTAAGTTATTTGTGAAATATAAATCCGCATAAACTATGAGAATAGCTTTGTTTTTCTTTTTGCTTTATTTTTTGGTTATTTTCTTGCACAATGTTTGTGAAACATCACGAAAATGAGATGTCAAAGTCTGAACGAATGTTGAAAAATGAGTTCCAACCAGTATGTAATTATTAAGATGGAATTAACGAAAAATATGTGATGGCTAATGAAAGCCTGAACGAAGGTTCAAAAATGAGTTCCAATCAATATGTAACTGTTAATTCTGAATTCGGTAACGTGTGATATTAATTTTCATTTGCACGTGTTTTTACTTGCTGAGATTATTTCTCATTAGTAGTTTTGTGAATTAGATGAATTTTGTTGAGAAGCAATTATAGCCGATCGATATTCTTCCAGAGGCAAACGATCATACATAAGAAGAAACTATTTTGGATCAGGAAAATGAATTTAATTTTGTATGTGTATGTTTTATTTGAAAATAAATCGTATTGTGTTTCTATTGAAATTTCAATAAACTATGTTGATAATTTCATTAATAAAATATTTTTGAATTGATTTTATTAACGTATGAATTAATAATTCTGTTTTTATTTCAATTTCTGACAATGTTATTTAATATTTAAAATGTAACAACCCGGCCCACGTACATCGAGGGTTTACACCGAGCTGTGCGGCCCACGTACATCGAGGGTTTACACCGTCACGTGGCAGCCACACAGGCCCACCACGTGTACTCACAGAACTTTCCCCTCCCAGCTCAAGTGGTACTCCTCACTTGTAGCCCAGGTACTTAACCCTGAGGTCTTAGGTTCGAGTGGGGAGGAAGGCAAAAATAACCTACAGGGAGGGGAAAGTTCTGTGAGTACACGTGGAGGGCCTGTGTGGCTGCCACGTGGCGGTGTAAACCCTCGATGTACGTGGGCCGCACAGCTCGGTGTAAACCCTCGATGTACGTGGGCCGGGTTGTTACATAAAATTTTGATTAAACTTCCGCGCATTTAATGTTTGAGTTTTTATTTAAAGATGCTCTCAATATTCTGAAATTAGGGTTTTTACGCTTGAATTTAAACATAATCTTATAAATTAATTTGGAAATTTGTTTTAGGAATTTCAAATTGAGAAAAATGAATTTTAAAATTTGTGGCGTTACGACATCTCAACTAACCTTATTGATGTCTTTAGATATTTCTTTTTAAAACGAGTTTGGATTGATTGTTAGCATATATTGTTTTACGTTTTTATCGTATATTCCTCCCCAAGATTTGAACTTTTTGCCCCTATAAAAAACTACATGTAAAAAAGTTAGTTGAGCAAGTTAAATTAATATATTTTGTAGGGTTTGGTTCATTTCTTCTAGTTCTACGTTGTTTATTAGTTAGTCGTAATAAAACCCGTGACATGTATGATATACTTTTTCTCGAAACAAAGTACTCGCTAACGTTATGTCAATTGCGAATCCATATAGGTTTGAAGCAGCATACGGAATAAGAAAAAAAAAAAAAACATATGGCAAAAGATAAATATACATTGAACTAAAATACCTAAATGAGATTGTAAATCTTAATCACGAGAATCCTCAAAGTTTAAAGTTTAGAATATCAAATGTTACTATAAATTATCCTTTGAAGAAACCAATTTCCCGTCTGAATGCATATGCATCGGACACTTCAAGTACGAGCTACAAGATCTATTAGTCAAAGTTTCATCAATACTTTATCGAATGCAAATCGTCGTAAACGTACATATATTGTATGTGATAACCAACTAAACACGCACAATCATATATTTCTCTCGATACAAAAGCAAGAGAAGACAACTACCAACTAGTTTCGTGGGAATCGTAAGAGAGCATAAAAATCTTAATATTGTAGATTTAACTCGAAAATCTTTACGAAAAAAGGTACAATCGGAGATGAAAAATTTCATTTATTCAAAAAACCAACAACAAAAAAAAAAACATATAAAAAAAATTATGAACTGAAAAAGGATTTGAATTAGATTTCTGAGAAAAAATTCATTTTGAATCGGATAAAAAAAGAATCGAATCATCGAACTGTAAAAGATATTTTGAAAATGGGGTACCTCAAGTCGATCAAGAAGTTAGACTCCTGGGTAATTTGAAAGATGAACTCTGTAAAATGGCTATGTAGATTGAACTAATTTGACCTAATAATGTTGCTAAGATTCACATTGGATATGCATAAAGTGATGTGGGTGATAGAGGGTGCAGAAGTATGTCTCAACAGTACATAACACAGCAGAAGCAGAAGAGCAGAAGAGCAAGCAATTAACAAGAGAGAAAAAAGCCATAGAACCTAAATCTAGACTTCAAAGATAGGCAGACAGCTATATGATAAGCAGTGTCAGCAGTAGATTCAGGAAGATGATTGATGAGAGAGAATGATTATAAGAATCAGTTTCAGCGTGGAATGGGCAACTCATCATCAGATCCAAGTAGGATTTACAGATAACTAACAAAATATAAAATACATTTATTGATTGTAGAAGATTTACAGTTATGATCCAAATCCATTTAGGCTTGATGATTGCACAGGCTGTTGATTTCTATGAACATTTCATTTCTGTTGAAGTAAAACTTACAGTTTTTTTTTTTTGTGAGTTCGGTCGTCTATGGATTCCAGTGAAATGGGAAGAAAGCTGAAGCGTTTCCTCTACTGGAAAACGGAGTTTCAGTCTGCAACAATGGAGTTTCATTGCCAGAGGGAGTAGAAGAAGACTCGAAACGAGAATAACTGTGTCGTTTTGGCTCTTCTGGGCAGTCCAGGTTTACTCCAAATAGTCTCAGTCGTTTAGGTTTAGCTTCACTGTTTCTACAATGGCGGATTAGAGTGACAGGGTCCGTTACCGCCATGGATCTCTGAGAGCTCGCCGACAGTGGGTTTAAATTATGAAACGAATCGAGCCCGAGATTGGGGAGATTGAACTTTGGTAATTTTCCATTAAAATGGAGGTCTCTTTGACGAAGAATTATATCAGAACGATGCTTCCAATCTATCCGAAAATGGAAGCTGTTTTTCCCCATTTCTGCACCATAACGTTCGAAAGAAACTACATCTCCAGCGTGGAGTTTTTTATCTTTTACAAAGCGACTCCAGCCCCTTGTCATGACGAAGCTCTGGCTGCTTTTCCAGTAAGAGTAGCGGAACCGCCATTGTTGTCCGTTTCGGTCTTCGAAGCTCAGAAAAAGACCTTTCTCGTTCATGGAAGAGTCTAACGGAAAGTATTTTTCTGCAAATTGTTTTGGAATCACCAGCCTGTTTAGCTTTCCTACATCGCTTGGAGTCACGATTTTCTCGAACAGAAGCTCTCTCTCCCTTGGCTCATTTCTCTCTCCTCTACATCCGCCATTGTTGTGACCTTGGAAGCTTGAATTACAAATATTCGTAGAGGGGTCTTGAATCTGTAACTTTTCCTGGAAAATAATGGGTTTTATTTGTTGAAGCTGAATGAAAAGGTTTTGTGCGATTCCTTCCTTTTCTTTCTGCAAAAAATCCATAAACTCGCCTGCACATCAAAGCTTTTCTAAACAGCAGATCTCAAAATTTAAGTAATAACCCTAATTCAGACTCCATCAAGGAAGAAGAAACGCCAGGAAAATAAGAAGTGAGCTCTTACAAAAAATCAATCATCTTCCTCACTTCTGAAACTACCTGATTTTCTAGATTTCCACGTTTGAATTAGGCCACGGACAAGAAAGGGTCGGTGCCTTCTTCTTTGACCAGGAAGTTTCAAACCCTAACTGGAACTCGCCATGTGTGAGCTTTTGTTGACCCTTACAGGTTTTTTAGAGAGAGAAAACCCACAGTGCTTTAGAGAGAGAATATGACAAATAAATCTAAACTTCTAAATTTTCGTCTCTTTCAATATGCATATGCATCAATTTCTTGAGTAACACACTAACACCTAACTAAGGATTAGAAAGTAATTAATGTCTTTTCTTTTTTACCAGCAACCTTTTAACTTATTGTTATGAAATTAAACATTGATATTTAACGTTAATTTTTTTTTTTTTAAAACACAATCAAAAAAAGAAATTCACTATGAAAATTAAACAGACAATAAACAAAACCTTAATAGAGATCTGTATTGCAGATCTATCACGGCCCGACCTAAATGATTTTAGATCATCGAACAACAAATACTGTGAAAAATAGTGGCGTGGTCGATATTTTAATGACTAATTCATAAATTACGATGCTAAACTAGTGATTCCCAATGTGCATTGTCATTAAATTATGAAGAAATGCCAAATCATTCAAGATAAAGAGTGGGAACACATGCAATGAAGCTAAGAATAATGGATGTACGTGGGGACCAATAATTGGATGGTTGGAGGGTGTTACTTTAGGTCATTGGTTTGGCGTCCTTTTCAACTTTTGAAGATAAACTAGTTTATCATAGTTAGGTCAACTAATGTAATCGAATTGTATTATTAATATATAGTTTAAATGTGAGGAAAGATAACATCATCGTCCTTCAATTTCTATATATTAACTACTAGTTAGTCATGTACGAGTTTATTTAACATTAATTAGTGTAAGATGTGCTTTTAGGGTGACTCATCATGCAAGGCCAATAAAGGTTGCGTGTTTTAGAAAAAAACTGCACAATCTCACATAGTTTAGAAAATGTAGAGGAGATCAATACATTACAAGAGTTACACAACTCACATATCACTTGAGAGTGGAAAAATCAATATATAAGCAGAATTATCTCTATAGACTAACAATATGTATTTTGCCAAAACGAAACGCCTAGGAACAGTGACGGAGGAATGTTCAGGAGCCGTTTATGAGGATTGTTGGGGAACAACGCCCGAGGATTGTGCATTCCAGGAGCCATGTTACCGCAACAAATAATATTGATAGGGGTTGAGAGAGTGTCATTTTCTTGAGTCACTCTCACGCATAAGACACGTTATGAGACAAGATTCAAAAATAGAAAATGTGATTGTTTCGATTAAAAGTGAACAATATTTTAATGATGTCGGCAGTGCTACAAATTTATGTCACGCTATTTTAAGTATCTTATTTATTATATGATCGCGTATAGCGTACTAGCATTCATGTTACAATATGTGAACAAGTTCTTGATCAAAGAAATAAATGAGGCATTTAATTACAATTGACTAATTAGCTTTGATGTAATTTCTTTCAATAATGTTAGACGTAACACTCTTTCTCTATCTCCCTTGCATTTACTTTATTCATACTATAATAATTATAATTTATTACAAAAAAATCAAAATAATATATCAATTATATTAATGAATAAATGACACAATATTATGGTATTAAGTTTGTAAAATAATAATGTGACAATCCGTCATGTGCAGGTTAAAAAGACCCGGTGTGAGGGTCCAACTATACTAGTCGAGTGCACAGTCTCAAATCATTTGAGAGAGTAGAAATGCATAGTTAATAAGTAGAGTTTCATTTCTTATCCAATATAATGCGTTTTGACTAATCCTAAGACAAATCTATGTAGACTCTAATTCTAAATAAACGATATTGTACTGTGTGAACTGGGGACAAGTAACGTTATCATTCTTTTCTCCTTCAAAGTTGTAAGTTGAAAAACTATTATTTTTAGAAAGAAAAATTTAATGGGAAAAAAGTCATCAAAAGATAATAATAATAATTAATTAATTAGAAAATGAAAATTCAAGGAAAGAATTGGTCCCCCTGTGCATACTTTGTAGTTTGTGGCTGAGATTTGTCCAAATCTTTGGGAGCTTAGTGGACCATCTCCTGTCATCCTCTCACGCTAACAGTGACACTTTTCTCTATTATTGTTGTTGTTTTTTTTTTTTTTTTTTTTTAAGTTTCAGAATAAGGTCAAATTATATTTGTAATATGGATCGAGATCATTTGCTGGTATGCACCAAAAAATAATTCGTGACACGCATTGACATATTGTCTGAGTCTGTTCGTGACACGCATTGACATATTGTCTGAGTCTGTGTCATTAATTTCACGGCGTACTCATTCATTATTAAACCATTCTCCGCCCATCATGGTTGGGTCGATTAATTACGACAACATAAATCGAGACATCAAATATATAAGATTGAAGGTAAAAACTACGATTGTTGAGTTTTGTACGCATCAACATTTGCTCCCTTCTCCTTAGAAAAGAGACTCTAGACCGACCTTAACATTAAAATTGACTCATACTCCGTGAGATTTTCAACCTCGAATCTACAATTGACATTTGAATAAACTATAGCAAACTAGGGATCATGAAATATATGACCGCACTAACATACTTATTAAGCAATATCCAACAATCTCTCTCTTTCATCGAATATTTGGAGCACACAATTATTGCCTAATTCATGATCCAAGCCTACATTCATTTAATTTCCTAATCAATTAGTTTAGGAATTTATAATTTCTGGACTATTATTGAAAAAACTCTATAAAATGATTTTTTGTAACAATTGAAAAAGATTTTTGACAATAAACACATTTCCAGTTGTAAATTTTGAAACAAATATTTTGCCGCACCAAATTAGCAGATATATTCCCTTGAAACTTCTTTTCATCCAAGGTTACCAATCAGATTAGAACAAAAATACTTGTCCAAGTCGCAACATACAAACTTATGTTCTTGATAACATCTTCAGTAACAAATAAGAAGATGACTTATTAAATAATCAATAAAAAGAAACCCTCAAAGAGGTACATCTTTACCTCCTCAAAGTATGAAGAATGTACTCAGCATAAAGATCCCTGCATCAAGAAACATCTCGTTTTCTCAGAAGGATATTCTAAGTTAACTAGCTATCTACATCTAAATATATGCTTATATATACACTGAAAGTTCACACAAACAATCAATTTCAGTCGATTAGCTTGTGGAGGGTAGTTTTTTAAAACTGAAAACTGAGTTTTTTTTTCTTTTGAGAACGAAATAAAGATTTGCAATGAAATAAAAAGTGATAATATTGGTGAAACTTTCGCACTGATGATATGACCTATACTATATAGAAAAACTGAAAGTATATTCTAAAATATAATGATAAACTGATGTAGAAAATTACATAATGAAATATAAACTCTACAAACATATACATCCATATCATATTATTCCGTCTGTCTCCTAATTATTAAAATTGCATCTTTACAGTACCATGTCTCTTGGGATATGCTACAGCAATTTAAATAAACTTCTAAGTGAATTATATTTAAGGGTAACCCCCTTTTTTTTTTTACAATTTAGAAGACTTACATTGAGTACTGGATGGCTTCAACAGCAGTGGTGGAAGGTAAGAAATCATTGACAGCAACCTCCTTGTTTTCATTCTTCTTGTCTGAACAAAATGTCAGGAATTCTCAATAAATCTCATTGTTAAACTCAATTATTTAATCAGATTAAGAAGAGTAAAATTATAAAAGGATACAGTCTTCAAAGAAGCGGCGAATCTCAGACAGGCGATGAGGAGGAAGCTCTTTGATGTCGGTATAGTGCTTATATTCAGGATCATCAGCACAAACTGCGATGATCTTATCATCTTTCTCACCCTAAATTCACGATAAAATTCTTGAATTTAAAAACAAAGGAAGAAAATAGAACTTGTATTTGATTTTGTCCGTAAAAAGAAGTACCTGATCAATCATGGGCATCAGTCCAATGGCCTTGGCACGCAGGAAACAGCCAGGAAGCACTGGTTCCTATTAAAAAGACATAAATTAGAAGGTAATTTACTCAAGCATTTTGAAGGACTGCGAGCCACGATAACACCAAATTAAAAGGTGCCGGCACTAACACAGCACGATTAAACATATTTGTAAATTGTAAAAGTAAAACATTTTGTGTACCTTCATTGTGGTACATAATGATTGAAATATATTACAAAAAAACTTGAAGCATTAAAATCTTATTTTTCAACATCAATTCATCATAAATATCGCAAAAAATAAATCTTCATACAACAAAAATTGTTGTTTAATATAAATACAGTAGAACTTTCTCATTTTGCTGACAAATGCCGCAAACAATAGTTCAGAATATGAGATTTTTATAGTTGTTAATAAATATCTGTGCACCATATTTTATATTCAGAAACCATTATCCATGAAAATGGAAAATAAAAGGCTCAATAAATACAGATATATGTAAATTCATTGAAGATTAAGATGTCGGTGTGCCAATTTCGTGTTGTATCTAATGTCATGCTCATGCAGTGATGCAAATAGGAGCGAGAACACTCGTTTATTTGGGAAGACATATCATAGGAAGAAGGGTAGGCTGGGAATTTCTGAATGACGTGGCTGTTTTGGTTAGTTGTGGGGCGAGGAGTTGGTTAGTGGAGGGAGATATATTGCTGTTGAGGGGAGAGTTGAGGGGATTATGTTATGATTTGTTTTGAGAACATTGTTTTCTTTCTTCTTTCGAGTCTAAAGTAATAGTTCTTATTTTGGATTTGTGGCTGTTCTATTGTTTTCTGTAGAATTTGTCTTTGCAGGTTTCTTGCTTCATTCACCACACAACATGCAGTATCAAACCTTTGAGGTCGAATGGAATTCCAATGAGAAGGATATGCTATATTTCACTTGGAGGACAACACCGACTTCTCATCTCACATCATCGAATGCAACTTTAAGGGAAAAGACACGGAATTCTCAAATAATGTCCTAGCAATTACTTGAAAATCAGATAACAAATAGAGTATTTTATGATTATACTGAGAAACTTCACAGAAACCAAGAAAATTTCAGGCTTTCTATTTAAAAAAGAATATCATTCCATCATCTTGTCCAGTTCAGCTAAAACTATATGATTCAGAGCAATAATCACCTGCATAAGAATTAAAACGTCAAGCGGATCATTGTCTTCACACAGGGTTCGTGGGATGAAACCGTAGTTGTGAGGATAGACTACTGACGAATACAAGATACGATCAACCTGTAAATTTGGAATTAGTCATGAACTAAGAATAGCGAGTACTAATTATGGAAACTTGAGCCAAGCACATATTACAATAAAATTTTCAGGGTACAAATATAAAAATTTTATTTTTCTGTGTTATGTTTGTCAATAGTAATAAGTAGTAGACAAGAATTAGTATTCTTATTTTTAATGATGATCTGCATGGACAACATATATCAATGCCAGATTCATGTAAGAATAAATCATTGGCACTAAAAAATTTGTAATCCCGCTGCTATTCAGGAACAGATTCGGGTACTAAGAAATTTGATGGTAAAGAAAAGCAACAAACTTAGATTATTGAGAAGAAATCTGTCATACCTTAATCAATCCTGTCTTCTTGTCAAGTTCATATTTGACTTTGCTACCCTTTGTTATTTCAACAACCTGCACCCTTTCAACACTCACTACTTAAGTAGCTTCGACTTTTTGTACGAAATAAACTTCAAAGGAACTTGAACGCTCATTTCCTAACACAAAATCAAAAAGAAAGAAGTGCTGCAAGTAGACTTGGTTGCTTTACTCCCATTTTACGTAAAGAGGATTATATTTCATAGAATAGACACTTTAAGCCGCAAGTAGACTTGGTTTCTTTTCTTTCATTTTATTTAAAGAGGATTATATTTCATAGAATAAACACTTTAAGGAGTTTGGATTTGATGTTATCATTATTATGTGATTAAAAAGTTCTGTAGGAATATGACAAAAAACAAATGAAGCTCATACCTATTTCAACAATCACGCTAAAGTGACGAGCAAAGATCTTGAAATAGAGACTTCATTGATTTGATTGAATAATATGTATTGATTTAAAGAGATAAAAATTATTAACTATTGTATCCATATTTACTTCTTCATAGTGAAAACAAGTGTTCAAGTTTTGAAAACTGAAAGAAAAGATAGATTTCTTCATAACATGCAATTGATTTGTATATTCAGTCATTACCGACTGTTCAAATAATAAAGATAGAGGGAAGACTTACACAATTAAAAATTTGAGGAGCATCAGGCCCTGAAGACAAGAGTGTGTTAAAAGAGCATTTTGATGTTTAGCAGGAGGCAGAAAAAAAGAAAGAAACAATATATTTGTTAAACCAAATTATTACCTATCTCAAGATCGTGCCAAGGATGAGCAGCAACTGATCGCCTTGACAAAGAAGAAAGGATTCTTTCATTTAAGCGAGGAACTGCCCTTTGAGGGTGAGTCTTTGGAGCTTCATCTTCAGCACTCATATCTAATCAGAAGCAGGAAAACTTGAGTACAGTGATAGAGAATCTAAGAAAATGGTGGAAACATCACACATATCTGCGCATAACCACTCTGGTTTGATATAGGGAGATTTTGCAAATAAACACAGCATTTGGAAAAGCGATGACAAAAAGTTGTATCACAATGAATTCATACATTAAAACAAGGAAGAACATGAATCAGTATCAGTTAAAAACCTTTACGAACAATTATCAGATTCTACAATCTCAAATTATAACAACGTGATCTTCCATTCTTCAAACAATCATCGTCCTGACTAGAAATCAAATAACTCTGCAGCTTAATAATCTTCAACAGTCATCGCATCCAAAAATAAAGATCCACAGTGATCGATTTCGTAATTTTATAGAACATTTCTAAGACATGCTCAAGAATTTTCTCATCTCTGTATGAGTTAAACCGAAATAATAAAGATCACTGAGAGACGTATATTGTCATTCGAAAGTGGATTTAACAACAGTTTGAGCTAATCCAGAGAGATAACGCAAAGATCAATTATGCGATTTCCAATATATAAAAAAAAAAAAAAAAAATCTCGTTCGCGATCAACAAAGAAGTACCTTCAAGAGTTGCGAGAAAGGCGCCGAAACA
The DNA here is from genome assembly GCA_022432975.1 of Begonia masoniana. Classification (NCBI taxonomy): domain Eukaryota; kingdom Viridiplantae; phylum Streptophyta; class Magnoliopsida; order Cucurbitales; family Begoniaceae; genus Begonia; species Begonia masoniana. The sequence continues at coordinate 50,464,557 of CM039507.1, read as the reverse complement.
GAGATGAGCGAGCGAGAGAGAGTGTGTGTAAATGTAGATGGCGATGTGCGGCGAGCGCAACTGCTCACCCTGCTCTTCCAATGCCCTTTTATCGTATCGCCCGACGCCATGTGAAAGCTTCTATATTTATAAAAATTTGGAAAGCGCTAAATGATGGTGACCGGTTGGTTTCATCTGGTCAACGGTCATGGAAATGCGAAGTGCACTGCCCGTTCAGAGATAAGGAAATTATAAATATATCTATCATTTATTTAGGGTTTTTTAAAAAAAAAAAACCTTAAAGTTAAGTTATTTTTTAAAAAAAAACCTTAAAAATTACCGTTCAACGAAAAAAACCTCAAAGTTTCGGAAATAGGCATTCTAAACCTTTTAGTCCGGACTGGGTACTGGCCTGCACAGAGTGGACAGGCCGGCCTCCCTTTTTTTTTTGCTAAATGACAAATTGATTTTAAAAAAAATATCAAACGATATTCAATTTACTTAAAATTTTTACCACATGTTCATCACATTGTGGGAAGATAATGTGAAAAATTTTGTGATTTTATAACAATTGTACGATTTATTATAATTTTAGTTAATTATTTTATACAAAAATTATAATAACTCGTACAAATGTTAGACAATCACGAAAATTCTCAAATTATCTTCCCATGATGTGGTGAATATGTGTTAAAAATTTCAAGTAAATTGAATAACGTTTGTTATTTTTTTAAAATTAATTTAAGTAAATTGAATATCGTTTGATATTTTTTTAAAATTAATTTATAAATTTAAAACAAATACCAGATATTATTCAATTTAGTTGAAATTTTTACTACATACTCACCACATCATGAGAAGATAATTGGATAATTTTCGTGATTTTCTAATACTTGTACGATTTATTATAATTATTTTATAAAATAATTAACTAAAATTATAATAAATCGTATAAGTGTTATAAAATCACGAAACTATTCACACTATCTTCTCGCAATGTGATGAACATGTGGTAAAAATTTCAAGTAAATTGAATATCGTTTGATATTTTTTTTCAAAATCAATTAGTCATTTAGCGAAAAAAAAAGTGGGAGGCCGGCCTCTCTGTGCAGGCCAGTATCCAGTCCGGACTAAAAGGTTTAGAATGCCTATTTCCGAAACTTTGAAGTTTTTTTCGTTGAACAGTAATTTTTAAGGTTTTTTTTTTTTAAAACCTTAACTTTAAGGTTTTTTTTTTTTTTTTTTTTAAAACCTTAACTTTAAGGTTTTTTTTTTTTTTTTTTTTGTTTTTTTTTTTTTGTTTTTTTTTTTTTTTTTTGTTTTTTTTTTTTTTGTTTTTTTTTTTTTTGTTTTTTTTTTTTTTTGTTTTTTTTTTTTTTTTTGTTTTTTTTTTTTTTTTGTTTTTTTTTTTTTTTGTTTTTTTTTTTTTTTTGTTTTTTTTTTTTTTTGTTTTTTTTTTTTTGTTTTTTTTTTTTTTTTTGTTTTTTTTTTTTTGTTTTTTTTTTTTTTGTTTTTTTTTTTTTTTGTTTTTTTTTTTTTTTGTTTTTTTTTTTTTTGTTTTTTTTTTTTAAAACCTTAACTTTAAGGTATTTGACAAATTTTACTAAGACATCATCTAATTTGCTATCAACCTAAATTACGATGGTAGTTTTGCTATAAAAAAAATAATAACTTACTTGATTTGACTCCTTAATTTATGGGCTATATTGCATTTTATCCTCTATTTTATAATTTAATTATTTATTTATTTGTTATACTGATGTATTATGTGATGAGAATCACATATATATCAAATTCGAAATCCTTCAATAACGCAGAATATAAACTAAAAAATATCTTAATTCGTATCATTACGTGAACGCAAATATATAAAAATAAAAATAATAAAAACAAATAATGATTTTCAAAATTTACGTGAAAAGTCTTAATTGATAATAAAAAAATCCATAAAAAAATATTTTGGCTCTTCGACTTGTAAAATTAATGAATAATAACATGACAAAGTTATATCATAACGTCATAATACCATATAAAATTATAATATATTATATAAAATTAACCTTATAACTAAAATTAGATGATAGATAGATATGCAATTTAATTAAGAATATAAGGAGTGATATTATGATCCATTATTAATCACACAATAATTTAATACCCAATTAATATTTTTTTTATTTTTAATCATGTCACATCATTGAGTAAGTAATTGATATACATTGTCTAGCTCTTATTATACCTAATACTTTGTTAAAATATTTGACAAATTGCAAGAATAACGATGTAACCAGTATGCGTGGTTGGTAATTTGAAGAAACGAACTCTATTTTTGTGTTTGGTAAAATAAAATTTTTTCAATTTTTTGAAAAACTACGACAATTTTTACAAGCTGGAATAATGTAACTTTTGAGATATGCGTCTCTAATTTTTTTAAATTTTGGAACAATCTCATTTAACCACTCACTTTCTCTCGGGCTTTTTTATTTCTCTCTCGAAATTCTAATATTTTTTATGTAATTTAATAATTGAATGATATAGTTTGTTTATTATTGAAATTGATAAATTACTTTTAATAAATTAATTTACCCAACAATTGTGTTTGTTTTTTTACGACTGATTATTTTAAAAACACGACTAACAATTATTCTCAAAAAAGCTCCGTTAATACCAAAAGTGACCCATGGCTAACAATACACTGCACGAAGAGATCAATTTATTTGCCAAACTTAACGTGCCGACTTGTTTTGGCTCAATTAAGTTTAAGTTTACCGTGGAACCAAAGAGTTTAAGCCACAAATGCATTTTAACTTTCTCAAATATAATTACAAAGTGTTAATCATTATAATTTCTAACTCGATTTTGAAGTCTATAAATCTTATATTTTGAGGCTTTGAACTTTATCAAATCGTGTGATAAGAGTTCAAATCATGTTAAAAATCGTCGATGAGAATATAAATCAGGTTAAAATATTTTATTAATTAAAAAATATATACTATATTTAATAAATAAATTGACAATAATAATGCTTAAACGATGATAACAGTTCAAGTCCGAATAAACAACAGAAGCAGCTTCTCCGTCAATCCCGCCACGTCGTTTGTGGGTCCCATTTAGAACAGCTGGAGGACTTTTACGGAAAACTAAAAATAATTTTAAAAATAAAAAATAAGAACCAATAACATGTTGCCACCTGTTGTAATCTGGTGCAGCATCTTCTCTCGTAGCTCTACCGAGTCCTTCAGAGCCTCAATTTTTTTTTTTTTTACTTTCAGAAATAACTAAATAAATTAAGTTGTAGAGAAAATAATCGTGGCTGAGTTTGCTCTGCGGTTTTCGAGCTCTCCAGCTCTGTAGCTTCTGGTGCTTTGGGTCTCACCGAAGCTTAACTCTCCAATCTTCGTTTCTCGCTCTCGCTCCACGCGATCTTCTCTGGTGAGTCATTTTTTGATTTGATTCTGTCAGGCTCCAATCTTCGCTCGCCGGATCGTTGAGCTGGTGAGTTTGGAATCAGTCACAGTCGCTGCCTCCTTAGATGGCTAGCATAAACCTGGAAGGTACTTTTTTCATTTTTCGGGTTTTTACATTTAGTTTTATGTTTGACAAGGGAAATCCGCAAGCGTTGAGTGTTCTGTTAGGTTTGGGATTGTTTGGTCGAGGCACTTGAATTAATATTTGTCTTCACTGGAACAGATAGTTGCCTGCATTTACTGTGAGCTGCGGTCGAGTATTCACTGAATGTCTGCATTTACTGTGAGCTGCGGTCGAGTATTCACTGAATTGTCTTTCTTTTCAGCCCGTTCTGATGATTTTGGCGACTTCAAAGTTATTTTGGTGAGTTCTGATTGGAATAAATACGATCTCTCTCTCTCTTCTGCTATTTCGGTTGCGGGGAAGCTTGTAATATTTGACAGATTTGAGAAATATAGATTTTGTTTCTCTTGATTATAGCATCCTTGGTGCATATTATTAAAGTGCAGTGATTAAATTCTGCTTTAAGAAAATATCGATGGTTCTCTACCATTGTTATTTCTTGCTTTGAAGTAGCAGCGGTGAGTGGTTATTCAAATCATTTTTTCTGTTACAACTGCTTCGACTTCCGAATTCAGAATTATTGAAGTTCCACGACATGTAAGTAGGTCGCTGCACTATCCACTGCTCGTTGGAGAAGATTTGAAGCGGAGGTCCTGTAATGGACCAATACTCCTCTGGAGAAGATTTGATAACTAAGGTGTGAAATTTACTTCATTGTTTTATTGAAGTTTTACGTCTATAAATTTGTATATTAATTATCTAACTCTTGTATGGAATGTGAACGGCCGTTGTTACCAGACACGGAAACCTTACACTACTACTAAGCAACGTGAACGATGGACAGAGAAGGAGCATAATCGCTTTCTGGAGGCTCTGAAGCTCTATGGACGAGCTTGGCAGCGCATTGAAGGTTTAATACTTTCTCATACATCACAACTATAACAATTTAAACTTCTATCAGAAAGAGTGTTAAGCCTCTCCATATCTTACGAATCCATTGCTTATGGGTGAACTCTCCCTCTCATGCATTTCTGTTAGTCCTTATTACAGATTAAGATATAAATTTCATGATTTCGACTGTCTTTTTCCCTGACTAGTTTTTCTTCTCTATCCATCTCTTTTCTTTGTAATTCTTTGCTCCCAGAACATATTGGAACAAAAACTGCCGTGCAAATTAGAAGTCACGCTCAAAAATTTTTCTCAAAGGTTTGTGGGTACCTCTTGCGTTATGCTTATTCTTCTTTTCTCGTTTTCTTCCCTTTAGTTTTTTACCTTAATTATGTGACTTCGATTACTCAAGATTCATTTGTGGATTTATGACAATAACTGTATATTTCCATTGTTCTATCACATCTTATATTGCTGCGTTCACAACATAATTTCTTTTTACTTGGCTTACTTGTTATTTTCAGCTACATATTTGTTCATTTCTGTGCATTCTAAGCAAGGAAATTTGTCTTTCAAATTTATACAAGACATTGGTGTGTGAATGTGTTGAACAATTACAATCATTTTAGGATACATTTACTGTTTTGATGCTTAGTTCTTCATTTTTTCTTTTGGAGGATTTATTTTCAATCAAGTTATTTCTGAAAAAATGGTGCAGGGACTGCAACTTTTAATCCCTTTGGACTCTTCAAAAACCATTTCTCACAAATATTATGTTTTCAGTTGGAGAAGGATGCTCTTGTCAAAGGAGTTCCAGTTGGACAAGGTCTTGACATTGACATTCCACCTCCACGTCCTAAGAGGAAACCAAACAACCCTTATCCTCGAAAGACTAATGTGGGCATTTCTACATTACAAGTAGGTGGAAGGAATGAAAATCTTTTATCCCTGCGGTCTTCTGTTGGGTATAAGCAAATTCTCGACTTGGAAAGAGAACCAATTAAGGAGGTCATGTGTATCAATTTGTTTTCTCCTAACATATCCGTTGTTAACCTGTTGTGATAATGTGTGCCTTTCTTTTATTCTTATCAGAGAACTAGTGAAGAAGATAAGATGGAAAATATGATTGAAAATCAAGATGATAATTGCTCAGAGGCTTTTGTTCTGCCTCTAGAAGCTCAGTGTTCCTCCACTCCTTCAATAAGCAAGAGTGTACCTACCCTGGCTCTCACAAGCTCATGTGCTTTTCGGGAATTCATACCCTTAGGGAGTAAGGTATTAGTTCAGGATGAGACATGCGAATCTCATGTCATCACAGACCTTGAAAATTCGAGAAATGGGGATGTTAAACAATTACAGGATAATGGCACAAGTAAGGTCTCAAAAGTAAGGAATTCGAATGCATCATCTGAGAAAATTCTTGGCCAACGTGAGGAAATAGGTTATTTAAATAGCTCATTGGAAGGAGAGAATAAACAGACCCAGAATTTTCCTAGGCATGTCCCTGTTCACATTCTTGATGGAAAGTTTGGAGCTTATACTCGTTTACCGGATACACTAATGCAGGACTCTACATTTCACCCAGTAGAAGAGGTTCAAAGACAGTGTAACATGTTTGCAAATCTTCCTGAATCTGCCACCACTGATTGCCAAAATAATATGGCAAGATCGTCTGTTGATCAATCGCATCCGGCCTTTTATCCTCACTTTAACCCAGTCCATCAAAGTCAAGGTGACTGTCTTCATATGTCCACATTTTCAGATCTTATTGTATCTACACTGCGGCAAAACCCAGCAGCCCATGCTGCAGCCACCTTTGCAGCTACATTTTGGTCCTACCCAATCACAGAAACGCTTTCGAATTCTCCTTCATGCAACCAACCAAGTTTTCCCCCTAGGAAAATTAACTCGGCTCCAAGTGTTGCAGCCATTGTTGCAGCCATTGTTGCAGCTACTGTAGCAGCTGCAACTGCATGGTGGGCATCCCATGGGCTGTTACCCATGTGTGCTCCTTTCCATTCCACTTTTTTCGGTCCTCAAGTATCTGCATCTCCAGATCTATCAACAGAAAAATGCTCAAAAACAACAGTCAAGACAGACAGAGAGGAGAAGTCCCTTCAAAATCCTCCCTTTCAAGAAAAGCAACTGGACACAGAAAATTCAGAATCTCAGCAAGTTCATCATTTAGATTCTGAGTCACCTGCTCAGTCATCATCAGACTCCGAGGAAAATAGAGATGCAAGGATAAATCCTGATTCCAAGGCTGCAGATCATGAACAATTCTCAGCAGTTTCTGAGCTCCATGATTCAAACAAAGTAAAGAGTAGGAACCAGGTTGATCGCTCCTCTTGTGGGTCCAACACACCATCTAGCAGTGAAGTAGAAATGGATGCATTAGAAAAACACGAAAAGGGAGAGAGAGAATATAAAGAACCTGAAGTTAACCATCAAGCTGCTGAGGCCAGTAATCGTCGTATTAGAAACACAAACAACTTAAATGATTGGAAAGCCGTCTCTGAAGAGGTAATAGAATGAATTTATTCCAGATTTTCTTGATTTTTTTCATCGTGACATATATTAGCGTTCTCATAAAACATGATTTGTAAAAAAAATTATGCATGATATCAATCATTTGTATAAAATTTATATAAAACAAACTAACAATTCACGTTTATCAGGGACGGTTGGCCTTTCAAGCACTCTTCTCACGCGAGGTATTGCCGCAAAGCTTTTCACCTCCACATGACCTGAAGAATAAGGAGCATCAACATCAAGAGAATTTTAAAGAAGATAAGCCAAAAGCTAGTGAGAGAGGTTTTGATAATTCTCTTTTGGATCTTACGACCGTGGCTATTTGTCTCGGTAACCATTGTTCGGAGAAAGACTTGTTAGCAAGAGGTGACAAAAATCGAGAGGAGGGGTTATTGACGATGGGACTAGGTCATGGAAAGATGAAGACTCGTAGAACAGGTTTCAAACCTTACAAAAGATGTTCAGTAGAGACCAAGGAGAACAGGATGATCACTTCCGGCAGCCATGTAGAGGAAAAGGTCTCAAAGAGAATACGCATAGAAGGAGGGGCATCAGCTTGACATTTGAGATTGCGCAATTAAGCAAAGAAAGCCTTTTCACTCGTGCGTTATTTACAATTTCCTCGATATCTATTATAGCATCTATATTTGTTTTCTGTCCACAAAACTTATCGTGCAAGTGTGAACAAAATTGAGTATTTGCTTTTAGAAGTGTGAACTTATACGATCGTGACATGACTAAGGTACTTTAGTTAGAGTTCAAGAACTCTGGGGAAAATGATTCTGGTCACTCTGTCATAAGACCATTCTACTATCTTACCGATGATAATCGCTTCACACTGCCACCTCATATTATGATCATTTTTCCTTACAGATTGATATGTAATTTGCTCGATCTTTCTATTTAATTACCCCCCGGCATTGCTTTCTTATTACACAAATGAGTTGTTTCACGGGTTGAAATTTTTTGTGTACATTTAGACAGGATGATGCAAGTATTACACAGTGAAGGGACACTTGTGGATCTCTCTTCGATGGATGGACAACAACTGTACTTGGTTTACAGAATAAGGTACGTATTTGATGCGTGTTTAAAGGAATCATGGTAAAGATGTTACTTCCTGATCTTGTTTTGTCTTTACATAGTCTACAACCTGAATGCATAAATGGATTACTTAGGCTGAATGGAAGGAGGAATGGATTACTTAGGCTGAATCGAAGGAGGAGGTTTGGTTCGCACATTTTATAACGAGGAAATGAAATGAGGAAATGGCTAGGATTCTTTGCAGGTAAATAACTCTTTAACAATCTCACAAATACAGACAAGTGTTTGTGTAGTGCACATCTAATTCTGAGAGTAGAGGCAAATGGATTCTAGTATTAATGCTGGTGCTAAAGTGGGATATTGATTTATTTAGTTGTAATTTATGCTATGAAGTATATCATCTTATGGATTAGAACTTCACTGTAGGTATTTGGATTTGGATTAAGATTAGGTTTGTCCAAATTTTTAATTTTAGTAAGAACATGTGACGTATCAAAATTTTATCCCCAAATTAGTTTAAATTAGGGATTGAAACGTAAATTGATTCCCTCGATTTCAGCTCAATCAACCCTAAATTGAAACGCAAAGGATTTAAATCAAAATCAATTCCTTCCATGCAAACAGAAATCAGTAATTAAATTCTAAATAACTGCCTAAAGAAACTAATCAACAGTGACTCCAGAACTCTCGCTTTGCTCCACATTTTCCTTCCATTTCACTTCCAAAGAATCTCCTTCTCACAAAGCGTATATTTAAATTATTTTCTTTAAAATTATTTTATTGTTCAAATTATAATTTTTATTTGGACAAACATGTTTAAACATGTAACGTAGAAATGTAGAAAGATAAAATTGATAGAACATTATGTATACGAGTATGAGTACGTGAAAATGAATGGAATTGACGGAAAGTATGAGATAACTAATTAAAGTCTGAATGCATTGTTATAAATTTAAAATGACTAATGAAACTTTATAAGGACAAGAGACTGTTAGTTTCAAAAAACTTGACTGGATAGTAATGATGAAAAATAAATTTCATCTAGTATATAACTTTAAGTATGGAATTAGATAATGTATGCAATTAAATTGATATGCACGTGTTTTTATTTTATTGAGTTTATCTCACGCATTAGTTTTGAAATTTAGGTGAGTTATCTGAATATGAATTGATACTGATCGAGAATTTTCTGGAGACAGACGAGCATACAAAGAAAATGTTATTGTTGGTTTAAAAAAGTAATTTCAAGTTATTTTCAATTTTATTGTCGTTCAAAGGATACTTCGCATTTAATTTTTGTTTTAAATAAAGTTTAAATAATTAATTAGCAGTTGGATTTTAAATTGAAATTGTTAGTGTTTGCAATTTGATAAAAAAAATTTTATTTAATATTGAATTTAGTCGTTTAAAAGTTTTCGTCTAACAAATATTTTTATTATTTTTTAAGGATTTCTTAATTTGCTAATTCAAAAATTAAGTTTTTATAACTATTGATTTAAACTTAATTTATAATTCGATTTGGTGGGAAATTCTAGAGTTTTAAATGAAAATAAATTTTAAGGTATCAGTGTGAAGATAAACTATGAATTTTAATCAAGCTAAAGTACAATTTAGATTTTATTGTTTACTGTCAGCTACAATTTAACTCCACCAGTTAGAATTTTGGTTAGGTCAACCTTTTCAAGGTTTCATCATTCCTACCCTAACGCGAACAAGAAGACTCGTTTCTTATTTATGACAATCCAAAATTAACATTTTCACTCAGTTATTTTTCGGTCATAACCCTCGACTCTCCATCGAAAAGCCATAACATAATTAGGTCTCGTAGTCCAGGATTCGATTTTTAATAATTTCATCGTGCATTCTAACCTTGCATCTCTTCTTTGTCGGGGAGAGATCTTTAAGCAAGTGATCTTGTTCGGGTTGGATCTGCAAATGATGTTACGAGGATTCAACTTGGCCTACTTGAAAAGGCGGCCTCGCAATATTAAGCCGATCAAAACAGCAAAAATTTGGGGTGAACGAGGGATGGGCTGAACTTTGACAGGAAGTAGCCAGGCTGGGCTGGGCTCGACATGAAAGAAGGCTAGGTTGGACAGACAGTGGGCTATGTTGATCGTGGTGTGGGCGGGGCTCGGTAGGATCTGGTCTGAGCTCGATCAGAAGTGCACTGGGCTGAGCTGGAAAGAAAGAGGGCTGGTGCTGCTCTGTAGAATCTCACCATCGCGAAATCGAACTACGAAGAGTGTTTTCTCCAGTTATTAGGATTTCCTTGCAATCTCTAAGGAAACTCCATTGCTTACCGATAAGGTCTGTCTGGAGATACATGATTTTATTGTTTTTTCCTTTCACCGATCTTGCTTACTCTGTTTACAGTTGTCTGCCGTTTCTGTTCTGCTGTGGATTTCGATTGTGACGTTGTTTATTTTTTTCTCTGTACTTTAATTGCAATTGTCGTTATAGTACATTACTTTCTAAGCAATTCTGTAGATAAAAAGAAAATGTATGATGATAAGCAGAAAAAGCCGTTCCAGTGTCAGAATCTCATTGTCATTGTAGAAGACAATCAAATTTTTTGGTAGTATTTATTAGGAACAGTCATAAGTGAGGAACATGTGAAATCAATACTGGCACAGCTAAGTTAATCTTAATTAAATATATATTTTTTATCAGGTTGTCGATTGAACTTTCACACAGATTTCCCTCATTCTCTGGACCATCTTCCATGATTGAACACTGGTATAAGAACAATAGTAAACTGCAAGATGCTTCATTGCTGAAATGAAAATCACTTCTTGAAGATGTTGAACAAGCCACAGTGATATGATTCCCATTCTGAATAATGTTGGTACTCCAGATCACAGTTTGGCATGTACCTATTCGTGTGTTTTTCTTCCCTTATTTGCTAAATTTAGCTGTGGTTAATGGAAGTTTATGATCTATAAGAATGAATCAATTTCTGCTTTACTGCCCTGTCTACAGATTGTATATGCTGGATTAACAGGCCATTGTAGAGCTATATAACAACAATGTCATTTGTCAGCCTCCCTATGTTTTCTGCCTTGCATTAAAGCCAGGTAAATTTCGTTTGACAAACTCCGAAACATCACATGATTATTCTCTTCAAATCCTAATCCAACTATATTCTAGATTCCGAGTTTTCTAAGAACCATAAAGAGTATACAGTGAGAAACACCAGAAGATGATAATCACACACACACACACACATATATATCATTGAGAACTTAGAACACAACCCTGGCTTACACATGTCATCTAAGTAACAATCCTCTCTGCTCCAATTTAGCTGCCACCAGTGACATCATTAAATGTCTCTGTTATTTTACCAATTAAAGCTTCCCTGAAATATCATGGGTTATGACTTAATATTAGGCTAAATCTCTTACTGATGCTAAGGAAAGGATTGTAATGGAAGTCAAGAATTTGAATGCATATTACCTGTCTGGTTTGAACACCAAATTTTTATACACGAACCACTTCAAAAAAAAAAAAAAAGAAAACCAAAAGAGATCATTGACAAGTTTAAATTGATATGTAGGTTGTGAATTCAACTAACCCCAGTGTAGCTAATGCCTACAAGCTCAAGAACTCCAGGAATTATAGGCAGCCTATCAATTGCCTATCATAGACAATATCCATATCTTAGAAAAATTTCAGATAGATGAACTGTAATGGTTGATTCAACAGTGAGAGAAATGGGAAATGGAGGAGGAGATACACTCACCGAGATCAACCCAGTAGATCCCCAGAGTGCAATCAAACTAGCTACTCCAAGCGAGGTAACTGCAAACTTATCCTCTACTTTCTCCCACTGTTTCAATCAATTAAGCAATAAATTGTTATGAAATCTTCTCAGTAAAAGAGGAATTGAATGGTGTAGAGATCAAGTGATTACAACTACTAGAGCTTTCTTGACAATTTCAGGAAGCTCGGTTTCTCCAGCATCTGTAGCTGTATCTCCAGTAGCCATAGCCACTACATTTTGAGAATTTTTTCGGCCTGGAGCAGAGATCAAAAACCATGAAAATGCTTCGGAAAGACAAATCTTTGAAGTGAAAATAATTGAAGAACAATAGAGACAGGCTCACCCTGAACTGTGCTTCTCCGAAGCCGATTCTTGGAATGCAGGGTGCGGCGGGGAGAAAGTGTAGGCAATGTCACACTCTGCGGCGAAGGGACAACTAATTGGCAATAAGCTTTACTATCAGCAAAAGCAGATGGCGAGGAGACGGCAAAGGTAGAGGCAGTGGAGGCCATGGCTTCTGAAATTAAACCCACCAACGCTGCTGGAAATTCTCAGGCAACTGGGAAGAGAGAGAAAGATAAGAAAAAAGGTCAAATTTTGTGGCTTTATTTGACTAATTTCTTCTTGGTCATCACCATTATTTGCCTGAAAGAGGTCGATAAATCTGTTTTTAGTATGGAGATTGTTTTTTAACTTCGTCCAAACTTGGAGAATGGCGTCCACTCGTTGTTCTGCATCTGGATAGGTAATTTATGGTATTTGATTGGATAAAGAATGGACAAATGAAATCAGCTGTGCTACGAGGCTTCTTACGTTATCCATTAAGATTGGCCTACCAAGCCCCAAGGTATGTCTTACACGTGACCTTTTTTTAATTGTTGAGATTATTATATTTTTTTATCACAAACTCGCCTTTAAACTAAACTATGTTCGTTAACAAAATCTCATTTAACTATTTTTTGTTGGCAAAATAAAATCGATGATATTTAATATTATAATTTTTTTACATTGCTCTAATTATTGTTACTTGAGTTGCAAAACTCATTGTACCTTAATTTGGTTGGAGTGAATTTAGCTTTTGTTAGTGGTCTTTTTCTCCGAAAGTGTTTTCACGTAAATCTCTATGTCCATGTTTGTGTATTTTTTTTTTGTCAGCGTTCAATTTTCAACAGAATTATATTGGATTGTGAAGTTTATCAATAATATATTTAAAAAAAAAAAATAGTTTTTCAAGGATTTCTCTGTTCAAGTGAAATGGGTTTAAATTCCAAAGCCCAAAGAAATGTAGTCAACAATGCTAAAGAAGGGTATAGCAAGCCCACGTAGAATAATTTGTCACTTTTCATGTCTCACAATTTTAACTCGTCTTTGGTATGAAATGTTCTCTGGAGAAGCATCTGAAGAGAAGTGACCTACTCGTTTGATATGGTTTTCATAGCTTATGCATATGTGTCGAAGCATCTGAAGAGAAGTAACCTACTCGTTTGATATGTTGTTCATAGCTTATGCATATGTGTTGAAGCACCTCTTATACAGAATTTATAAACTCGAGGCGACTCTCCTTTCTTCGAGAATAGAGAAACCGTCGACGATTGAGTGTGAATTTTATGGTCACTTTGTTCATTTCTCAACAATTGTAGGTAGCACGACTTCTGGAACAAGATGCTTTCGCAATTTATAGATTGGAGGCAACATTTGTCAGTAAACATATAAATGATTAAATTATTTTTGAAGCGTCTAGCTCTATCCATTGCTCTACTTGACTTTATTTTAATTTTACTTTTCATTAATGGAATTAAGTTGTTTATGATTTACCTTTTTCCAGAAGGCGGAAGATGATGAAAGAGACCTATACGAAGGTTAAGTCCAAAAAGAATAAAGAGAGAGGGTGACCACAGGGTAGGGAAGGATGCAGCCACGTTCAGAACCCAGACAATTGAGGTTTGTCTCCATCTTTACCTCTCTCCCATACTCATCTCTCTCTATCGATTCGTCGAATATCCGATAAGCTCGTGTTTTCATCTTTTGTTTTGAAGAATGATTGAATTGTCATCGAGATGAGATGTTCTTGATAGTAAGATGCTTCGATTACTAGTCCCTACACATGTTGGTCGTAAAGTAGTTTGTTAGATGTTTGTCTTTGATTTAAGTTGAAGATCAATGTGGTAGTAAAAGTAACATTACTTTAAACCCAACAATTTAGAGAGAGAGAGAGAGAGAGAGAGAGAGGTGATCCTTGGATGTAGAGAAAGGTACAGAAAAAAGGAGAGGGGGACCTTGAGAAGTTGGCGTTGGGCAGCCTATGCACGGCCAGCCCCTCTGCCTCATTGACTTTGACCATCTGTTCCTTTTTCAGAATCATTATTTTTCTTCACCTTTTCTTTTACTATTATAAAATTCACTTATAAGTCCATTAATTCACTATTTTATTACTACACCCCTCTCATATATTTTGTTCTTTAATTTGTTACCTCCCCCATGGGGCTGGAAGTCTATAGCCGATTCTCGGTTTGAGCTGAAGGTTGAGTTGTCGATGATCATAGTCACTTCACAGTTGGAACTAAACTGAATCAATGTATCAAAAATTTATGGCTCAAATCTAATGCATTTGTTGTCGATTCTCAATTTGAACTAGGAACGATTACAACAGTTCGTTGGAACACCAAAATCAATAGAACTAAGCCAAATGGGTCTATGAAAAGTACGTGGCTCAAAATCGTAACAATCGTCCAAACCCAACTCAAATCTGACCAAGACATAATGTATATTCTAATAAAATTATTTATTTTCTTAATTGAATTGAAATCAAATTTACATGATTCAGTTGGATTTGGTTCCTCTCTTCACATAGTTTGGTGTTGTTTTTTCACTTTTTTTGTAAAATTCTTGCAACGTGTGTATTTGCTTATTGTATATTAAAAAATGCTTCATTTTAATACATATTTAAAAAAATTTAATCTCAGTCCATGCTATAATTTATTTTATCAACTTATATTTAAAAGAAATTCTCATGAAAAATAGTGATGAATAATTAATAAAAAAATTGAGAAATGAGGAGGTTGAATTTGTCCTGAGCAGGCTTCATTTGCTTCGAAAATGACTTTGATTTTTCTTACTTTGGAACTTGAAATATACCCTCTTCCTTCCTCTTGGGACTCTCTTTTCTTTTTTTTTTTTATTTATTTATTTTAAAATTTCCCAAATTTACATGAAAATATAAATACTATAATTTAGATTTTTGAAATTAATTAAATTATTATTATTATTATAAAATAGGAGAGAAAAATAAAAGATGGAGTCGGACAGGGGGGTTTGACAACAGGCATGGGGACGTGTGCTTTCTTTCCAATATGACACAATCAGACTCTGCCTCCTCTCCCTTTCTTTGGCAGATTTGGGGATAGCCCTCCACACCCCCCCCCCTCTCTCTCCTCTCTTTCTCTCTCTACCTTTCTTCCTCTGTTGACTAAACTTGACCTACTCGAATCTCCTTCCACCTCCTCACCTTTTTCAGCCTGTCCTGCTTCTCTCTCCTCTCTCTTTTTTTTTATTTTTTTGCATAATTTATAAGATGTATTTATTTAGATTAAACTGCCTTTTACTTTTTTTTACATGCATGCAAAAACATATTTTTTTTTAATGAAAATATTATTAAAAAAGGACCCATTAGTGGGACCCACTAGGGGGAGAAAGGACCCACACTATAGACCCAAATCCCAAAAGATACACAATAATTAACACAGCTTTGAAGCAAGTAATAATAACAATGGAAAGGAAAACTTTTAGGGTCATGCAGTGATTATCGTCTTCCTTCCCCTGCTGCAGCTCTGCCAGTACAGAAAGAGAGAGGAGAGAGAGAGAGAGAGAGAGAGAGAGGACAGTTGCCTTTTGCCTTCTCTCTCTCTCTTCGGTCTTTGGGTATCAGATTCCTTCCCTCATTTCTGTTTTCTTAATCTTATCTACCGTTGATGTAGCTGAAAATTTGATGCACTGATCCTGCTATCTCGTCCGCTGACCTTAGTTTGCAGTCATCTTCTATCTGCAATCACACCACATGATTCTATGAATAATTACCATTCCTTTAAGATTCTTATACTGTTAATGGTTTTATCACAACGATAAAAAAAAAAAATGGAATTTTGGGTTTTTATTCAGATGGTGAAGTACCTTGAGATTGAAGGAATAAAAAACTGTAGATTGTGAGGTGGTGACGTTGAGGTGAAGAACAGTGAGCTTAAGCTCTTCGAGTGCAACAATGGCTTTCACCAACTGTCTCGGCCTTCTCTCGCACTGAATTTTCAAGTTTACGTGGGTTTGAATCACTGTCACTTCAATATCTGCCGTTTCCGATTTGTTTTCGGCGGTTACTCCGTCTCCGATTCTTCGTTCTTTCAAGCTGGTTTCCTTGACTTGGTCGTCTGAAGGAATTCTGTGCTGAGAGAGAGACATGAAGAAGCCGTTGGAAGCCATTGCTATGGCGGAGGAAGAGGACGAAGCTGAAGACTGGTTTTTCGCAGAGCTGCTTCCTTCTGGGTTTCTTGTTCTTCGATGCGACTCGAGAGAATGGAGGAGTTGTTCGAGTTCTTTCACGAAGTTTATCGCTCCTCCGATGATTGACGCTTGATCACCCTTTTGAAAAAAGATAAAAAGTGTTTGGTCAGTGAGAAAATGGTAGAGAAAATGCGAGAAAATCCTTACTCTTTGAATGTAAGAAGACGGCATTAGAGAGCGAAGAACGTTGAGATGATCGTTCATTTGTCGTCTCCGGTTTCTCTCAACTGCAATGTGGGTCATTCTTTGGCTCTCTACTTCTTCCTCGTTCTTCAATGGCTTCGCTCTCTTTCTCTTTCTTTTTTCTCTCACTAGAACTGCAGATTTCCCCAGCTGGGTCTGCTTCGAACTAGTTCTTCCTTCTCTCAAACAATTTTTCTCTTCGTTCGATCCAATTTGATTGCTTTCTGATTTATTGGGGGAATGCAAGTCCATCAGATCGTGGGTCACACAGCTTTCTAGTTCGAAAGTTTGAATTTTTTCTCCCATTATCAGCTTGTCGACCTCCCATGGATCCCTGAAATGCTGCAATTTCAGCAAAGTTTGAAATCCGAGCTCTTTAAAGGGTAACAATGGCGGAGCTTCCTGTAACATCTGCAAAAACGGCATTCTATTTTCCAACCCAGATGAAAATATATCTTCGTCTTGTTCAGTGTTAGCTAATAATCCCTGCTCTGAAAAACCCATTTCCCAGTGTTCGCCATAGAGCTGCAAGGAGAAAACCCATGAGAGAAAAATCAGAAAGTAGAGAGAGAAAAGAATGAGAATGGGATGTTGAAAATGGCGAATCGGAAGAGCTAAGAACTAGCATTTTAAGGAAAACAACAGGCCTGAAGCATTGAATGCAGAAATTAAATGCAGTCAAAATTCGATAAAAAAGTAAAAATCAGGTCCAAGAAATGGAAATTGAAAGTAACATACATAAGGATTAATGAGTCCTTGAAGCCTCTCCATTTTCAGAGAAAATCCGCAGTCGTAGTTGTTGAAGAAAGCTTTAACTATTCCTCTTCTTTCTCTCTGTCTCTCTCTCTCTTTCTCGGCACCCAAACATTCCACAGGAGTTTAACGAAGTAGGATCAGTAAATGCAAGCCTAAAAGAGGAGAAGGGTTCTCCATATTAAAGAGTTTCAGAGTAAAATCATATCAGAATTGGAGAAAATATAAATGCAGAGAGAGTTGGGTATAAAGAGGAGAGAGAGAATAAGGGTTAGAGAGTGAGGAAGAAGACTCTGAAACTCAGAAGAAAAGGCGTAGAATACTCCATTAAATGAGAACATATTTCACATATAATCCATGGCATACTTTCAGAGTTGGTGGACTTTGCAGAGAGGAGAGAGAAAGAGGGGGAGAGAGAGAGTCCCCACAACTGTCCGTGGCCGCTGCTGGACAAAACTGCCACCGCCAATAATGCTTGGGGCTTTGTAAAATACTAAAATTACACAGCCCCACCTCTCTCTCTCTCTACATTTCTCTCTCTACAGGACTCTATCTCTCTCTAACTCTATGAAGTATGAACTGTACAGCAGCAAAAGAGAGAGGCAGTGGAAAGTCCAACCATGAATCGTGTCAACACTAGTCTGATGATGGGTCATTCCTCTTTCTTAGAAAGTCTTAATCTTTTTATCTCCTAATGAATCATCTCTCTTCCTCTTTTATTAGGGTTCTTGCTAGTCATGGCAACCATGGCCGGTTGGAACCCATTTTAGAATGGAGTCTCAACGAATTGGTCCACCTACATTGTTTTTTCAGAAGAGTCGAAATCAAACCCGCAATAAGTCTCGAGATTCAGTTCCAATTAAAAAATATTTATGAACATAAATAAGTTTACGTCGAGCTTGGATTGAATCACAAAATCAATTCGTGTTAGGTCCGGGTTTGTACTGAATTTTGACTATATATTGACTTTTGAGTTGTTTCGGTTTTTCACATCTAAAATCGAAAACCAAGACATAAATGACATTTCTCTTCTTTTACAAACTAGTCTTCGTTTATACAAGTAGATTGGATCGTACTGAATTTCATGATTCGATTTAGTTTCTATCAATTCAGGTCAGTTCTACTTACTCATTACAGTAATTTCAATATTAATTTATTTATAGTAAATTATACTATATACCTCCACTCAAAATCGATTATTTACCTTTTTTTTTAATTAATTAGACTCAGAAACATTCTCATAGGTAGCAAATTGGCCCAAGACGTCTCTAGCAGCTGTTAAAATCTATTGTGTTAATTACACGTATGATTCTCTATTTTGATCACAAACCTCGTAAATCTATGTTGATATATAAGGGGATGAGTCTCTCTTCAACTTAACCTTCATTCTCATGTCTCCTTTACTTCCTCATTGAGCGAATAACTCTCTTTCTACAACTTACTTCTAATTTTCACTTGAAAAATCTCATCATTTTCAAGTTCCTTGTCCAAAATGGTAGAGGTTTTTTTCGAGATTCATCAAACTAATCGTCTCTTCTTCGCTAACTCATCAAACTTGGAGTTCTTTTTTGAACATTCAATCAAAATAGAAGATTTTACACGTGAAAAATTTAGCACTTTGATTACAACATGACGCGACTTGTTGACACAACAATGCACATTATCCAATTCGTTAAAAAAAAAAAAAAAACTGTGTGCTAGCCATGTTTAATTCATTAATTCAAAGAGTAGAATGCAACTTTAGTCCAATATATACTCTTTGAGCAAAATGAGGTTAATATTATGGTGCATTTCTTTTAAAAAATAAGTAAATTTCATCATCTTCCAAGTTAGCATGATTACCATGAACCCTAGGAAAAGGAGGACGATGGAGAAAACAGGACTATAAATCATGCTACAAAAGAACGTAAAAAACATAATGAAATTGCCATAAAAAATTCAACACACCTGCATTTAAAAAACATTATTCTCTGTCAAAAAAACTTATACTTTAGGCAACCCTCCATTGCTCTTGCATCAATCATTAATGTTTGGCCGAGAATCAAACGAAAAACACTATCCAACCCTTGAAAAGATTCGACCTTTCAGAGACTAAATGATTTGTAGAAAATGATTTAAAACCAAATAATTCAAAGAAGCCGAGACTCAAGGAATTGTGTTCCGACTGGAGTCTGATGAACGGATGAAGTCCAGCTAAATAGAGGCTAGCCATTTGTTCCTTTTGTTCAATAAACTCACGTAGCTTTCACTGCTCAATTATTGGTTGCGGCAAAGAAGAGAAGATGATTTAGGGTTGGAGCCATGGGATTGTGCTTTTGCATTAATTGTTTCTGCACACCAAATTTGTCTCTAACGATGGAGAGTTTGTTGCATTCCTAGATTTTGAGGGCATATTTTTCAACCAAGTTTCAACCTCTTGTTTTCAACGTCACCCCACTTTGGATAACTGGTTTTGTCAATTTTCCTATGGATTATCGAAACGTCTTCTGACAATTTTGTCTGTAAAAACAAAACTTACATGCTTTACCCTAATTTCTTGTAAGAATTTATGAGCAATGTCACTCATTTTCAAATAAATGGTCCTTCGGATTGGTCGGGTTAGAGTTACGTGACTTGAGTTTTGTTTGAGTCGGATCGAAAAGTTTATGGTACGCTAAAAGTTATGGGTTTTTCTTAGGGGTATGTGATTGTAACAAACGGAGAGTAGCAGTATGCCCAAACACATGAATTCTCTTCTTTAATTTTGATTTTTTTCATTGTGAATTTTGCCTCATGCGCACGTGATTTTTTTGTGGAGTACTCTAGTGCTTCTACTATAATATTGTCCGCTTTAAATCGGAGATCGAACAGATTTATTTTTGAGGTTAGCCCAAAACGAGTTGTATTACGCAAAAATGAGAACTCTACTTATAAATCATTAACTTTCTACTCTATCAAGCGATGTTGTCAATCTTCACTAGTATGAGTTGAGTCTCCACAATAAAAAAATTTTGAATCGTCCTTAACTTCACAAGGCAGGCTGACACATTTCTACCCATAAGAATTTTGCATGTAAATTTTTAAATTTGTCTTTTTTTTTTTGTGATTCGAGTTTAATTGTTTCACGTTGTCAAAAAGTCGAGCAATTTTGTTATGATAAGAATAAACTGATCGAGATACATTCTGCCTTACCCTAATTTCCACGAGAAATGTTTTCAAGATAATGCGCAAGTCTCATAGATTAGTCCAAGTGTGTGAGTATAGACAAGTAAAATAATTAAAAGAAACTTTATAGTTTAGAATTTATTTGCAATTAGAAAACACATTGTCACATAAAAATCTATATTATATAATGCAGGACCATCCATGCAGGTGTGCATGTAATCTTATAAGATAAGGTTTTGTGTTCATGAAACGCTCTCCACCAAACACTTCCTCTCTTTCTCCATTGTCGGAAGATAGAAAAACTAGCTTACGTGTCTTCTGTTTCTTCTTGGTAGTTAGCTTTAATGTCACGGCTAAGGGAACCTTATTGCCTTAATATGTCAAAACACCAGGCAATTACTCCGATCGGACCAGATCATAATCGAAACAAATTGTGAAAGACATTCATTGTATTTCAGACCAAACAATCTCTTTCTGCGGAGTTTTCTGACTTACTAATACAATATTGTCTATTTTGACAATGTCGCGTGAGGGCTGGCACGTCCTTGACTACTTTGTTCCCGAGTATCTCAATTTTCCTTAAACGCTTTGTACAAAATAGAACTGAGAACTCTGCTTATGAACCAACTCCTATTATCGGTTTCAAGCGATGTGAGATTATAGAACTTCTCTATATATGAGATAGACATTCGTAATTATAAGTTCTCGATGTCGTATTTGTTTTCACAGGACGGACAGTCACAATTCAGACAATAACCATCAACGAATTTACAGTGGAATTTCCCTATTCCAATTTACTTTTTTTCATTACTTCTTATTATTGAATCTCAAATAATCAGATGTAGTAGTAATTTTAATTGAAAAAATAAGAGAGAATCTAATGAGTTTTGTACTGAGAATTCCATATGCATGCATGTGGTACTGAGAAATACTGTATAGTTACCTTAAAATGAAGGCAGTCCTGAATGAGAAAGGGCATTTGAAGGGGACCCTCTCCATTATTATTATGCCACAGTTTCTGTCAACTCTAACCTTTGTTCTTTTGTCACCTGTGACATTATCATTATTTTATGTCTTCTATTTTTCTTTTTCATTTTTTAATTTACAAACTGAATTTTATTCAATCTTGGAAGCTAATGTTCAGAAGACGAGACACATGTTTAGGCAAAATAAATGATATTTCAAATGATGTTACGATCGGATGTTTCTACCGTGCGACGAGTTTTTTCAAAACATATAAGAGATACACGAGAAGAGCTAATATCCGCATTTCATCCTTTAACTGTTGACGAAGATCGACGATACTCATCTACAGATAGATTGTTCCTTTTTTTCTTTTTAGTCGGTGATGGAAAGTCTTCGGTTTTCTACCCTCCATGTTTAATGATTAACAACATTATTGCATCGACACTAACAAAGAATAATTGGAGTGGGTTGCGAGCGTCTTGTAAGAGCAAGAATGGTCGGTGGTGTAACATCCAAAATGATGGACTCTCTTGGTACTCCTAGTACAATATTATCTGCTTTAAGCCAGAGTCCGCACGAATTTATTTTTGAGGTTAGCTCAAAATGCATTGTCATAGATTTGGAAGAGGACCTTACTTATAAGCGCTCAATTTTCACTTTCATAAGCAATGTGAGATTGTACACCTCCACCGATATGAGCCGAGCCCTCACAATCAATAAAATTTTAGGTCGTTCTCACATTCAGAAGATAGGTTGTCACAAAAACTTCACTTAAGGTCACATGGTTTTGCTCTAGGATTTTTACCCCATGGAATCTCTTCCTCAATTAACATCTCAATGAACCAACGAAGAGAAAACAGTAAAGTTCGGAACTATTTAGATTTTTCTGGAGATTGAAAGCAGTTGCTTATGTTATCGAAGCTGAACTTCTACTAAAACCAGTCCAAATCCGTGATTTTGTCAGCAAAAACTATAACGGCAGTGACATTTAATTGTCCTAAAATAAATTTTGTGACAAACAAATAAAATTTTGATAACAAAGACGAACTTTCATTGAATTCCATGGACAAAATTTATCACATGAAGCTTCAAGAATCAATAATTATAGAGTTGGAGAAGATCCATTTTAAGCAGTGTCGATGGGTGGGTGTCCTTGTCTGTGTTTTTCAGATGGTGGGTATTATACCCCTTGAATTCAAGGGTTGTTTGCGTGCATGGGAGTGTTAGAAAACTGGGTTTGTCCTTTCAATTCTGTCGAGTGTTTTGCTTACTCAAACACCAATCTTTCTAACGTAAGATTTTTAACTCATATGGAAAGCAGTACAAACTGAACTAAAAGAATTCTTTTACTCGCCTAAATTTACTATATTCTCTCTGAGTCCCAGAATTTACGTTGGAATTGAATATCTCAGGGTCATCATCCAGCCCATTCCAAGCCGGGCCTGAAGTTTTTTCCAGCCATGACTCGACCAGGTCATACCGGGCCCGAGTTTACTTTTTGGAGGCCTGGCCGACCCGTTGGCTTTTTATGACGGGCTGGCTGGCAGACTTTCAGCGACGGAGACTCATGGTCGGCCCACGGGCCTCCCCTTGGGGGGAGGTCAGGCCCGGCCCGACCAAACCTTGGTGCCCTCCAATGCTTGTTGGGCCGTTGCTAAGGCTGATGAATATGATCCTATATTTACATAAAAATCTCAAACTAGAGAAGTCGCAAAAATAGAATGAGAGAGTTCACTATTTCAAACACGATCTTTGTAACTTACCTTATTTTGGGTCACCTATTACTCCATATGGCAGGCTGTCACAATTTTCTTTTTTTGGGCGCAAATGTCATTGTCGACCTTATTTTTAGTTGTCTTTGGTTCTGATATTATTTCTAGAGAAGCAGTTACATAAGTAAAATATTATCTGTTTTGAGTCAAAATCTGAATAAATACATAATCTTGTCAAATCCTGCCTATCAAATACATTATCTTAGAATAGATATAGGAATAGATTACAATGTTCAAATTTTCGTAAAAATCTCAAATGGAAAAAAAACACAAAAATAGGGTTTGAAAGTTGAAAGACTATGGCAAAAGAGAGTGTTTTGATTTGTTCATGGTTCAATGCAAAACCACATCCTCAAACATCAAATAATATTATGTGTAAGATTTGAGGAAGAACAAACTATTATGTTTTGATAAATTGCTTCGGTCCGGTCCGACCGGTTTGATGTATTTCTTTATACGTGAATCTCACGTTAATTCATTTCTCCCCAAAGATGAAC
Organism: Begonia masoniana; assembly: GCA_022432975.1. Taxonomy (NCBI): domain Eukaryota; kingdom Viridiplantae; phylum Streptophyta; class Magnoliopsida; order Cucurbitales; family Begoniaceae; genus Begonia; species Begonia masoniana. The sequence goes on along the minus strand of CM039507.1, from coordinate 50,440,951 downwards.
CAGTTTCTACTTCGACTTTGTGAAGTTCGAACGACGAATCGCCTCCGCCATTGTTGTCTCTCTCTTCCTTCAAAGGCACCTTCTGTCTTTATCTTCTGCTCTTACTCATCTCATCAGGATCGCCTGGAAGAACCCAGCGAGACCTTGTTGGAGACCCCAGCGCTGAATCAGAAGCGACAACTGGGTCATCGTCGCCATCGACAAGCTTACTCTTCCGATTCGGTAGTTGGATCGTCATGTAGAGTTCAGAAACTCATCGCCTCCCAATCCGATCCCCTTCTCGCCAAAGAAATATTCGATTTCGCCTCCCGCGAACCTAATTTTCGGCATTCTTACTCATCTTACCTGATTCTAATCCTCAAACTTGGTCGCTCCAGGTATTTCTCTCTCATCGATGATCTTCTTCTTAGCCTCAAATCCAATAGGTATCAAGTCACCCCGAAGCTCTTCTCCTACCTCATCAATGTCTATGGAGAAGCTAATTTGCCAGATAAAGCTCTCAAAACGTTCTATTCCATGGTTCAATTTGACTGCAAGCCTTCGCCCAAACACCTAAACAGTATTCTGGAAATTCTCGTTTCTTACCGGAACTTTATCCGACCGGCTTTCGATCTCTTCAAGCAAGCTCGCCATAACGGAGTATTTCCCAACACCAAATCGTACAACATTATGATGCGAGCTTTCTGCTTGAATGGAGATCTGAGTATTGCCTACTCACTGTTCAACAAAATGTTTCAGAGAGATCTAGTTCCAGATGTGGAGTCGTATCGAATTCTAATGCAGGGATTGTGCAGGAAGAATCAAGTAAACGGCGCTGTCGATTTGCTGGAGGATATGTTGAACAAAGGGTATGTTCCAGACACACTGAGCTATACGACATTGTTAAACAGTTTATGCAGGAAGAAGAAGCTCAGAGAAGCTTATAAGCTTCTCTGCAGAATGAAGGTGAAGGGTTGCAATCCAGATATTGTTCATTACAATACAGTGATTCTGGGGTTTTGCAGAGAAGGACAAGCTCTTGACGCTTGTAAGGTTTTGGAGGATATGGAGTCAAATGGGTGTTTGCCTAATTTAGTGTCTTACCGGACTCTGATCGGAGGATTATGCAAACAGTTCTTCCTTGATCAGGCAAATGAGTATTTGGAGAAGATGATTTCAAAAGGGTTTTCTCCACATTTTTCAGTGGTTCATGATCTGATCAAGGGTTTCTGCGAAGTTGGTCGGATAGACGAAGCTTATGGTGTTCTTGACAGTATGTTGAAGAAAGGGGAAGCTCCACACATAAAAACTTGGGAGATAATGGCTTGTAGAACATGTGATGCAGATGATTCAGAGAAAATTGGGAAAGTTTTAGAACAGGTTTTGAAAACGGAGATCAACAGAGATACGAGGATAGTGGCTGCAGGTATTGGTTTGGGTGAGTACTTAGCCAGAAAAGTTCAATCTACATCAAGAAGGTTATGACTTTTGTTTCTAGATTTGACTGCAATTCACAACACTTCCAACAACTAAGATTGGTTTTTCCTCGAAAAATCAAAATCTCAAGGCGATTTGAAGTATAAGATCGCTCATATAGAGCCAAAAAACGGGGGAAAACAGCCGATACGAGATCGAACAATCCCACACTGTAAGTTTTAAGGGTCAAAGTAAGTAGGATTTGTTCAATCATAGATGCCTTAGATGCTTCCTAAATGTAAACCTTTTTCAATTATGTTCAATCTTTCTTCAAATTACAAGCTGTTCATCAACAATCTAATTGTAAAATCAGAAAATTGACTAAATTTATTTACCAAACAAAGTACTGTCCACAAGCCTTTAGGATTTCAAAGAATAATCCAATGAACATTAGTGAAACAGTGGCAACACCAAAGTTGAAAATTGTGAAAAAAAAAACTACTTGCTTGGAAAAGCTAACACATTTTCACGAGTGATTACTAGCAGAAAATAAGAAACTCATTGCAGGAAAGTAATACAATCAGAAATATTTATCAGATAAATTTGAGTATTTCTTCTGAAGATTAAACGTGAGCAGTGCCTTCGGTGAATTTAGGATCTTCACATCTGTACCTTCCATCAGGTCCAATTCCAAATCCTTTTGGATCGGCAAACACATTTTCCAGCAACTGGCTGCGCTGTGGATGGGGGCTTTCATCTGCAAACTCCACAGCTTCCTCTACTACGGAGTCGATCTTCTTATCGATAGCCTTTAGCTCCTTCTCACTGGCCAAATTGTTTTCAAATATGTATTTCTTCAAAGCTGCGATTGGATCTCTAGGCAGCATAGCGTGCCTTCTCAGCTGCAAAATTAAACACATACATGTTATAGAAAATTTCGCTAAGTGCCTTCTCATCTGCCAAATTAAACAGTGTTTTGTGAAGTGGGCTTGTATGGCAATAAAAAAATTAACCATATCTCATAAGTCAATATTCAGAGACTTGTTCACAAAAGTAATCCCATTTCGTTGAAAAAATCTACGCAAATTTTCTTGAAGAAAAACAATTACTTCAGGTGCAGACAAACAACTGATCCATAGCAGCATTCGTAAAAGGTATGATCTGAGAATAACATGGTCGAAGTACAATTGAAGAGAAACATATCCAATAAAAAAATAGCGATTAAGAACGAAAGGCAACAGCAAATCATTGTTAAACCAAGATAAAGAGACTCACCAGGGTCACGAAGTTCATCAGGATCAGCCAATGAGTGTCCTCTAAACCTATATGTTTCACATTCCACAAGAGTCGGCCCTTCACCTCTTCTGGCCCTCCCAATTGCCTCCTTTGCCACCTCTCTCACCTTTAAAACATCCATTCCATCAACATGGACACCAGGCATCCCAAATGCTGGCCCCTTCTTCCAAATCTCTGGATCTGAAGTTGCCCTCAAATGTGACATTCCAATGGCCCACAGATTATTCTCCACAACAAACACAATAGGAAGTTTCCACAGCGCAGCCATGTTCAAACACTCAAAGAACTGCCCATTATTACAGGTTCCATCACCAAAGAATGCTACCGTTACTTCATCACAATTTGTCTCTTTTAAAGCCTCCCTTCTATATTTCGATGTGAAGGCAGCTCCAGTCGCAACTGGTATTCCTTCCCCAATGAATGCAAACCCGCCAATCACATTGAATTCTTTTGAAAACATGTGCATAGAGCCGCCTTGGCCTCGGCAGCAGCCGGTGGTCTTTCCAAAGAGCTCGCTCATGACAGCGCGAGATGGGACACCTTTGCTGATTGCATGGACGTGATCACGATAAGTGCTAACAACACAATCTTCCTTCTTCAAAAGCTTGATGAACCCAGTTGAGACGGCCTCTTGGCCATTGTAGAGGTGAACAAAACCAAACATTTTCCCTCGGTAATACATCTGAGCACACATATCTTCAAAAGATCTGCCCAGGACCATGTCTTCGTAGAGCTCCAAGCCCTCTTCTTTCGTGATTAGCTGTAGAAGCGAAAATCGTTTAAACAGAGACATGCAACAAGTGTTCAAGTCGGACATAGTTATCATTATTTTATGAAATAATTAACTCAACGATGCAGGTTATTCATCAATTATGTCGAGAGTCTACCTTAATTCAACCTCTAATTACTCATTCACCGAGAAAGCCAGAATAGAAAATGAAGAATACCAGATTGGATGAAGATTTGATCTTCTTTTCCCTAACAGCTTCAGAAACCGCAACGACAGCGGTGGATCGACGGCGAGAATCAGGAAGAGTGGCCCTGGAGAGAGCATCGAAGCGAAGCCTGGCGGAGGTTCCAAAAAAGGAGGAGCAGAAATGGAAAGAATCAGATTGCAAGGACTTATCATTGGATCTGGGGGTGGAGGCGTTCAGAAAGAGGGGATGAGTAAGCTCGGCCGCGGAAAACGACATTGTCGAAGCCCCGCTGTGCAGAGAGAAGGCGAGAAAATGGAAGGAAATGATGGAAAGCAGGGGAGAAGGGGAAGCAAATATAAGAGGAAAGGAAGACGGAGAAAACGAAGAGAGTGGGCCTTTGGATTGATCGCCAACCGTTCTCTACTTTCTCTCTCTAACACTCTTTTATCTAAGAATTGGTAGGGAAGAAGCAAATAAACCCAACCAAAAATAACACTTCAATTTATACTTGCAAGAGTGGGAGCGGTCTAGTTGAACCGGATACACCGAATAACACCAACTTTTTCGATTTGGTTCAAATTGGTCGCGTGAACCTTATATGGTTATATATACATTTTTAATTTTGATTTTAAAAGTTACGAAGATAAAGTAAATTGATTAAAACGGGCTCAATCCAACTAAATCTGATTCAAAATCGAACCCAAACCAAGACCAAACAAGAACAAACGAACATCAAAACCAAACCAAATTGAAAAAAATCATTTCGGTTTTAGTTCTACACAACGTATGCTGACGTTTAACGAACTCGTAATTGATACCGAGATCAAAGTTTTTATCTTGAAAGATCACCTGTTGTTTGTGTAGAGGAAGGAGTTTTATAAGAAGGTCGGAAAAGCTAGGATGAGAGGCCATTTACTGCACGGACCTCCGGCGATCAGGAAATATAGCTTAGTTGGTGCAATGGTATATGTCGTTTATTTATTTGTTTAATTGAACTAACGATGTTTAGAAGATCATCGTAATTGCCTTTCGGATTTCACCAAAAATAATAGTTTTATTTAATGTACATGGGTTTAAATTTATCTAATAAATGAAAACAAAATCATCAATATACAGAAAGTGGGAAAAAAAAAGGAAGAAAATTGGAGGAAATGAGTAGTTTACCAACGATTGTGTCAATGCTTATTGGCCCTCTCCTTGCCTGTTCGAATGAATATTCATTTCTCAGAACTTGAAATAATTAAAAAAAAAAAAAACCAATCTTGAGATGGGATTAAAGGAATAAACTCACCGAAAATGGTCGATTTCAGAGGGAATCGAAGCGAAGACGATCCCCTCACTTTCAGCTCTCCCATTTGCCGGTTTTTGATCGGTTTCTCCGTTTTATCCTTTCCATTGCTGTTGTTGTTGCTGTTGCTGCTTTCTCCGGATAAAAGATAGTGTCCTGTTTTGACCTTTTCATGGTAGATAGCAGGCGGGGCAAGTCTCAGCTGAGGTAGTTTCTCTACCTGCACCACTCTCTCTTCTTTCAGTAACTTGCTCAGGATCTCAAACTGCAACCATTGAAAGTCGAGTTTTCGATGGAAAATCTCATAAATATACGAGAAATTTATCGCTGTTGGAGAATTTAGAACGTACCCGTGATATTTGTTGGGACCCGAAAGAAAGCTCCGACGCATCTGTCTCGTGTGCATGTGAAGCTAATGCAGAACATAAATGGAGATTTAGATTGGAGAAGAGAATGATGAGATAAAACTAAAAAACCAGAGTGTAAATCTATGGACAGATAACTATTGACATTGATTCGAATATGCTAGTGATACATAAGCAGACCATTCCTAAATATTTATACGCACAAAATTTATTAAATAACGAGGCGTTCTTAGCTTTATTATATAAAACAATGTTAAATTTACTATCTACTTTGCACTCCAATCTCATCTCTTGACAAAACGTTTATTAATCGGTACAATTAATATTTTATTTTAATTATTTATAATTTATTTTAATTATTATACTATTAAAGAACGATACATAAATGGCACGTTATGAGGTAACATTAGAGTATAGAATTATCGAATAACCCTATCATTACCCCAAAAAAATACAAAAAGAATCGATGTGAAATAAGAAACCAACAAATTCTTTTGAAGTATGAAAACAATCGAAGAAGCAAAAATACCTGATGTTGATTGAGTTTTTGGATGAGACTTAGCAAACCCATTATCGACAAGGACCATCGATTTATTCTTTGACTTGTGAGGTTTATTGTTCGGCATACAAAGCGGGCATCCAGACGAGGAAGCAGGACCCATCGATGCGTTCTCTATACCTTCACATTGAAGATGGGTTGAATGGCCACAGTTGAAAACACGGATTCTAGAGCTCGGAGAGTTTTTTGTAAGAGGGCAACTGCATATGCAACACTTTAGACTTCGAGGCGCGTAACCGTGAGTCGCGCCTTTCTTGAGCACACTCATGGTGTAAAATGTGTCATCTTCTATCAAGGATTTGGCTGTGTCCTAAATAACAAAAAAATGTCAATTATCCTAAAGATAAGATCACTTCATCGAGATACAGAGTTGAAGACAAGCATAGATTTCTCAGAATTCATGTCGCATCATAAGGAAATTCATAAACATTGAAATAAAAGGACATTAAATGATTCAACATCAACAACGAAATCGCAACCTCTGAATCAGGCCACTCAAATTAGATCAAACAATTAAAGAATTTCACAATACATGCGCATGGACCATGCAAATTTTCCATAGCCGTAGTCATAGTCTCCAACAACTCTACACCAGGCTTCCCAACCAAAACAAAACCTTTGTATATCTGATTGAAAAAACCAAAATTCATTGGTGGAAAGTAACTAGAAAACAAGACTCTAAAAATGTAGCTTTTAAAGTATTTTTAAGATACAAGTCCAATTACAAGCAATAAGAAAGTTAACACCATCCCATAATCATTATTCAGATATTTATCTACAAAAATAATCTTATTTCGATATAGCTATATGATCCAAAAGATAGTTATAAGTAGAAATTATACCAGAATTCTTCTTTCAAAGCCATAAGTTCCAAGCATACCCAATATGGTAAGCTTAAAATCACCAAATTCCTGGCTTCCATTATCAGAGAGTAGTTTCGACATTATAGTTGGCAGGTGAATGTATCCTATCATGCCCTCGACTATTTCTTTGATGAATCGAAAGAACACTTTCTTCAAAATATAAGCACCTTTAGATGACTTTGAAATCCTCCAGTTAATTATAGACGCCTCTTCATCCTTCTCCATGCCTGATGACTCAGCCGGAGACCCACCTCCATTACTGTATGAATCTAACAATGAACCACAGAAACTGCAGTAAAATTACAAGACAATCAATTAAAGTGAAGAATAGCAATTCAATTCATCAACTTTTCAATATTTTCTTAATCAGAACATTTAACTAATGAAAAAAATCATAAACTATAACAATGAATAATTGTCAAATTTTGACTAGTTACATATGATCCAATTGAGAAGAAAGCCATTTCATTAAATTATCATTAAAACCTTCAAACTAGAGAAGGTATTTCTAATTAAAATAGAAGAAAATATTTCTATTTATTCATAATTTTCAACCATAGTAGTGTTAATATTCAAAGGCAACTCTAATATACAAATCTGTAATTAGCACCATGGAAAACAGGAAAATACATACAGGCTAAAATCAAAGATTTTTCCTTCTATTTAGGATTGGATTTTTTACTTTACTGGGGAAGTCATGGCTGTGGATGTTGATTTAGGATTTTTTCACTTTCCTTGACATTTCCAACCAAGTGAGATGTATTAACATCACTATAAAGACAGCAGGAAAATGCCACTTGAAGTAGCACAACTGCTAATAATTTACCATAGAAATGGTAAAAAATTCATGTTCTTAAAGTTATGATGATTATTGATGAGAATAGCAATCCATTATATTAAATAAACGATAATTACATTAAATGAAAACCTTAAAACTAATCACAAATTTTAGCAACAATATTAGATTCGAAAAACCCTAATAATCTACCAAAAACATTCAATCAATTATCATCATAAAAACATAACCTTTCACACTCTCATTTCCCATCTATAATAATTCTCTCTTACTAACTCTAATTTCTTCCAAAACTTCCTAATAACTAATAAAAATTAACTTTGCTAACACATTATATAATTTTTAAAATACTCTTGTGATTATTTCCTAACAATGAAATGGGTAGTGGTTAAATTATAGAATTATTTTAATCAGATAGATTCTATATAAAAAATTACATTTCATTGGAGATTCTGCAACAAAGGAACAATTATGTAATGAAGAAAAGATGGGTCAGAAAGCAGATGGATGATTCGACTCACGAGTCAAGTAACTTGAACCAAAGTATCTCAGACTCCTCTGGGTTCAACCTAGGAGTATTCCTTTGACACAATACAATACAGGCATGCAATACATTGTGTATATCATTCACCTGCACAAAAAAAAAAAAAAAGATTATACATAATATCAATTTGATTAAACCAATATGAACAAAGTTAAAATTTGTTCGAGAGAGACTTTCAAAAGTGATTGTTCTAAAAAAATTAAAAAAAATGTTTCCAATCATCATCAACTTCAGGTTAGAAATTGTAACCGCAGTCGTTGACCACATTTTTAATGGTTCCACAAACACAGTTTAAGAACTACTTTTGGAAATGAATTTTCAAAACTTATTAGGGTACATTGTTACCAACTATTTCCGAAACAACGCGCAAACAAGCTTAAAAATTATGTTTATCCGCAACAAGCTTACAGACCTCTGGCAATTTTAAAACACAGCTGAAATGTTCAGTATCAGGAGAAGTTGCCCCTTTAGAAACTATGCTTTCAACTGCAAGATCAAGGCTATTAAATTTCTCATTAAGACTGCTGAGTGTTAGTAAAAGAGCATTCCCAACATCACCAACTCTTTCCAATAAAAAAGCTGTGGCATCGACAATTCCGTATTGTTGGCAAAGGCGCAAACAATGTTCCACTCTGTAGCTATCAAAAGTCTCGAGGAACTTGAGGACTGATTCACGTTCAAACTGACATAAAAGCTGCAAAGGTATGTGCAAAACATAAGCTGAGATGATACAAGAAAATGAAACGGGGCCTTGAGATTGGATCATTAGTGGCATGCTTATGCTAACAAGAAATCTCAGATTTTGTGGGCTAATGACATAGTAACCATAATCTTTGGAAATTATATGAAAATGGGATTCATGTTCAAAATAAATAGGAAGAACAATTTTTTTTTCACATAAAACCAAATATATTAAGAAAAAAATATACAAAGTGATGGAAGTGAAAGAGAAGACCTCACAAGGCTATAGGAAGAACAGTCTTTTTAGTTTAAGTGAAAAAACAATGACCATTTGGAGAATTTACTATCATCCTTTTGTCCTAATTTCTTGAAGAAAATAAATTTTGGTTTCTTATCTAAAAGTTGTAAGTCGCTTACTAAATATAATATAAAAAAAATCGCACTAATGAGTCAACGTTCATAAGCAATCCTAATGTTTCAGCTGATTGGTCAGTTCAACAATACGATTAAAAAGAAGTGAATATTAAATTAACAAAGATGGAACTAAGTTTAACAGTGCAAATGCAAGGTATCTAAAAAGACAAGCGCTTATCTATATAGAGCAAAACATAAGACACACTCTGATGAGATAGTACAAAACACCCTTAAAACTAAGAAAAAATTGTGTACAGAGATAAAGAATAGAAAAAGATCTACATTCAAAAACCTACCTCCAAGTAACACTCAACGATATCATCAGTCACAGTAATGGGATTATTGTGCAGAATCTTCGGAAATTCAGAAAGCCTTTGCAAGTACTCCTTCACTCCTTTTGATAGATCCTTAATTACCAAACTCTCATCACTCTTCAAACGAGAAAAATCGGCAGTTCCAGTTAAGTAAACCTCAACGACTGTTTTCAAATAAAGGAAATGGCTTCTAGGATGAAGGCGTAATTCAGAAAGGATATGCGAAGTTTCATCGTTGAAATGATCAATGACTAAGAAGAAAGCACCCTCTCTGCCAAGGATCCATAATAATATTTAGGAATCATGAAACAAACACCCCCTCTCTAAATATTAAATATTTGATCCTAAAAAACTTCCATAATAAATTAAAAGGCTTCACCTGCTTAAATTAACAAGTTCCGGAATTCGAGAGATTATTGCAGGTCGAAAAGCAGCAATCTCCTTCCTACTTAGCTCTGTTAATAGTTTATTAATAAAATAAAATGCATGAATGGGTTCATCTTCATCTTTCATATAGCTGTCTAGAGCCGCTAAATATTGATGTCTGGCAGTATGAATAAGGCCGCAAACCTTGCAAGATGGAATTTTTTTTATAAGAAATGAAATACATTGAAATGAAAAAGATGCAAGAGAAAAGAAAGGAAGAATCCTTCAAAAAAAACAATTAATTTAATGCAGTTTTTCTAAATTGAAGAGAATTAAACTAAAAAAATAAACCATAAAAAACTAAGAAATCACAAATGACAAATTAAATAAAAAAATGAACTTTCTCACAAACTTAAATCACAAATAATCGAATATCACGAAACTGTTTTACCGAAATGATTCGACATTAGATTTTGGCAACGTACCTGGTAAAAATGAACTTTCTCACATAAATTTAATATATAGGACGTGTCCCAATGGTTCTCTGGTACCACAACCAAAAGGGCAAGCACCTGTTTTTCTCTTCTTTTTGAAATAATATTTTTCCCTCCAACTTCATTTGTAGAATTACAATCTGAAATCAAGCATTCTAGTAGTTGACTAAGAACACTTTTTGAGACAACAGCCATTCCACGAGCAACATAGAATGCAATAAACTCAGACAGATAACCTACATTCTTCTTCAATGGCCGCTCTTCTCCTGATCCGACAATTACACTGCTTGTAGAACTATCTGTTGAGGAAAGGTCTTTATCTAAAACAGGAACAAGGGCATCTACCACATTCTGGACCAACAGATTCTTATTTTCAGCTTCCATATTCTCCTTCCTTGGGTCATGCACAGAAGATTCATCTTTCAAATTTTCATCTTCCACAAAAGCACACCGCAAAACATCTAATGTGGCTTCGGTATCTAACTCTAAAATAGTATACAGATTTAAATATGATCCTTTAGATGGTACGCTAGAAACTCCTCTTGAATTGTTGGCATAATCCTCCAATAAAAATTTAATAAGTTCAGTTCTGAGAGATGGTAATCGTGAAGGAGCAAGATTTCCCTGCCCTGAGAACATAATTACAGTTGTTAAATCAGTTCAATGATACAAGTTTCCTACTGTAACTTCAACTGAAGCCTACATACAAGTAGAGATATGTGAATGACACATAGAAATAGGTTGCTTCTGCTTTATTTGTTAAACATTTTCTAGCTAAATTTAGCCAAACAGTTCAGATAAATACAGTCATAAGATAGATAACACGTGCCTTTCACTCATTAAACACCGTCAAGCTACTGTTAAATCAAAAATGAAACTTTTGTATAATATCTAAGTTTTAGGAAATATCAGTTCTTTTTCAGATATTTATTTTAAATATTGATCAAATTGTCTAAATAATAAAAAAAAAAAAAAGAAAAAAAAAAAAGAACAACTAGCTAAAACTAACAACTGAGAATTAAGTTTTGATTTCTATAGATTAAATTATTCAACTATTTTCACATTCCCTTCATATTATATGCCCAAAAACACTTGGTAGAACATTTTAAGTGAATAACGAATAGCAATTTAAACCATACCTGGTGGAAAAGATAGACCAGAGAAGCAATACTTCAAATAAACTAGCATTCTGTAGCTGCAAAAATAACATTAAAAAAAAAAAACAATAGGTAACAAAACAGTTCGTAGAAAAGGGGGAAAACACTGCAAATAAAAATTCAATGGAACAACAATATAAATACCATCAGCCAATCAATGTACAGATATATAGCACCAAATGAATAAAACATAACAATTTGATCAGAGAAAAAAAAAGAAAAAAGGATAAACTTTAGGATAAGGGAAAAAGAATATCATTGATGTTAAATTCAAATATTTTCATACAGAATAATTGAAAATGTGGAGCACATTTTTATAAATCATCAATGTACAATTAATTAGATATGACCACTCGGCAACATACCCAATGGCAAGTGCACTTTCTCTTTGGCTATTTCGTAACACACCCAACAGCTCCTCTAAAGGTGCCCTGAAATCATCTAGCCCTCTGTTGAAAAGATATATCAGAGCACCATACAATCCGTGCTCCCGACATAATCTAACAACCTAAGAAAGCATAGTTAAGGTAAAAAAAAAGTTAAAAAATAAATAAAACAGCCCAGAAGAAATCTTCTAAGCAAAAATGTCAAAATATGAACCTGATTAAAGTCCAATGAAGAAATATCCATGTGAAGTACACATTGTTCCACTCTTTGCAACCACCCCTTGTGGCTATAATGCTCTACTAGTGCTTGCATTATCTTATAAGGGAAGGCAAACAAAAATGAAATTACATTTAGCATATATTTCTTAAAACAGAAAAGAATCATTTAACATTAAGCAATACCTCAGGAGGTAAGGACCCAAGCATATCTTTCAATATATAGGGTTCCAGTAGCTCCAAAAAAGCCTCTGTTGTAATGAAAAATAGATATAAAGTTATCAGAATCAAATGTATTATAAGGTGAGTGAAGAGGAATCTTAATCGATTACAGATGTGTATACTTCACAAGGAAATAATAACAAGTCTTTGAAAAGATATGGGAGAATAACATTTATATTTGTTTATTTCTAATCTCAAACTTCTTTCACGAATTAAACTAAAGAATGTAAAAAGTCAAACAAGAATATAAAATGCCATGACAAAAATTTGCTATCCAAAACCAACTAAATTAAGCCTTTTTCCCATTGGTTCCCTGACAAATTCTGTTTTTTTGTCAGATTACAAGCTGCCTGTGTCAATATGGTTCTCGCTCTTTTAAAAGACAGTAGCTGCAAGCAATAATTAAAACTTCTCTTTTAAGTTTTATTTCATTCAACCTCATATTGGAGACAAGTCATTCATTGGCAGTTAAGATCAAACATAATGTTTTGAGGAAAATGGTAAAAGAAACTCTCATGGTCAGGAATAACACTAAAGCTGCTCCTTTCAGAGAGTTGCACAAGGGAAGGGTGTTTAGAAGAGGAAAACAGAGACCACTTAGTCATGTCAGTTATCAAATAAAAATTAATCAAGGAACTCTTTTGAGTTTAACCATAAACTTCTCGCAAGAGAAGTGTTCGGGATGCTGGGTGAAAACTATTTTTTAAATGCAATTACAAAGTTGAATTTAAGGCTTCAAGTTTGAAGGAAGCATTTATAACAATATGATCTAATGATACCTCTTTGTTGAACTGCCACAAACTTTGTAAATATTTCATCAAAAAGTATGTCAGTCCTCTTAATATGGACACAGAACTCAACTGCAACTCCACCAACTCGAGTGTATTGCTCTTTTATTTCTGAGTGAACAGCACTGCTTACACTATGTGGGTCATTTATTTGCTCTATTTTTTCAATTTGGTTGCCTAATGCAACTGAAATATAGGAAAATACTTCATCCACATATGATAGAAGCAACTCAACCAAGTACGGCATTATAGCCTCCTGTAAAGCCTCTGAGGATCTTGGGAGATCAATAACACCATGAGCTTGGCCATCATATATTGTCATTGCCATGTTCAAGGAACCCATCCAATCACCTGCGTTCCTCAAAACTTGAATACGTTCCTTCCATGGGAGAAGGCGAGATATACCAAGATGGGCGGGTCCAAGTACATATACAGAGGCTCCTCGCACTGCGATACAGTTGTGATAAGATTTCTCTGGATTCCCAAAAATGTTAATGAAGTGGGTATGATACGCCACTAGATCTTCCCATCCAGAACCATCTATGGCAAAACTTGTCTGGTGAATCATAGTTCCATCCTTTGCGAACAAAAAGAGTTGTCCACTCATTGTGAGAATGACAAGCATCTGAAGAAGGATATAAAACAATCATGGTTCCAGTTTCGAACCTTAGAATTTCTTACATGATAACAGTCATCTCCCTTCTATGATATATTTAAATAATTGGAAGTCAGAAGGCAACACAAAAGTGCAGGCTTATCAAAGTTTCACATGGCATATAGGCAAGTTCATCTGAATGTTTGAATCGATACAGGAGCTAATATTGTGAAAAACTAAGTTTCCTTTTGTGCAATGAACTCAAGTTGTTTCATCCATGAAAAAAAGGAGCTCTTTCAATTATGATAATTTTCTATTTTAAAGAAAAAAGGAAAATAAAATCTTTTGTAGTAGTGAAAAAAGCCATATGAACTCTAAAAGGATATAGAAACATTTTATTTTGGTCTCTTATGGGGCATCTTCAATCTTTACCTTTTGATGAACAGTTTTTATCTTCTCAGAACAAAATCATCATAAAAGAAAAAAAAAAGCAAAAATCAACAACAGACTTCACAGATAAAACAAAAGAAACCTGGTCATCCAACCAAGCCACGCCTATGGCAGCACTCTCAAGGGACCACTTTCCATATACTTTAAGCCCTGACTTGACCAGCTTTGCCACCTGAACCTTACGATCCCAGGCAATTGCAAGCAAAGAAACCCTTTCTACTCCTTCAGCACCTACCAAAAACTCAAATAGTAGTGTCATTAAAAGAGAATATTCTAATCTATAAAATAGCCATAAGGTAACAAATCAAAAATTAAACAGCTTAGTTCATAAGAACCATACCACTCAAAATAGAATGGGAGCTCAGGTCATCGGAAAAAGAAGAAGAAAAAAAGAAGAAGAAGAATGGAGCTGAAAATTGATGTCAACTTCACATTCGTTGAACAATAGACAAGTAGTGAGAACAAAAAACAATGATGTGCGTACCTGCTCAAATATGAATTAAACCTTGTAAATTTGGAATCAAATTTGTAATTTACAAAACCAATTTGAGTGACCATTACTGAGATTTTTACCAAAAATATTTTACTTTTGTACAGAAACAGTTAAAGTAACTTGTCACGGCTATTTTGTCAACTAAAAGTCTTAAATCTAAATAAGAAGTCCAATTCATTTCACACAATATATTGGAACATGAACACTGCTTTAATTCATCAATTTATTTGAATTGGAATCTTAAAAATCACGACCAGATGAGCAAGGATTGCATATCTTTTCATTCTAGATCAAGTGATCGCAAATCAGTTCATACCAGCTGCCAAAGTATGTGATGATGTGATGCATTTCCAAGCAGTGTAAGGCATAGAACCTTCACGAATCCCATCCGGTTTTGAAAGCTGTGCATAGATTTCTACTGAGGGACTAAGCCTCACCTGCATCCAAAAGAGGCAGCTATAGAAATTTGATCAAGAGCCCCGAAGAAAATATCAACTTTCTAATCTGAATTGAGCATGAAATACATTCTATCATCTGACTGCATACCACCAAGGCATTTTGATGGGTGACAAATATGACTACGCCTTCTTCAACCAAAGAAGATCCTTCGTTAAATATTTTCCATCCCCCGTCTCCTCCAACAAAACCTCCCAGCATGCTGCTAATACTACCACTAGAGACTGTGCTATTTCCTTGAGAGGCTGAAGAACTACTTCCAGAGAATTCATCAAAAAGTAATGGTGAAGCGGATAGAACAGTCCCAGTTTTTTGCCCATCAAGAAGACACTATTTCAGCAAATTAATAATCAGATCACCAATTTGAGAAGACTAATTTGTAGAGAATCAGCATAAGAACTATCTTAAGATAATATTCTACCTGGGTTTTGATGGAGAATCTATTTAGCAAAGCCACTGAGAAAGAATGTAACAGAACAAGACCTTTACTATCACCAGTAACAACTTTGAACTGTCTAGTGACCTGAGAATCCTGCCCAAGAAACAATGTATGAACAACTGGGGCAGTGTGTTCCCCAGAAATAACTTTTGCTGCCGATGCCCTCAACACATCCCATACAGTAACATGGCCATCACCATAACCAGCTAGAAGCAAGTCCCCTAGCTGATTGAAGCATAGCGACGTAACTGCAGCATTTGATCGATCTGCTTGCAATCCAAGCATTAACATCTGGAACAACATTTGCCAACTCAGTATAACGAATTTGTAATATCTGTTCTAGACAAAGTACCTTGTCATCTGAAGAAATGATCAACTTATGAAGCACTAAAGATGGCAATGAAATGGGTTATTGTGCATAAAGAGATTCATAAAATACTGGTGCATAGGATATCATAATAATTTAAGATTGCACCCTTACATGAGAATTATTATAAACGTCAATTAATTAGAGTTTCGTATTCTGTACGAAGTATCTTAGTAACTCCCTTTACCTCAACCAACTTCAAATAGAGTAAAGATTGCTGTCCTTCCTGAGCTGCCTACAATTTGGGAATTATGATGAGTGACATACTAATGCTCAAAGATACTCCCCTCAACCGAGAAGCTCTATCATGTCAGGGTTTTGAATATTGTAACAGTAGGACTGGAAGTAGTTAACCATAAAAAAAAAAAAAAAAAAAAAAAAAAAAAAAAAAAAAAAAAAAAAAAACAAAAAAAACCTGGTCATCCAACCAAGCCACGCCTATGGCAGCACTCTCAAGGGACCACTTTCCATATACTTTAAGCCCTGACTTGACCAGCTTTGCCACCTGAACCTTACGATCCCAGGCAATGCAAGCAAAGAAACCCTTTCTACTCCTTCAGCACCTACCAAAAACTCAAATAGTAGTGTCATTAAAAGAGAATATTCTAATCTATAAAATAGCCATAAGGTAAAAATCAAAAATTAAACAGCTTAGTTCATAAGAACCCTGACCACTCAAAATAGAATGGGAGCTCGGGTCATCGGAAAAAGAAGAAGAAAAAAAGAAGAAGAAGAATGGAGCTGAAAATTGATGTCAACTTCACATTCGTTAAAGAATAGACAAGTAGTGAGAACAAAAAACAATGATGTGCGTACCTACTCAAATATAAATTAAACCTTGTAAATTTGGAATCAAATTTGTAATTTACAAAACCAATTTGAGTGACCATTACTGAGATTTTTACCAAAAATATTTTACTTTTGTACAGAAACAGTTAAAGTAACTTGTCACGGCTATTTTGTCAACTAAATGTCTTAAATCTAAATAAGAAGTCCAATTCATTTCACACAATATATTGGAACATGAACACTGCTTTAATTCATCAATTTATTTGAATTGGAATCTTAAAAATCACGACCAGATGAGCAAGGATTGCATATCTTTTCATTCTAGATCAAGTGATCGCAAATCAGTTCATACCAGCTGCCAAAGTATGTGATGATGTGATGCATTTCCAAGCAGTGTAAGGCATAGAACCTTCACGAATCCCATCCGGTTTTGACAGCTGTGCATAGATTTCTACTGAGGGACTAAGCCTCACCTGCATCCAAAAGAGGCAGCTATAGAAATTTGATCAAGAGCCCCGAAGAAAATATCAACTTTCTAATCTGAATTGAGCATGAAATACATTCTATCATCTGACTGCATACCACCAAGGCATTTTGATGGGTGACAAATATGACTACGCCTTCTTCAACCAAAGAAGATCCTTCGTTAAATATTTTCCATCCCCCGTCTCCTCCAACAAAACCTCCCAGCATGCTGCTAATACTACCACTAGAGACTGTGCTATTTCCTTGAGAGGCTGAAGAACTACTTCCAGAGAATTCATCAAAAAGTAATGGTGAAGCGGATAGAACAGTCCCAGTTTTTTGCCCATCAAGAAGACACTATTTCAGCAAATTAATAATCAGATCACCAATTTGAGAAGACTAATTTGTAGAGAATCAGCATAAGAACTATCTTAAGATAATATTCTACCTGGGTTTTGATGGAGAATCTATTTAGCAAAGCCACTGAGAAAGAATGTAACAGAACAAGACCTTTACTATCACCAGTAACAACTTTGAACTGTCTAGTGACCTGAGAATCCTGCCCAAGAAACAATGTATGAACAACTGGGGCCGTGTGTTCCCCAGAAATAACTTTTGCTGCTGATGCCCTCAACACATCCCATACGGTAACATGGCCATCACCATAACCAGCTAGAAGCAAGTCCCCTAGCTGATTGAAGCATAGCGACGTAACTGCAGCATTAGATCGATCTGCTTGCAATCCAAGCATTAACATCTGGAACAACATTTGTCAACTCAGTATAACGAATTTGTAATATCCGTTCTAGACAGAGTACCTTGTCATCAGAAGAAATGATCAACTTATGAAGCACTAAAGATGGCAATGAAATGGGTTATTGTGCATAAAGAGACTCGTAAAATACTGGTGCGTAGAATATCATAATAATATAAGATTGCACCCTTACATGAGAATTATTAATAAACGTCCATCATTAGAGTTTCTTATTCTGTAAGATAGTATCTTTAGTAACTCTGTTTACCTCAACCAACTTCAAATCAGAGTAAAGATGCTTCCTTTCTGAGCTAGCTACAAATTTGGGAATTATGATGAGTGACATACTAAATGCTCAAAGATACTCCCCTCAACCGAGAAGCTCTATCATGTCAGGGTTTTGAATATTGTAACAGTATGACTGGAAGTAGTTAACCATAAAAAGAAAAAAAAAAGGACATCCCAATAAAAAAGAAAAAAGAAAAAAGAAAGAAAGCTGCATTCGATGCAAAACATTTATGAGGAAGGTTTCAACGCTTCAACTGGGTCAAAATCATATCACAAAGGGTCTGCTAAGCACTAACAAGAGAAAATTATGAGCTCCTAACTGGATAAAGCCAACCTTTGCATCCATATTGTCAGAGCTATGAGCATAATATTTACTCGGAACGACAACGACAACTCCTTTCGTCATTCCCACAGCAATGTAATTAGCATGGACTGCCAAGGCTTGGGGAGAACCATAATCACGCCTAAATGGCTGAGACGAAATGGTTCTAGAAATTGTATTATCAGCTTGGACGTTAAAGTAACCCAATGTAGTGGAACCTCTTTTGACACCCTCCAGCCTCATTGGTTGAGCAGCAGCTCCTTCTTCCCAGTGTAAACCTGTAGATGCCTGCTTTTTTTCAAGTTCTTCAGCCAATTCTAGCGGCTTCATGGAGGTTTTAGACTTTTTTTCTGCCCTTCTGTCCTAATATCTTGCTCTCTAATTTCCCAATTCTCTCCTGCACCAGTTCATTGATATCACCCATTGATGAGGCGTCTTCTCTGCCTGAGATCCGCCTCGTTATCTCTGGAACCAGAAAAACTTTTCTGCACAGAAGAATCCGTTTCAACTGTTTCCCCCTTATCAGAATCAGGCATCAAAGAAATCAACTCTGGATTGGCTTCCATTATTACACCAACATTCTCATCTGAAGAAGCAGATACAGAATTTCCATCTTCTACAATTGATGTATGAAAAACCGTGTCATTGCTATGAAAATTCAACTCCTCCTCAATAATGTTTATAGGAGGATCCTTTGGTGTGACGTCCAAATTCAGTGCCAAACGACTTGAACTCTCATGTTCTTCCCTAACACTATAACTATCTCTCAATTCTTGAGATTCAAGTAGTTGTTCTGCTTCAAATTTCATATTTTTACGAACTGAAAGCTCACCAATCTCATCCGTTCCTATGAAGAACTTCATCTCTCACTGACATTCTATCACTGACCCAAATCGTGGATGCCTCATAATTTGAGGCTTTTGCTCCTTCATCCGAAAACTTCTCGCCAATTGCATAAAAATCACCGCTTGAAGAACCCAATTCATCAGAAACTTCTTCCGACTCATCAACAACAGCAGAAGCAAGTTCTTCAGCATCCAATATTCTCTCCAAACTCCTACTGCTCGCCCTCCTAGACTTGATTGCTGCCGCATGAGGAGTGGGCATAGATCGAGAAGCCGCAGCCTGCAGCCGCAAGCGCCGCCCCAGGTTTTACATTCGCTTTAACCCCACCAAACAGCGACGGCAATTGACGAGAGACCCTTCCGAAACGGATCGTCGGAGAATTCCCCAACCTTAACCCGAGAAAACGAAGACGGTCTAGAAGAGACCGGAACCTCCTCCAATTGAGTAGATTTTAGAGACCCAGTAGTCTTCTGGGTCGCCTCAACCGGAGACTCCGAAGACGGCATCGATGACAAAACAGAAAGTGCGTCGTCCCGTTGAAAAAGTGCGGCGGGGGAATGAGGGGCGGAGGAGGAAGAATTGGAGTCGGAATCATTGAGAATCTCATCGATGGTGCGGTGAGGGACAGAGAAACGACGGTCGTCGTCGTCTGCGTCTTCTTCGCTGGATAAGTGGGAGTGGATGAAAGCGTCCAAATCAAGCTCCATTGAAGGAACAGGATCAACTTTGGTAAGCTTCTTGGTCATCCTCCAGAGCTCTACCTCTACTCATGTTTTAGCCTTCCCCTTACTCCATTACTCAATTTTCTCTGTTTCTGCAACTCATTCCTAAGACGGTTTTAAGTTTTCTCTTCTCCTTTTGTTTTTTTACTTAATTTTTAATTAATTTTTCCAAAAAATGTTAATTATTATTTATATTTCTTTACCCATATAATTTAACCCCCAACGTATAGGATCAGTGGTCATTTGATCCCTAACGTTTATTTTTGACCCAATCAGACCTTATCGTATACTCCGTTTGCAATTCAAACTCTTCCATTAAATTTAACACGTGTTCTGCACGTGCGCAGTTAAAACTCCAAAATACTCTTTTTTCCTCCCAAAATCTCTAAAATAAAAGTTAAATATACCTTAAAAACATACACTAAATTATCTCTCATTATTCCAATTTGAATTTACGGTAAGATCTAATTGGGTCAAAAATAAACAGTTAGGGACCTAAATGACCACTAACCCCATACATTGAGGACCAAATTGAACTTTTCCATTAATCATTGTCCGCAAGTTGTTAAAATAATGCTTTGTTTAACAGAAAGCATAAAGATAAAGTTTAGAGTTTTTTTTTTTGGGGTCAAAAACAAAATTAATGATTTAATTGAACAGAGGAGGGAGAGATGAAACAGTCCTGAAACCTGGAACAAAATGATCAAAAATCCAAAATCCCTCAAAATTGTCGTTCAATGGAACATAAAATGATTGCAAGTACATACCAAAAAAAGACAGCTACCCTTGAAGTAACTTAGAAATCAAACTGGAACGTATTTCTAATCAAACAAACTGAAACCCATATCATCATCACTCTCCTCCTTTGGTTCTTCCTGCAATTCAACAAAGGTGGCGCATTTCAGAATCATCCAATTCAAACGAAAAACTTCTGATTCGAGATTGAAGAAAAATTTACGGAGCTAATATACAGCACAATTACCTTCTTCTCTTCTGCAGGAGGAGGAGCAGCCGCCGCAGCACCAGCACCAGCACCACCACCTGATGGAGCAACGGACGCAACTGGAGCACCACCACCGGCTCCAACGTTCAATATTAGATCATCAATATTGCACTTCTCAGCAAGTTTGGCAAACAAGCTGGGCCAGAAAGATTCCACACTCAAGCCGGCTGCTGCAACTAAGGCTGCAATCTTCTCTGCCTGTTAGCATGGAGATGAACAATAAATATCACAATTTACTTCAGGAAATATTGTCATTTCCTTACAGAACAACAATAAGCATTTCAAAAGCAAATGAAGATACATGTTCAGCCCAATGTCAAGATTAAAGGGGTTGAAATGAAATCACCAATATTGTTTATGGAAAGGACCGAGAACCAAAATGCAAACTACTACCAAACATATCCACAAACAATTACATGGAAAGAAATGTTAAAATCGCGCGGATATTCGGAATACCAAAATGATGCTAAACATACAAATTTTGTGATTACAAAAACTTTATCATCTCGGCTTATTAACCATCATCATTTGACTGAAAGTGCCCATAAAACTTAATATCTCCACGATCTGATTCATTTGTTTCCAGTGAGGATAAAACTAAAATCACGACAAATAAGAAGAAAATAAGAAAAGGATTTCAGAGAACATACAGTGATGGCGATGCCATCGTCGTGAAGAATCATGGCAGAGTAGATACAGGCAAGCTCTCCTTGCGACATCGCTTTCGAAACTGCACGTCATCAAGCCAATCGTTTGCAGCAAATAAAGACAGTTGTTTTACAAAACACAGCAAAATAAAAAAAATAAAAAAAAAAAAAAAAAAACATTAAGACACAACGAAAACCAGATCAGAGGGTTCTTGAAAACAATTGTTAGATAGAATACGAGAGAGAGAGAGAGAGTTACCAGAAAAACAGGAGAACAGAAGAAGGTGGCGAGGAGAGGTGTGCTCGTCAGTCGTCACTCCGCAGCTTCAAATGGACTAGGGTTTCCGAATGAGGCGAGAAATGGCGTTTTCAAAAACCAGTATATGGGCTAAGCTAACACTTTGGGCCCATATAAATTGAAATTCGACATGTAGTTTCATTGGAACGACGAAATTTAATAAAATTTTTCCAATATTAACATATGAGAATATATCATTAGATTTTAGCATAGAATAATTCTTCGATTCTATTTTCGATGCAATATTCTTTAATTATTTTCTCACTCGTTGGATCGACATTTATATTCGGTCCTAATTTTATACTACTTTATTATGTCTCACTTCTATTTTTTTATTGTGACCCTTATAGTTTTAGAGTCGCTTCAATGTCGCATATTGTCACTTCGTTTAATTTACTAAAAATAAGAAAATATTTAGACTTTATGAAGTAATGTGCCATAAAGTGACGAGTCCTAATATTTAATTTGATGAGTATATTTCTAAAGTGTTAGTCGAGAAATTATACGAGGATGTTAAAAAAATTATAAATGACTATTAGGAATAGTTTAATATGTAGAGTTACAATAATTATGGGCGTTATTATGATAATTAAGAGAGAGATTAGAGTAAGGATTAAACTTTTGTAATTGCCTCCCACCTTTAAAATTTACAAGAAACTAAAAACTTTAGGGTAAAAATAAAATAAGTTTCAACAGGGAATATTAATTTTTAAAATAGATTTTTTAGTGAGTTTTAAATATTTTGTGTAGTATCACGTTAAAGTAATTAATTTTGGCAAAAATTATTTTATTATTTGGTTAAATAACTTGTTAAAATAAATTTATAAAATTCATTGATCAATTATTATATTTAATTGCTATTGCAATATCGTATCACATATATAAGTAAATTATGATAGTGATATTAATTCTCGTGCGCATGCACACATACACACGTACAGATATTAATTATATATTTACATTCTAATTTTATCTCTTAAGTATTACTTCTTAATGTAATGAATGATTTATTTTAAAATATTTAAGATTTTAAAAAATTAATATTCTTTTTTTTTTTTTTTTACTTTTTCAAATTTACCAAGAACAAATGTCTTGACTTTTGATAAAAGTGGTCTACTACTTTAGTAAAGAGGATTGAATCATCGCTAATACATAATTATTTCAATTGGTAATTGATTGTCACACCGAAAGCTTTTATAGAAGTCTAATAGAGTGTAATTATTTAAACTTTTTGGAATATAATTTCATTTTTTATGCAATCTTACTTTATTGGACGAAAATAGATTCGACCCGGTGAAACCGAACCAAACCGAGTTAATTGATCTGATTTGAGTTGTTTTAACTCGATAAAATAAAGAATCAATTTTTGCGAAACATCGTCACAAGTCACGTACACTCAGAGCTTAATAAAACTTATACAAAAAAATCGAACTGAAACCAAATCTCGTGGAGCTTGAAAAATATGGTTTGGTTCCAATTAAATTCTTGTAGAGGATATGTTCGAATTCGCGCAGATATCTTTTTTTTGCAAGAACATATTATTTTTTGTCATTTGATATTGCAAGAATTATTTTTACGTCTTAAATAATTAAGGAATCACTTGTTTTTTATGACATCTAATTATGTTAATAATTCAGTCAATAATAATTATTAAAAATTTGAATCTCAATGATTTAAGGTTTGACTATGGATGACCGTTGATCAGTATCAAAATTCAACGGTGAATGATTGAAATCAACTCGGCAAATAGGCCCCACCCCACAAAACCCCATGCAAGAGGAAAGGATTCTTCTGTCGGCAGACAGAGAAACCCCTGAAACAAAAACATCATCTTCCTCCTCTGATTCTTCCTCGTTCTATCTTTTTTCTTCTGCCCGAGATTTCGAGTTTCTCTCTGGATCTCTAATGGGGAACTGTGTGTTAAAAGGATTTGGAACGAACCAGACGGCAGAAACGGTGAAGGTTGTGACCTCCACTGGCGGAATAATAGAACTGAACGGACCAATCTCTGTCGATTCTATAACCAGCGAACTGCCGGGACACGCCATTTTCCGAAGCCGGAACAACATCTTCGCCGACCCACTTCTTCATTCGGACGAGCTTCACGCCGGCGAAGTCTATTATCTCCTCCCACTCAACCCCTACAACTCCGGCGACAAAACTGGGAAGTTAGAATCTACTATAGGTCTCGGGAGGAGCTTGAATTTGTCGACTCCATACAGGGTTTCATGCGACAATCACCGACCGAAGAAGAAGGCGGAGCCGGAAGTTTTTCCGAGGTATAATGGCGGAGGGGTGTGGAAGGTGAAGCTGGTGATAAGATCCGACGAGCTGAGCGAGATTCTTTCGCAGGAAAGTAGAACGGAGGAGTTGATAGAGAGCGTAAGGACGGTGGCTAAGTGCGGCAATAGAGCCGTTTCCTCGGCAAACTCCGATCAGTGCAGTGTTTCCGGCAGCGGGAAGGGATCATCGGATTAGTACCTAATGCTTATATTATTACAATTGCCATCATCATCATCATCAACTTTAGGATTTGTTCCAATTTATTTTACTTTTTGAACTTTGAAGGTTGTTTTTTTCATTAAATTTTTTAAAATATTCTTTAATTTTATTTCTGATATTTATTCGTATAGATTATAGGTTAAAATACATAATCAGAGTAAACTAATTCTTATTCGAATTATTTTTAAACTAAATTAATTAAGAATATTTTAATTTAATCTAAAGATAACTAAAATTATCTTTATCATTTACTCTAATTCAGTGTCTTATGGGATATAGATAAAATGTATTATTTTATTAATATAGTTGTGTTTTGTATGTGGAGATTTGGAATAGTATGTGTAAATAAAATTCAAGTCTCCGAACCCTACTCGTGCGCACTTACGGTCGAGTAGCTTCGGTTTATTTATTTATTTTATAGAAGTGTAAATTAGAAACTAGTTTTGAAAATGGAGAGAGAATAAAGTCATTTTTAAAAACTAAATGGGATTTCAATATTATATTAATTACACTAATCATTGTTTTGATACGTCATTAAATATGTTTTGAAATATGTTTTGAGTGTACAATTAGAGAGTAAAGATTATATTAATGATAAATTAAGGAGAGGCAGACGTTGACAAACTGGATTGTATTGTCCACAACACAACTTATTAATATATGCACAGAAGAAACATTGCTGATTGCACACACCACTAATCTCCGAGGGGACAGGGTGAAAAATAAAATATGGTACCCATCTCCAACATTATTATTTTACACAAAAACACATACCAGTCCAAAAATCTTCAAAATCAGGTTGTATTTTGAGCCACAAGGGGGGTCGTAATAGCATCCCTGTCTGTCCCATTACTCGACGTGCTTAACGTCATACTTCGTGCTGCCTCTAACATTGCTGGTACTTCTGTTTTGAACTGTAATATTCAATCGTTCAAATGAGCCAAATTTCATGTTTCCAAAACTAGCTAATTGATTGATATGTAAGTCGAATTTTCCGGCCAAATTCCACCCCTTTTTTTCATTTTTATCTTAAAAAATGTAAATCAAAATTTGACAGGATCGATCCGTGACAACTAGCCACGATGAATGTTGGATGCTAACCTCAGCTATGGTGCCTGCTCTGATTTTGGATTGCATTAAACACCATTTCTTAAAATGGGTACCTGCACATACATAAAAAGCCAAAAATCAAATCATCGCATCAGTATATTTCAAAAGCAAACTCACATCAATTTTTCTTGCACAGAATAGAAAGGTTATCAAATTTTTTCACTACTTGTGCAGGTTAAAATCCAATCTTTTGCATTTTGAATGCATTTATCTTTAAATTCCCCACGGTGCAAAACAACTTTCTTCATAATGAAGATTTTAATTAGCCAAAACAATATACGCACAGAAAGAGATTATTATGCTAAGTCATCATTGATCTCGCGTCAGAGATAATAATGATATTACACACAAATAGAACTTAAGTGATAGAATATATTGTTAGGCAACAGACAATCCAGCGCAGATAATAGATGAGATTAACTCATGAAAAAAATAAGTAGTTAGGGTAAAGTATGCCGGGAATTTATAAGCCATTTTCATCAGTGCTGCATGCTTGATAGATGAGAATATTTAATATTTAATGGGATCCTTCATATGAACTACAAACGAATTTACTTTTTTCAACTGGTAACAAACACAGATTAATTATTTACGCTTCTTCTCTGAGGGAGAAAGACAATTGAGTTATATTTAACTTACCCACTTTTACATCTATATTACAAGAATTGTCTGTAATGGTCTCCAAGCTCCACCTACAATGGATCTGGGCAGCAGTAACAATTTATTTTTAAAACCAGAAGTAACTATTAATGATCAACTAGAGTTCTAACCACATCAGAATATGCTCAAGGTCACAGGCAAGAACAAAGATATAAACACAGATACTTATAGTTAAAAAGTTTTAGATAAAGAAAATTAGTAATCCAGAAGATGCCAAGCACTAAGAAAGGTGAGAAAACCATAAAGCTTACTCTATCCTTTATAGGTCATTGAAAAATTCTTTGTAAGAAACAGAAAAGCAAGAATACTCAAGGATTAGTCTTAATTTGCCAATCAAAAATGAATTTTTCTAACAAAAATAAGTTGAAACAAGGAAAATTGGATTAAATTCAATATTTGAAGACATGCTTGGTTATCATAACAAACAGTAAAATTCATCATTTGAAAACATGCTTAGTATCTAATAAACATTTAAAAAATCTGACAATTTATTTGAAATATTTATCGAACTCTAGTACATGAATAAAAATATTATTTTTAACTTTATTAATATTTGAATGAATTTTTACCGATTCTATTTCTATCTTAGAATATTAAATTTATAAAAATGGTACATCAAATTACTTTGTGTCCAAGTTATACTTTAAAAAAAGAAAAAATAATGTCAATAAAACAAAATCTTGAGAAAAAATTGTTTCCAAAAGATATTGTTGAAAAGTGTGATGCGTCCAGCTCAACACTTTCTCCAACAGAAGGTAAAATAATAATTTGTATTCTAATATAGTTGTTGTTTTTATAAATTTTTAATTTTTTTTTTTAAATCAAATACACACTCTTTTCCATTCAACGTAATAAGAGATAACAATTTATCTCTTCAAATACTACATTTTAAAAAACATTAAAAAAACACACACAGAAAAGACAAGTGGAAATAACTGCTAAATAACTGTGGTAGTTGTCTTTGTCAAACACCGTAGGAGTAATTGAGGAGAAACTTGTTTCGGCTTCCATGACTTGGCAAACTCACACAGATCCCGTAAAAAGTAAAGTTCTGATTCCAATTGTTGTTTTTTTAAATTAAGAGACAAAAGAACAACAGAGGAGAAGAAAAAATAACATAGGATAAAGGAGAGCAGAAAATTACATCAATAACAAAAAGGATTTTTTTTTATTTTTTTTTCAAAAAATCTTTTTTGTTATTGACGTACTCTTCTGCTCTCCTTTAGCCTATGTTATTTTCTCTTCTCCTCTGTTGTTCTTTTGTCTCTTAATTTAAAAAAACAACAATAATAATTAGCATGAGAGAGATAGACGGGCAAAGTGGTCAAATAATGATTGGTATTCAGTTAGAGAATTTGAAAGTATGCAAGGGATGTGGAAGGAAGGAAATGATGGATTTTGGGATTTCTTCTAGGAGAAAGTGTCATATCAAGATTTCTTCTTATTACTATACACTAGTTTTTTCTACTGACTCAATGGGTGTCTATCAATAGGATAATTCTAATTGCTGAATCAAATAAGAAAAACATTTCAAGAACAACTAATTGTACAAGGCAAGATACTTGAAAGTTGAAAAGTTTACCTCAAAGGTGGAACCAAATGGAATATCGTGCACCTGTTGTACCGTCTCAAATACCTAAAGTAAGGTGCACTTTAGGATGTGCCATAAGAGTAAAACTAAAATAAATTGAAATCCAACAACAGTTATTTTCACACATGCCAAGTAAATGTGGGATTCACAAGAGCGAGAAAGCAAAACCAAGAGTGCAAACTTGAAAGAAAAGATGATGACAACAAGCTGTTATGGATTTTCCACACCAAATCCTACAACTATTGGATAAACCACAGTATACTGTTTTTTATCAAGCGTCCATTAACGTTCTGTATTCTTTTCTCTAATTTCAGGAGAATATGTAGTTTCAACCAAAGGAATTCATACTTTTGCTCTTTCAGTCTCTCACTACTCATCACCATGCTTCAAAGAAACATCACAATGCAGAGCTTGGAACATAAATTTCCCGAAATCCAAATTTTTTGTAGTTGTTTTTTGTAGAGTCCCTATGAAGAAATGAATTCACTATCGCTTCATTATAAGCAATTATGGTCAAAACAGGTTTGCAAACACACTTATTCTTTATTTACAACAACAAACACAATAACACCTTACACCACCAATACAATTCAACAACAGAACACCAAAAGAAAACAAACTCCACAGGTTCGGCAACATCCGGCCCGGAAATTCACTATGAGATCACTCTCGGAAAACATTATTTCCTTATTTCTAAAAACGTGCATACATACTCAAAATAAGAATAACCTATATCTTCTTTTCTTTTAACCGCCCACAACTTCCCAATTGTGAAACTGTCTCCTGTTTCAAACCATTCTTTTACCTCTTCTTTTATATGTCAACCCATAATGTCCCTTTTCTTGACTCCCATATGCAACAAATTGCAACTATAAATTCTAGGTTCCTTGGGTTACATTTCTTAAAGACACAAACATAGTAAGCAAATAGATTAAATCTATATTCGTACAAAATGACAGTAATTTTCGGTGCTAACACATTATTGAAATCTCACTTAACCACCATCTCCTTCTAGTAAGACTAATCATATGTCCAGTTCTTGTATCAGAACGCCACCCTAAAATAGAGGCGTTAGTGGTTACACAGAAAGCCTTTGTCAAAATAGAAAATAAAACTTTGCCATTTATAACTTTGATATACAACCAACTAATAACAAGAAAACAAGGACTATAGCTAAAAATTAGGGGTTATGAGGAGTAAAGAAATGGAAAACACAAATTTCAGGCAAAAGTGACAATGGTGACAAGCAATTGCAGACTTAGTATAAACTGTATGTAGTCATCACTAATAACGAAGAGGTATACATATTGCTGGCGTTATTTTTTACCAAGGATAAACTGTACGTAGTCATACCAACTTGTTTTTGTCTGGAGATAAAACAGAATGCTGCCACTCTGTCGTGGCCGTGTCTGGTGGGCACATTGGACTCTTACAAATGGATCTATAAGTGATCTCCCTAACTTGACCATCATACTCATCTGCCGCATGCCACTGTCCCATCTGGACAATGAAGAAATGTGAGCACACCAAAGAAGCACACTATTTTTAGGAAATTTTCAATATTATTTTCTTTTATTGTATTAATTTAGTCAGTTCAAATGTTGGTCATAACTCATAAAAAAATGAAATCAAGGTCGTCATAGTGTTGCTCAAAATTTGCACAATATATAACTTAAATCAAGGTCTAACTAAATACTTACAACAAGATTGGTATCCTTCCGAGCTAACCTATATGAATTTGTAAAAGTCGACCTATCACTCAAATACAAATTGAAATATTGTTCTGCGGTACACGGGAAAACATCCTGAGAGAAAAAAAAAAGTTATATAAAATAATAAAAATAGATTAAGGAATGAAGTTAAAGAAAACATACTTTGTATATGTCACAAAGAACTTCTTCCTTAATAAAAGACTGCATGTTCCCACTTATGGGTAGAGTTTCATTAGCAGTCTTCGCCTGCCTTTTACTTTCCCTAATAGAGCTGCTGTGTGCACGTAGTTCTGATTCAGCCTTCTCCTGCAAATACCAGAAAAGGGACAGCTATAAACTTTAACTACAAAGTCCAATAAAGCAAAGAGTTTCTACCCACTTCTCCAAATGAACTAAAACTCATTCCTATAGTTTTCGGTTGGAATTGTCAGCATTGATCATTGGGAGTCCTCAAATAAGAACATATCTTTTAAACTTCCCAGTAAAGTACTTTTTAGACATACCACTTGTAGCTTTCTCATTCTCCAATTGCTGTTTGATCAAAATACAAGCATTTTTTTTTTCACAACTTGTTAGCAAGACCTTTGGATATCGGAAAAGGGACTAAAGATAAGATGAGACTTAATACCGAGAGAGTTAACTAAAATAGCAAGACATAACTGTAATGGTGGTGGCCAATTTTGTGAAGTGCTTAATGTCAGAGAGGGGAGATGAGGGGGTAAATATAAGAAGGCTTCAAACAATGTGATTCCCCACTGATGATGACAATCAGAATGTGGCTACCGTAGATATTCTTTTCAAAGTACTGTAAATAGGTAAGGTAGCGTTTTAGGCCGTTAAGGAATTTTGTGTTTAGGTCTAGAGAAAACAAGTATCATAGAGATAAGCTAGCACGAATCTTTCTTTTTTCATGAACTTATAAATCTCCCACCTCTTGAATTATCAAATTGAGACCCGATGACTTCAACTTTTATGGTTAGTGATATTGTAACATCAAATCAGGAGATGATGCTTTCAAATCTTTGTCTCATTATCTTTAAATTGAGAAATCTACGTGCACATTGTAAAGCCTTCTACTTAAAAATAAAGGTTTGCCTTGCAACCAAGAAAGTGCTAGGAAGAACTTCAATGATTAAATTACGAAAACCTACTAGTTCAAACTTTTGGAATTTAGTGGTGATGTAACCAGAAAAATATATATTTTAGATATTTTAACCATAAAAACAAAATATAACTTCAAAGTGATATTTTAATTTAAAATATCATTGTTGGTTGTTTATATAGAAAGAAAATTTAAATTTAAATAAGAGATGACCTAAGAACAATGCCAAACAACCAATCTCAAAGATTCATTATTTTTCCATAAAGTAATGAAAAACTGCACATAAAAATATTGATTTACTTTTGTATATATTTTTTTATAAGAAACGAATAATATTGATAGAAAGAATATACAAGAAAAGGAAATGAACCTTTTTAAAAAAAACCTTTAATCTAAAATAATTTCTCTCTAATTAGAGAGAATAAAACTAAAAGAACAAATCTTTGAAAAAATCCAAACAATTTTCCTATGTATATTAAAAAACTTGAAAGCACTAATTTAATTATGGTCACATAGGCTAAACCGAAACATGACACAATATATTCCTCACATTGTCAGACACTACCTACCCCATAGAGCATCTAAACTTCCAATAGACGATCATTTTCTTCGTTCAAAAAATTATTGATCCTTTATAAATGATAGAAATTTAAGAACAGGAGAAAGACCTTCTTTTCAGCCTCTAGCATCGCATGAAAACTCTTCACTGCACGCTGTAAGCCTCTTATGGCGTGGTTCCTGTTCCAAAATGATGCAAACTTATATCTGACTCTCCCTGAAAATGGAAAATCCGAATGAAACGGGTCAAACATCTGCTTTGCATGCGATAAATTGAAAACAACAATGTGACAATTTCAAGAAAGACCTTAACTTTACATATGTTTTCCCAAAGTGGCCACGTTCATTTTGATTAAGCTAAACTTGAAGAAGAAAACAAAAAAAAAAAAAGAAGTTTTCTTGAAAATTCCTCATATAAGCTTACTTACTGCTGGCATTATAGACAAACACATCCAATAATATAAGTCATTATTTGACAAACTTAAACAAAAAATCAAGCAAGAAGCAGAAAACGCCAAAATTGGTTTCAGATAGAAAGATTTAGATTTCATAAAAATTTCAAAGAATATAATCGTTGCTCACCATCAGGACTTCCCAACGGAGGCACACCATGCCCACCAGCACCCATTCGCAAAATAATTGTTATAGATGGATTAATGAATGCATGTTGACTCCTTCGTATCTTGATAACCAGAAGATTTCAGTGACATGCAAGCAGAATATAACCCAATAAAAAAACAAAGACGTCAAAGGGATAGAAAGATCAAGCTGAAAGTTCCTTGTAAAGGAGGATATCTTTCCCTCCTGACACTTTGTCTATTCTTTTTCTTAACACATTTCATTTCTTATTAAAAAAAACGAAAGTTATAGAAAGATTGAGACAAACCTCATATATATCTGCCAATGGTATTACCACCTGCGTAATGGAAAGTGACTTCATAATTCAGATGCTACTTTCATAAACAACACTCCACTCTTAATATGTCTACAGATTTAATTTACATAATTGGATAGTTCTATTGGATTCATAAACCAATAACAACTAACCAAAACTTATTTCGTTTCAGGTTGAATACAGAATCAAATGATAACATGTCTCAATGTTTGTCAGTTAACTCTCTCAACTTTGAAACTTGATGATTGTAATTGGATAATAATATCTTCTAAAAAGAGTTTTAATGAAGATGTATCATACTCATTCCTAGTAAATTCTATTTTTATAGAAAAAATAATATATTTCTCATTAAACAAGTCTTGTTTATGACATAAGTTTTCACCTAATTTTCAATGAACCTTCATATCACAAGTGGAAGTTTGCTTCGACATACTGGCTTAAGTAGTAGCATTCAAAAATGAAAAAAATAAAATAAAAATAATATGTAACCTTCATTTGCTTGGAGAAAACATTTGAATGAAAACATATATGCCATGCTGATACAAACATACGACCGTGATATAGAAATGACCTCTCAAGAGCGCAAGAATAACTATGCACAACAACCTGAAAGAAACAACTGTTAGACCTACTGCTAATACAACATAAATTATAGGTAGAGAACATAAATTATAGGTAGAGAACATAAATCAATCTTCAAAAAGTTAAAAATTTCAAAATTCCTGAAATCAGTCACGATCCATTCAACCAACCTCATCAGGAAGAAGACCAAATATTGTTTGAAGAGGCCCTGGCTTTAGATGAACTACCGTTGGCACTTGTTTGTCCAAAGAAACCCTTCTTCTAACATTAGTTCCAGCATAGCCATGCTTATCCCTTGAGAAAAAAACTCAACGGAATTCAGATTATAAATTTCAACTATACAATCATAAGATGCAAAAAAAAAAAAAAAAAAAACTAGTACCACAGCCGAAAAAACTTTTGTATGAGACACCTTTTGAAGAACTACTTTCATGAGCAAAAAAGTACTAAACTTTCAGCAATTTTTTGAGCAAATCAAATGTACAAACATCTACACAGTCTCAGTCACTTTCAAGAAATGAGTTATCGCACTTTCTCACTAATTGACATGTATTTATCCTCAAGCTTGAGGGGGTGTTAACGGGAATCCTTATTAGCATGATTTAATATGCAAAGATTTCTGTCAACTAATGTACAAAAAAAACTAATATAATGAAGTAAACTTGTCAAATATGAGGAATTCAGCCTTCATTTTGTCTTCTAAGGTAAGTAACAAAGCAGTAAAGCTACCGATATTGAATTAAGGGCATGCCATACTTGAAACAAAAAACCACATAAAAAATTCAAATAGAAAAACAATTAGAGGTGTAAAAATTAGACAACAAAGTGATATAGACAAATGGATAGGTTATGAAATTCAAATTATCAAATATTATACCTGGGAGCATTTACAGGCATTTTTATTGTTTTAAAGTGAAGGCATACCTGAATCACATGATAGAAATTGATTAGTAGATAAAAAGGAAACAATATACTACTATTAGTTAAAGAAAAAGTAACATTACAACTACAAAGTAGAAGAGAAAATGAAAACCTGTCCAGAAGGACTATCTAATGTATACCACACTGCACCGGTTTGACCTTCATTTTCAACTGGAATAGTAACTGAACCAAGGACAGCGCTTTTCCATATTATATCCCAGTCATATATCGTGACATTAATCTGATTGTTGAGCATCAAATGAGATGTTCATGATATTAAGATCCTTTAAAACTACAATGGAGGTAGTTTAAGAAATTAGAGTTTTTTCCCTGAAAATAAGGCAAAATAAAGCTTCATAGGAGGACATTTTAAACATGTCAATATGCTTTAACTTTAATAATACAAAGGTTGCCGCATAAACCTTTTTGTTAATTTGCACATGACAGTTATTTTTTATACCAATAAAATTCCAGATATGAAAGTCAACAGTTATAACTACCTTATCAGGGAGGTCGTCTACAGAAAAATTAAACTTCTCTCCCCACATAGGATTTCTGGAACCAGGAATCATTGAGCTGCACCATCGACAAGACTAAAATCAAAATCTGCAGGATTTAAAAGATATCACAATTGCAAAATAAATCATATAGCCTTTCTTCCTTAGGATAACAAAGCATTTTGATTTACCCCTTCTTTCCAAGATTAAGAGAAGAATAGATTGAAGACAACCGCTAATATTGACAAAGAAAGGAGTTCAAAGAAAGGTGAAAAAGATAAAGAGCAGATATAAAAAATGAACTTCTGAAAAGTAATGTCTTCTTTTCATTGTCTTCTCTAAGAGTATTATGTAATATTATGTTTACCTTCTATTTTTACCTCTTGACGTGACAATCATTGAATGATACAATTAATGTGATAAATTATAAATAGTTAAAATAAATCATTAACTATATCTATTAATGATTGTCAAGTCATAAGATAAAAATAGAAAGTAAATATAGTATTACACTTCCCTTAAATTATATAGTTCATATTTCAAACTTCATAAGTTACGTTCAACTGAAACACAAATAGATAAATTTTTTTTCCAAAGATTAGATAATGATCCCTGTAACGATATCACTCCAGTACTAAATATCACCCCTTTTTACAATCCACCAATTTGTATAAAACATCCGGGCATCACCACTTCTTCAGTAAGCTACCAAGTGAAGAAATATGACACCAGCTAACCTGACGTGACCAAAAAGGTAAAACGTTGAAAAATAACCTGAATCGCATTTCTGTACCACATGTGATTATAGCATAGGGATCAGAGGTTCCATTCAAGTTTGCACCAATAAGGTTCTTTGCAGCCAACAATTCCAACTGAAAATACAAACATCCGCAGTAACATTGTGGGTGGGAAAAAACAGGTGGAAGTTAAAATATATAGCTAATAAATATTAAACCAAATACAAATGATCCAAATTAAATCCAGTGGACAATCAGCATACCTTAATCAGATAAGCGGAGTTACTTTCAAGATCAATTCTCAAATGGCCCATCTACAAAACAATTGCAGAACTGCACGTCAAAATATTTAAATATTACTCCATGAATAAGTAACTAGTTGTCCAGCATTTTACAGCAAAAAACTATTTCAAAACCAAGGAATCTGGATAGGATGAAAGTTCAAGGACTACTCAGTTCATTCTAGCTGCACATTCACAGAACCTTAATTAGAAATTGGCAATCAAAGTCAATAGAAAACACTGCAACAAGAATGAAAAGTATGGTCTGTGCACCAACCGAGTTTCACCACATTCAACAATCCCGGCAGATAGTTTGCAATAAGTTTTTTGATAACCTTGGGTATCAAGGCCAACTTTGGTGCGCATCAAGAGCTTATGCAGATGAGTGATATGAGCAAGTAAATTGCATAACATAACCATCACATTTTCAGCATCTAAAAATACCCAACACAATTTTCAACCTTCAAAAACATGTGATTCTACTATTTGCATCATTTTTGTCAAAAGACAACATATGTAAAGATATTAATAGCACGCTTGTATCAGCCCCTTGACTGTAACTTCCCCAGATGGTTTGCATACTCTCTCAACATGTAAAAAATAAAAACCACCAGACCATCCAAAGGAAAAACAAATGTGATCCCGCAAATTTAAATTTTTTTAACCAATAATCTTTAAGTGTATTTTACAACTTCTATTTCAAATATAATCTTTTGAATTTTTTTCTAAAACAACAATTTTTTTTCCTTCTTGTTTCCAACTACGAAGTAATTAAATGGACAGAGATTTAGGATCTTAAAGGTAACAAATTAGAAATATACTACCCATTTTTCCAGTAATCCATTTTCTTTTTCTTCTAATGTTATCCGATGGTTAGATAAAGTAAATACTCGAAGGTTAGATAAACCCACAGATTCTTCAGTCTACACCAACTCCATCGGGTCTCATCATAAAGAGTTTTTTAAGATTGCGCAGATAACAAAAATTCAACCAATTTGGACAGTCTGTGACTTTACAATTATGAGAATTCACATCACCAGAAAAAGTGTTGGAACACATAAAAGCAAAACAAAAGTAAGACGTTTTGAGACCAAAATTAAGTTCCAAAATCCATAATCTGGTTAATTTGATTAATATGTTCCCTAAACATATAGCATATCTTAAAGTAAATTGGCACTGCCATAGTTCCGACAGTCTAAAAGTAGGACACAGACTTTCTAAATTGCACACCTCAACCACATCAAAAGTATATAACAGAAGTGTGAAACTTTAGAAACGTAACCCAATTCTGATTTCAATAAAAGTGAACGCTAAAAAATGCTCCATAATTTTGATTAAAAAAAAAGAGAAAAAAAATGTAAACGGACTAGAACTATAACAATTGCCGGAGGCATGGGAAAACTCCGCCACTTTTATCAGAAAATCCACTTCGTCATTATAGCAATAGCATTAACATTGACCTCCAGCAAGTTTCAAAGAAATGATGAACAAATAAATCTAAATCTTTGGCAACAAATTAATCAAGGCCAAAAATTTCAAAATTGACTCCAATTCGATCATAAAAACGATGTCCACGATCAAGCAACAAGACGATTTCAAAACCAAAGCGTCAAATACGACGAAATTACCCTTCCATTATCATCAATAGCCTCTCCACAAGAAATATCACCTAGAGAGCAATCCACGTGATCATCTCCGCATCGATAAGTGAAAAACCAGTAGGCTGAGATCACGAAGATTGACATTGAGACGGTGACCTCAATCTCCCACCATGACGGGAGCAGAAAATAAAGTGCCGTCTCCACCATCATTTCCGGAGACGAACTAACTCGCACAGAAGAAAAATATTCAAAAATTTAGACTTTCAAGTGCTTGGCCATAGAGAATTCTGGAGTTCTGAGAGCCGGAGAAGCCTTCGCCGGTGAAACTGTAAAAATACAGCGTCTGGCACAGAGAAAGGGGTAGAGAGAGGAAGACAGTTGGAGGAGCCAACCTTTAATGACTAGTCTACCCCTTCATCAATATTGGTTAATTCTGAAATAAATTGATTATGTGAGGGCCGTTTGGGTAAATAAATTGTAAAAGACGAAAAACTCCCTTCCCTGGCGATTTCCTTATCATTTCGCGCCGTGAAGTGGTTCCGACCTCATCAGCTCTGCAATCTCTCTCTCTCTCTCTCTCTCTCTCTCTCTCTCTCTCGTCTACTGCAAAGTGGCCGTTACAGTGGAAGGAAACCAATGCCGGTTACTATCTTTCTATATCCATCTCAACCGAAGATCCCTAGTCTGTCACGGGCTCATTCAAGCGGTACCCTGTCATCGTCTTCAAAACCAAAATCTCTTCAAATATATACTCCTGCTCACTCTTCCAATCCTCGTGGTTCCTTCTCTATTCTCGCTACCTCTGTAAACTCCGATAATTTCGTGTTGTTGGAGAGCTCTTCACCCTCCGATGCTGCCATAAAAATGCCCACAGCTCCGTGGATGAAAGGTCCTCTTCTTCTTCAACCAGGTGAAGTGATCGACCTCTCGAATTCCAGGCAAAAGAAGCGTTTCAACAATGGAAAAGCCGAAAAATCTGTCGGGGCATTAACTGATAAGGTTAATGTTAACAGGGGGAGGCAAGAGATGCAGAAAATTTTCAGAAGTATTGAAAAACTCCGGAAAATTGATAATCCAGAGGAGAATCAAATAGAGAAGAGGATTGAATTTGGGGCTTGTTTGGAATATATTCCAATGAATGAGAAATCGAGGATTTCAGAGAGAATGCCATGGGAGAGGGAGGAGAGGATCGATTTTCCAAGGGTAAAGAAAGAGAAAGTAGCCACTGCGGCAGAATTGAATCTTGATAAAGACTTGCTGGAGAGATTGAGGGCTGAAGCTGCAAAGTTGAGGCTATGGGTGAAGGTAAAAAAAGCTGGAGTGACTCAAGCTGTTGTTGATGAAATCAAACGTATCTGGAAGAGAAGTGAGCTTGCTGTGGTAAAATTCGACATTCCATTGTGCCGCAATATTGATAGAGCGCAAGAAATAGTGGAGGTTTGATCGATTTCTCGCACGATTTTCCTTCTTCAATTAGGAAATCTGCTTATTGTTACTTCTCTTTTGAAATTTGTGGAGGAAATTTCATGAAATATCATAAGCTTGAAGGCAAAATCAGAACTATTCATTTTCATTGTAAAGATATCTTTGTTGCCACCATAGTTGAGAATCTTGACGATGATGGAAAGGAAAATATTTCAGTACTTGGTGATATTTTTCTTTTATTCTGAAAAGATAATGCTAGTTTATAACTAACCCTGAAGTGGCTAGAAGATTTTTACCGTAAAATGAAATTGAAGGCGATTGATTGAATACTAATTTAATAATGAAATTCTATTTATTCTCTGCATAAACTATTTATCCTCCATTATCTTACAAGAAAAGAAGCACGAACTGGATCGATACAGAGTCCCAATCAGTTATTTTACTCATTACTTTAACATATTGGAGAATTTAATTGATGGAAATCATTGTTGATTGTGATTTGTAGTCATTTAGTTATGGAGATCTGTTTTTCCTCTAAGTTATCAGGTATACATCTCTTGGTGAATATCTTTTTTCTCTCTTACTTTTCAGATTAGAATTCGGTTATTATACATTCCCCGTATTTTTTTTTCTTCTAATTTCCATGTTTCCTTTCTGATTATTATTTTTTTGGTCAGCTAAAGACAGGAGGCCTAGTTGTTTGGAGAAAGAAGAATGCACTTGTAATTTATCGAGGAAGCAATCACCCTTTGACATTTGAAACTGAATGCAAGAAGCATCCACGAGTTTATAGACGAGAAACTTCCTCCTCAGAAACTAAAGAGAAAACTTCTCAAGCTAAAACAAATGGACACCATTCAAATGAAATAATGGGGGGAAATGACAGTTGTGGAAGATTGATACCAAGCAGCTTCTTCTTAGACAATATCAATTGTCCTTCAAGGATCGGGTCTCTGTATGAGAGGGAAACAGACAGACTATTGGACGACTTAGGACCTAGATTCATGGACTGGTGGATGCATAAACCTTTGCCTGTGGATGCAGACATGCTTCCAGAAGTGGTTCCTGGTTTTAAGCCTCCATACAGGCGATGTCCTCCTCTCACTAATTCAAAGCTAAATGATAATGAACTAACATACTTGAGAAAGATAGTCCGTCCCCTACCTACTCATTTTGTTCTCGGTGTGTTTATGCATTAGTTTGCTTTTGGATAAGATGTTTGTACATTATTTTTGCATTTATTCTTATTGACCGTGTGCATGATTATAGTTTTCTTGCCATTGACAGAGATGTCTCTGATATGAAACAAAGGATTTTTTGGACCATGGGCATTATTGCTTCATTATTTAAGTATAATGTCAATCACTGTATAGCATTAGAGAGATTCTTTAATTTTTTTTTTATGTAAAAGTTTGTATATACTTCTGAATACTTAAGGCGATGCTCTTATTCTTGGGTTATTTAAATTTGAAAGGGATAGCAACGAGTTTATTTTATTATTTTCTTTAACCTAAGGAAAACTTCTTATCCTTCATTGTTATTATCTTTTTGTAATACAAAGTTTTGTTGAACAAACAAAAAATAATAATTTCCGTATTATTTATTAGGATGTGCACTTTCACTTTTAGTAATTTGAAATTTTCGGCTGATATCTAAAGGTAGAAACAGAGGACTTCAAGGCTTGGCATCTGCCATCTTAAAGTTGTGGGAAAAGAGTTTGGTTGCCAAGATTGCTATTAAGTTCGGTGACTTCAACACTAACAATCAGCAGATGGCATATGAGCTCAAGGTGACTATCCTGTGCAAATATAACTTACAACTATGATTTTTCACTTCTGTAGACAAAAATGAAAATCATGGTATTGCACGCAGGGAGTCAAGCTATCAATATGTGTTGTATTTCTATTCCTGGACTCTTGTAAAATGACTTATCTTTCCTTACATTAGAATGCTCATATCTTAATCAACTTAATTAACTTAGTTTGGATTTTAACATCACTATTTTTTAGAATAAAGTTGTTTGGTTCTAGTGTTTTTAAAAGACGGATAAGCTGACATTTCATATTTTCATTTTTTCTATGCTTCTTATTGTATTCTATTGTCGAGGATTGTGTAGGATGACAGTATATCTTGATTTACCATTGCAGTCTCTTACTGGTGGAGTTCTCTTACTACGTAACAAGTTCTTGATCATACTTTATAGGGGAAAAGACTTCCTTCCGGGCAGAGTTGCCAATTTAATTGCTGAAAGAGAAACAGAGCTTATAGATGTTCAACTTCATGAAGAGCGTGCACGACTTAAAGCCAATCAGACTATCTGTCTCGATGATGAACTAGTGGAAGAGACAACTAGAACAGGAACTTTGTCTGACTTTCAAAATATCCAAGCAGAGTTTACAGAACTTGTGAACGGATCTACAAACGCACAACTTCAATTGGAAGCGGAAAAAGTGAAATTAAAGTCAGAGTTGAGAAAGGAAGAACACTTCCTTACTATCGTAAGATTTAACTCTCAATATTGTTACTATGTATTTAACCTTTGGTTTCCTTTTAATTTTTTGTGTATGCTAATTTATATTGAAGTCATGTGGATTTTGCAGCTTAATTTTAAGATAGAAAAATCGGCGAAGGAGTTGTCAAGACTAAATGCTGCATGGACACCTTCTGAACCAGAGTCAGATCGGGAAATAATCACAGAAGAGGAAAGAGAATGTTATCGGAAGATAGGACTAAAGTTAGATAGCCACTTGATTCTAGGTAATTGCTCCAAGCGTGCCCTTAATACCCGTAAAGTAAAAGTTTTATCCTTCTTAAAATCCTGAATAAGTTTATTTTCGCTAGTTATGTAGATTCTTCTTGAAGACAATAGAAGCGCTGGATATAGTATGATCATGTTGTTTTTTTATTAGATCTTCCCATGAAACAAATTCAACCTTCATTAAGCATTAGTCTTTCTTGTCTATGAGATGTTTTAATATCATTTTTAAAAAATTTGGATTTGATTTCAAGAGAACTAATCTTAAATCTACAAGCCAATTTTGGATGTTTCTTCTTGTTAAGTCAATTGATCTCTAAGGCATCAGCTATATATTTTTCAGATATTTCTCTTGTGAGTAGATCTGATCTAAATTAGCATTTGCAGGATGAGAGATTATTTAACTTATTTGTTGATCTCTTTCGATATGTTGAACTTTAGTTTGATGTTTGACTTCAGGGAGACGTGGTATTTTTGATGGAGTAATAGAAGGAATACGTCAGCATTGGAAGCACAGGGAAATAGTAAAGGTGATCACAATGCAAAGAGCATTCAAGCAGATCATGTATACTGCAAAATTGCTTGAAGCTGAAACTGGTGGGATCCTAATATCAGTAGAGAAGCTAAAAGAAGGCCATGGCATAATTATTTACCGGGGAAAGAACTATAGACGTCCTTTTAAGACGACATCTAATAATCTTTTGACAAAAAGAAAAGCGTTACTTAGATCTTTAGAGATGCAAAGGCTTGGAGTAAGTGAGACCCTTCATTTTCATCTTTTTCTCCAATAATGGTTCTGGAATGCCACTTTTTTTATATCATCATTTTGTTTCTAAATTTCATTATGACGGATCTTCTTGTTTTTTTCTTCGGATGACAGTCACTTAAATTTTTTGCTTATCAGAAACAAAAAAAGATCACAGAATTGAAGCTCAAATTGGTAAGCATGTGATTTTTCTCTTCATTTTTACAACAAATGCCTCGAAGATAAAACTGTGCTTATTTTGTAAGGTATTTGGACTTTAATCGTAGTATAATATAACTTATCAGGAGGACTTGCAGAACCATAAGGAACTCGATTAAACATAACCCAAAGTATCACAAATGATTGGATAATGTGACTCTTCCTCTTCTGCGTTATACTATTTGGTGGAAAGGGCAAGCTTACGAGCGACCTGCTTCTAGGCTCAACTATGTTGCAAGTATGTCTTCGAAAATTCTATTTTCTGCTTAAATTTATTTAATCGTATCTTAAGAATGTGATTTCTCTATACCAATCATATCTGTTGTAGTGACTAAAAAAGGTTTAACAATTTTCATATCATATTCAACTTATGAAGGTACAAATACCACTTTTGGGCTTGAATCAAACTTTAATTTTCCAAAGATACAACACAAGTTTGTAATTCAGCCAAGGAATTTTTATTGATTTTTTCGTTCAATTTGTCGTCTGTTGTTGTGATTCCCACAGGATGGATCAACAATTGCAATTCAAAGGATTGGGAACTAGGACATATTGAAGTTTGTCCTTCAGTTTAACTGAACGCTGTAGTTCTGCGAGACGGCTGAGGTACGGCTTCTTTGGTGGGTTCTTACGAATAAATTGTTTTTATATAATGGAGTCTCATTTAATTTATCTTCATGGATGTTTGAACAAGTTTTAGCCAGTCGCGAATAAAATTCGTACTCCCTTGATCATGTAATATCTAGTTATTATTATGGGTTATATAAGAAAATGTAAATTAGATAGGAAATCATTGTCATGTATTTTGTATATGGTCATGTAATTATGATGATGTAGTATACCAATAATATTTTGCCAGAATCTTACCAGATGGGAAAGAAAAGGTAAATTAGAGAGAGGAAAAGAGGATAGATTACTTATTTTATTTTTTATAAGAAACGAATTGTATTAAAAATAATAATAGAAATTACAAAAGAAGGCAGGATTAGGAATTCTCCCAATAAGAGAAGAAAACTGAAGCTGTTGTATTCAACGAGTTTGCTAGTTTGATTAAATAGAAAGGACTAAAAAAAGAAAGATGATGAAATGCTTGTAAGTCTGTATCCTACTATTTTGCATTGAAGTGTGTGTAATTTGAAGTAACATAAAAGTATTTTTAAAACATTGGTTTAGTGTCATTCCTTAAAATAAAATTTTAATTTTAATTTTATGTTTACAATTAGATAAAGCTTAAATTTATGATGAAAATTGGATCAGTGCAATGCTAACCGCGTCTTCCATCTGTTGATGCCCGCCATTCCTAAACCCGAGCAGACTTTGTATTGATTAGCATGGTCGATTTTCCAGCATTAGCGTCACTTATGTAGATGGTGAGAGTAAAGTGTGAAGGGGAGGGGATATGTATATTTAACAATAATGATATGTTTGTTCTATTATCTAAACATATTTTATGATGTGTCAAATAATTAATTGCATCAAATAGTAGAATAAACGAGTAAAAATAAGAACATGGATGATGACGAAAAATTTGGGAATTTCAATGGCGATTCAGCTCTTGAGCTTCGGTACAGAGATTATTCATTCGAGCAAATTCTATGGAAAATTGAAGCGGTCCACTCGAGACTTCACAAGCTTAAGAATCAAATAGGAGTTGTGATGTCTAAACAAGCGGCTAAGTTTTCGTCATATGAGAATCTGAGCCTTTTAGACTCGGCCTTCAGCCCTGCCCTCTCTATTGACAATGGTGAAGTAACATCAGCCGGAGCTATAG
The DNA here is from genome assembly GCA_022432975.1 of Begonia masoniana. Lineage (NCBI taxonomy): Eukaryota > Viridiplantae > Streptophyta > Magnoliopsida > Cucurbitales > Begoniaceae > Begonia > Begonia masoniana. The sequence goes on along the minus strand of CM039507.1, from coordinate 50,397,292 downwards.
ATAATTCGGCCATAGATGTGTCTGCAAGTACGACTTCAAGTTATGAAGAGGTCGTTCCATTCCCTGATATAATCATTGGATCATTAGCTACCGAAGTCAACCTTCCTCAATCGCAAATTGGCGATTCAGGTGAATGCGTAAGCCTCATATGCTTCTCTAAATTTAGAGATATGTCGATCTATCACTCACTCGTTCAACTTTATAAGAACATGAAAAAGTGACATTTACAGTGTATTTGTACACTGCTCTTTCAAAAAAATCGATGAGAAGAAAAAACTATGAATTAGTTTTTCAATTATGTATTTCTTTGGTTCGATGACAGAAATTGGAAGGCATTTTAATGGATCAAAGGGAGCGAGCGGAGGAAGATGAAGATTATGTGACTGCTAAAAGTGTTGGCATCAGACGAACAATACAGTCGGAAATCATGTTTAAAATTAACATAGGATGATAAGGTTGTTTAGCTATCGAGACATCTAACATCGCGGAAGCCGTTCGATTAAGATCACGCCGCGTGTAAAATTACATGTTTTCGAGTGATTAATTTTAATTTTTTATATCTTGTTTTTACTTGAAAAAAAAAAAGAAGAATTTTAAGCATATTACTATCTTCAAATAGTGATCCGATTTTCGCTACATTGTACGTTAATGTACGATATTGACATTTAGGCAATGATAAGTTGTTCGATTGGAACTAGTCAAACACTTATTAGAACTAAATGATTCACTTCTTGGTTTCCTGTTCGAATTGTTATTGGAGGATTATTATGGATTGGATCGAAACCTACAAAACCCAAGTCAAAACAAACCAAAAGTCAAGCCCAATTTTGATTCTGTTATGAATCTTGTTTAGTTTGGTTTCGTTTCAAACCTTATTTGATACACTTTTAGTTTTTTAAATTAAGAAACGAAGCTCAACTCTCATTTTTAAATTAAAACTGAGCCGAACCGAACTGAATCGAGTCGATCTAAGTGTCTTTTGAAAGAGGACAAAAAATAAAGATCACTTAATGGATTTTTTGATTAATTTATGAAGATTTAGACATAATTCGATTTGAAAAGTAGATTCAAAAAAGAGATTAAAAGGCGGATTAGGTAATTAATTAATGTAATTAGTCAAATTATGAAAAGAGCATCCGGAAAAAAGAAATAATAAATCCCAATGTAAAATGACGTTGAACGCATTATGACTGTGAAAGTTGCCAACTTTCTCTCTCTTCTGTCACTCTCTCTCTCTCTCTCCCTCACACTCCCAGCACCACCAGCATCATCATCACCAGAGAAAAAGAGAAGCCCACAAAAGGTGAAAATGGCGAAGGAAAAAAGCCAAAATTCACACTAGTACGAACCTGATTCGAAGTTCTAGAGAGAGAAAAATAAAGGGTCTGAGGAGCTACGCAGAAAGGTTGGTGTAAAGCCATGGAAAAAAGAAACTTCGTAGTGTAGAATAGTGGGTGCCCAGAGAGAGAGAGAGAGAGAGAGAGGGAGCCGTGCTGGCATTTTCTTTTGCTCCTAGCAGCTTCCTTTAGCTTGGAAGGTCGATTGGGTACGTACTGTCTGATCTTTAGTACCCTTCATTAAAATCTGTTGAGATATTCTGGGTTTCTGATAATTTCTATCTTTCTGCTTATGAGATCTCTGGAGAGGGTAAATTACTTGAAATTTTTCCAGGTGGGTTTCTTCTGTTGTAGAAGTTTGGGATTCTTTCTTAATTTTGCACTCTTCTTATTGTTTGTTCTTCCCAGGATTTAAATTTAATGCGAGCTGTCAAATTAGCTCTATCTCTCTCTCTCTTCTCCTAGCCTATAAGTTGTAAACAGTGCTTCTCCTAGCCTATAAGTTGTAAACAGTGTTTGTTTAAGAAACAAAATGTGAATTGATGGTCGAAATGGTCCAAGCAAGGAGGATAATACAGTCATGGAATATTGTCTATTTTCTGGGTTTGTTCTTCGAGTGCTTCTGTCATGGGAATTTATAGTAATTCATGAGAATTTTTCAATCTATTTCCCAAATCTAACAATTTCAGATTCATGAGTATCTATCTGTGTGACTTAGCTTCTCTTTCACAGTGATGCTTGGAGAATGAAGAAGAGAAGGAATTGGTTTTCTTCAATGAAAAGCTGTTGCATATCCACTAAAAAGAGGCTAAACATTGTGAGTTAATGTTATTTTTTAAATATTTTTGTCTTGTTTGATAAATCTTAGATCTTCCAATGCATAAATGTTACTGTTTTTTAATAGATGTCACTCATGAGATATTTCATATGAATCCTTCATTCAGAGGTTCAAAATTGACTTCATCCGGAGTGAATAGTGAATCTCAATTCTTACAGTTAAAGTTCAGTGACCTGAATTCTTTTAAGTCTGGTTGATGGGCTCACATTACAGATTTTCTTTAGGGTTTTGCTTTTATTTATAAATTCATATAAAATTGAATTGTAGAACTTACAGTTATATTTCAGTATTCATGGTGATTGTTCTCCTCTGCCGTGGTTTTTTTTTTTTTCAAAAGGTTTTTCATGTTAAATTTGTGTGTTCAATTTCGTACATTCGTTTTCAATTTATTGTTCAATTTCTAAACTTCACTCACTGAAAAGTGAAAAATTACAGTATTGTAACCATCATATGCCTAAAGTTTTAATTTTCTTGATTGAATTTGCATGCCGTTTGTTGACAAGAACGCAGACTGATAATTTTCCTTACGATCCTTGTAGAACCGACTCGTTCAACTCATGTGAGAATTGGGATAAATATTCTTTATGGTAATAAGCCGATAAAAAATCTCAATTTGCACTCATTGAATGAATATTTCCACTAAACACAGTCATAGATTGCTAAATTTTTCGTGAAGATGGTTTATGCGTAAAACTATTTGTCAGAATTCGATTATAAATCAAGATGATTAGATTGCATTATGCCATCGAATGACTGTTACCAATTGTCACAGGTTTCTGATAATGGTGGCAAAAAGGAAAAGAAAGGTCTTGGGAAGCTAACGCAAAGAAAATCCAATTCATTCATTCCTCTCTTTAAAGAACCAAGTAGCGTAGAGAAAATCTTTAGCGATTTCGAAAAGGGACGAGAAAATATCGAATTTAGGCCTCCGATATCAGTTGAGGAGGTCCCACCAGCAAATTTACCTCCAAGAGCTGCCTTTCCCATTGTAACATCCCCAAGAGCTTCTTCCCCCGTGGTTGCTTCTCCCGAAGTCGGTTCTCCGAAAAGTGCTTCTCCAAGTGTTTCTCCACCAAGGATTATTCTTCATCAACATGAGGAAATTAGTCGCCTGCCGGAACCAACTCAAATCAACTATCATGCTTCAGCTACTAAGATCCAAGCTATGTTTAGAGGTCATTTGGTAAGCTCTCTCTATCTTTCTTTGCTTGAAAATCTGAAGTAGAAGTATAGAATTACGGAAAAAAAGATCAATCGAGAAAAACTGCCATGTGGGTAGAAAGGATATAAAAAAAAATTTGTTGATTGAGAAGGCACAATGAGAAAAAACACATGTTCAAGAAAAAAAAATACTTAAATGTAAATCAATTTCTCTCCAATTTGAAAGAACTGAACTAAAACGATAAATTCAAAAAAACTCCGAAAAACTTAGCTAGAGTGAAATTTTAATTTAACATTGTTTCAAGGATCGGTAAATGACTAACACCATTACGATGAAGCCAGATAGCTTAAAAATTTGTCAAAATGCCTTATCTCAATATTAGTTTTCGTTTATTAGATCTTTCTTCTTTATTGAAAATTTGAATAATTTACTTCAAAATATTAATGGACTGTATCTGGGTCAAATTAGACTTTATCTCTTTCTATTGTAAAGTAGATGTTATATTTTCATCTTAAAGGCAAGGAGGGGCTTCCGAGCACTGAAGGGTCTGGTTAGGCTTCAAGGCGTAGTAAGTGGACAGAATGTTAAACAACAGACATCAAACGCCATGAAACAGATGCAGCGTTTAGTACGAGTTCAATCTCAGATTCAATCATGGAGGATACAAATGTTGGAAAACCAATACCATCATAACGGTCGATACAAGAGTGATAAAGAAGTCGATAGGAGCTTAAGTAGATCAAGGCAAACAGTAAGTTCCTTTCAGATTTGATAGTTTGTCTAATCTTGCCAACTAAAAATCTACATTTTCCAATTATTGGAGCCAATCACATTATGTTTTGAGCTACTGGAAAACAACTATTTGATTGGGATTATAAAGTTTTCGCTTTAGTCTGAGTCAGGTAACTGCAAAAACTGGGACGACAGCTTTATCACAAAGAAAGAACGAGATGCGAGGACGAGTAGGAAGGTGGAGGCAATTATCAACAGAGAAAGAGCCATGTCATATGCTTATTCCCCAGAGGTAATCAACTCCATCTAACTTGTTTCGTGTTTTATTTTCCCACTCAAATCGATTTATTTTTTTAAGCTTGGTTCTTAAGGAGGGATGGCAGATCCTTAAATTTCTGCTGAGTTGATCTTATTATCTTGATTTCTATCAATGAGATTCAATGATTCTACTTCTTATAACGCGACTTTGTTGATAAAAATTCAATCTTTTTGTTTCTGTTCATATCAAAATCCACATTGAATGTGTCTTAGAAGTGGAATGAAATAAAGAGAGAACATATCTAGAATAGATTCTAGTTGTTTGGGCAGGCAAAGTGGAAAATAATCATAGTTTTGAGGGTTAATATAGAATATTGTTGGATTGAATCTTTTAGAGAGAGTAGAAATAGGATATTCCGAGTTTATCGATTTTTCCAGACTCATGGATCGTTTAGAATAATTTCCGAGTCTTAGCATTGTTGTTAAACTCATAATTGTTGTTTTGGGTTCACTATGCATCACAATCTCTCGTCGTCTTTCCCAAAATTACCGTTTAATTTCCGAGTCTACCCAGAATCCTCCTCTCTTGTTTTAGTTTTAAGAAGAACCCTTTTTGGCATCGATGCAAGCCGCTTCGTCATCACAGATCCTGGACATTTTTCTTTGGTTTGTTCGGATACTTTTCCATTTGATCAAACTCACATCTTTGCTTACAGGTGTTGAAGAACACTCGAAAGTGTGCTCAAGAAACACCAACTAATCGGCCTTCCACCGGAGGAGATCTACGATGGTGCAACTGGCTAGAACGACAGCTTTCTTTACAAACTCCGAAGAATTTTCTCTGCCAAACTCCTCATCAACCGAACCTCAGCCCACGAAAATCGGAGACTCCGACACCCAAATCGACAAAATCCACAGCTACAAAGCCGGAGCAAACTCCACCCTCACTCAGAAGCTCTCCCGCCAAGCGCATCTCAAACTTTTCGAGATTTTCGAGACAAACATCCCAAGGAGGTAGACCCCTCTTCGACGCACCGTTAAACGACGACGACAGCCTCGTGAGTTGCCCACCATTTATGGGTCCACGCTATATGTCTCCGACAATTTCATTCAAAGCCAAAGAAAGAGCTACTCTATATTCAAGGGAGAGGTTATTAGGCACTCCTAACAGCCAGTCCAATAGAAGACTATCATATCCATTTACTAATGAATCCAAGTTCAGCAAAGCTTCCAACTCGAATAGGAATTTTGATGAGAGCAGATCTGTCCGTTCTATCGGGAGTCCGGTAGTTGCTTCGCCGGCTTCTTTGCCGGCAGGGGTCGGGAGGAGACCGTTTAATCGGTTTGTGTGATTTTTACTTTGTTGTATTCGTAAAACTCTTTTGTTGTAACTCATTAACTTGGTGTCCGTGCCAATAAAGTAACATAGGAAGTGACTGTGGATTTATGTATAAATCGATGTTCTTTAAGGTCTAATGTGTTTTTTTTGAGTTAAATAAAAATATTTACAAAAGGAATTCTTAATTAAAATAATAAATGTTGCTTGGTTTGATACTTGACATCATAGGTACAAGTGTTTCGAATTGAATAGATGACAAATATTAAATTGTAGATATATAGTTATTTATTATTTAAGCAATAATAAAATATAGATCCAACTATCAATTAGAATATGATTTCAAATTCAATGTTTGTGACTAGAAATATACTCTCCAAACAAAGATATGGATTTTTTGTCCCAAAAATGGGGTTTCCCCACACATGTTTTCGAAAACTAATGATTGTTTTCAAATTATCTATGGGATCATGGTTACATTTCTAGATTATGCTACACTTGGGAGGTCCAAACACAACAAATCACAGAAAGAAATAATACTTCAAGTCCTAAAACAAGACTGGCTATCAATGCTATCTGTTTAGGTTGATCCATCCCTTTTAAGACCAGCTGGGAATGCCAAACCAGCTACTTTTGTTGCCAAACCTTTCAAGTTATGGGGGACTGGGAGTTTTCTAATTAAAGCCAGTCAAAAGGAATTTAAACCTAACACCAACCATTGATGACAAGGAGCTATATCTATCACAAATGCTCCACTTAAATTGAGGAAAACTTGAAAGAAAATCTGTGCCTAATCCAAATCAAAAATTTGTGTTTGATAATACCAAGCCACGATGTGACACGAAATATCAGTAAATCAATAGATACGAACTTTTAAACATTAAGCAACGAAGAGAAGATAAGAGAATGTGTTTTAACAGAAAATCTGAGTCTTTAATAGCATAGATTACTTGGACTTTTCTACATGTGTGATCTATTTTTCACCCACCAGAGGCTAGCAAAAGAGAAGATGAAAGAGCAAAATGAGGCCAACTGCACCCATATCAGAAGTAAGACAATTATGCCATGCCTCCGGTAGTTGCTGTCCTGATTATTTGAAAGAGGGCTGCAATAGAACACATGAAAGATCAGGTGAGTATATCTTAACGAGTTTGACAAATCCAAACTCCATAGATAGAAAACAACTTAAGAAGAAATATAAAATGCCTAGTTTAAGAACAACGGAGTTTATCCAAAATACAACCCAATGCAAAAGCTCGAAAACAATCGCAGTCTTAAGCTTGGGGTAATTAACAGCAAATGGGGAACTACAGCTAAACAGATAAACTCAAGCCATCATTGCTTTTTCTCGCTCCTATGTTAATGCTGATACAACAACACAACAACCAACATCTATTTCAACAAATGCTAAAACTGTATCTACATGATGTGCAATTCACAGAAAAATGACCCAAAACTGGGTCAAACAATGCATGAGTGAAATAATAATACCCTTCTACGTTCTCTATAAGCATGTAAATAAAGTAGTTTCATATAGATCTAAAAAGATATACTAGAAACTTTCGATGGCATTGTATCGCATACATATAAAAAAGTTTCTTCTAAAAGCAGAAAAAGGTAGATTCTTACAAGATCCAATGACAACAAATACGAAGAATCCAAGAAGAATAGGACCAACAGGATAGTCCTTTCCTTTCTTGGAGGTCTCAGGCACAGCGCCCCTCTTTGTCACGTTCTTCTCAAACTTCTGCACCTTCCTGTCAGCCAAACGCCTTGATGTAGTCTGGAATACCCCAATAATTACATAATTGTGAGGACTGGTTTGTAATCGCGAGAAAATAAAGGGCAAGCTATATTTACAAGAGAAAACAACGATGAAAAAGAGATTAGGATAACATTTCAAAATATTCTGTTTTCTGTTGCCAATCCGTATAAATAAAACGAACGCATTTGAAATACAAATTAATGCAGTGATATTTCTCCCAAAAGAGATAATACAAACAAACAAACAAACACGACGCGACCATTTCAGAATACGCTCTCACAATATTCAATTGCTAATCTAGATCAATCGAACCATATCCCATAACAAATCCAGAATCGGAAATTCCATAAAACCAGAAAATAGATCCAAGAAAAAGTAACAAATCACACGTCTCACGCATCCGCGTACGAGAACTGCCGATTACGCGCAAAAAGAAATGCAAATCGAAGCCGTAGAAACTCAGCCGACGATCACAACAAAAAGAGCAATCAAAATTTACCATAGCCGCGAGGAGATCAAACAAGAAGAAGAGTCGAAATCGAGAGCCTGAAACAAACCAGGTCCCAACGCTTCCGGCAGATCAGATCCCCCTTCGTCGCCAAGCGAGAAACACGCCTCGATTTCAATATTTCCTCCCTTATAGTGAGAGAGCTGGACGTAGGCCCCAACCACGTATTACATTAAACGTGGCATATTATGATTCGCTGTTTGAATGCTTCGTAGTAAATTACAAAATTAGAGTCATTCCTCTGGTTAGACTTTCTACATCATCGTTCGTCTCTATCCGACGTCGTTAATAAATTAACTAATTTTATAATACATTAATTTTTTCCTTATAATTTTAATAACATTTTTAGATTTTAATTTCATTTGGAAAAAAAAACCTATATCATAATTTTTTTAGAAAAATTAATCAACTCGATCTAGTTAATTCGTACTATTTATAATTCATATTAATTATTGAATGACACATTAACGTTACATCAAAATGTAATATTAGAATATAACATTAGTTGGAAGAATGAATCGTCCAAATTTAGTTCCTCTCAGATCTTACCACTTTAGCAGAGAAGAAAAGCTTCTTGTGTGTGATTTCATGGCAATAGAAAGCTTATCTGCGCTGCTGCATGATTAGTTCTTCTTCATTTTATTCTCTTTTTTCATGACTTCTCTTCGTCCGAAAAACTATTCTTATCATTTTTAAGAAACAAAGAATCGAGTAGAACTCCATTGAATTGAGAAATGAGATCACCGGAAGACGGTAGGGGATAAATTAGCCATTATCAATACATTAAAATTGTTTTTGCCCATTATAAAAATTTACTGTGTAAATTGTCCTTTTCACCTAGTTCTAAGGGTCAAATTACACTTTACCCTTTCAACTATGCATAAATATGTCATAATTACTCTAACAATTACACACACGACATGAGAACGTACATCTAAGCAGGATAACCAATAAACCTTGCAAAAAACATTGGCAGAATGTATCTGATAACCAAATACAAATATATATTTTTCCTGTATAAAAAAAAAATGTACATTTGGGGATGAAAAATTTACAAGGAATGAAGAAAATTCTCCATAAATAAAAGATAATCAGGTAAAACTTTTAAGGAACATTAAAGGCATAGGGTGGTATAAACTCATTTTGCTGTTAGCAAAAGACTAGTATTATCTAAGAAAACATTAGCATCCAACATCTAATCATCAAAAAGTCTATTGTTTCAGTTGAGCAGAAAGACCAATAATCTTCAGCTTATTCTCATCAGGCTTTCGCCTCCCAAAAAGCATGAGACAGCATCTCGAGAATTCCAAATCTATGCAAAATCCAAGTAACTTTTGCAGCCAATTAATGAGAAGATTCAAGTAAATTTTTAAGTAAAGGGGAAATAAAGCATGAATGAGAGTAAGAACTGTCAATGAAATCACAAGCTTGTAATACTCGAAATTGGAGAAAGATTAAGAGATGTCAATGACATTACAAGCTTATAATACTCAAAATTGGAGAAAGATTAGTATTACTTCTATCATGTAACTAAGTTATGAGTCTCGTGTCATTTTGACTTTGTATAAGCAACAAAATCATAAAATTCGAGCAGGCAACTATACTCCGGATGAGAAATCACAAACCTACAACTGGCAATCATGGATAGTTGTGAATGCAGGTGAAATTTAATTGAGAACTGAAATTTATTTGTAACTCTTGATATTATATTAAGACTAATCATTGCATGGCTATAACTCTTAAGATGAAAAACAGAAAAAATCTCATAGTGACACTATAAGAAGAGAAGTGTAAACATGTAAAATTAAAGACGGTTGGCGCATGTGCGTACCCGAATACTTACAGACTCTGGATGGAGATGTTGTCAGAAGAAAGAGGCTTCTCTACCGATGATAAATATGATCCTTGTAGAAGTTCAGTAAAATAACAACATGAGAACTTCTAAACTGCTAGAGTTTGATGATAGGATGAAGTTCACCAAACCATTTGATCTTGAGTAGTTTTCAGAAATACCACATACAATTCCAGTCAATCATACGAGAACAGGTTCAGAATCAACAAGCAACTGCACTGAGTAGAAAAATTATTTTTGCATCTTACAAAATAATTGGAGATTTGATGTGGCCCCACAGTTTGTCCATTTTTGTCACCGGATCTCATCCAGTACCACTTGACATCACCATGCTGGAAAATTTCATCTTTCTTCCCGTATGAAATTTATACCACCTTCTGTTGAACTATTTTGATCTCATCCACTGCATTTTCAGCTGTAACATCGACATTCATCAAAATCTCTACTTCTTTACAGTCTTCTATGACCTCAAGAAGTTCCACTGGGGTTGCTGCCGGGTCCAGCTCCCAGCAACCTCGCAGACCATTTGGTGCTTCGTGACCTCTGATCAAATATGAAGGCACCCGATGAGAGAATCTAAGCATCTCTTCTCTTGGAATCTTTCTAACTTCTCCGGAGTCCAAATGTGGGTGGAACACTGCCTTGAAATTAGCAACTTTGATTAGCGGAATAACAGTTATGCCTAATTTGTCATCATAGTCCTCAAGTACTTCCACCATTTCATACTTCTGAACTACATAATCGGCTGAAAGCTCATTCCAATCAGGGGACCAGTTCTTATAGAGCGCCCAAACTTCCCCCTTACTGGGATATATACAAATGGCTCCATGTTTGTCTTTTGTCCACCTAACCTTGTGTGAGAAAGAATTGATGGAGTTGTAATACTCATACTTACCTATTCTGAAAGCACCACAAGTTTTATTAAAGCCTGGGCCAACCCAATTTAGTGGTCCCAGCTCAATGTTCGTCTTTGAGCTTAGCCAACTGATTCGAATTTTGAATGGATTTGAGGAAATCAGACTATGAATCATGGCATAGTATCGGGGCATCCCATCTTGATCATCATAGGCAGCCCACACCTGATTTTTTTCAAAATCCCTTTCAGTTCTGTTCCTGTCAAAATCATGAAAATCTGGATCAGGGACGGGTATTGACATTGTTCCAAACAACAGTACATCCATATTAGCCCCATAATTGCCAAGTGAAGACTTCTCGTCAGAGCCCCCCTTCTTCGCATCAAACGACTCAGCAGAGGTGCTTTGATCAATTATGTTGGGTTCTTCCAAAGATTTGTCTTTGTTCCCATTCGCCACCTCATTCCCAATTCCCTCTTCATGGGCACTTGTGAACAAAGTAGCAGCGCTCAATTTGTTTAGTTCTCTCCGTATTTCCTTCCTAGCCTTCTCCACTAGTAAAGCTTGAATCTCATTAATAGAGCTATTCATGATGATAGGCGTAATATTTTCATTGATCCTACTTGATTCAGCATTACTTTCAGCTAATCCAGATAAATTACCAGCGGCATTTCCTAAGCCCATTTGACTGGTTATACTCCTTCCTCGGCTTATTGTAGAAATGTCATCCAAGCTTCTTTTTCTTTTTGAAACACCGGAGTGTTTTGAAGATGAAGCAGCACCTGACTTGTTTGATGTGTGCTGCTTCCTCCGCAAGGCCTGCTCTCTTTTAGTGGCTGCCTGTGCCTCCTCACGCTCTCTTTTCACTTTGGCATATGCTTGCTGAACCATGTTTGCGGCATGAGCAACAGTTGAAGTATTGGGTGTTCTTGAGAATGAAACCCATTGGAAGTTGCTTTCATTGTGTGTACCCAAATCATTTGATCTTTCCATTCCAACATTGGTTGTGGATGTATTATTCCACCCCTTTTTTATTCTAACATCACCTCCAGTTTGATGATTTGAATTCTCCTTATGTTGTGTGAAATTCCTTGTTGAGGAATTAGAACCATTAGAAGATGGAGGGGGTGTTTCTATCGCAAAAAATGCCTCGTGGCAGTTAGGGCATAGAAGGTTATGGTTAAGATAAACTCGAAGATACTCATACTGAATCTTGCACCGATGGCAAGCTGTCCAAAAGGTATTGGATTTTGACTTTGGTGAAGAAGCAGGAGCTGGAGGATGTGGATATCGTTTCTTGCTCTTCTGCATCCTCTCATTTAGTGTGGTATATTTTGTAAAATTGTAAAAATCAAATGACCCGGGATGTGCAGATGACCCCCCACTTGGAGTCGAAACGTTTTTGTAAGCTTTTACATTTCGCTTCTGATCATACGCTGCTCTTCTAGATTTATCAGATAACAAACTCCAAGCCTCCGAGATAAGCTTGAAAGCCCCTTCAGCTCCAATAGATTTGTTCTTATCAGGGTGAAGAACAAGAGCCAGCTTCCTATATTGTTTTCTCACTGTCTCCTCATCAGCTCTTAAATCTAAACCGAGTACCCCATAAAAATCTATTTCTCCATTGAACTTGTTCTCTGCAGAAATATAAACATCAAGTGTCGTTAGCATTTGAGAAATACCCTCAAGTCCCGGAAACAAACTTTGTGCCTTTAAAGCAAATTTCTTAGCCCCCATGATGTCCTTTGCCACAAACTTCTTCTCGGCAAGCTCTTTTGCCTTTGCAGCCTCATCTCTGTTACACTCCATTCAGCCTGGGTTGCCTTCTATCTTCAAAAAGTATTAAAACCACCACCCTGCCATCCAATTGTAAAAATTTCTGGTTCTCCCATACTATGAATCAAACGTCTGCCATTAAACAGCAGAAATAGCTATTTGTTAGCCATCAATTAAGAAATGAAAACGCCATAGAAAAATCACAAAAGCTCGTAAAACATTTGAAAGACAAAAAATACAAGAAATCAACCTGCAATGCCACAATTAATAAATTTCTACAGTGAATGAATCAAAAAATTTAATCACGTTCACCATGCAGTCGGAAAAGTCACGAACACGTTGGGAAAAGAGAGTACAGAAAAAAAAAAAAAGAGAGGATCGAACATTAAAAACTAGGCGAAAGACGGGGAACTCAAATCCAAAAAGAGTCCCCAAAAATAAAAAAGTAGTTTATGCAGCGTCATCCTCTCAGCTTCACAATGTCACCGAGATGGCATTTACTCAAGGATAGATCCACCAAGAACTTCCAAAACAATTAACGAGAAGAAAAACACAAGGAAAGAACAAGTACCAGAATATCATCCGAAAATCGTCAGGTTCGCCAATTTCAAATTCAGCTCAGACGAGCATAAACTTCTGCTACTCAGAGATCAAACCAGCCCTAGATACAGTTATTGATCAGATCAATCGCATTAAATTGAGTGAAAAGGAAGATAAGAACTCGGTTTGATTACCTAATGGAGCTGTTTGAAGTGAATCGAAATAGAAAGTCACCATGGACAATCCTCCATCACCAACGTTTCCATTTCCCTTTGCCCTTTTTTTTTGCTCGACCAAATCTTTAAAATTCCCGAAACCGTTCGATTTCTTGCGAAACCACCTGCACTAGTATTTATAATTTTGAGAATTTTAGTGCCATTTGATTTTTTTCTTTTTATGCTGCACCTATACGTGGCTGTTTTTTATTAGTAGATAATTTTTGTATAAAATAAAAATAATATTACGTTTATTTTTTATTCCCTTCGTTGTATTCTTATTTTGTAGGGTAAAGTGCAATTTGGCTCCTACATCTTGATGAAATTGACAATTTACACCGTAAACTTGGATAATAGGCAAGAACAACCTTAATGAATTGATAATGGGCAATATGGCCCCTACCGTCATAATTTCCGTAAAAAAGTAACGTTTTTTTACTTGTTCATTTTTTTTCCAGAAATGCCCCTCACTGGACTGGACCAGACCGAACCGGTTCGGCTAATTGCACTCTAGTTTTTTATGTTTTTTTAATTCTATTCTTCTGTCTTCTCTTTTCAGAGAAATAAGATTTAAAAAAAAAAAAAAACAGAGTAGAATTGGCCAAACCGATCTGGTCCAGTTCGGTCCAGTGAGGGACATTTCGGGAAAAAAGAATGAACAAGTGAAAAATGTTACTTTTTAATGGAAAATATAACGGTAGGGGCCATATTGCCCATTATCAATACATTAAGGTTGTTTTTGCCCATTATTCAAGTTTACGGTGTAAATTGCTCATTTCACCTAGTTGTAGGGGCCAAATTGTAATTTTTTTTATTTTTTAACTTGGCAAATATTGATTAACGTAATTAATTATTTATTTTAATTATTTAAAATTTATTATATTAATTGTTTAAATGGACGTTAAAAAAATGCACGTGTGATGTCTTGCCTCTGTTTACACGTCCTCTTACACAACCAAAACCTCTTCATTAAAGCTCCTTTCTTCTCTCCATTTTCAAACCTTCATTAAACAGTCTTCTTTATCTTCTCCCACTACTGCAAGCTCCAATGGAGACGTTTCTGATCGTACCTGTTTGAGGAAAGCTTCTGCAAAAATGAAGAATCTGTCTCGTTCTACCGACGGAGATGATTTCTTCTGTCGCCGCTGCATTTGGGTGAACAGCCCAGTTATAGTTGGCGCCGGACCGTCTGGGCTCATGAAGTTCCCAACCCCAGTAATCCTTATATAAGCTGCAGCTCCTGAGCTTCTCATTGTATCCGGCATTTGATTGTAAAAAAGCTCTTGAAGTACAACAATGGCGAATGCATCAGAAAAAACCCCAGATAATGTACTGAGGAGGAAGCCACCAAATCGACATGGGCACTACAGATCTCATGTTATCAACTAAACTAAACTCTCTCGCTACGCCTACCCTCTTCGCCTATACAACGGCAGAAACGACCATGTTGAGCGCCGACAAGAACAGCCCAATTCCGATTCTCTGTAACACAGTTATGGCGGAGGGGTGGTCGGAGAGTTTCCGGGCCAGGGGTACGAAAATGAGGTCGTAAAACGGGGCGGCTAGAAGGATGGTGGAGGCGAGGGACAATTGAAAGTGTTGGCCGATGGTTCGGACCATGGTGCTGCCTTGTTTGGTGAAGAAGGTGTGAAGCTGAGCTTGGACGACTGCGAACGTCAAGCAGGAGAGCCAGATGGAATGCAATAGTTGGATATTAGTAAACAACTATTGCATTATTGTTTATATATTCGTTAAAAAAATAATTTAATTATAATATTTAAATTACTCCAAAAAATATTAATCGGAATATATAAAACCTTTTTTTTTTCATTAAGCACTGTCGTTTCGTTTTTAGCATATCTAGCAAAGCAAACCCTCTCACTTTCTCTCTCTAAGTGGAAGGGGCAAGAAGACGGTGAGAACGTGCGGCGGCGGCGGCGGTGGTGAGAAAAAGAGAGGACTACCATGGATCCAGATTCTGTTTCCAAGGCCTTCGTCGAGCACTACTACACCACGTTTGATGCGAATCGAGCGGGTTTGGGAAATCTCTACCAGGATACTTCCATGTTGACGTTTGAAGGTCAGAAGATTCAAGGCTCGCAAAATATCGTCGCTAAACTCACTAGCCTTCCTTTTCAGCAGTGCAAGCACAACATCACTACCGTCGATTGCCAACCATCTGGTCCAGACGGCGGCATGCTCGTTTTTGTTAGCGGCAATCTTCAACTCGCGGGTGAACATCATGTTCTCAAGTTCAGCCAGGTTTGTGATTTTCGTTTTGATTAATTTTTTTTTCCTTTGTAATTTTGATTTGATCTGATCTATGCCATTATTCGAATACAAGTTATGCGTGAGATTTTTGTGTTCGATGTGCCATGACTTATAGGTCATTTAAATAAGCCTGTTTGATGTGTGATATTGCAGTTTCATTTCCGTTGTCATTAATTCATCGCGCAGCTCGACTGCACGAAAGGAAGTTATTGATTCCATTATTTAGATTGGCGTCGCTAGATTGAAAATCATGGTTTGAATTATGGCGTTTTGATGATGGATAATACAATTAATGGCATTATCCTAGTAATTCGAGTGCTTTTATTTTTGTTATAGCTATGGTTGATGATACCTTTCCACTTGAGTTATACAGATTAATAATCGTCATCACAGACACACTTCATCTGCTTTCAGTTTTTAAATATGCATCTTCTTGTCACCATAAACCTGCCACTATTAAAAAAAATCTTTAAAAATCTTTATTAAGCTTGATGAATGTTTATGAGGCTAAGTTAAGGTAAGACGTTCTTGGTTTATTACTAGTTGAATTTAATTGTTGCACTTCATTTAGAAAGTGTCCGACTCCTCTAGGAGCAAATTTTGGAAATTTCAAGGAGCGAAGTTCTCAAGATAAATATATATTTAGAATTATATGGGTAGATAAATTCCGCGATGCTCCACTTCGATGATCCAAAGTCAAACTATGATAAAAGAAAAATCCCCCCCTTGCCGAGCAAAGTATGGTTTTCTGCTCGTGCTAGTTCTAGTTAGAATGGAAATAAAAAGACTTTTCCTCCCTTCCAATCCAATATGATATAGCTGAAGGAGCATTCATTTCAATTAAGGGCGTGCTATATGTCTCCACTTGTAGATCCTGTGTTTTTTCCCTGTAATTTAGACGTAAATAGTATAAACTGCTCTAATCTACTTTTTTCTTTTTGGTGATAATGAAAATATATAGAAGAATGTGAGTTAAGAAAAAAACTTTTAGTCACTGCTCTAATCTACTTTTTCTTTTTGTTTTTCCGTTGTTCTATTACAATTTTTTTTTTTAATGGTTGCATTTTTTCGTGTCATCAGATGTTCCATTTGATGCCAACCCCACAGTCAAGCTTCTATGTCTTGAATGACATATTTCGTTTGAACTATGCTTGACGATATCAATTGCTCAGGAAAAAAGTTTAGAACCCTATATCAGTTGCTTATCATAATTGATGTTTAATTTTCAATTGGATAGTGGGATATGTTTAGATGCGGTTTACATTCAAGTTGTACCTTTCCTTCGAAAAACTTCATGTTGCAATGTTGGTTTGAACTAGTAGAATTAATGGGCATTGAAAATTGGTTGTTTTGTTTAAATGCATTTGATTCAGCGACTTATGTGTACTTCCAGAATAATATGTGACATGTCATAATCTTATGCCATTCTAGGATCTTAATTTATTAGCTTTGATTGATAAATTAGTTGGTATTGAAGTGCTAATTTAGCACTATCCTATGAACTACATGACTCATAATTCTTACTTGGAATTTGGAAAAGTAGAGGGTAATTTTTTCTAGTTTAAGAAGTTGGCACCATGAAGTTTAGTGCCAAATTGGCATTCTATTTTGTATTAATGCTAGAACTTCACGTTGCATACTCTTGACCAATTGAATTAGGATTTCACTACTGTCAAATGTATGAGGTGACTGAATGTTATCTTGTTTATTCATTCTTTTTTTTTTTGGGGTCCCGATTGGACCGCACAAGACGCAGCACTTCTTGTATACTAGTTATCGCGGCTGCTATAAATACTGGGTAGCTAAGTGCGGAGTGAATAACAGCCAAAAGCATAGCTTGAGAGCTAGATTTGCCTCAAGTCTTTCTTTTTATATGTAAAGTACCTTAATTTAAAACTTTCCATTTATATATCAGTTAACCCATGATTGTAGTATAAGCTTTTAGATGCAATTGCCATAAGTTCAAGCATTTTGAGATACTCTCAAAACCCACTCAAGTAATCCTTTCAGTTTCTTTTAACCACTAATGGGCCGGTGGCAGTGTGCCCAAGCCAATTCTCTCTCTAGACTCTCTCTCTCTCTCTCTACTTAAGCTTCTTCTTTCATTAGCTCCATAAATGAGCGTGTCACAGAGTGTCAGAGACTAGAGAGCAAGGAAGAAGGCAGAAAGAGAGAGAGAGAGAGAAAAGAAGAATCTTTGCAATGACGGATTGGGGCCCAGTTTTTGTGGCTGTGGTGCTGTTTGTAGTCCTATCTCCCGGTCTGCTTTTTCAGCTCCCTTCTCGGGAAAGATGCCTTGATTTTGCAAACTTTCAGACCAGCGCCGCCTCCATTTTGGTGCATTCTCTTCTCTACTTCTCTCTCATTTCCATCTTTTTGCTCGCCTTCAAGCTTCATCTCTATCTTGGTTCTTGAATCCTGCCCTATCCGGTCGATTCGTGCGTTCTTAGATTCATCATATTTCTATTTACACAATGATAAGTCATGCCTAATTTTATCTTCTTTTTCGATTGTAATTAGCTAATTGGACTCTGATTTTTGAAACTGGGTTTGCTTTGATTTCATCTGGGTTCACTCCATTTTCTGGGTAAGGCGTGTGTTTTTCTCGGGAAAGAAGTGATGGAAAATGTGAGGGGGAAAATAGCCGAAATATTGAAGAGTAGGATTCTTTGCCAACGAGATCCATATCCACACATTCAATAAGGCGAGGATTGCAATTAATCACTGCAAAATTATAATTTGTGGGAGAGAAACTCAATTATGACACAAATTAAACTTGAGAATTATCTATTAATAATTAAAATAAAACAATAATTGCATTAATCAAGCTTAGGCAGCTAAGATTAATGAGAAGTTCAAATGTAAACCTTGGATTACTCAGGGTTAAAATATCATAAACTCCTCGACAGACATCAAAGTTTAATATGATAACAATAATATCTTAGTATGAACTTAGGGATTACTTGCTGAAAGTAGGGGGTGTTGGAAGGAAATTTTGAAGTGAAGAATAAAAGAAAAACCGTGTAGGTAAGAGTCTAAATCATTCTCTTCTGAAATTGGTTTCAAAATTCGGAAATTCCCTTGATGATTTAGGAAATTTGGAGACGAAGGTGCAGAAATTCATTCTTCCAAAGGTATGAAAATTTTGGACTTTCATCTTAAAACTGTTGGTAGAGCTGAGTTGTTTGATTATCATAAAAGTTGGGATTTTTGGGCAATAACTGTATTGTTAGTGAAATTGTTAAGTATTTCGATGAACGCCCGATCAGAATTCATCTAGAATTCCAGCAAATTGAATAGCTTGTGTCGGGAAAATAATTAGTCGGCCCATGAGGCCGCTGCCCGGGTTGGTTGGGCTCGCAGCCGGGACTAGTTTTGTGGCCAAAAATAGATATGACCCAATCATTCTTGAGTAATTTTGAGTGCTGTTATGATTCAGATTTGGACATTTGACTCGAGCGTTCGAGTCGTTTTTAGACCTATAAAGTTAGATTTAAATATAGAAATATTCATCCTCGTAATTGGAATAATTTTATGAATTGAGTGTTGAGATCTAAAATATTAAGTTGGACTTTTTCCAATTGGGTTTTGGTTCCGAATGCTTGTTTTCATTTACAGATTTAATTTATGTACAACGTATTTATATTAAATATTTATTTTAATACTTGCATTTAAAATTGAACGTGTACGTTCATTTAAATTTCATGTTCTTTTTATTTATTATTGTTAACTAGAAGTAATAGGATAACTGATGGCCGTGTTTTTGGACGTGAAACTCTAAAACTGATTAGAGTATTTTGTGACTTGCGATCGCCGAGTGTCGTCTTCTTTTTTATTTCATAAGACATGTTCTGCTCGGGGTCTGTGAGTAGCTCCATTTTCACTGAAATAACGTACATTAAAAAATTATTTTTCTTACCTACCACATTATAGTGAATGTTTTACAATTTGCTCTACTGTATGATTTTTTTTTATACGATTTTATAACTGTCATGCCCACTTATGATTTAAATTAAATGTTACATATAAAGTTTGATCTCTATTGAGTTTAGTCGACTCACCCCAAACGACTCTTCTTCTTCGTATTTGATTCAAAGTGATATTCAGTTGCCAGTGAAAGAGTATATATGAAGAATTCTCTTTTAGAAATTTCATTTCTTCAAGACTTTATTTAATAAGGTTATATTTTTACAAGGAATTATTTTTGCAGACTTTGTTTTATTTTATTTTCACACAGTATTGGACATGTATTATCACCTATCTGATGTTACTGTTGGACATCGTTTTAGCTGAGCTGTTTTCGAACCTTAGTTTGTAACTTAAATCAAAGTCTTCCGTTGCTAATTAAAAATTTTAAGTTAAGGGTCGGACGATTAGATCTTTTTTGGATCGGATCGGATCGTTTCTCGTTCTGTCTCGAGTCCCCTTTGAAGCATGACATGACCCATATGATTTAATAGTTTAATTAGGTTTAAAGATAAAGCATACTCAATATATATTGGTTTAACTTAAATATTATAAACACTCCATTATACTTGCAATCTATCCATTTTGGTTAAAAATCTTCATTGTAACATAAACAAAAAGGGAGTTTCATTATAGGATTTGAGGCATATGGACATAGTTAATATATTGCTTGTAAAAGTTTTATCGAAACTTAAAGATGTTAAACCAGTCTAATGAGTCGCATGTAAAAAAAATTGTTTCACAAACCTAAAGAGCAAAGGAAAAAAAAATCCAAACTAACAAGTCTCGAGTTGGACGGATCAAACAAGTCAAGCCTAACTAGAGATAACAAACGAGCCGGCTAAGCCAAGTCGAGTCTAATGAACCAGCTTAAAAAAATTTCAACTCAAGTCTACTTGCGAATCACAAGTTAAACGTGCTGATCCAAGCTGGATCAACGAGCCTAACGAACTGGATATAGATAAATATTTTTAACTTCTTTTAATATAATATATATTTTTTAAAAAATTTATTTAAACAATTCTATGTGCCTATTTAAAATTATAATAAGTATTACGTGATTTTGTTAAACAATTCTATGTGCCTATATATATATATAGGTTATTATATTTTATATTAATTAAAATAATATAATATAATAGAATTTAATATATTAAAATAATGAAAGAAAAGGAAGAAGAAAATCGTTTTTTATTTCCTGCTTGGCGCCGCGAATAGGGAGTACCAGAGAGGGGTGAGGGAGTAGAGAAGAAATCGGCAGATCGGGGTCTGATTTTGACGAAACAAATCTCAAATTGACCTCTCGTGATGCTCGTTAACTTTTGTGAATAAAAATCCCGTGGCAAGTCGATATTTCTCCTCGATTTTTTCGTTGAACGTTGGAGTTTTTGGGTGTTTTTGTTTCTTACTTGAAAACTCCGTCCAACCTTGGTTTTTGATTTATTTAGAATGGAAAAATAGTTGTGTGTGATGAAATCTAGGGAGGACGGCGGAAGACGGCCGTACAATGATTCTTGATATGAATTTACAACATGGGCCGGTGTAGTAGGAGGCAGCCTGAGCAGCTCATTACGGATCGTACCAGACAAGTTGTAAATGACAATAAATTTTGAAGTACAGAAGACTTGTGGAAGGAAACATCTAATTAAATGCAATCAACTACTAAAAATTATTAAAAATTTCATTAAACTTTAATTAATTTTGTTTGATTGAGATTCTTCCACTTTTATGTTGTAAACACGTGTTTACCAAATACAAAAAAAAAAAATAAAGTTATTATTATTTATTTTATTTTACGTGAAGTCATCGGTAATTCCAACTTTAAATTCGGTTTTATCCACTACATCATGCTTCTAACAAGTGCCACGTGGCATGCTTCGGCATGTCTGACGCAGAAGATTTGCCAGATCACCTTCTTCTCCGCGTTTCCTCTGATTCTTTGCTTCTCTGGCCAACCAAATCCACTTGAGATTTATTTAATGCTTTCTTCGTACCCTTTAAAAAGAGGGGGAATTTGAGGAAGAATTCGATAACTAAGAAGCCAGTAGAGAGAGAGAGAGAGAGGAGAGAGGTTTTAGAGAGAGAAAGAATGGCGGACTGGGGGCCGGTAGTGATAGCAGTGGTGCTGTTCGTGGTTCTAAGTCCAGGTCTTCTGTTTCAGCTTCCTGGAAAAAGCAGGATCGTAGAGTTTGGAAATTTTCAAACCAGTGGAGTTTCCATTCTGGTTCATACTATCATCTTCTTTGGCCTCATCACCATCTTCCTCATCGCCATTGGTGTTCATATCTACACTGGATAATTCTCTCTCCTTTTTCTTTTTCTCTTTTGTTTGATTTAATACTTCTGGTTAAATTGGTGATCCTCTGTTTTTCTGGATTTGATTAGATTAGATGTTCTTGAATATTTTTAAGCATTTTCTCAATCTTCTTTTCACGTGTATATTTTAATTAAAATCAGATAAAATAGTTAAAAGCAAAATTTATAATTTTGTTCCTGTTACTTTATGGCTATGTTTCCTATCACTTTTTCAATAATAACATAAAAAAAATAATCACAGTATAAAACTAATAAACTAAAAAATTACTTAATTAGGGATGCAAGGGAAATGAAAAAGTTAATGAAAATAAAAAAATTAGTAAAATAAAAAATAATAAAATTAAAATTTACTCTTAACAAAATTTATAACTAATTGATAAGAACTTGTAATGAATTAAGCCTTGCTGAGAAAACCTTAAAATACCATCAAATATGGATCGAAAATAGGACAAATAATGTTATGTTTACGTGTCAAACAATAATTGATGTAATAAATGGATGACAAGTCACCAAAAATTTTATGAGAATAAAATACGAGAGTAAACATAACATTACTCAAATAAGAATAAATATCAAGGAAATGATGAGTCTAATGCATTCGATTTGATGCAGCGTAGCGCAAAAAGTTCGTTGTACATAAACTGAATAACCCAACATAAACTATAAATTCTTCATTCAATAACAATGTTTTTACACAGTAGTATTTCGGAAACAAGACTAGGAATATTTCACTTCCAGTATGTAATATGACGATAATAAACAACACATTCACAAAATTTCTACTTCTTCTCCCACAAAGTAGTTCTACTCTTACCAGTTTGTGTTAAGAGTCAGAATAAAAAACAAGAACATATGGGGCAGCTTCATTCTCCTGTAAAAAACTTGCATTTCCAATGTCTTTCATACTCCATTTCCTCACATTAGTTTCCAAGCTGCAACAATGGCAGAATGGTAAGAGTTAGCAATCAACCTTCAACTCATATTGGAAGCCACTACTACTATCCATTATTTGATTGTTCAAACCAAATTGCAAACAGAAAAAAGAACGCAAGATTGTAGGAGTAATTCAATATGAATGCGACAATAAGTAAAATAAAAGATGTAAATTTATAAACTAAAGAACAGAGCAGAATTGATTGAAATTTCAAACTGTTCATCAGGAAAGGATAGCCTGCTCTTACACTTGAAGAATCACGGAGGAAATTAAAGCCACAACTTCATTGTTCCATTTTACAAGATTCGCTTCAGAAGTTGTTAATGCCCAGATGCTTAGATGATGAAAATGAATCTCATAGTTCTCTAGTTTCAGCCAGTGGGTAAGAAATTAACAAATTGTTGAAAATTGAACGAATATCAGGCTCCTAGTTTTAGCTAGTGCGATCACAGAAAGTAGATGGTGATGCAAATTAACAAAAGAAATCATGCGACGTCCAAGTATCTAATATCTTTGTTTACGAAATGCGCAACTTAAAAGGAACTATGCAAGAGTAGCAGTCTGCAGAGTTTGAAAAAACATCCTTGATCATCCTGTTCTCAATGGGAAGTTTGATTGAATTTTTATTCGCATTTAATCCATTTGATTAGCGGATACAAAGATTTACAATAAGAAATCAGAATCATTCAGTGTCCATCGAACAGAATCAGAAACAAAATAAGAAGTCGACAATCTCACCTGAAATTTCCTTTTTAGGTGAGGGTGGAGGGGTTGCACAACAAAGAATTGATCGTCCAACCATGGAGATGGCGGACACAATCCCAGCCACATAGAAAACCATAACCAGTCCAAGCACCCAGGGCATTAGCATGAAGCCGATAAAGAAGGTAACAGATCCACAAAGCATTAACGCCAGCGAAATACCCAAAAGCAGAGACGCAAATCCCACCGGCGTAATCTGCGTCGGCAGAGACCTTCTCGACGATGAAGGTACTCCACCAGGAGATACAACCGGAGCGTTATCGGAAAAATCGATCCGCGACGGAGGAGATCGGAGGATATTTAGAACCAGAGCTGAAAGATCATGGAAAACCCTAGATTGCTGATCTTGCTGCTGCCTTCTCATAATTTTCACTTCCAGAAACGAAATTCTTCGGGCAGGAAAATTCTTAAAGCAGAAAAATGGAAATTCTAATAGATAATATCGAGGTAGATGGATAAACTCACAAACTTATCTGCAACGTAATTTGATTGGAGAGGCCAACACTGCATCACAAGCGGATAATTCCCATAAGCAAAATTTTGTTTGATTTGCAGGAAAAACGGCGACAAATAGCAGCGAGAGAGAAGATCAAATTGCAGACGAACAAGGCGGTAGTGATCCAGAATCAGAAGAAAAATTCAAGCAAATTTCCGAACCCGAAAAAATATAATCGATTTTTGTGTTTGGCTGCTGAGAAAACTTATTATATACGGACAAGAAAGTGAGGGTTAGCTGAAGACGTGTTAGGTGAGAGACGATTCGCGTCGTTTACACGCGGATAGAACGGGGAGTGGACTGAGGGCAGCCTAATGACGTAAGCCGACCTTATCTTCATCGGATAATCAAAGCTTGTGTTGTTTATACACGTGTTGACTACGCGCGTGGATATAGATCGTGTAATTCTTAAGGTCAAAATTATGGAATGATATTTTTCCACGTGTTGAGATATCAAAATATAGTTGAGGCAAATATTTCTAATTAGACCCTTAAAAGTCTTACTTTGTGTAATTACCCCTCAAACTTTGAGGTGTTATAAGCAAAACGCCTTGTTATTAAGGTATGTTAAACTCCGTTACTCTCTCTCTCTCTCTCTCTCTCTCCAGAAACAGATTTCTCCCACCCCGTTCGACTTCATCTTCTTCCTTCCACCATGGCGATTGAACTCCAACTTTCCACACAAAAGACATTCACAGAGACAGAGCAATGCTGCCTATCAACGACGCCATGAACCACCATTGAGGCAATTGTTTGTACCTCTTCCTCAGCCCCCCAATGAATGTCCATTTCGCGTTCTTCATCGCCGATCTATTTTGCTTCCGCATCTAGCTGACCACCCAAAGAAAAGAGATTAAAAAGAATAGGAAAAAGTATCCTTTAGACTCCAACGTATGGGGTCAGTGACCATTTAGTACTTAACGTTTGTTTTGTACCCAATCAGACCCTATCGTATAAAACGTTTACTATTCAAACCCTACCGTTAATCTGCC
Source organism: Begonia masoniana (assembly GCA_022432975.1). Classification (NCBI taxonomy): domain Eukaryota; kingdom Viridiplantae; phylum Streptophyta; class Magnoliopsida; order Cucurbitales; family Begoniaceae; genus Begonia; species Begonia masoniana. The sequence goes on along the minus strand of CM039507.1, from coordinate 50,372,382 downwards.
GTTAAATTTAACATGTGATTCGCACGTGACCTCTAAAATCCCTTAACTATCCCTCCCTCCCTCTTTGTCTCCCTCCTTCCTCTGGTTTTTTCTAGTTTTTTTCCGTCGAATGGAAGACTACAGACTGGTCGAGATAGGGATCGACCACGAAAAACCATGGGTCGCGGGAAGAAATGATAGAGCAGGCAAGCTTGAAAGTCGAAGAAGCTGCAACTGATTTCCATCTTTTGCACACTGAAGAAAGGCGGAAGAATGAAGAGGTTGGTAGCCATGAAAGAACTCTTTCAATAGTAAACGTTTTATACGATAGGGTCTGATTAGATACAAAACAAACGTTAGGTACTAAATGGTCACTGACCCCATACGTTGTAGTCTAAATGGTACTTTTCTCAAAAGAATAATAGCTTCCTGTAGCTCTCGTAAGCAGTGACGTTCAGATAAAACCGATGCTGTCAATATCTTGGTAGTATCGTACTTGTGCCCATTCGACCCAAAGAGCTGGTTCGAAAAAATTGAGAATTTTCTCGCATCGGAGTTTTCGAACATCCAGTAACAGAGAGGAACGATGATGAAGATGAACATCACGAACCCTTACGCCCATGTTTAAAATCGACGACAAAGGAGAAACCAGAGGGCTGCCGTGTTCGGCGGAGATTCAGGCCCAATCGAGTGGGAAAGCACCAACGCCAAGGCCGTGGTAGAAATCTGGGGAGGGAGAATTCCATTTCTCGACAGACGGAGAGAATCAAAGTAGTTTAATTTCAAGGCGTAATTTGTTAACACCTCAAAATGTGAGGGCTTATTTATCAAAATTAAAAATTTATGGTATAGATTGAAAATCCACTTAGGACAACTCCAACGATAGCAACCCGTTGGAGTTGCTATCTAATAAAAAAATATTATTTATAATATTATTTAAATAAACTGTATTCTCTCTCTTCCACTTCATCTCTTAAGCAACTTTGCACTCCAATGATAGCAACCCTACTCCGTTGTTTATAAAATAATTTTATATTAATTTTTCTTACATATATATAATCATAATATCATTAAATTAAGTAAATATTATAGTTTATATTTACAAAAGAAGCAAATATTATAGTTTGGGAAGCAACCAAAATTAATATTAATTGTATATAATTAAAATACAAATAAAAAATTACACAAACACGGTTATCGTCCAAAATATTGAAAAAAAAATTTCCATAAACATCTATATTTTAATACGAAGAATATTTTTTAATCAAACATCTATATTTTTGCCGTACGGTACAATTTTTTTTTGTATATCCATAGATATAATATTTAATCTATTTAAAATAAATCAATAAAATTTATTTATTTAATCAACTTTTGCTGACTAGGCGTTGCTCAAGGGTTGCTCTCGAGAGCAACCCTCGTTGCAACAAGCATAGCACCTCCGTTGGAGGTGCTCTTAGGGTTTACTTTGATATTTATTTTTTTAAAATAGTTTAATTAAAATTCTAATTTTACAGTGTAATTATTCACTCTAACGTAATGTTACATAAAATTTAATTATTATTTAATGTATTTAATAGAATATACGATAGAATAATATTTTAGTATTAATTGTAATTAGTATAAGGAAAGTGTATATTTGGTTATGCTCTCTTGTAGGCTAGAATCTCTCTTGTAATATTGTATAAGACCGACAATGGGTCAATGGAAAGAGCGCAAGGAATATCCTTCTTTCATGGTATCAGAGACCCAGGGCATCCTCAGATCTTCCTTCTTCCACTCCTCAGATCTTCCTTCTTCGACTGCGCCCTAGTGGTTCTCCTCAGATCTTCCTTCTTCCACTGCGCCCTAGGGGAAAGCGAATCTTTCTCTCCTCTACCGTTGACCACCATGGCTGACACCAAATCAACCTTCCACCCAGCTCTTGTTGTCTCCAACATCAAGAATCATATCTCCATTACCCTTGAAATGGAAACTGTCCACTATGCTATGTGGGCGGAGCTCTTTAAAATCCATGCCAGATCTCATAAGGTCCTCCACCACATCCTCCCACCTGAAAAAGCTCTCGACCAGTCGGCCACCACCGATGCCGACAGAGAGTTATGGTCGACTTTAGATGCTACGGTTCTTCAGTGGATTTATGCCATGATTCCCCTGATCTATTACATACCATCATTGAGCCCGACTCCACGGCCATGGAGGCTTGGAATCGATTGCGAGATCTATTTCAAGACAACAAAAACTCTCGGGCCGTAACACTGGAACAGGAATTTTCTCATACCAACATGGAGGATTTTCCGAATGCTTCTACGTATTGTCAACGTCTCAAGGGATTGTCCGATCAACTCAAGAATGTCGGTGCTCCAGTATCCGATAATCGGCTTGTTCTTCAGATGGTTTTGGGCCTCACAGAGGCCTATAGTGGTTTTGGGACTCTTATCCGCCAAAGCAACCCCCTTCCCCTTTTCTATCAAGCCCGTTCTATGCTCATTCTTGAAGAAGCGGCATTGGCTAAGAAGGCTGCACCTGGTTCGAATTCTGCCATGGCGGCTGTCACGACCAAGGAGTCTGATGATACTCCATCTTTGTATGATGTCTACCCTCAAAACCATAATCACGGTGGTGGCCGAAACTTTGGGAGACATCGTGGTGGTGGTCGTGGCGGTGGCAGAGGCGGCAACCGCGGTGGTGGTGGCGGACATGGGGGGAGACACCATCAGCCCCGGCAGCAGCAGTCATGGTCACAACCAAGAATCGGTGGTCAACAGTGGCCTTGGCAGTGGTCTCCTTGGGCCATTCCCCCTTGTCCATACCCTACTGCTCCTTGGACCAGGCCCAATTCACAGCGGCAGCCACCTGGGGTCCTTGGGCCATGACCACAGCAAGCCTATTCTACAACAATCCAACCTTCTCCCACCGATATTGAAGCCGCGATGCACACTCTTGGGCTTAATCCTCCAGATGCAAACTGGTACATGGACACCGGTGCCACGTCTCATATGACATCAAACCCAGGTAATCTCTCGTCTTATTTTAATTTGAGCAGTGATCGTGGTATAATTGTTGGTAATGATCATACAATTCCAATTCGTGGTTATGGTCACACAACTCTGTCTTCCCCACACCCACCTTTATCTTTACAAAATGTCTTTCATACTCCTCACCTTATTAAAAACTTGGTTTCAGTTCGAAAATTTACTACTGATAACTCGGTTTCTGTTGTCTTTGATCCTTTTGGGTTTTCTATGAAGGATTTACAGACGGGGACACCTCTAATGAGATGTAATAGTCACGGCGAGTTATATCCCATTCTCACCACCATTCCATCTCAAGTCCCACCATCAACTTTTGCAGCTTTAGCTCCCTCGTTATGGCATGATCGTTTGGGTCATCCAGGCACTCCTGTTTTCGACTCTCTTAAGCAAAATAAATTTCTTGAGTGTAATAACACTCTTACTTCTCATGTTTGTCGATCTTGCTCACTTGTCAAACATGTTAAATTGCCTTTTGTTGCTTCTACGTCACACACATTTATGCCATTTGATATTATCCATTGTGATCTTTGGACATCTCTAGTTTTGAGTGCATCGGGGCATCGTTATTATTTAATTTTGTTGGATGATTACTCTAATTTTTTATGGACTTTTCCCTTATCCAAAAAATCTCAAGTTTTTTCTCTTTTTTTATCGTTTCGTGTCTTCATTCGCACTCAATTTGAACGGGAAATCAAAACTATTCAATGTGATAATGGTAAAGAATTTGATAATGGGCCATTTTGGAAATTTTGTAGTAATAATGGTTTTCTTTTTTGTTTGTCTTGTCCACCTACTTCTTTTCAAAATGGAAAGGCTGAACGAAAAATCCGGTCCATTAACAATATGATTCGTACTCTTCTTGTCCATGCTTCCATACCACCTTCCTTTTGGCACCATGCACTACAACTGGCCACATACCTTCTTAACATACTTCCAAGTAAGTTATTAGCTTATCACTCCCCTCTCAAAATTCTTTATCAAAAAGATCCATCTTATTCTCATCTCCGGGTGTTCGGTTGCTTATGCTACCATCTTTTTCCCTCCACCACTATTCACAAACTTCAACCTCGTTCAGTCTCATGTGTCTTTTTGGGTTATCCTCCCAATCATCGTGGTTACAAATGTTATGATTTATCTTCTCAAAAAATCATTATTAGTAGACATGTCATTTTTGATGAGACACATTTTCCTTTTGCTAAATTGCATAGTCTAAATCCTCCTACTTATGATTTCTTGCATGAGGATTTGTCTCCATATTTGATCCACCATTTGACTTCACAAACAAACACATCATCTTCTCACCGAGACATCACACCTCATCCCCCTCAACCACAAGACCCTCGGCCCACCTCACCCATCCTCTCTTCGGCCCACATTCCCACCTACATAGGCCTGCTACTGATAGCCCAGTGCCCTGTCAATCCGCTGCCAGCCGTCCAGCCCCACCTACTCCTATACCAGTCCACAGACCTACCATATGTAGTCAACATGGGATTTTTAAACCCAAACTTCACTACGACCTCCATACTAGTGTCTCTAAATCCCCACTCCCTCGCAACCCCATGTCTGCCTTTCGTGACCCGAATTGGAAAATGGCCATGGAAGACGAATACAATGCTCTTATTAAAAATAAGACGTGGGAATTAGTACCTCGTCCGTCGGGTGTTAATATTATTCGGTCTATGTGGATTTTTACTCATAAAGAACGATCTGATGGTTCGTTTGAGAGGCATAAAGCCCGTCTTGTAGGTGATGGCAAGACTCAGTAGGTTGGCGTCGATTGTGGTGACACATTTAGTCCAGTGGTCAAACCGGCAACCATTCGCACTGTACTCAGTTTAGCTCTCTCTAAAGCATGGTCTATCCACTAACTTGATGTGAAAAATGCTTTCCTGCATGGCGAACTCAAAGAGACTGTGTACATGTATTAGCCCATGGGATTCCGCGATCCCGATCATCCTAATTATGTTTGTTTACTCAAGAAATCCTTATATGGGCTCAAGCAAGCACCACGGGCATGGTATACGCGATTTGCGGATTACGCTTCTACTATTGGTTTTACTCATAGCCAGTCTGATCATTCGTTGTTTATCTACCGTCACAGTAATGATATGGCTTACATTCTTCTCTACGTTGATGATATTGTCTTGTGATGACCCGAATATGCACGTATGGGTACGATGGCTGCACGAATTGGAACCCGGATGGCGGTACGTCCGCGCGGGCGAACCGGAAGGTGACAGGTGGTCACAATCCCACATCGCTTGGGGAAGTATGTGGAAATGAAACATATGTAAAGAGACCCTCCCAACATAGTAAGACGCGTTTTGGAGCACGATTGACAACGGATCCCATAAGAACTCCGAAGTTAAAAGTGCTTCAGCGAGAGCAATCCCAGGTTGGGTGACCTTCCGGGAAGTTCTTGCCAATTAAAGCCGTGAGGGGAGGATATTGAGCTACGGCCCAATCCCCAGAGCAGACAATATCTTGCTGGGATAAGAGGTCGTTACAAATGGTATCAGAGCTTATACCCAACCGAAAATGTGGCCAACGAGGACGTTGGGCCCCCGAGGGGGGGTGATTGTGATGACCCGAATATGCACGTATGGGTACGATGGCTGCACGAACCGGAACCTGGATGGCGGTACGTCCGCGCGGGCGAACCGGAAGGTGACAGGTCGTAAAAAGGGGGTCGTCACAATCCCACATCGCTTGGGGAAGTATGTGGAAATGAAATATATGTAAAGAGACCCTCCCAACATAGTAAGACGCGTTTTGGAGCACGATTGACAACGGATCCCATAAGAACTCCGAAGTTAAAAGTGCTTCGGCGAGAGCAATCCCAGGTTGGGTGACCTTCCGGGAAGTTCTCGCCAATTAAAGCCCTGAGGGGAGGATATTGAGCTACGGCCCAATCCCCAGAGCGGACAATATCTTGCTGGGATAAGAGGTCGTTACATGTCTTGACTGCTTCCTCTGATGCTCTTCGCAAGTCTATCATATCTCTTCTAAGCTCAGAATTTGCTATGAAAGACTTGGGCATTTTGAGTGATTTTTTAGGTATTGCCGTCAGACGACATGCCGGAGGTTTGTTTTTATCTCAGAGGACATATGCAACCGAGATTGTCGAGAGAGCCGATATGTCTACTTGCAAGCCTTCTCCCACACCGGTTGATACTAAACAGAAGATGAGTGCTAATTCTAGCACACCGTATGCGAACCCTTCCCATTATCGCAGTCTTGCGGGTGCTCTGCAATATCTTACATTCACAAGACCCGACATCTCTTATGCTGTGCAACAAATTTGTTTGTTCATGCATGACCCGCGGGACGAGCATATGCACGCCCTCAAACGCACTGTGCGCTACATTCAGGGTACACTTGATCATGGTTTGCATCTCTATCCATCTTCGACTACCACTCTCCTTTCTTATACAGATGCTGATTGGGGTGGTTGTTCAGACACCAGACGCTCCACCTCTGGGTATTGTGTTTTTCTTGGTGATAATTTGATTTCTTGGTCTTCTAAACGGCAACCAACTTTATCTCGTTCTAGTGCGGAGGCGGAGTACCGAGAGGTGGCTAACGTGGTTTCTGAGTCTTGTTGGTTACGCAACCTCCTTTTGGAACTTCATTGTCCTATTAAGAAAGCTACCTTGGTATACTGTGATAATGTTAGTGCAATATATCTTTCTGGCAATCCTGTTCAACATCAGCGCACTAAACATATCGAGATGGATATTCACTTTGTTCGCGAAAAGGTTGCTCGTGGACAGGTTCGTGTCTTCCATGTCCCGTCGCGCCATCAGATAGCTGATATATTTACGAAGGGTCTACCATTGATTTTGTTTGAAGATTTTCGAGACAGTCTCAACGTTCGTCACCCTCCCGTTTCAACTGCGGGGGTGTAATAGAATATACGATAGAATAATATTTTAGTATTAATTATAATTAGTATAAGGAAAGTGTATATTTGGTTATACTTGATTGTAGGCTAGAATCTCTCTTGTAATATTGTATAAGACCGACAATGGGTCAATGGAAAGAGCGCAAGGAATATCCTTCTTTCAGTATTATTTAAAAATTTATATTTTATAGTAATAAATTCTTAAACCTACTTACTTATATTTGATTTTGGGCACGTATATTTGTTTTTGTTAGAGGTGTTTCGAGCCTTCCACGATATTTTAGTAGATGATGAACTAAAATCAAAATATATTTTGTTCTTTTAAAGGGTAAAAATGTTTGTGAAAACTATTTTAAAATAAATAAAAACTAAGAGTGTCATGATAATATTTTTATTTGATTGGTGTATCATAAAAAGTTTATATAAAAAAAGAAATAGTAGGAACATTTATATGAAAAGACATATTAACAAAAATGTCCCATCAATGTATGTAACACCACCACCACCACCACTGTACACCGAGGATAATATTATTCGATTCAAAATATTATCCGCTTTGAATCGGAGTCTACACAAATTTATTAATAAATTCAAATCGAGGCAACACTTGATGTACACACAGAGACAAAATACATATATAGACATTTTTAACTTGACTTACAAATACAGTATGGGACGTACATCATTCATATAACAAATCCATACAGTAGTATTACAATCATTTTTCATGGGTCCACAAAAAAAATATTAATATTAATATAATAATAGTTATTATTACACAATACACACTTGAATCTCATCATGGCAACCAGGCTGGCATGTAATTGTTCATGCTTGAGCCTGCATCCACCACTGTTATTGAATCAGGCGGATATCTGCAATTTCGAAACGACAAATATAACGGGGAGATATGATAATGAATCAATCTACCATTAATTATTAGACCTATAAAGTTTCTACTCAAGAAGTGGATCATTTGCCAACTAAACTAAATTACTTACCCAATGTGCAAAGTTGGTTCGCAGTCTAAGGGATGAAAGAATCCACCTCCTTGAGATTGAGGATGCTGTCGATCATAAACAACTTCCTCTTCATTTGAAATCAGTTGCAGTGAACTTATTTGGTAGCCTTCCGCTAGCTTCACCCCAAGAAAAAGAAAATCTATCAAATCCCATACGCAAAAGTGATGATTATCAGGCAATTTAAGCCGTTCAACCGGCCAAAAATACACCAATTTGATTGAGTCTAAGACAGTATAAATGTTGTAAGGATATTTAGAGTTTACCCTATGTTTCAGGGTCTTGTTTGCTTCATTCAGCAAGTGTTCCTCCATGAACAGAAATGGGAAAATCATAAAATCTTCTGCCGAAAAATAATTGTATCAAAGAGAAGGAAATGTTTCTGCTCTGTTATTCTCATACCTTGCGTTGAAGATCAGTGAGCTGATCCAGCATATACTGAGTCTGTTAAAAGAGAGCATTTTCAAGATGCCACATATTTTATACAAAGAAATCCTATTCAATTCTCTTCATTCATGTCATCCTCATCTTATTATATTATTATAACCATAGTATAGGCTATCTCATACCCTCTGCGTATTACCATCACTCAACTAGAAGAGTAGATAGAATTGTTCATCGAAATTATCTACATCCCGGTTCCCCGTATAGAGAACTCACTATTTTCAATGATAAACAACAGGATAAAGAATCTTGAAGTTTGCTCAAGAATGGCTGATTAAAGGAATGCAGACCACCCGAGAAAGATGATGAGAATTTGGAGTAGAAAGAGTGCAAAAATACCCTTGTTGATCTGATCTGTTTGAGTGATGAATCCAACTGCCTTTCGAGCGACTCAAGCTCTTTACTACTCAAAGGCCCAAGATCTTCACCCAAAAGGTTCCTAACATCTCAAAAACAGTAGCTAACGTAATTAATTTATTCAATTTTTTCTTAGTAATTCTGAGGGTACTAGTAACGAAACCTTTGGGATTTCAGTAGAGCTTCATAACGTGCTTTAAGCTTCAAATATTCCTGCTGGCTGCTTAACTCCTGCAGTGAGTAAGTTACTTGTTATTGAGTAAATTAAAAAACAGAACAAAAATATATTGCGATCCGTCATTTTCTTACAACGTAACTTAGTATGTGATGTGCCCCATAGACCCATTACACGGTCTCGAGCCCAAGTCCATAATTTAACTAACCTATGCACTTACACCACTAGTCTCTTTTGCAGGTAATGGATCGTTCGAAGGCTTGGAGAATACCTTGGGAGACTTGAAGTGGAAGAGCAAAGCTATGAACATGGACCAACCAAAGTACCCTAATCACTTGGAAGTTCAAGCAAGGAGACCATGATGCTCGTATGAGAATTTGTCTTCCCAAGCTGTGAATCGTGTAACTTTTTTTCATTTAAAACTTATTTGGGCAAAAGTTGGCCTTCTTGTTAAACATTATTATATGCATGCACGTTAGACATTTAGGACTATATGTATGGTAGGTTAGAGGTGGTTTGGTTAAAGGTTTAGCCCACTTGAAGACATGGCTTGCAAGGAAGCCCAAATGGTAATCCAACCCACTCTAAACTTTAGTCAACTACCATTAGGTTTATAAATCATGGCTATTAGTGTTTGTAGATTTTTTAGCTGATTTCTAAGAAGCATCCACAAATTTTCTCTTCATTGTTGAAGAAGCTTGGAGCAAGAATCTTCAAAGTAAGCTCGCTTGCTCATCAACCGAAGAGTTGTGCCCCCAAACCTCTCTTCTAGCTTGGTAGCTCGTAAGAGTTGTATTAGCCTTCTTCTTCTTCATTTTCTTGAGAGTGGAAAATAGCAAGAAAAGGCTACAAACCGTGTCCATTGAATCTGTTTCTCTTCTTTGAAAGGAAACATTGCCAAAAGCTCAAAATATTGTTTATTGGCCAATTCTTGGAGTTTTGCAAATCGTCTTCTTCTTAACAAATCTGGACCACATTTTCCACCAGCACACACTTCACTCACTCCACTAATATAAAATAAAAATTCGTTTTATTAGGAGCACATTTGATTATTCTTCTTCATCTTTAGTTTGTGATTTCTTCGGTTTAGCCGATTCCAAGGATCTGCGATCCATTGGAGGTTTTAGAGTTTGTCTTGCAAGCGCGGGCCTAACAATATGATTGATTGGTTAGCCCAGATTTGTTTCTCCAAAAAAATATTATTTATGTTTTATTCTCTAAATTAGTTTAGATAGGAACTTGCTGTAATCCCAATATTTTTGTTATGGAATATTTTATCAAAGTTGTCTTGTGATTGTTTCCCTTCACGCTGCTATTTTAAATCTAGTATTCTTTATTTGCTTTCATATCGGACACAATATCTATGTTTGGTCTGCTAACTGCATAACGTATGTATGTGACTCGTTAAATACCAAATATATGTAAACGCTCAATCCTCCCCAACAAGTGGTATCGAGCATCTGGTTCAGGTAGTGCAATCTTTTATAAGTGGCTTTCTTAGTCGACAAAGTATTGAATTTCGTTCAGATTATCTATGTAGTCATGGATAGTAATATAAGTATAATGGTTAGTTTAAATAGTTCAAATTGGCAGCTATGGAAAGGTAAGAAGGAAGATCTACTTTATTATAAAAAAGTTGAATATTCCAATTAAGGGGGAGGTGAAACAAGCAGATTCGAAAGAGGTCTATGAGACCAAAACAGCTTGTCATAAAGTCCTTTTGATACGAAAGCTTGTGGACCTAAAGTACATAAAATGCAAGTCAATTGATGAGCACTTGAATTGAATGCAAAATATCATGAATCAACTTTCTTCATTGAGGTATGATGAATTGTTGGGCCCTACTACTTCTTAATTCCTCACTAGATAGTCTAGAGATGATAGTAGTATCATTGAGTTATTCCTCCATTTTGGAATGATAATTATGAATATGGTCAAGAGCTACTTATGAAGTAACAAGAAGAAAAGTCTTGGGTTCTTCGGACAATTTAGAAGTTCTTATCATGAAAGGTGAAAGATAAGACAAGGTTGTGAATGTCAAGAAAAAGACAAAAAGTCGCAAAGTCAACAAAGAATTCGATTCTTTTATTGCAACAAATAAGGTCACAAGAGGAGAGATGAAAGGAAGTTGAAAAAGGATCACAAGAGCAATAATTATAATAAATAGGGTATAATTGGGACAACTGGAGATAACGATGGAAACATTTACTTTACACATCACAATGATTGTGATTATCGAGATATTGATTAAGTGGAGATTACAATGTATCATCTTTGCATGCTTCCCCCAAGATAGATGCTTCTCATTTCACATGTCACGGGATTTTGGTGCTGTGAAGATAGGAAATTAGGGTCTTTCAAAAATTGTGGGGATCGGAGACGTATGCTTGGAGATAAATCTTGGTTGCAAAATGGTATTGAGAAATGCCAAACATGTTCTAGAAATCTGAGCAAACTTGATGCTTGTAGGACAACCCGACCATGCGGGTGTCATAGTATATTTGATAAAGAACAATAGAAACTTACCAAGGACTCATGATATTTGCAAGAGGAAAGTGACGTTCCGAGCTCTATATGACAAGAGTGAAGTTCACAGAACTGGCTGAATGATTAGGTCATCAAGGATTTCAAGCAAAAAAAAGAGAATTGTGGTACTTAAACATGTGAGGTTCCTAGCTCTCTTTTTTATTTTCTCTTCTTTCTATTTGAGTCAATTTAAACAAATACATTTAGTTTTGTGGTCTAATTTTGACAAGACATGCTTTGTTTTCCCTATTCAAGCTTCAAAAAGTATAGCTTAATTGAACTACTAATAAATTAAATTTTTAACAAGACTCTGTTACTTATGTTCTTTGGACCAATGAATCTAGCCGAATATACCATCTAAAACAATGTACTTCCAAAAATAATGTACTGGATATGTAGATATTATAGGACTGAGTAATATTTTATACATATACATACTACAAAAATAATGACGAAAAGGCAAATTCCAAGTTGAATTATGGGCACTACCATGCAAAGACTTAGTATTCTGGTTAGTTAAGGCAAAAAATAAGACAATATTTCTTTGTATAATGTTAGATATACATTCTAATTCTACTCTTTTAAACTTACATTCTAATGTTCTTCATTCATTTATATGAAATTCGACAAACAAAAAAAGGTGATTAATATATTTAAAATTCTCTTTAATTTTGATTTTCACGTATTAATGTGAGGTTTGATTGATGAGCTTTCTCCAATTCACCCCAACCCTCCTTTCCACCATTTGGGTGATAGAAAAATGGACGTTTGAGAGAGAGTGCCTCTAGGGTTTCAAATTTCAGCAAAGGATCGGGAAACCTAGTGCATCAATCTTCGAGAATTTTGAAGATTCGTGAAGGTAAGTCGAGTCCCTATTACTTTCCCCCCTTCACATAAGATTCAAATGTTTCCGTGAATATTTATCTCCAAGGAAGGAAATTCGTTAGAGTGTTGATAGATTTGTGTCAAGAGGGTTTGGATTCTCTAAAAATTAAAAGTGAAAGGACAACTCCGAGTTAGATTTCCTTTATTTCATAAACTTTTGGAATGTGAAAATAATTGAAATTTTTAGTTTAAATTAAGACTAATGGATGAAAGAGGTCAGATTTATGCACAGAATTGAGCTAAATTATGATTTGGTATTTTTTTGGGATCTTTTAAAGTTGATCAACGAGAGAAAAATTAGAGTTTTTTGAAGAGTGGGGCGGTTTCTCGACACAATGGATACTTGAGGGTATACTCGGGCGATCGGTTGATTGGCAGGTCGAGGGCATTCAAACCATTAGTTTGGGCGTCCATACATGATAGACCAGAAGACATCCTTATATAGGTGTGGGCGTCCAGACCAATAATCACAACAATTTTGCAGGTTTACTAGTTTAAGCCAACATACAGTTTTTGGATTGATCAAGACGTGATTTTTAGCTTGATTTTGGGTTAGATTGATTCGTAAGATCCTTGAGTTTGTTACTATTCCAGTTATGGTTTCCAACAAACTTTTTAAGATCTAAAAAAACATACTGATGGATGTATATAACTCTCTAAGGCTTGCCGCGACATTTGGACTTCTGAATTCTTGGTTACTTGGGCTTTGACATCAGTGTGCCTGTTTGAGGTATAAATTTATTCTTGTGTAACATTACATCATTTTTTGAATCATTATTTTGAGACGTTTTCTCATATAAAATGGCATATGTCAATATATATTTTTATTGAATTCTTTGAGCATACACATTAATTTATGGATCATCTTAGTCGTATGAACCAAGTTTAATCAGTCCATATGAGGGTCTTATATTCATTACGCACATTCTGCCATTGAAAGATGTGTTTGTTTGTTGTTAACCAGAGTAACAAAACAATTGTATGTTCCGTGTCCCTAGACGCCAAACCCTAAAGCTGATCATAGACCTTCGTGGCTTTTGTGATTATTGAGTATCGCCGTTGTTATTGTATGTCCATGACATGGTATGCCTAGAGTCTATGAGTGACTCTATTTTCATTGAGATGTTCCTATTATACAGTAGGAACTTATTTCATGTATGTACCACACTATAGTGTAATATTTTAATATTTACCATATTGTATGTTTTATAAGCTAGTTTGTAATCCTTGGTCATGTTTAACTCATTATTTTAACTTAAGATGTTAAACATAAAACTTCATTCCTATTAGGTTTAGTCGACTAATCTAAATGACTCTTTCTTTAGGTATTAGTTATGGGTACCAACAGCTACCAATAGAGGAATAAGTAGCATTTACCTCTTTAGTTATTTCTTTTATTTAAGAGTTTTTGTTGGTGAGATGCGACACTTGTAGTTTACTTAACTTACTATTAGCTTTGTTATTTAATAACTTCGCCAAATTTATTAGACTTTTATTATCATGTTATCTTGATGTTGTTGTTGGACTTAAAAATTAGCTCAGCTTCTTTGGCACACGACTTTTACTTTCAATAAAGACTTCTGCTATTATCTAATAAATTAACGTTAAAGGTGGGACGATTCAATTTGCTTTTGGCTTAGGTTGTTCCCGTTTTGTCTCATGTCCCTCATGAGATGCGACAATTGGTAAAACAATATGATAATTATAAATAATTAATAAAACACTTTCACTAGTGAATCAATGATGCATCAAAGTTTAAGTTCAAGAGTGTACAATTAGCATTATTTTAATTTTTATTCAGGCACTATCCTAAAGTCACAATCTTTATGTTCTTCAACAATTAAAATGTTGAATGTGTTAGTATATATTTATTTATTTTCTCAAACATAGAACTAATTTTTCTAGGCATCTTCAAAATGGCATAAAAAAGATGAAGATTATCAAGCGGAAGTAATACCATGGCTTCTCTTGTGGAAACAGAAGGCTCTGGTGCTCCGTAGTTGCATTTTTGGTACCTCTCAAGGATTTTGAGCATGCTGAAAAGTTTAACAAAAATGGTCAAACTGATATATCCAAATGCTTAAATATGTTTTCAAACTACTATTATTAATTAGTTTATAGAGGAAAAGATAAGGGTCAAACAAGAACTTGTAATAAGATTGATTGCACAACATTTTTCTCCAAATTACTATCAGTAAAAGGACAAAAAATAAAACTATAATAAAAACTGTCTGAAACTAGATTTTAAATTAATTTTATTGGTTATTTACTAATATTTAAAAAATATGTTTTTTTTATAAATATCTTAAAATAATATCTGAAACACATTTATATTTGTTGCTAACCTAATTTTTTTTATTTTATTTCTTAAATTTAGATTACAAAAGTAATTTACTTTTTTTATGAGGCAAATTAGAAAATTAAATAAGTGATTAATTACATAATTACTTTTGTAGTTTGAAAGCTTCGAGAAAGCCCACAAAAAGAAAAGTGAAATTAATTCTTCAATTAAGCAAAATGTTACCAAAAATAGAAATACAATCATATCAATAATTCAGAAAATATTAATTGGAGGAAGCTGAATTTCTTTTGGGTAAGGAAGTGAGATACTACATCACTCTCAAAACCAGGAGAAGATGGAAGGAAGAACCATGGTTTTCTTATGGTGATAGAGATTAGAAAGAGAGAGAGAGAAAACCCTAATTTCATTATCAAATGTCAAAACGTCACTTCGGTTGAATTGATTTAACAGTAATTTCCTGGTTAGGTTTTGGAGAGAGAAAGAGAGCTTTGATCCGATGGAAAGAGCAACAAGCCCTAAGAAAAAACAGTTCGAGGAAGAAAACCAGATGGACAAACAGGCTCTCGTCGTCTCCATTAATGAGAAATATCTATAATACAGCAAAAAAGCAAGCAAACTCCGAATCAGTAAAATTGCTTTATCTCCATCAGTTTGAAGATGACGAGGAAAGGCGAGAAAGAGATGAAGAGGTGTTGGAAAAAAAAAAAAAACCTAATCAAAACGATTGCAAACAAGAAAGAGATTCAAAGCTCAAAGAGATAGAAATTCATTTCCTCCATCAGTGTGAGCCAAAACTTTATTTGGGACTAGTAAATTCAACTTTTTCTCTCTTTCCAGAAAATACCAAACAAATCAAGAAAAAATCTCACAAATCTAACCTAAATCGGCCTTTAAAGAAGAAAAAGTAGTAGATCAAAAATAAGGTGAAACGAAAAGATGAGAGAAATATGAGCTCATGTGTTTGGACGCACAAAATGGGAAATAGAAAGAATGAGAAGTCAAAATAAACCAAGGAAACCCAGAAGAAACGAAACATAGAAATGGAGTCAATAAAACAGTAATCTTTTTTCTCCAAGTCGCAGATCTAGCCCAGTAGAGACTACCTCATAAACAATCACCAAAACAGAAAACATAATCCGGAAAAAACAGAACAACATCAAGCTTAAAATCTGTTCCGATTTGCAAGAAATTTCACGAAAACACCAAAAAATGTAAAAGCTAAAAAAGAAAATCAACACAAAGAGAAAAGAATCTTTGTACTTTCAGAGTGATGAAAGAAAAAGTAAAAGACGGTTCAATGGCGATAGAGGAAGAAAAGCGGAGGGGAGCGCTTGTTTCTGTGAATACCTTGAACTACTGCAAAACTCGTACAGCTTTCCCCTATTGGAGAAGATGATGAGAGCAACCTCTGCATCGCAAAGAACGGAAAGCTCATAGGCTTTCTTCAAAAGTCCATTTCTTCTCTTCGCGAAGGTCACTTGCCTGTTGATTTTGTTCTCGATCCTCTTCAGCTCCACTCTTCCTCTTCCCATTCCTCTCAGAAATCCAGAGAAAAATGAAAGAATTCTCTGAATTTCCTCAGCTTTCTATCCTTTGATTCCTGTTCTCAGTTCAATCCCTATGCACCACTATTTATACTATGCCCTAAACAAGGTATCTATTGTTGAACTACAAAAATAATGCAAGCTTATCTAGGATTCCAAAGTTGTTTTAAAACCACCAAAATATCTAGTACACGACTCGTTTTTACTCGACTCTACACACTTGATAAAGTTGAAAGAATATTCGATAGGTTGGCCACGATGAAATTTCTCGTTATCTGATGTTTCAATCATTAATTAACGCACAATCGTCGCCATCACGCGTATTAGTTATTGGTCGTGACCATTCTACTCGTGTTTCAATCCTTAATTTATTATTGATATGACCGACTACTAGTACTTGCTAATAATTTAGCAGCGATCTAAAAATTTAAATTTGTTGGGTTAAAAATAATTAAGGATTTGTACATTTCTTCTTCAGTTCTCACTCACAAACAGATCATATTCTAATTTTAATATCACAATAAATTGCTAAACAACGTAAAAAACTGAAGTTTGTAAAGTAAGAATAATTTAATCATACATTTTTTTGACACTAAACCCTCGTGTCTTAGTAGTTATTATGTTTGATTTGATCAATTGTTCCTCGTCGCATTATTATTTGATTCCTAGTTTTTAAGTTAAAAGTATCGTTTTATAGTTGATTTCATGTCTAGAAGTTAAAGTCTTGAAAATTAACGAAAATAACAAGGGACAAAATCGACCATACCTACGGTTAATGTGTAAGAGAGTTATTATTTTTAGTTTTTTAAATCTATTGTCAAAAGCTGGTCAGCAAAAGAGAGTTGATTTGATTCGAGGTTAAAATCTGAGTGCTGTAAATACAGGGGCAATTAATGTAAATGTCCAGATAAAGTGCTACGTGTCGACTTATAAATCAAAGACGACTCTGATATCCGCGTGCTTATTTCATGCTTCGCTGAATCAAATGTCACCCAAACCTTAAAACTTTTCCGTACGTTTTTACTAATTTACTTAAATATCCTCAACTCTCACAATATTTTAAGTTGTCTAAAATTTAATTTTTTTTTCATATTTTAATTTTTATTTCTTTTAAATGTAATTAAATCCTTCGGAAAGCTATTCGTGCTAAAAAAAATTGTGACATACTTGAATTTGTGTAATGGAATTAGATTCGTCTATTATTGTTCTAATTCCACGAGAAAAAATCATGTTAGGACAAACGAGTAATTTTATTTATTTTTGCTCAATTTAGAGGTAATTAATATAGTATGTAATTTGATTTATCCTCAAATAGATTATTTTAAGAAGTCTAAACCTACATCTCTCATCATCATCTATTACCATCGCCCACAACAAAGATTGTTTCATTTATTAGTTCATTTATAAAAATGCTAACACTTTAACATATCACTCATACATATGTGCATGCACGATTCACTCAAATTTTTGTTATGGCACGACTTATTGCCTCTGTAAAAAAAAAATATTTGAAAACGTGTAAAACACTTTTTTTTTTTAAATTTTGAGGAAGTAATTTGATCATCCGTCAGAAGTTGTGAAATTTTTCCGTCTTTATCTTTCTTTTGCACGTATAGTTTTTATTGAACGCTTTTCAATGACGATTATGTATATTGATTATCAAATGCAAAGTTTAGGTTTTTTTTGTGTCAATATCTTCTTAATTGTTCTTATTGGTCGTCTCATTTGAATCGCTCTTCCTTTTTTCATTGATGGCAAGACTTAAGAATTATAGTCATGGAGAGCCTACTCTTTGTTTAGGGGCGGGTGAAATAGGTCTGTACCCAGGTATTCCCGTCAAAGGAATTGGTCCCAAATCTACAATTTCAAGAATAGCATATAATGGTTCGATTGATGGTTTTGAATGTCAAAAATCGTAAAACCAAACTGAAACGTGGGGAAAAAAGTTAGACTTGAAGCTGGTTAAAACCCAACCCAAAATCCAGATTAGTGGATCCATAATAAAAAAAACTGGCCTTAAACCACACCCAAACTCCAAAAACTTGGCCTAAAAGCAACAAAAAATATAAATAATTTTGAGACTTAACTGTATTTCACGGATTGGTGCGATTCAGTTTTGGAACCTAACGGACCTTGTTTCGGCTGCCAAATTTGGAAATCGTGGGCTACAGATCTGTTCTGATTTTAAGGTAGAACAGACGAACTATCCAGCGTCTACCCTTACCTTTATTGTCTTTCTTCTTCGTGTCGAACCACAAAGCAAAAAAGGTCTCCAATTGTAGCTCTTCTCTCCACACACTCACCGTCACTCTCGTCAATTGCGACTCCTTTAAGAAGTCAAGTTAAAAAGCCCAATTATGGACCCAACCATGGTTAAGACACTACCCTTTCCAATGAGTTAATCACTATAACAAAACTTGAGGATATAACATAGTAATTAAAGGGCCAAAATAGATAATGCATAGCTACACTATGAACACTACAACAACACTAACAAATAAATGTTAATAGTATACCAATTTGCATAACATGGGCAGCTAAATAACCACATATAAATACTACCAACGTTTCATCTTATTATTCTTTACACGATATTGTTAATATGTTACCATCGAGGTTAAAAATTCGATACACATGTTGAGAATGATGTAACGATATAGATGAGATCTTGAGATAATTTTTTAACGCATAAAAAGAATCATATAACCCCTTTTATAGATTAATTTTCTTTCTAGATAGTTTGTTTTGTATGGATTGTAATGAACGTGTTTTTATTTATTTATTTATTTATTTGTATGCAAATAATGTTGGAAAAAATAATATGCAAAATCGAATATGCTAAGGATAAATATTTTTCTCCCTCTTTACATGATTTAAATTAAAGTGAAAATAACAAGACCAAAATTTTAATGTGTTTGTCAATGTGTCAATGTCAACGGGACAGAAGTCTTCATTAGTCTTCCATTGCAAAGTAACTACTACACACGATAATCTTTTAATAAATAATTGAGAAGAAATAAAAGAAAAGCAAGTGCAATAATTCTCGAGAATTAATATTCTCGACAAACTATAGAAAAATAGATCACGGCTCGAGCAACTGAGATTGTTAAGAAAAATGGAATAAGTAGAGTTCTAAAGCACTTTTCCACAAAAAAAATAAAATTCTAAAATCTTGGTTGAAACAGAACAAATACTGATTGTTCGATCTTGTAATCAAATATCAAGAATCACATAAAATAAAAATTTTGTAAAAAAAAAAAAAAACTTGTTTTTTACCCGTGATGAGGCCACATCTTAAGTGAGATAAAATCCATCAATTAAATAAGTCGATAGTGGAGATGTTACGAAGAAACTTAACTTATCGATAACTATATACACATACCATATGTCACCAATTTATGCTCAAAATTTAAAGCAACTTAACCATTTATTGACACTCACCGTATTCTCTTATTATTAACATGGATTAAATTTTTATAGTAATTGTACTATATAATTAAAACTATATATTATAATGTGATATTATATCATACAACTTTATGAACCAACTCATCTAGTTAAAGTCGCGAATTTAATGAAATATTTATTTTCTAACCCGAAGATCAACCATAAGTGAAACAAACCAAGCTGAATCGAACAATTGATCGTGTGGTTTGGATTTTAATTGACAAACTAGTTTTGACTCGACTTTTGAATAATTGAGAGATTTAATGGTTTTGACTAGTTTGAAGTTGAAATTTTAGTTTAACTTAAAAATAAGTAAATCGGTTAATCATTTTAGTATGATTAAGTATTTTTGTTAAGATTAAAATAAGAGGTTAACCGTGTGATTAATAGCTTTGAATTTGTTAACGTCAAAGTCGCATTCCATCCAGCGGTCATAAATCAATGAAGATGGGTCCCACGATGCTTTGTCAGATTTCATTACCAATTCAGGGCAAACATATATCAACGTCAGTAATAATGACACGTGGCCCACATCTAAATTTCAGAGACGCTTCTCTATCAGGAAGTCACGTCTTATGTGGGGCCCACAGACGAGAGAGCCCACGGTGGTAGTCATCACACGTTATAACGCTGATCCCGTTTCTTCGGCCCGTTGTCTGCGCCAAACCACGTTTTTTTTTTTTTTTTTTCAGTAATTTAAAAATTAATTACTAGATGATGATGATAATAATTTGAGTAATTTATTTATTATTTTAATTTTATAATATACAATAATATTTCTATGAATGAATTACTGCATATCGGAGTTTATAGTGTAAAGCTTGGTCATAGATTCGTCCAATCTCGATAAGATTGATTTTTTTATTTGAATTTGACATTTTATCGTACATAGAAAAAAGTCGAGAATCAAATGTGATGACTAAAAGTTTGTTATCGAACAAATAATAATGCAAAGTGATCAACGTGTTCTTATTCGGGATCAGATTGAGGATAAATGAGAAGCTTTGCAAAAATAAAATAAAGAAGTGGGAATTTAATAAGGTGTGAAGGAATGTTGTTGTCACATCACTTTCAATGATTTATGTGTACGAGATTTAAACTCACATTATGTGAGTTTGGGAAGTGACATTATATCACTGAGACCTTAATTTAAACTTCATTTGTATATTTAATTAATTATTTATAATATTTCGTGATATAAGTGAATAAATATCATACGGTAAATTTTAACAATGAGAGTTAACTTAGCGATATTGACGATGATAACTACTGTGTCACATTTGCATCGTTCTTTGTCGCGTATTCCATCGCTTCAATTATCTCATTCTTCTCATGCATTAACATTTTATTCCATACTTCTTCACTAAATCACATCAAAAGTTGAGTTTTCATCTAAATGATTCATGAAGCAACAATTAGATTATCTTCCCACTTTCATGCACCGTATAGTACTTCCTTTAGTTGTAGATGTCGAATAGTTAGAATAGTGGGAATCCTTGAGATAGACATCTTTATGATACTGTTGGGTTGACCAGATCCACACTTGCGATCGAAGGTTTGAATGTATATCGTCTTTTCGTTGCTCTCAATCATATAATTAGTGGATTAAAGTTCCAGATCCAGATGACTCAAGTGATGCATGTCTGAAGTTTGTTTAGCTTTGCCCTCTATCTGACAAACACTTCCATTTGAAGCCACCAAGAACTACAATACAATGGCAGCTGCAAAGACTGAGGAGAGAGAGAGAGAGAGAGAGAGAGAGAGAGAGAGAGAGAGAGAGGGAAGTGATCTTTCAAAGCCCTCTCTGAACACCTATGGTAATTATGCCCGTGAATAATTAATATGCAAAGTGTGAAAGAATAAAATAAAATAAAATAAAATCCGTAAAATCATGTCACGGGTAACAGAATTCAATATCCAGCAGAATACCCTCTCTCTTATTCCCTTCTAATAGCAGCCTCCTCTCCAACGATTCTCCACTACACCAAATCGTAATAACTTGTCAACTTAGCAGCATACTTCCCCTCTTCACCCTTTTTCTTATAAACCTTCCCAAATATATTTATCTCCCTCTATTTGATGCAAATTTTGATAAAGTACATTCGTTAATTCCATAAACGCGTGCAAACGCATGCATTGCTGCTGAATTGATTATACTATTTCTCATCTATATTTACTTTAGGTTAATGAATATTTTGAAGGAAAAAATTTGAAAGCAAGGTGAATCTGTCATCATGCAAAATCAATCATTCCCTGCATTGGGTCCACACTGGCATTTACACTTTAGAAAAACTGTGAAGAAATAACTTAAGGTGAAGTTAACTAATTACTTTACGTTTAGCGTTCTTAATTAAGTTGGCATAAATCCTTCAATCGCACACATAGATCAAATTTACTCTGAAGACAATTTAAAAAAAAAAAAAAACACTACTATCTGCTCCATTTCTGGTCACAATCATAAGTTGTTGACTGCGGCTAGGATTTGCAGCTCCTCACGCAAGCAATTAACCTGTAACATGAAAATGATGAACCTTTCCAAGAATATAGAAAGCGATATCAACCAAATTAGGCAGTTATTAGCATAAATACAAGCTGGTAATTCAATTTAAAGCTATGAAATCAGAAATCACTAATACATTCAGGAATAAATAAAAAAGGGTTAAAATCATTTTGAACCCCAAAGTATGGGTTTAATTTGAAACACTTCTGAACTAGAAACTCTAACGACTAAAATCTTAAACTATAAAAAATGTAACAGTTCAAACCCTGAGGGTGGCCGATCACCTCCCGTTCAGAATTGACACCGAGAACGGAGGTCGATCACCCCCAATTTTGTCCAGTGCTTACGTGGCACTGGACGTATTGGATTGGGGGGTCGATGTGGGTGGTGGGGACTCCCCGTCTAACGTGCAACGCACATGATTGGAGAACGGGGGGTCCCCCAATGGCTCCCTGTTCCTGCCTCCCCATTTCCAAGGTATTTGGGAACGGGGAGTCGTCGCCCCAAAACGATCCCTGTTCTCAAGAACAATGTTTACAAACGGGAGGTGGTTTCAGAGCGGTGACCCCCCGTTTGCACCCCCTAATATTTTGGGGGGAGATCGAAGGGTCACCGCCTCGAAACCACTCTCGTTCTCAAAATTATGGCTGAGAACGGGGGTCATTGCCCCAGAACGAAAGGCCGATCCCCGACAGTATACAAAAAATGGGCCCCCCTTCCATCCTCCATTGCTGAAAAATTTGATTTTGTCTCAGTCCAAACTGCGATTCCAATACAAAATCCGACCATTTCACGTATCTACTGTGTTGATTTCTTCATCCCTAATCCTTATCTTCCAATATCATAAAAAAAATCTCACAAATTCGAGCACTAAATCATTAAAATCCTCAATTCAACATAAATCGTCAAATTCCCCACAAATGGCACTCAAATTGACGATTAAACGAAAGACTCCCTCGTCACGAGGAGATCCGTCACGAGGAGGTCTGTCACGAGGTGGCTCGATTGAACGGCCTTTGCCAAATTGCACATCAATGTCACAAAGAGGACCATTTCAAGCGGGTCTGAAAAAAATCAGCCACCGTTGTCACAAGGTGCTCCGTGTGAAGCGCGACGACCGCTAACTGAGTATTTTTCGAATGAATTTTGAAATTAGATGTGTAAGGAGCAGTTTGAGCAAGATATGTCAAACTGCTCGGTTATTCATTCAAAGATCGACAACTCTAGAGGTTGAGAGTCATTGGAGATCAAGGAGATGTTCGACATAATCGTCCTACACGGAGTGTATGAATTGAGGGACGATAGCTACGATATAATTGTTCGCTTGTTTTATGCGAACTTAACCTCTATCGGGAGGTCAGGATATTTGAAGACGTACATCCTTGGTACAGAGATTTTGATACCTCCATAGATGGTTTATGAAGTACTCCGGTTTGTCGGAGAAAGGAATAAGGTGGAGAAATATTACCATGCTTCCCGAGATTGTGATTTTTCAAATCGGCAGAGGGACTTGACTTCCTTAGGGAAATTCATCGAACTGCAAACATCGGAGGGTTCGTGAAGCCAAATCTAAGGATTTGAACGTCAGAGCTCGGGTTTTTCACAATTTGATAACCCACACCATTCTACCTTGGGATACACATAGAGATCTCGTGAGCTACATGAATCTCTATGTAATGGAAAAGTTGTACAACGGGAAGATGTTCGACCTTGGCTTCGTGATTTTAGGTCACATGCATGAGATTGGTCAGACATGCAACGAGAATCTACCGTACGACACGTTGATACAGAAGATCATCGAGCCAGCTCGGGTTCATCTACCGATTGGAGAGAAGCTGAGAGCACAGAGATCTGGCAATGTATTTGATAGGTTTCATTTGATTCGGATGAGCTTAGTTGAAGTCGACGAGACTTATGTGTTCAAGGGAGATTAGGGGGCCTCTACCTCTGTAGATGTTTCTATGGAGGAGGCCACCCCATGGCCATTGTCCCCCCAGACGGCTAGTAGGTGGGACAAGATGAAGCAGATATTATAGTTCTTCGTAGGCATAGTCGAGGAGCTCACTGTCACACAGAGAGATCTAGCTCAGTCCCAAAGAGAGATGAGGAAAACCCTCATGGATTGAGTGGAGTGAGATGACGACGATGTTCCATCGTAGTTTAGTTTATATTTTGTATTTCATTTTATTTACTTTACTTTATGTTTATACTTTTAGTTTATGCTATGAGTATTATGATTGTACTTTAGTTTATATTTGTCATTTAGTTTATATTATGTGGTGTATGGTTGTATTTTACTTTATGACTGTACTTGAGTGGTACGTAGTTATCTGGAAGTGGCTGTTGGTTATAAATATATTTGTCATTTAGTTTATATTTGTCATTTAGTTTATATTTGTCATTTAGTTTATATTTGTCATTTAGTTTATATTTGTCATTTAGTTTATATTTGTCATTTAGTTTATATTTGTCATTTAGTTTATATTTGTCATTTAGTTTATATTTGTCATTTAGTTTATATTTGTCATTTAGTTTATATTTGTCATTTAGTTTATATTTGTCATTTAGTTTATATTTGTCATTTAGTTTATATTTGTCATTTAGTTTATATTTGTCATTTAGTTTATATTTGTCATTTAGTTTATATTTGTCATTTAGTTTATATTTGTCATTTAGTTTATATTTGTCATTTAGTTTATATTTGTCATTTAGTTTATATTTGTCATTTAGTTTATATTTGTCATTTAGTTTATATTTGTCATTTAGTTTATATTTGTCATTTAGTTTATATTTGTCATTTAGTTTATATTTGTCATTTAGTTTATATTTGTCATTTAGTTTATATTTGTCATTTTCGTTTATATTATGTGGTGTATGGTTGTATTTTACTTTATGACTGTACTTGAGTGGTACGTAGTTATCTGGAAGTGGCTGTTGGTTATAAAATTGTGATTTGAATATGCATGAATTATTTAATGCTAACTATCAGAAAGTTATAAAACAAAAGAAACTCTGCTCAATACACGCATTACACAGTATAATAAATACAGAAATTACAACCTGATAGTCATACATTTCTGTCTCTGCCATGTGTAGAAAATTCCTGCACATAATGAAAACTATATTAGACAATAATGAAAATGTGTTTATGAGTGAAATGTATCTGCGTCTTGTTAAATGTGTCTTGCGAAGTAGAAGTAGCAGTAGTGCCTGAAGTAGATCTTCTGCCAGAACAAGTGCGACTATTATGTCTCTAATGCCGACAAATAGCACACGATATCGTTGAGTTCTTCCTAGTAATTGTCGAATTTGGCAGCTCATCGACATCTCACACTCTTTTCTTCTTCGGCCTACCAGGTTAGTGCTTTTTTATGGGCGGAAGAATCTACTTCATATTTTGTACAAAATGCCACATGTGTTGGCCACTAATAGGATGAATGAAGTGTGATTACATCTGGAGATAAATTCTCCGGTGATAGTATTGATGAACGTAATTTTTCGGTGCTAGTCTCATGAAATAAATGCAATGAATGGAATAGACACGCGAGATTCTAGTAGGCACCCATCTGTAACAGTTGCACAAATGTATTCATGTCGACAACATATTATTCGTTGCCGTTGTTGACCTCAAATCGTGCAACTCCTGCAAACATCGCACTCCAATTTTAAGTTGCACGTTCTAACTTTACAAGTTTTTTTCTTATCTGAGGACATAGACATTTGTTGACGTGACCAACTTCTCATAATTTTGACAATCCTAGTTATCAAGTACTTTCGGATCATCTAGAACATGGTCATAATCGATTTGTCCCTAATAGGTAAAAGAACTGTATTGAATGATTCACATAATTTATTTATTCTCAATTCACACTTGGGAATTAAAGAAAATACATGACTACCACAATATCTAGGGTTTGTGACTTGAAGATATCTGTAAGCATCCGGGTTAATCTGCTGTAAGTTCTTCTTTTCTATCTCTAAATGAAAAATTGTGGTTTGCTCTGTCCGCATTCCATTTTTGTATACTCTGCTCTGAAATTAGTTTTTGAAATTTACGTACATATGCTGAAGGCAGTAGTGGTGGTCGACTTACAGTAATTCTTGCTACACAAAAAGGCAACAACCCCTAGTATTTAAAAGAACAAGTGAATCAACATAAAATAATATAACTATTACAACGCCTCAATATTTGAAAGAACAATTGGAAATGCATTATATCTTTTGTTGATTCGGAACAAATATTCATCTGTATCCCGATTCAGTCTGTAGGTCTTCCTTCAATAATTTCAAAACCACGTCCATGAGTCCATACACTCTGATTCCACATTGGCAACAACAACGAAATATATTTAATTGTTGCCATCAATACTGACGAATGTCAGTAATTGGCTGGGATACGAGCTGTTTAGATGACAATCATGTAAACAGATAATAGATCTACCACACTGCAGCAAATCTGTCTTGCAAGCAGCCATACACATATACATTCTTTCGAATACACATGACTTATTATCGATATAGCCCACCAAATAAATCTGTAGGCTCAATGTGCTACCAGAATTTAATCTACGTATTTCTTCTGCGTACGACCACAACAACTTGTATTGTTCCTCATTTTTCCCTTCATTAAGTTTTTGCGCTTTGCTTCTTGCTCTTCAAGCAAGACTTGGTGTAATGTTGACATTCAAATCATTATTCACTGTCTCAATAATGGAAGAAATTTTTCACGTATGTTGACTTTTGAATCAATCTAAATAATGATTTGCCACCCATTTTCCAGTAGCGTGTCGATTCTCAATTTTCCTTGAACAATTGTGAGAATCGTTGAAACTCTTTATTTGAAACGTAAGCTCATTTTGCATCTTCGAACCATGCAGTCGCCAATCACATCCGTCTTCACACATGGCCGTCAGTCGCTGAGATTCATTTTTAATGAATTTGATCTCATAACCATTATTCAAAGCACATTCTACTATTTCTTCTCTAATTGTCTTTAAAGAACTATATTTTTTCCCTAGATAAAATCTTCCCTTATTGGTATGCTTTCCATCGCATCATCCTCCGAGTCGACCGGTGTTCGAAGCTCATCATCTAGAGTTTTTGATGTCGATTGCACCTCTACTTCTTCATTACCTTCTAGGTGATCGAATGCCTGAAGATCACCATATATAGGCATAGAGTACGAATACCAGTCCATATTAGCATCACAAGTTGTTGTCTAGTCTAAATCAACTGGTCTACTCGAATCAGAATCCATAGACATCGGTAATACAAAGAAAATTTGTCTGAACAAGAAAATAGTAGAGAGATTTTAGAGTTTTTGTCAGCCAAGATGTGAGAATATATGTTGTTTCCTTATATAGTGTTAGAGATCGACCTCTCATTCCTAAGAACGACCCCTCATTCTCAGGTAAAATAATTAAGATCGGGGGTCCGTTTCGGGGGCAGCGACCCCCCGTTCTCAATCTTACCAAAAAATATGGCCAACAACAGAGGGTCTGTAGCGCCCCGAGTCTTCCAGACTCGGGTTTTGCTACCCAAAACATTGAACTGAACTAAGAGAAATTACGGAAAATTTTAAATTTTCTCTCAGTGATGATAATTCTTATCTTTAATCCTTGACTTTACAGTGGAAAACTCAATAAGTAGACAACGTTCATAATTAGACAAAACGTTAAGACATTTGGCCGAAGGGAATTGGAAACTCAAGGACATCTACCGATCGCAAAACGACAAAGCATGGTGCACGCTCCTACTGATTGACACATGCATCCCACGTGACTCATTAAACTTCCTCCGATCACAAACGACAAGACTTAATATCGACTTCTACCGATAGACACATGCACATCACATGACTCATTAAACTTCATCTGATCACAAAATGACAAGACTTAATATCGGCTTCTACCGATTGACACATGCACATCACGTGACTCATTAAACTTCATCTGATCACAAGACAAAACTTAATATCGGCTTCTACCGATTGACACATGCACATCACGTGACTCATTATACTTCTTTTGATAGAAGATATCATCCGATGGAAGACATCATCCGATAGACAGGAAACCTTCAGACTTTCACAAACTTCAACATGACTGAATAAACTAACACACAGTTTGACCATAATCTCATCTAGAATACGTGTAACGAGAGACTCTAACAAAACAGATCATTCTATCATTTCACGATCATTCTCAAACTCAGAAGTTAATCAGTCAGGTTCCAGTATCCATTGTTTTAAGAAAGCATCCTACATAGACCTCAGTATTCATAACCTTACTAATATGATAAGAGTAGTAACCCGGAGTTGAAATCGCCTTCCAGCCACACACTGACAACCTGAACTCCTTCCAGCAACCAACCTTAAACATTCTCATTAGACTTGAAATCCTCACCTGGTAGTCCTTCACCTACATCATAAGGTTTAAACTATAAGCCTAATGCTTAGTAAGGAGTGAAATGCTAACATGTATGCATGAATGCACAAATTAAAAGAAACACATATTCATGATCTTTTCGTGTTCTTGTTCTTGTTCTGTTTATCGTTTTCATCATATGGATTAAGGGAGGATTTGTGCCGAAAATGGGGTTAACAGTGAGAGTGTGCATAGTCCCTTGCGGGTCGTATTCATGGTCCTCCTTTTGGATAGTGACATACGCCAAACTGCCCCCAACCCTCTCTTAATCATTGTTGCATAAGTTTCATGTTCATATCTTTTTCATGGGAGAAATCATGCACTTAAAACATTTTCATAAGTTTAAGAAATATTCATGATGCATGAGCATGAGTAATTTTAGTTCACCAGACTACTGAACAAGTCATTCATTCATCAAAGGATCATAACATCAACTCGAGTACTGAAGACAACCAGACGATAGCACAGGTACCTTTAACATCATAGACAACTTCTACTTAGTACCCTTGTGATGTAGGGCCCTAATGGCCGGAAGTATTACTCACTCACTTACCTTGTTTCCTTAGCAACTTGAGCACTTCTCTTCAAACTTCTTCACCTAGAAACATTTCACATTACAGTGTTAAATCAAAATCCTAACTAAAAGTCATTCTAGTATCTAACATAAATATTTCTAAATCTTCCTAGTCGAGCGTCTAGTATGTACAGATTAAACTTCTAGAACCTAAATAACCGGATTAAGTCTAACAACTAAACACGGTCTGTTATCTTAATGTCCAGAATCGAATCGGAAATGCCATTACTAAACACAGATCATGATTGTCACTACCATTATTCTGTCAGTGAAGAATCCGAAACCTCAAGTTCGAGCTGAAGACAGAGCTCTAAGTAACCACCCAGTAACTACATTGTCTAAGTCTTACCTAGAGCGTGGATTGTCGAAGTGGAAGCTGAAGAACTGGTCGCCGGCGAAGGAATAGCTGGCAGAGAGGGAGCTCTGGAAGGAAGGGAATCGCCGAGAGAGGAAATGTCGGCTACAACGAGGTTTTAATGAGGTTTAAGAATTCCCATAACCTATTTATACCAATTAAAATCCACCTTAATTACAAACTTACCACCCAACCTAGTTTCACTCAACTTGTAATAAATAAGTCTTGGCATTAAATTTAAAATCATAAAGGTCAATAAAAGGGTGACAATTAAAATGGTTAAGAAACTCACCTGGCCGAAATTGTCGGGTGCTACAGGGTCGTTTCGGGGCGGTAACTCACCGTTCCCGAACACCTTCTAAAATGGAGTGACAGGGAACATAAGTCGTTTTGGGGCAGTGACCCCTCGTTCCCAAATACCTCCAAAATGGGTAGGCAGGAACAAGGGGCTGTTGGAGGGCGGAGACCCCCCGTTCTCCAATCACGTGTGGTGCACGTTGGACGGACGGTCCCTGCCCCCCACATCGACCCACCGATTTTTTAGGAATCGGAGGCAGAATTCCTGACAAGAAAGCTCCTCTCTCTCTCTAGAATTTCTATAGTTTGTAGAGAGAGAAAATGGAGAGACTGGGCCACTGACGGACGGAGTTCTCTGGGAAGAACCGATCGTATTTTCTTCTAAGCAGTTTTCTTTATTTATTATTTTAATAATAAATAAAATATTATAATTATTATGAATTTATTTATTTATTATTATAATAATCTAAATATATTATAATTATTATATAAATTAAAGTCTCGGTCATTCGTTGTAAAATAATTATGATTTAAACTTTGCTCCAAAAATTTTTATGAAATTAATAATTATTTTTAGTAAATTTTCCATAACATAATTTTATAAAATTTAGATTGTGTTTTTAAAGAATCATGTAAGTAATGCCTTGTAACAATACATGACACTAATGTAACTAGTTTATTAGTACAAATAATCTATTATTTTAACTATTTATTGTGATTCATAATTATTCTGCTAATCAACAAGCAATACATAAATGTAAAATCACCGTGGGGTCAAAAATACAAAATTAGTGTGTTCACGTAATATTATTATATTGCTAGTTGATTGATTATCATTTATCTTGCTATATTGCTCATGGATTGATTATCAATTATCTAGCACTTTTGAAGATAGGATATTAAAAAAGTTTATAATTCAAAAATAATTAATAAATTTTTGTAAAAATGAACGATTTTGTTCCTAGTTGTTGGTTTTCGAGGTTCCTACGCATGGCGGAATTCACTATTATTCATAATAATAGTGACATGCGTTACCCTGTGACTTTAAAACTATTTTAAAATCATAAAAAAAAACCATAAATTGGATCGTTAGTCTAAAAGAAATTATTTTTGAGAAATATGTAATTTTTCAAAATGTAAACAATTTACATTGAGAAAAATTATTAGAATTAGATTGTGATATATTAAAAGAAAATACCTTTTTTGGAGCAACGTTTTTACTCAGGTACTCCCGTCTGATCTTAACAGCTTTAACTCAGGATCAGGTGTTTTTCCCGAAGACTTTGATACCGTCGAGTCTTCTCTGAAGATCTTTACACTTAAATCTCCTGACGTGTGGGCGTCTCTCTTACAAGAATAACACACTCATATATTTGTGGAGAGACGTGTTCTCAACACATGAGAAATCTCTCTTCGATTTTAGAAAACGATTTTCTAAAACCGAATACGGAAAGGTCACACCTTTTCTCTCTAGGGATTTGTTTTTCGGTTGTTCACCGTTGTCTGTCTGTCTCATCTGTCAAATCACATTTGACAATTTTATAGATCTATTATTAAAATTAATTTTCAGATTTATTTTAATAAAAACTAATTTTTTAAAAAATAAATCTTATCTAATCAAATCTAATTTGATTTGCAGTTGATTTATCTAATAAATCAAATTTATCTATTAATCATATAATCTAAAAACAGTTTTTAGAATATATTTATGAAAACTACTTTTCAAGATAATCTCATCTTATGAGATTCTTTAGATCTACTTTTAAATAGTAAACAAACTATAAGTCAATTGTAGATCGAATCTAATGTAATCAGATTTTCCAGATCTACTTTTATTCAAATTTCAGAAATCTGATTTGATAGTTTGTTACATAACCACTTTAAATTTGAAGATCAAATCTCATCTGATGAGATTCTTTAAATCTAATTCAAATCTCATCTGATGAGATTCTTCAAATCTAATTCAAATCCCTTAAAAATATCTCATATAATGAGATATTTTATTTTGAATTCAAAATATAAAAACTATTTATATATTTTGAATAATAATATATTCATTTGAGTGTTTATAAATGATTAATCATTATTAATCATTTATATATTTATTCTTATAACATGGAAATTAAATAGTGATATAAGATAACAGAGGGACCGATGAACCTATAGTCCTAAGCTCCAATAATATTTGTTAATTAATATAAACTCTTTATATTAAATAACACAATTATTAACTCTAAAGTAATTCCACTAAATACCTAGAGTTGCACTCTTAGAACTATAGAGTATATTTACTCAAAGTAATGTCCATTGATATAGTCATTACATATGTATTAATCCTCCATTAAGATTCGTAATAGAGCTAGGTATTAAATCCGTTAACCTCTCATATTACATCTTTATCCTTGACTACCATTAGTTCTTGATTGAATAATTAATTCATAACATTTATGAATTTGCGCGCTAATTATTCAATCCCTGAACTAACAAACAAGGGAATCTTGTATTATGGATTTCATTGTATCAATGTTAGCATTCCCAGCTACTCATTTAATTTATTCCCAAAATACAAGGTTTATATAATGTAACTCATACAAAACTGTACCGAGTAAATCAAAGAATAAATTATAATGAAATAGGAGTCTACTAAATACAATGAATTAAGATCATACATATATGACCATCATTATGATAAAATTAATTGTTCTTCATTCAACGGATATTATAAGAATAATATAATTTCATCTGGTTCAGTCCTATATAATCATATTATATAAAATACAATCACTTGATGTCACTACATATATAGTCGGGATATGACTACACGTTCTCAACGAAGTGAACTGTATTTATGACTTTATTAATTTGAAGATCCTATACTTCAAATATAAGTCATGGACTATTGTGATTATTTCTTTTTAAATTTAATCCCACATATATCAACATATATGTAAATTTAAAATTGCACAAATAATCAAGGATTTTTCTTTGAATTTATAAAGCATATCGAATAATGCAAACATAAAAATTAATCATAAAATTTATTTATTAATTACAGCAATAAAAATGTTCATAACATTTGCTTGTTGGGCACATTATTTCCAACACTAGTCTTGTAAGGGCTTGATCTGAACTGATTAAACCGAACCTAGAAGAGAATTTTGGTAGGAGTCGGAACGATTGTTCTCATCGACTATTTCGATTCTTTTATATTTGGAAGCATCAAACTAAACCCTCTCTAATAAACTATATAACAAGATTACATGGATGAGTAATGTACAAATTGAAGAATCCATACAACACAAATTTCTAAAAATACGGTATTATTTATTCGACACAAAAGGCAGATAATTTACAAATTATCGAGGAAATTAAAAAGAATTACTAAGAAGTAAAGATTTGCATTTGGTTTAAAATGCGCTCGAAATTTTCAGTTGATTTCTCGATCGGATGTGAATGTACGCCTTCGTAAGTGGTCACGATAACTCCCTCATCTTTTGTTAATCTTTGAACTTGTTTTTTCACCTTGCAGCCTTGATGAGTGCATCTGTAGTAGCTTCTGCACTCAAGAACATCAAAAATTAAAACTCAAAATAATATATGTTAAGAAATGTTTGTAGAAACATTCTTTAATTTCATTCCTAAAAAATTAATATCTAAAAACATTTGAATTGAATTAACTTATGAGTCTCGTTACTCTAAGTTTAGTTCGATAAAATATATTTTAGAGCTTTATATTTTATGAATCGATTCAATTTAATTATTCTCGTTTATTTTTCAAATTTAGTTATTTTAACTGATAATCTTGCAAGAAAAAAAAACTTTAAACAGTAAAGTCAATGACAAAAGAAACGTTAAACTATTTTCTGTTAAGAAACTACTTTAGAAACCGTTTTAAGATTACGGTTGCAAGTGGTTCCTTTTGTGCTTCTTTTTAATTTTTTTAGCAGTAGTATTTGTAGAGAAAAACCGTTCTCTTCTCTTGTTGTGTGTGTTTTGTGATATGGATATTTGATTTCAAGATATTTTTCCTTTTTTTCTTGACATATTTGTTGTCCTCCTCTCGCCTACAACATTTCTTTTCTCCTCTGTTGTTCAATTCTTTCTTAAAAATAACAACAATTGGTATCAGGGCATTTCTCATACGAGATCTGTGTGAGTTTGCCAAGTCATAGAAGCTGAAGCAAGTTTCTCCTCAATTTCACCGTCGGTGTTCGACGAAGACAACTATCAAATCTTGGTAGTACGTATGGAGTCATACTTGAAAGCTTTGAATCTTTGGGAAGTAGTGGAAGAATAATATGAAGTTCCACCTCGTCCGAGTAACCCCACCATGGCACAAATCAAAGTGCATAAGGAGAAGAAGACAAAGAAAGCAAAAACAAAGGCATGCTTATTTGCTACAATCTCACCCTCCTTCTTCCCACGTATCATGTCTCTAAAGTCAGCAAAAGAGATATGAGATTATCTCAAGACTGAATATGAAGGAGATTGAAGAATTAAAGGTATAAAAGTTCTAAATTTAATCAGGGAATTTCAACTTCAAAAAATGAAGAACTCTGAGACTATTAAGGACTATTCTGACGGACTTATGAGGATTGCAAACAAGGTAAGCCTTCTTGGATCTTCATTTATTGACTTAAGAATTGTAGAAAAAATTCTTGTAACTATACCTGAAAGATATGAAGCAACAATCACTATCTTGGAAAATACCAAGGATATGTCAAAGATTTCCTTGGCAGAATTATTAAATTTTTTGCAAGCTCATGATTAAAGAAGACTGATGAGAGAGGTTAAAACGATTGAAGGAGCTTTATTTGCCAAGCATCAAAACACTTTCAAATACAAGAAGAAGAAAAAAGATGTTGAAGAAAGTGGAGCAAGTACAACCACATCAAATGCAAAAAATGGAATGAAAATTAGAAGAAATCTTTTCCACCTTGCCAACATTGCAGAAAGAAGGGACACATTCAGGTCATGTGTCCGATTCGACACTGTCAGAGTGGTTGCACCTTACCACTAGCTCAAGTGGTACCAAGAGTCTATGAACTTGGCTAATGTCCTGGTTCCCGGGTTCGACTCTTGGTGAGGGCAAGAATTTCCAAGCCAACTGAAAAAAGATAATGAGTATAGTCCTGACCCGATAAAGGGGGATGGGCTGGCGGTCCCCGATGTTGGGCCGCACAGTTCCCTCATAGAAAGGGGAGATCGTTACATCATTACTGACTACAGTTTGGTTGCTAAAGCTTACAAAAATTTTCAGCCACAAACTGGAAAAATTATTGTAAGTAGATGTGCACTTTATGGAAGATGAAGAGTGAAACTAGGATGAAGGAAATAAGATAGAACCAACCATAAAAGAGCCGAATGTCAAGTTATCTGTCTTGAGCATTGAAGAGCAAAATGTTGGAGATTGGAAATATGACATGGTGGATCAAATTCCTAGCAGAGGCACAAAATCACTGTCAGATATTTGTGACAGATGCAACTGTCAAGATGGATCAAAATCGAACAGTTGCAATGAAGGAGGAGCTGCTCATGATCGAAAGGAACAAGACATGGGAGTTGGTGGATCGACCTCAAGACATAAAAGTAATTGGAGTTAAGTGGGTGTAGCAAACTAAGCTTAACTCTGATGGCTCTATCAACAAGAATAAAGTTAAACTCGTGGTCAAAGGCTATGCTCAGATCTTCGGGAAAGATTACTCAAACACCTTCGCACCGGTAGCCAAACTCGATACCATTATATTGTTGCTTGTTGTAGCTGCACAAAAAAATTAGAAGGTGTACCAATTAGATGTCAAGTCAGCTTTCTTAAATGATTTTTTGTAGGAAGAAATTTATGTTGAGCAACCGGAAGGCTATATAAAGGAAGAACAAAAAGGAAAGGTCTATTTCCTTAAAAAGGCACTCTATGATTTTAAGCAAGCTCCACCAGCTTGGTATAGCAGGATTGATGAACATTTGCAGAAGTTGGAATTTGCTAAAAGTTTGTCTGATCAACATTGTACATCAAGAAAGAAGATGCCAACATTTTATCATCTCTCTTTACGTTGATGACTTGCTTGTAACCGGAAACAACATCAATCTTGTTGAGAAGTTTAAACAAGAGATGATTGAGGTTTTTGAAATGACAGAACTTGGATTAATGACTTTCTTTCTTAGAATGAAATTTGTAACGATATTTTTTCCCAGTAAGATATTATTCGCTATAGGGATTGAGCCGTAGCCCAATATCCTCCCTCACGAATTTATTTTGCAAGAACTTCTCAGTCGGTCACCCAACATGGTACTACTCTCACCGGAGCACTTTTAACTTCGAAGTTTTTATGAGATTCGTTGCCAATTGTACTCAAAAACGCGTCTTACTATCTTAGGAGTTTCCTTACATATGTTTCATTTCCATATACCTCCCTAAGCGATATGGGACTGTGACAACCTTTTTTTAAGACCCGAGATTTGCCTATACTCGAGTTCGGGATTTGCCTACACTCGGCTTAGGTCCCGAGATTTGCCCCGCAACCCGAGGTTTACCCCACAGTCGTGCTCATGCGTACACATTCGGGTCATCACAATCACCCTCCATCGGGGGCCCAACGTCCTCGTTGGCCACATTTTCGGTTGGGTACAAGCTCTGATACCATTTGTAACGACCCATTTTCCCAGTAAGATATTGTCTGCTTTAGGGATTGGGTCGTAGCCCAATATCCTCCCCTCACGGATTTGTTTGGCGAAAACTTCTCAATCGGTCACCCAACATGGTACTGCTCTCACCGGAGGACTTTTAACTTCGGAGTTTTTGTGGGATCTATTGTCAATTGTGCTTCAAAACTCGTCTTACTATCTTTGGAGGGTTTCCTTACATATATTTTATTTCCATATACCTCCTCAAGCGATGTGGGATTGTGACGACCCCCTTTTTACGACCTGGGATTTGCCTACACTCGGCTTAGGTCCTGAGGTTTACCTCTCAATTGTGCTCATACGTACACATTTGGGTCATCATAAAATTAAACAGAAAAAACATGAAGTATTCATCTGTAAAAAAAATATGACAAAGAAATTCTGAAGAAATTCAAATTTGAAGAATGCAAGGAAACGGGTACTCTAATGAACCAAAAGGAAAAACTCTACTTAGAAGATGGAACAGACAAGATTGATAAACCTTATTTCAGAAGCATGATTGGGTGTTTAATGTATCTCACAGCAACTCGTCCTGATATCTTGCATGATGTAAGTATTCTGTCACTATTTATGCATTGTGCAAGCGAAATGCATCTCAAGGCAGCAAAGAGGGTGCTTAGGTACGTGAAAGACACATGTGATTTTAGCATCAAATTCATGAGGAACAAGGAGTTCAAACTGGCTGGTTTTTCTGACAGTGATTGAGGAGGTTCCATTGATGATACGAAGAGCACCTCAGGTTACTGTTTTACACTTTCTCATAGAGCTCAAAGAAACAAGAAACTGTAGCTCAATCTACTGCTGAAGCTGAGTTCATTGCAGCAACAGCTACTGTTAACCAAGCCTTGTGGTTGAGGAAGATTTTAATTGATCTGAACATGGAGTGGGAGAAAAACTCATAGATTTTTGTCGACAATCAAGCTGCTATTGTCATCTCTAAAAATCCTCTGTTTCATGGAAAAACCAAGCATTCCAACATAAAATTATTCTTCTTTACGTGAAGTACAAAAAGATGGAGCTATTATTCTTGTCTACTCCAAAATAGAAGATCAAGTTGTAGATATTTTTACCAAGCCACTGACTGTGAGCAAGTTCGAGTTGCTGAGAGAAAAATTCAATATTTGCCAATTCTAAAGCTAGGAGGAGTGTTAAGAAACTGCTTTAGAAACTGTTTTACGATTTCGGTTGCAAGTTGTTCTTTTTGTACTTCTTTTTAATGTTTTTTAAGCAGTAGTATTTGTAGAGAAAAATCGTTCTCTTCTGTTGTTGTGTGTGTTTTGTGATATGGATATTTGATTTCAAGATATTTTTCTTTTGTTCTTGACATATCTGTTGTGCTCCTCTCGGCTACCACATTTTTTTTATCCTCAGTTGTTCATTTCTTTCTTAAAAATGACAATATTTTCTTTAACAAAATAAATTTTAAATTATTTTCATTAACAAATCAACTCTTTATGTGCGGTCGAACGCATTATAACTGTCAGCGACCGCGAGGTTTATCGAGTGGTTGTTCATTTCCCACTATATTTTGCACCCATTTCAAGTGTAGGCGACCAAAAAAAATTAGATTGTTAGCGAATGATAATTTAAGATTTGTATTGTTAACTAGAATAATTTAATATTTGTTTTGCCGCATGGACTTTAATTTGAGGTTTTAATGATAATTACATCCAAAAAAAATATAGAGTAATATAAACAAGTAAGAAAGTAAGAACTAATTTATTTTTTTATTTATATTTTTAAATAATTTTTTAAAAAAAATTGTTACCTGGGAAATTTGTTGTTCTTGACAGCTTTCTGTCCATATTTTCGCCATCTATATCCATCATCAAGTATATCAACTTGGCTTCTGGTTTGGAAAGCATATCTCGGACTTCTTATTTTCTTCTCACCCTTTCTCTTCACTGGCTCATCATTCTCCGGCGCAAATCTGTTGTGAATACCACCGGAAAACTCCATTTCCGTCGGATCATCCAATATCGATCTTAACAACCCATTTCCTTTATTTTCTCTGCTGTATCCACTGTAAGTCTCGGAATCTTCGTGGTTGGGAAGTGACAGAGAAGATGCAGAATAGAGCTGCGTTGAAGATGATGAACTTCCAAACATCAATGGGTAGCCCTCCATTATTTTTAGAGAGAGAAAGAGAGGAAGATAGAGAGAGATTAAGAAAGAAGAAAGAATGGTTTATTATATAATTAGTTGAATGGATGGCTGCTTTTACTGGGTTACTTAGAGAGAGAGAGAGAGAGACTAAAGCAGGGCCTGCTGATGGATGGCTAGCCATTAAAATTCTTGAATATCCTCCTAGGTTTGTTAGACGTAGACGACACGGAAGAGCTAGATGAACAAAATATTATTTTTAAATATATTATTCATAACTTTCAACAATATTTTAAATATTCAGAAATAACATTTTTCTTAAATTATACTTTTTATTTTCGTAATTTTGATTTTTCATGGAAGCTCTTATAGTTTTGATTTCATTTATCGATTTCAATCAACAAATTTAACAAAAAAAAAAACACGTGACTTGACTAGCAAACAATTTGGACAGGTGTAAGCAACAAAACAGAAGGAATAAAGAATAAAGAATAAAATTATGATATACTCTTTTAAAATATTAGTTAATTATTAATTTTTAAATGATTATTGATATAATTAATGTAATAAATAAATTATTTTTTATATTAATTGCATCAATTATCATTTGACACATCAACAAATAGTTTAAAAGAGTAATGGTAAAATTACTCGAACGAATATCCACCTCCCAACAGTGACACGAGGCAAGTCTAGATCTTGACGTGTGACACGAGGCAAGTCTAGATCTTGACGCGACTTCACGGTCACACGTTTTTTAAATTATTGAAAAAATTGATGTCAAAATCATTTAAGAAATCAATACAAGAGAAAATTGAAATTATAATGTCCAAAAAATGTAATTTACAGTAACTTTTTTTTTTAAGTATTAATATCTAAAACATTGTTTTTTTTTTAAGTTAAAAAATTAATTATGTAATCTAACTGCATATAAAAATATAAAAGAATGAACAATTTTATTTTCTTTTACTAATTTATTTAATTTTGAAATTTAACAACTGTTCATCGACGAATTTCAAATTTGACGACAAAATTTTTTTGACTTTCTTCTTACGGAGAAATTATTCTCAGTCGTGGATCAAAACAAATCAAATAGTTTTCGACCCATATTCTCAAATGATAGGTGTACTCCTAATCACACGTTGATACACTAGTGTCTATAAATAGATGGCAAATTAAATGATAAGATTACGAGATAATTAAAAATATTAACATTAATATTAAAAATAGGTAATTAATAAAATGATTTATATTAGAATATTTTGGTTGGTGTTGACCAATAAAAAAAATCCACAGATGTTTGATGAGGCGTCCCAATCGGTCAAACCACGTGTTGAGTAAGTCTTTGAATCGATCCAAGTTATTAATTGTTGGCTTTAGATCAATTAATTTCAATCTAAATAATTACCAATGACATCACGAATTACGTAGCTAAATTAATTTAAAAACTGATTTATTTATTTTTTCTTGAATTGTTTGTTGTAAATTAAGATAAGATGTTCAAAGTAATCGATAAAACTCAATAATTAATATAAACACAATAACATTAAAAAAAAAAAAACCCACAAACAATTTTATTTAATTGTAATTTAACTATTTAGTTTTCTTTTATTTTCTTGTGGTATTATAAATTAATTTACAAACATCGTTTTATAGAATTGGTATTTTTGTAAAGATTCTATGCAATATTTTATCCGTTATTTTTGTTGGGTTGATATAAGTTTAAGGATAAAGTGTAATTCGACAGGAATTTAGGTGTAAGAGATCATTGATAGTCTAATATATATTTTTTGTTAATAGAACTGCCTCTATGCTTTAACTCGTCACCCCAAGGGGTTAAGTATTTTCTTCTAGCATCAGTGTTAAGTGTTGCTCAAAATGCACATATTTGTACTACAAGTCACGCCACGATGTTAAAATGATGTGCCCGCAATGTCGAGCCCAAGTGGGCACGCCACATGTATGCCAAACAGGGATTCGTGAATCCCGAACCCTTGGTTAGCTAGCTATCTAAGCGAGCATCTCGACACACCAAGAGAGGGGAGGCCTCAATGCTAGGGCAATATTTTTTGTGCACTTTTGGATCATTTATTTGTTAGGGAAAGCCGTGGAAACATACAAGTTGGCAACCTATAAAACCATTCCCCTGAGCTACATTAGAACCCCATAATTGATGTAAAAATTGGGTCCAAATTTAAATTTTACACTAGGATAGGAGACCTCATAAAATTCATCCATCCACAAAGACTCCTTCGTATAATTGTTCTTTTTTTCTGTACAAAATTTTATACCCCATTTTCCTATTCCTAGAACCCACTGAGAAAATCAATAAAAGAATATCTCACATGTACACTTCCTTTCTGCACCCAGCCTCTACTTACAACTCTATACAACTCACAATTGATCCTCTACAACATGTATTTCGCCCAACATTATTCGGTTGCTCGTGACGTTGAAGCCAAACAAAGCCATGTCGATTTGCCGCCCCTTCTTTCCATTCTTCTTCCCCACTTTCCTTCCTTGGGAATGGCTGCAGCTGACAACTCACAATCAATCCTCTACACGCTGTATTTCGCCCATCATTATTCGGTTGCTCGTGACTTTGAAGCCAAGCAAAGCCGGGTCGATTTGCCGCCCCTTCTTTCCTTTCTTCTTCCCCCCTTTCCCCCCCTGTGATCCATCTGTTGGCTCGGGAATGGCTGCAGCCAAGTGTGCTTCAGGGGCTGCAGTCTTCTTCAGCATGTCGATAAACGATGCCTCTGACACGTCTGCTTCGCTTCCTGATGATGTCCGTCGAAATCTCATCTCCTTCTTTCCGAACATTACCGACACATCTGTACTCTGGCTTGATCTTGCTTCTGCATAATTATAGACCCAAAATTAGCTTTTGCTAGACAGAAGTGATCCTAAATTTCACTTCAAATCCCTTATTTACAGTCATTGTCGTGATAGAAGATCTAAAGTTAAAGTGACCGTGTAATATGTAAATCATTTGTTGGCCCACCACTTTGATTACTTTTTTATGCAAATCATCATCTGGTGCCTCTAGTTTTATCCTAACAGTAAAATTAGCTAGTATGTAAATACAACAAATTTTTGCAATTTAGTTACCAAATTCACATTGCCTACAAGAGCGGACATGAGATAAATGACAATTTCAAAACTTGAGTAATTTTAATAGTACACTAGTGCTTTCTAAGACCAATTCATCCGTTTTTTTTTTAAATAAACATTTAATGTATGATTTCAAATTAACATTTTCATGAATTTCTAATGAAATATTCTACGTGATGATGAGTAAGTACTTTAGTCGTCACACTACAATGTCATTCAAACTAATCTTAATAGCATAGCTTAATAGTTGTATCATCAATGACATGATGAACCAAAATGACTAACTATAACGATATCAAGAAGGAAAAAAAGGAAATATAGTTTTTCAGAACCATTACCATCCGCAGGGCCATTGGACATACTTTGCCCTCTGATAGAATCAGAAACTAGCTCCGATAATCCTTCATGAGATGACACGGCACGAGAGACGGGAGGCCGCCTCAACAAAATAGTATCTTTGGAAAGCATATTTACCCTGTAAGGAGTTGGGAAACAAAATAAATCAGTCAGATATAGCTTCACCTTAAATAAACTTCTAAAACAAGTGCTTCATTATTTATGTAAGCATAATCTTATCTTCTTTTTTATAGAAAAGAAACAAATACCCGTAAATAAAATATTTATTTAGTTTCCTCTTCAAAATCCGGACCTATAGCAATAGTACAACCTAAAAACAAAGCTTATACAAATCTTCCTCCAAAGGTAAGGGGTTCTCAAGTAGTGATCTGTTTTTCTAAAAGCAGAAATTCATCAAAAATTTGTTCCAACCGTAAAATCTGTATAAAAAATCATCAATTTATCTGGTCCTTAAAAAATTATGTCACTTAGATTAATGTCGCCTATCTATTACATTATTAACTGTCACCACATCTCTCTCTCTCTCATAGAAAAAAAAAGGATTATTATTTCCAAAACTAAAGAACAATAGGGAATCAAGGACAATCCATTAAACATAAGACAACTGGAAATTTTTCTGACAATACTAATCTCATGAAAAAAAAAAACTTACTGGTCTTTAGCAATATCTTCAGGTAATGAGTTAACCATGCCCATGTAGTTGTTAAAGCCTGAACCACCAAAAAACAAAAGAGGAAGATATATAATGTTCTCTCTCTCTCTCTCAGCGAAACCAAAAATAGAATTTATAAACATTAACATCTAAACTATATCTTACCGGTAGATCCAAGAGAAGAATGCCTGCTAAGGACATTGTTTACAGTTCCTCCATGATCTGCTGCAGTCAACATTCCATGTTCAAGCATTCGTTCTTGAACATCAAAAGTTTGATTTTTCAAACTATCACGGCTCCTACCTCCTGCATCTACAAGCTCTTTGTTTACCGACAGCTTACTAACTGGGTTAGAATGTGCATACATTATGTCACCCGTTTTAACACCCATAGAATCCTCATCAATGCAAGCTCCAGGAATTGATCTATATGGGACTTTTTCTTTGCCTCCCAAACTGATGTGCTGATGAGCCTGCAATGGTTCGCATGTATTAGAACCATATGAGCCCACATGAAAAGAGCTGTTTAGACCAGCTTCTTTGTCTAAATTAAGATTGAATGGATTATCTGCAGCGCCTGATCCAGAAAAGAAGCCAGCGGAAACCCTATTGTAAGATACTCCATTACCAACATTAAAGGGCTCTGAAGGTTGGACTGATTTCTTATTCAGCAAATCCATCAATAGTCGCTTTGACTTTTCATCATTTAACCCATCTGACATCCATAAAACTGGATCTCCAGAAGTCATATTAGATTTTGACTCCCTCTTTAACAGCTCAGAACTAAGATGGACTTGCTCATTTTTTTCCGACCAATGGCTCTCAATTCCATCCAAATGTGAAACTTGAAAGTGATTAGGTACAACACTATGTTCATAATTATGCACATTAATACCAGCTCCAGATGCTCCATATTGACCACCAGATGGGATACGAACACTGGAATCAAGCATGTCTAAACCATGTGGACGAACCAAACTATTGACAGCATCCAAATTAATTTCAGGAGGACCAGAAGGCAAAGTCATAGACCTCTCAAATGGAAACGATCCAGACTGAAGAATTAGATCTTGATATGAAAGATTGCGATCAAGGTGATTCAGCTGTTCATCATGAGATGGCCTCTGTTGCTGATATAAATCAAAGGTTGCAGAATTCACTCTTTGAGGGGTAGGACGAGACCTGAAAAACTGCTGACCTGGCTCCTCACCTGGCCAGATAGAAGCAACATGCCTCTCGTCTTCCAAAGTGGTTCGTCTCAACCCCATTGACAAATACTTGGCTTGCATCTGTTCTTGCTGAAGCATCTGTTCTTGCTGAAGCATCTGTTCTTGCTGAAGCATCTGTTCTTGTTGAAGTCTCTGTTCTTGCTGAAGCATCTGTTCTTGCTGTAGCATCTGTTCTTGCTGTAGCATTTGTTGCTCCATTGACTGGATTTTTCCTTGTTGTGCTCGAGATATTAGCTCCAACAAATCTCTATGATGATCTTGTTGTCGCATCTGACCAAATTTAGAGTGAATAGAATGCTCAAAAGATGGGTTTGAATGTCTTAAATTCCGTTGTGACAATTGTTGTAGGTCATGTACACGCTGCTGCTCTAAGATCACCTGATCTAGAACATTATTGGCTCCAAGTTGATTAAAATGTGACTGCACAGGGCCAGGATCGCGCATTTGTCCATGCAACTGTTCAAGCAGCACTTGTCGAACTTGAGACTGCTGTTGCTCTTGCAAGAATTTTTGCTGTTGCTCCTGCA
The DNA here is from genome assembly GCA_022432975.1 of Begonia masoniana. NCBI lineage: Eukaryota > Viridiplantae > Streptophyta > Magnoliopsida > Cucurbitales > Begoniaceae > Begonia > Begonia masoniana. The sequence goes on along the minus strand of CM039507.1, from coordinate 50,327,949 downwards.
AGAACTTCTGCTGTTGCTGAAACTGTTGTTGTCGCAAATGATGTTGTTGCAGTTGAAGCTGTTGCTGCTGTCGTAGTTGGATAGCTAAACGACGATCCAGATCTGTGGCAGAATGTTCAGACAACAACTGTTGCTGAATACGATTATGCCGTGCATGATCAATAGCTGATTCATTTACGTGAGGAGATGACAAATTTAGCTGTTGGTGATATTGGTGTGAAATAAGCTGGTCTGGTAAATCAAAAGAGTTCGATTCTTTTTCCACGCGTCCCAAATGTCGTGACGACGTGTCTTGATACAAGTTGTCAGAATATGAATTTTTTCTATAACCATCAAACCATGCCTCCGTGGAAGGTGATGGATCAGCCATGGCACCTAATGGAGCAACCCTTCCCCCGCTGGTTGGTATATTAGATGGTTTCACATGCTTTGAACTTGTGCTTTCAAGCTCAGACCACATCAAACCAAAAGGGTGCATCCTGCTATTATTCTGACCTGCCAAACCAGGCTCTGCAACTTGATTGGAGAAAGCTTGACTTAATAAATTTCCCAGAGGAACCCCCCCAGAAGACCTTGGAACTGGATAGTCAGTGTTTACTGGTCTTCCTGGAAATACAATTTCTTCAAAAAAAAAAAACAAGAAAAGAAAAGAACAAGACTTCATATTGTCAAGAAAAAAGGAAAAAAAAAAATATTATAACAAATACAAACCTTCGTCCTGCACTATAAAATCATGAAAGCTTTGGCCCTTGGTATGTGGTACTCGCAGTGGATCTTCAGGCTCGGACATTCTCGGTGGAATGAGTTGAGGGAACTTATTGATCTCAGCCAATGGCAGGCTCAGCTCAGCACATAAGTCAGAAGTTTCTGGAATGGGGAGAGAAGCAAAACTATCTTCCATATTCCTTAATGGGGTATCAGTTTGCTCAAGTGTAGAATTTGATACAGCAACATTAGAAGATCCAGTACTATCTTTTAAATGTGGCATTACTCCACCTAAACTTTGGAAAGGTGTCTCTTCAGGAGCGTCATAAAGTCGGACAGGAAGGTCAGTCCCAAAAAATCCCTGCTCATACCACAAGATAATATCTGCCCCTATGAAGGGCCCTTGTATAATCCCATGAGGATCAAGGTAGTACAAACTCAATTCCTCAGGTGGGGTTGCCTTTCCTACATTTTCAGCATTGGAGCTACTGAATTGATTCTGGTCAGAGGAGGGCATTTGAAAGAGAGAACTTGAACCATCGGGAAGATTCGGATTGACACCCAAAGAATTTTCCACCTCATTGTCATTGACTGGATTATACTTGAAACCAGAATTCTCCATTTGCCCACTATCACGACCACTGGTTTGTGAAGCACTTTGACTAGCACCACCAATCTCCAATACATTTTGAACAACACTACCTTTAGAACTCATAGTAACCAAAGCATCAGAATCTGACCAAGCAACTGGTGCTTTAAGTCGATACTCATTTCGAGCATTTCTTTCTTCTGGAACATACAAAACCAAAAATCTTCAGCTATTAGGCATTAAAATATCATCTATAAACTGCACCAAAGGACAGGAAATACATAATTTGTTTACCACTCATTAAATTTCTAAATAAACCATAATTCCACATTGTATTCTTGTCAATGGCATTATATGCATAACCATTTGCAACTTCTTGAAGGGAGCCAGCAGTCTCTTCACAGAGAGTTGAAGGTAGAACTTTTTTTTCTTCCTTAATAATTGCTGAATCCCCTGCACAAAGAACTTAGCAAAATAAGACACTACAAAAAGGATAGATATCAAATTAAAAGCTATTGAACTCATTACCAGTAGTATTTTCAGTTGTTAAATATGAAGGTAGAATTCCTGAATTTCCCTCGATAGAGTCCACATCCCCATCATCTAAAGAAAATTATTAGAAGAGTTTTCGATGTAATATGTGGATATAAGTTAATATTAATGAATATAGAATACCTATAACACGCTCACGGGATTTCTCCTTTCGATATGAGTCATAGACCACCCCGCTACTGTTTATCTTTCCTTTCCAAATATCACTTAGAGCAGCCTGTTAAAAATAAAACAGTTATTTATAAGCATGGAGTATCAAAATAACAAGAAAGCATATGAAAAATTTATATCCACGCACCTCTTCCACATCACTTGGCGCACTAAATGCCAGAGGTTCCAGAACATCTGACTGAGTTATGGCATCTGAATCTTCCATCTCGGCTGGCATGGCAGCAAAAGATGGATTAAGTTTTTGGCTTCGATAAATATCAAGAATCTTACCCCTAGGATAGCAAAATGTGAGAACTGGATATTTCAATTTCCGAAGGGTGTGTTCACTATTATCCAAGTGAGGGGCACCGATCAGGCCAGCAGATGATCTCCCTATGATATTTGCCCTTCCTCGTCCAATAGTAAACCCTAAATTCAAACCCTCCACTCGCCCTCTCTCGAGGCCAAATCCAGGTGCAGCTCGGTGACTTGCCGAGCTGCTTGAATGAATTTCCATTCTGTGGCGAGGCCTCCATTTATCACGAGACTCAGATTCACGTTCAGAAGTTGATCGCATGCTACCCACCAATTGTCCGTCATTATGATTATCATCCTTGTCTGCATCTAATCGCTTTTCAGTCCGAGATTCCTTATCTTTGTCCTCAGGACCCCATCTTGACGACCATTTGTTGTCACGCCGAGTTTCATGCCCTGCATTACGACCATCATGCCAACGGTCTGAAGTGGGAATGGATCTACTTTCAGTTGTATCTCGAATTGAGACATTATCTGCACGACGATCAGATTTCCTACGATCTCTTCTCCCACAAAGTAATCCAGTTTCTCTTTCCTCTTCTCTCCAACGTCGACTAATTTCATTGTCAGCAGTTATTCTCCTCCAATCTTTTTTGTCTTCAGATCCATCCGGACGCCAACCCTCCTTCTGATTGGGATCAATAGAGTTTGCCAGGGAAACTGGAGTAGGAGCACGCATATCCTATGGCAAATGAAAAATAAAAATACTAAGAAACCACTCAAGTCCATAACTAATATGACAAAAATGAAGCTATGCGAATTTATCTCGCATCACAAGGAAAAATACAATTTTTTGTCATAACAAAAAAAATTAGCAAGAAAAACATGCAATTTTTTGCATTTCTTTCATAAGATTGAAAAACTATCTTGCCACGTGACTTTTTGTCAACATAGGTCAAAGAGGAAGCCTAAATATCACCCTAGCATCTTAAAAATTTGTCTTGAAATCGATTTGACATTTTATTTATTTAAAAAAAAATGAAGACTAGGCAAGTTGAACCACCTAACTCATTTTAAGGATACAACTTTAAAATTGAAGGCTTCAATCAATTTACATTTCTCATTTTTATCCAGAAGAGGACCTCAACTTTGAAAGTTCAGGTAATCTCGAGCAAGTGATCAAATGAACAACTAGAAAACGTTTTCATAAATCATTGAAAGAAGAGCTAATTCAAGAAAAAGGTAACCTGCATTTATAACCTTAAGAAAAAGTAGAAAAAAAAGAAAAAAACAAAAGGCAACGCAGATAATACAATGTCAATGTACAAAAGAAAAAGATCTAGTTTCCAAATTGTGCCTGAATAATAATGTAATTCATAGAGAATGCTATGTAAAACCTGAATATAACTCAGCCAGACAATTAAATTGAAGAATAAATTGATGCGCACAATATCTTGAAATGACAATATTGCATTATTTATATATTATAAATGCTCAACTACGTGCGAACTGACTAACAAAATACAAAGAAATGAATTAACTAAATGCTGCAGATGTTCACAGCAGTAACTTGTAACTTCTCCAGTTCTTAAAAAAGGTGCAAAGTGCATGTTCAGAACCACATAATTCACAGAAAATTACCATCTTAGTTTCACTGGGCTTGGCATAGAGCCACTGGGGTGATAAAGGTATACTGCTTTCAGATGCTGATTGATCTGCAGTATCAACTGTAAAAATAAATTACAATGTAAAACGAAGGGATGAACAAAATGAATCTTTCATTCATTTAAGAATAAAAGGACAAGACATCAAATGAAAGAAGTATAGAAATTGAAACACCAATCTTCCTCCATCTACCACTATCTACACGGATGAGTATCAAACTCACTGTTTACCTTTTGGCTCATCAATATAACCCAAAAGCAACTTGTCCCCATCATTTCCTCCAGATGCATCCACTGAAACTGCATCACATATGATTAAAACATTATATTGAATAAAAAAATAAGAAGCACTGCATTATTATTAAAAACCAGAACTAGAAAACCCTAAAACAAATTGGCTGAAGTATTGTTGTTTCTGAAAAAAAATAACAAAGAGACATTCAGAAAGACATAAGTACTAGTCTATACACAATTTATAGGTCTACAATAAACATCAAGATGCGGCGTTAACACAAATGAGGCAGTTAACTTTCAAATAAATATTAAATTTTCCAAACTAATAATAAATATTTATTAAATACTAGGACCAAGAACGACAAACCAAACAAAATACTACTAATTATCACCCGAAGAAATATATAAAACTATGGCAGAAACAAATACGTAGAACAGAGAGTGAACCGAGTACTATAAATTGAAATTTCTACTTGAGTTCTGAAAGGAAATTCAAAATCACATAAAAATTCCCGAAATAAATTTAAGAATAAAAAATTATTCGATCTGTTTGCCAGCAAATTAAACACTGAAAGAATGTAAGATATAAAATCTATTACAACTCGAAACCCTAACAAAGAACACGATGCTGAAGAAACTAAAGAAAACAAAGTTCCCGGTGTACTTAGAAGGTTCAGATCAATAAACCCTAGACACGCATTAGTTTCAAATTATTCAAACACATCGACAGAACAAAACAATTCCAATTGAAAATCGAAACAAACGAACGAAATTAATCTAACAAAATTCAGCAAAACACTCAGAGGCACCTTTCGATGTCCAAGATTGATCGGAGGGCCTAGAGGACAGGAGATCGTCAGGCAGATCGAGCTTGCCTTCAGCCATTCTACCGCCAATGAGTAATCAAAAGAAAAGATCAACAAAAGAGGAAAAGTAAGACACTAGGCTGGAGCTCACGATATGCGGAGAAGAAAAAACTGCGAGACGGACGGGAGCAGTGCTTGCCTCTGCGTAACTTATCGAGTTTCAGAAATCTAGGGCTTGGAAATAAAGGTTTGGGATCTTTTGGTTAATCCTATCAGAGAGAGCGAGAGAGAGAGAGAGAGAGGGTTTGCTTTTGGGTGGTCAGAACGGCCAAATCAACTGCTCAAGGTATCATAATTTTCCAGATCGCCTGATGAGAATATATTTATATATACCTAATATAAGATTAATATACCATTTTATATTCCAATAACATGATATTTATGTCTAGGTTTGAGAAGGTAAATTTAAACATTTATTTTATTTATATCTATAATATTATATGAAAATACTATTACTGCCACTATATTTTAAAATTATTGATAAAATATAATTTAAATCGCGATCTTATGTGCACAGAACACCTCAAATTTATTTATTTTTAAACAAAATAGATGTCGACGTTTTGGTCATTAACAAATAAATCATTATCATCGCTTGACCTTTTAAATCCATCACCGGAATTGCAAGTGATAGACTTTCAAGCTCGAGCAGATAAAAATGTGTTTCGTTTTATGGATGAATCTAGAAGATTTGTAGCAATAGTAGAAAAGATGATTGAGAAATTTAATAACACAAGTGATATATTTATTAACAGACAAAAAAATTGAGATAAGGTTAATATCTGAATTATATTTTTTATTAATATTAATTATAATACAATATTCATTTGTCAGCTTTTTAATTTCGAGATATTTTATTGAATAAAGAACTATTAATGTAGGAAATAGATTATATGCAAAAAAAAAAAAAAAAAGTAGATTATTATATGTGTGATATCATAAATTCTAAGCTTTTTACAAATTTACTCTTGAATTAATATATTTAATTTATTGAAAATAATATCACATAAAATATATCATTCAAAATAAAATTAGAGTTGATATATTTGCAGTAATTAATAAAATAATTCTCGAGATTCAATTTTGTCAAACGGCTCGCTTGAGGTCTTTTAAGCGTGAGTTCACCGAACCGATTATTCTATAAATTTAAATTATAATATTAGCTTGTGACATATGGTGAAATTGATGTCGTATTTTAATTATTTATAATTTAAAATAAATTATTTCTTGTTTTTTAGATGAACATTAACTTACTTTCTAATCAAGTAGTAAGATATATTTGACAATAACAGCTACAAAAGCAAATTAAAAATAAAATTAAAAGGGTATTAAAATTACAAATTATTTAATTTACAATGTGGGTTCCATATTCCTTCTCCTTCACACTTTCGTCCCCCATTTCTTATTTTCTCCAAACTTTGCAGAGCAATCCGGAGTTGCAGCAGCGTTACGCCGCTTCTTCTTTCGCAGCTTCTCACTTGTGAATGTCTTCTCCAGATACTCCACCCTCTCAGACAGCGATTTCGGCAACCGATTCTGCGTCTCGTTTTTCTCCAACAGTTGCGCCATTAATCCTATCATTCTTTCGTTTTCTTCTTCCATTCTCTCCACAAGTTGTTTGTTTCTGTTGTTTTCTTCTATTTCTTCGCCTTCTGGTTGGAGGATTTCTGACCATTCCATTTTTTCACTTGAAGTTTCGTTTTCTGCTTTCTCTTCTATTATCGGGTTTTGAAGATTTGGGGAACAATCCGACTGGCTCTCTGCTTCTTTCGTTTTCTCCTTCTCTTCCGCGACGTCTTTTGTTGAAGGGATTTGATCCCTTTTTTCTGCGACTTCGGTGGATATGAATTCAGCTTCTGTTCCTGCATCAAGAATTTCATCGGCTCTTCCCAATTCCAGACAGATCTGTTCATGTTCATGTTGGTTTGTTTTGAGTAAAGAACGTCTGCAGAATGAAAATGCCCAGAAAATCCAAAACCTTGGTACTCAAACGTCAACTGAAAGCAAACCACTTGATGTGGCCATATGTGTTGAAATCTTATTGATCCAGGTGTTTTGTTTTATCAAATGAAGAGATTAAGTCGACTTAATCTGAAAACAAACTACGGAAATAAATAAAACAGAAGCTTGGTCCTCTCTCTGCCCAGATATATACACGAAGGTTTTCTCCATCAAAAATCTTCACTGAAGAAAATTAGGGTTAGGGAGAGAAATCAGTTTTCTTAAGTTGAGATCCTTCTTCTAACACTTAATCCATGGATCAAGCTAAGTGATACATCTCTCTTTAACTAAGACTTGAGAAAATCAATTGTTCATGTGTTTGATAACATAACGTACAGTTCAGTGGACATTTCTAAATCTGCTAACTCGTCCATCAAATGGGAAGATTTCAATTCGTTTACTCTTACTACTTCCTCAACTTCGCTGGTTTCAGATTCGTTAACTATATCTGCATTAACTGATACCACAGGATCTTCAATTGCAGAACGCTTAGTTTCCGTACTCATCTCTGCCATGGAATGGTTCATTGCCTGCGATTGATTCATTTCATCCGGACGAGAAGTGGATTCGGAGAAGGCAGTTCCATCAATCTTCACGGGATTGGCTATCGTTTCAACATTATCGGCACCTTTCATTCCATTCGCCAAAGAGTCGTGGTTCTCTTTAGATTTAATCGCAATAACTTCGTGCTGCTATTCTGGACCCAAACTATACGCCGAATGCTTTTCGCTATTTTCAAGTGGCCTTCTCTTCGGCAACGATACCATCAACCTTTTCCTGCAGGGCGATTACCTTCTTGATAACCTCCTTCCTGCAATCTCTAATTCCAGAATCCATACCCCTAACCGAATCCAACTTAAAAAGCAAATTCATCAGTGTCTCATTTACCTTCAACCTCTCCTTCGCGTTAGTTCCAATCAACTCCACAAACTCTCTCTCCTGAAGCTTTTTCTCAATACCATCCGCCTCGCTCCTCATCGCCATGATCTTCTTCACGCTCTTCCTCACCAAAAATCCCCGTAATACTTTCTGAATCTTCACCGCGGAATCCGATTTACTCCGCTCCGACCCGACGAAGCGAACAGGTATGTTCACTATTCTTGAAGTCGGATTGCTACGCTTCACGGGGATTTCCAATCCGCTGGGATCCTGACGAGGGCGGCGCGGTGGATGGCTCTTGCAGGTCGGAATCTCCATGAACGGATAAACTTCGTGAATTGTCCTGTACAAAAATTAGCTCTTCGGAATCACTCTTTTACTTGATGGTCATGAAAAATTTTCATCCATTATAATGGAAATGTGGATTACGTTCAAGAAACTACGAGAAAGAGCGGAGGTGAAGTAGAAAGATCGAGAAGTTTCTGGTGCGAAAAAGATGTGGGCTGCTCCTCCTAGACGAATATGGATACTTCTAGAAGAAGAGGATTTATTGTATATAATTGCAGAACAACCCACCTACTTTTGAATATTTTGTCTGTGATTAATTCATTTGTGTGGGCAATTCTGTCATAATTTCTTAAATTCATGACAGCTTTTTTTAAAATTAGAGTCCATCAGGACTCTTAATTCTAAATTGTAAAGTGAGAGAAAAATGGGGAGAAGGAGTTTCATAACTAGGGTTTGAAAGTGAATATTGAAAAGGTCGAGGAGCAAACAACAAAAACAATTTACAATCGGACCTATAACTCCACACGTGAACCTTATCCAGCCACGGGCCTGACCTTGTACCACCAAAGTGTGGGTGCGCCTTGTCAAGGGTGAGCCTTAGTCCACTCCCAAAACTGGTCCGGCCTGATCTCATGCCCTACCATCACCTTCATAAGGGTCTTCTACTATTCCACGTAGCAAGAGGAACTTCACAAAATTGGCACTCTAAAGTGACATTGCAGTGTCAGAAATAAAATAAAAAATCCAACACGACAGGATCAAATAAAGTTCATTCTTGTCGGGATTCTTATCCCAGCTCTCTCCAAAAGTCTCTCAGAAGCTTTCTTTGCCAATGAAATCACTTCTTTCTGCCAAAACAAAAACAAAAACCTTAGATTAATTATAATAACTTTGTTGAAATCTAGAGAAAAGGAACCAAAAGAGAATGCAAAGTTATAAACCCACTGCTCCCAACAATTGTAGTTCATTCATCCAACCATAAACTAAAGCTACTTTTGATTCTACAATATGATGCTTACCTCGTTTACGTTCAAAATCTTCCTATCCTTCATTATCCATTGCCCATTGCACATCACTGATATCACATCTTCAGTCCTCATGCAGTACACAAGGCTTGAAATGCTGCCCATATTTCTATCTTATTAAATTTATGTAAGCGCAAGATTCCACGTCAACATATTAATATAACTCAAACAATAGCAAGGGCAATCAATCAATGATGAAAATTCCATTAAAAAAAGGGGAATAAAGATGCTCTCATTGGTATCTATAACGTCTCATAGTGCTTCTAGTACAAAATTATCCGCTTTGAATTGAGAATCATACGGTTTTGTATTTTGTGTTAACCTAAAACGCGTTGTATTAGATAAAGAAGAAAATTCTACTTATAAACCATGCATTTTTCATTCTCTCAAATAATTTGGAATTGTGCACTCTCACTGTTATGTGTTGGACCCTCATACTAGGTCGTCCTACCTTTCACATAGCGGGTTGTTATAGTATCTGGCATGAATTTATTATCTCCACATAATATTTTCTAAATATATATTTGGGAAAAGTTCAATTTAGACCCCAACGTATGGAGTCAGTGGTCATTTGGTACCTAGCGTTTTTTTTTGTACTCAATCAAACCCTAGCGTATAAAACGTTTGCAATTCAAACCCTACCGTCAATTTTTCAGTTAAATTTAACAAATTCTTTTCAAAATTCCTAAACTACCCCTCTCTCTCTCTCTGCGTAAAACTCCAGAAGACCCCCCTCCCCTCTTTAATTGTTTTTTTCTCTCTTAACTCATTTTCTCCTCCCTCCCTCTCTGCGTGCTCTCTCTCCAGGCGACGACGAACGCAGCAGGCGCCAACGAACTTTTCCCTAAACCAGTTCGGCGATCGTTTCGATGGATCCAAAGCTGAATAGGTTCATTCTAATGAACAAATCAAAGGGCCTCATCCCCGATTACCCTGAATCCATGCTCGATATTTGGGCACGGCGCAGAACACAAGAAAATGCGAGGTGCTCTGCTTTCTCTGGTCAGCCCTCGATGATCAGAGACCTTGTTCTTCCTAAAATCGAGCAAATTTTTAAACGCCATTTGAGTACTTGGGAGGGGAAAGCTATCGCCATCCAGGAGAAAACTGAAGAGGTTTGGAGAAATCTGAAGACATTGTGAAAATATGATTTCTGATCCTGAATTTTGGGCGCTGCAACATCGTCGCCTCCACGCGCAGAACACAAGAAATGCGAGGTGCTCTGCTTTCTCTGGTCAGCCCTCCGATGATCAGAGACCTTGTTCTTCCTAAAATCGAGCAAATTTTTAAAACGCCATTTGAGTACTTGGGAGGGAAAGCTCATCGACATCCAGGAGAAAACTGAAGAGGTTTGGAGAAAATCTGAAGACATTGTGAAAATATGATTTTTGATCCTGAATTTTGGGCCGCTGCAACATCGTCGCCGTCCACGACGCAGAACACAAGAAAATGCGAGGTGCTCTGCTTTCTCTGGTCAGCCCTCCGATGATCAGAGACCTTGTTCTTCCTAAAATCGAGCAAATTTTTAAAACGCCATTTGAGTACTTGGGAGGGAAAGCTCATCGACATCCAGGAGAAAAACTAAAGAGGTTTGGAGAAAATCTGAAGACATTGTGAAAATATGATTTTTGATCCTGAATTTTGGGCCGCTGCAACATCGTCGCCGTCCACGACGCAGAACACAAGAAAATGCGAGGTGCTCTGCTTTCTCTGGTCAGCCCTCCGATGATCAGAGACCTTGTTCTTCCTAAAATCGAGCAAATTTTTAAAACGCCATTTGAGTACTTGGGAGGGAAAGCTCATCGACATCCAGGAGAAAAACTAAAGAGGTTTGGAGAAAATCTGAAGACATTGTGAAAATATGATTTTTGATCCTGAATTTTGGGCCGCTGCAACATCGTCGCCGTCCACGACGCAGAACACAAGAAAATGCGAGGTGCTCTGCTTTCTCTGGTCAGCCCTCCGATGATCAGAGACCTTGTTCTTCCTAAAATCGAGCAAATTTTTAAAACGCCATTTGAGTACTTGGGAGGGAAAGCTCATCGACATCCAGGAGAAAAACTAAAGAGGTTTGGAGAAAATCTGAAGACATTGTGAAAATATGATTTTTGATCCTGAATTTTGGGCCGCTGCAACATCGTCGCCGTCCACGACGCAGAACACAAGAAAATGCGAGGTGCTCTGCTTTCTCTGGTCAGCCCTCCGATGATCAGAGACCTTGTTCTTCCTAAAATCGAGCAAATTTTTAAAACGCCATTTGAGTACTTGGGAGGGAAAGCTCATCGACATCCAGGAGAAAAACTAAAGAGGTTTGGAGAAAATCTGAAGACATTGTGAAAATATGATTTTTGATCCTGAATTTTGGGCCGCTGCAACATCGTCGCCGTCCACGACGCAGAACACAAGAAAATGCGAGGTGCTCTGCTTTCTCTGGTCAGCCCTCCGATGATCAGAGACCTTGTTCTTCCTAAAATCGAGCAAATTTTTAAAACGCCATTTGAGTACTTGGGAGGGAAAGCTCATCGACATCCAGGAGAAAACTGAAGAGGTTTGGAGAAAATCTGAAGACATTGTGAAAATATGATTTTTGATCCTGAATTTTGGGCCGCTGCAACATCGTCGCCGTCCACGACGCAGAACACAAGAAAATGCGAGGTGCTCTGCTTTCTCTGGTCAGCCCTCCGATGATCAGAGACCTTGTTCTTCCTAAAATCGATCAGTTTATGAGACGCCATTTGAGTACTTGGGAGGGAAAGCTCATCGACATCCAGGAGAAAACTAAAGAGGTTTGGAGAAAATCTGAAGACATTATCTCCGTGACATTATCTCTGTTTGAATCGTTTATACCGGAGTTCTTCAAGCTGGTTTTTTTCAATTGGGTTGTTTTAGTTGTTACCTTAATCGAAGGAATCGGAAAAAACAGAGAGGAGGAGGGCTTTCGTCGTTGGCGTTGGCTGCGTTCGTCGTCGCCTGAAGAGAGAGCACGCAGAGAGGGAGGGAGGAGAAAATAAGTTAAGAGAGAAAAACAATTAAAGAGGGGAGGGGGGTCTTTTGGAGTTTTTCGGAGGGAGAGAGAGAGAGAGAGAGAGAGAGAGAGAGAGAGAGAGAGTAGTTTAGGAATTTTGAAAAGAATCTGTTAAATTTAACTGAAAAATTGACGGTAGGATTTGAATTGCAAACGTTTTATACGCTAAGATTTGATTGGGTACAAAAAAAAATGTTAGGTATTAAATGGCCACTGACCTCATACGTTAGGGTCTAAATTGAACTTTTCCCTATATATTTTTTCAGAACAGCTTTTGATGATATGTTTAGCTATGTTGTTTCTAAGTTTTTGTTTTTGTTTGTGAAAACACGAAATTTTTTTCGAAAACGATTCTCAAACAGGAAATAATGCACCTCAACTCAAGAATGGAATCCGTACCAATCATGGACAGGAACCATAGACCATGAAGAAGGATCAACCACAACCATGTCCGCCTAAAAACAGCCACCAAAAACAAGTGTCAGCCTCAACCTCAGAGAGTAATGGAAAGAAATTAATTTATGAACAGATGAGCTGATAACCAATTTGTATCGTCAATATTAATCAACCCTTAAAATGTCATCAGGCCTCGATGTTTTCTCACAAGTGCCTTGAAAGGAATATCATATTCGACCAAAGTGGTGTCAAATTGAAAATCATATCCAATTTGTACTGGTCAAGATAAGTAAGCTCTCTGTTTCAGACTCTCCAGTCATATTTGGAAGTTTTTGCTATTATCTTCTCCGTCCTTGAGGTGTACAAATAAGACATTTATTTGTGCGAAAACCAACTACGACAAGAAAAAACAAAATTTCAAACCTTTTTCCCCACTTCGAGTGAACCTATCTCATCATCCCAGAGTACTGAACTTGCACCATTTATTGTGGCCATTCTTAGAACTGTTTCGGCAGGAAGAGCTGTAGGATCTGTTACTCCCTTTGAATATACTTCCCGTCCTTTGTTGATCAAGGAGGCTAAGTACATCTCATCAACTGCAAAAAAGGTGATTTTTATAGAATAAGTTTCCTTCATTCACAATTACGAGATTGCCTTGTAATTTGCAGAAATATGATAATTCTTACTGAAGATTGAAGAAATGAACAATAGTACAAAGCTTTTTGAATATAATAACTGACTTATACTCATTCTGTTATTTGATGGGGCTCCATCTGTTCCCAAGGAAACACAGACAGCAGCCTCGAGCATTTCTCTGATTGGTGCAAATCCAAGCATTCGCATTGCAGAAGCAGGACAGTGAGATACTTTTGTCCCGGCTTTTGAGAGCAGACCAATCTGCCGATTATATAAACCACAAATAAATGGAACGGAGGCCAGCAGTACAAGAACAAGAACTATATTCAGGTACTTCTAAACTATCACTGGTTTTATATATACAACTATTTTTTTTATAACAATGTGGCTTTTATATTATAATTTGCACATGTTATGTAACCAGATAAAAGTTATAGAGATTCAAATTTACTCATGCAGAAATTCGTTCTTCAAAGATAATCATAAGACCAAATTTTCGCAGTGGCTTACAATAATTGCTCACAAAATCTGTTCTGAAAAATCTGAAGATCACTTCCTATACACTCGTACATGCATATATATGCTAGAAAGAGATAGAGAGAGAAAGAGAGAGAGAGAGAGAGAGAGAGAGAGAGAGAGAGTTCGATGCAGATGGAAAAATCTGAAGATCACTTCCTATACACTCGTACATGCATATATATGGTAGAAAGAGATAGAGAGAGAAAGAGAGAGAGAGAGAGAGAGAGAGAGAGAGTTCGATGCAGATGGAAAAATCTGAAGATCACTTCCTATACACTCGTACATGCATATATATGGTAGAAAGAGATAGAGAGAGAAAGAGAGAGAGAGAGAGAGAAGAGAGAGAGAGAGAGTTCGATGCAGATGGAAAAATCTGAAGATCACTTCCTATACACTCGTACATGCATATATATGGTAGAAAGAGATAGAGAGAGAGAGAGTTCGATGCAGATGGAAAAATCTGAAGATCACTTCCTATACACTCGTACATGCATATATATGGTAGAAAGAGATAGAGAGAGAGAGAGAGAGTTCGATGCAGATGGAAAAATCTGAAGATCACTTCCTATACACTCGTACATGCATATATATGGTAGAAAGAGATAGAGAGAGAAAGAGAGAGAGAGAGTTCGATGCAGATGGAAAAATCTGAAGATCACTTCCTATACACTCGTACATGCATATATATGGTAGAAAGAGATAGAGAGAGAGAGAGTTCGATGCAGATGGAAAAATCTGAAGATCACTTCCTATACACTCGTACATGCATATATATGGTAGAAAGAGATAGAGAGAGAAAGAGAGAGAGAGAGTTCGATGCAGATGGAAAAATCTGAAGATCACTTCCTATACACTCGTACATGCATATATATGGTAGAAAGAGATAGAGAGAGAAAGAGAGAGAGAGAAGAGAGAGAGAGAGTTCGATGCAGATGGAAAAATCTGAAGATCACTTCCTATACACTCGTACATGCATATATATGGTAGAAAGAGATAGAGAGAGAAAGAGAGAGAGAGAGAGAGAAATCTGAAGATCACTTCCTATACACTCGTACATGCATATATATGGTAGAAAGAGATAGAGAGAGAAAGAGAGAGAGAGAGAGAGAGAGAGTTCGATGCAGATGGAAAAATCTGAAGACAGTATGGCATCATCACAGAATCTTTTTGGGATTTTAAGCAATTGAACAGAGAAATAGTTTTGTAGGAACTGTATTTTAAGCCATTGCCATAATAATTTTACATTGAAATACCATCAAAATTTTACAAATATCTATACATTGCAACGTTTACCTCAGTATCTTTGACCCAGACTGAATGAGCAGCCAACAAATTGTTTTGTAGGAACTGTATTTTTTCCAAATAAGTGACCGTTCCATTGTCAACTTTTCGATCATCCATCACAACTTGATTTTCATACGGTATCTCTGCAACATGCTAAAACACAAAAAAATTAAGGGTTAAAACAATAAGTTAATTTGAAATACCTCCTAAACTAAAAACTCTAACAACTAAAACTTTAAACTATCCAAAATGTAACGAATCAAACCCTTACAGAGGATCCGATCACCTCCCGTTCTGAATTTACGTCGAGAACGGGAGGCCGATCACCTCCCGTTTTGTCCAGTGCTTACGTGTAGTGATTGGCCCCTGTTCTCGGCGTGGGTTTGATTTGTTACATTTTAAACAGTTTAAGATTTTAGTTGTTAGAGTTTTTAGTTTATGGAGTGTTTCAAATTAACCTCATACTTTGGGGTTCAAATTGGTTTTTACCCAAATATTAACTATGCATATTCTAAGGTTTTCTGTTCACATTGAAAATCTGGGATGGAATTATTGAGTAATAGAAAAAGAGAGAGAGAGAGACGAGCACCATGTGAATTCCAGTGTTCATTTCTCTTGCATTGTCCCTAGTTTCGAGTAATAAGCGATCGGTAGCGTTCATTATTTGTCTGATTCCAAACCATATCCTTATTCTGCCGTCAGCTGTGTTATGGTGCTTCTCATAGAGCTCCTTTTGATCCTATTCAACAGATTTTAAGAAGATCTTACGAAGATCGTGAAGCTTAAACCATGAAAATGGTATTTGATAAACTAAGCAGAATTAGAAAACTGAATGGAAATCTCCAATTACGTTCAACCTGAATACACTCATCAGTAGTTCGAGGGCCCACGACGGTGGCAATCCTTCGCCAGAATCATGGTCGACTGGCCTAAGCACGCTCGCAACCTAGTTCTTTTACTGCCCTTGCCATTCCAGAAACGTGTGCCCGCCTGCCTCCGCAAAGCAAGTCACCTAAAGTTTTTTGATTCTGAAATTGTGAGAATCGCTCTCAAAATAGCCACTAAATCAAGTTCACAGAAAGATAGATAGATAGAGAGTGCGAGATGAGATGCTCACGCCAGAATGAATGAGTTCAATACCGCAAAGCAAGTGGAAAGATATGATCCTCGTCGAGAGAGAGAGAGACGAGCACCATGTGAATTCCAGTGTTCATTTCTCTTGCACTGTCCCTAGTTTCGAGTAATAAGCGATCGGTAGCGTTCATTATTTGTCTGATTCCAAACCATATCCTTATTCTGCCGTCAGCTGTGTTATGGTGCTTCTCATAGAGCTCCTTTTGATCCTATTCAACAGATTTTAAGAAGATCTTACGAAGATCGTGAAGCTTAAACCATGAAAATGGTATTTGATAAACTAAGCAGAATTAGAAAACTGAATGGAAATCTCCAATTACGTTCAACCTGAATACACTCATCAGTAGTTCGAGAGGCCCACGACGGTGGCAATCCTTCGCCAGAATCCATGGTCGACTGGACTAAGCACGCTCGCAAACCTAGTTCTTTTACTGCCCTTGCCATTCCAGAAACGTGTTGCCCGCCTGCCTCCGCAAAGCAAGTCACCTAAAGTTTTTGATTCTGAAATTGTGAGAATCGCTCTCAAAATAGCCACTAAATCAAGTTCACAGAAAGATAGATAGATAGAGAGTGCGAGATGAGATGCTCACGCCAGAATGAATGAGTTCAATACCGCAAAGCAAAGTGGAAAGATATGAATCCTCGTCAGTCATGTTCGATTCGTAGGGCCAAATGCGTTGATGCAACCAAGTCATTAAATCCACATCGTCCGCTATGCCCCTCCCGAGTTGCTGGGAAGTATGCACATGCGTGTTGATAAACCCTAGAAGAGTGTTTAATCAAAACCCTTAAATTCCTAAAGATTCACCAAGTTTGGCATTGAAAAAGCATGACTCTGAGGGAGAAAAAGAGAGACCAGGAAGTAAGATTTGGGAATGAAGATCGATGACGCGATCGGCGAGAGCAGAGAAACGAAGGAGAATATCTGAAGAACGACCGATGGCTTCGATTTTATCAAGCTCAATCACGATTCCACCATCTCGGAAAACTCGGTTTTCGGTGTCCATCGTGACGATAATGGCGTTGTACAGGATGGTGAGAGAATTACTCTTGGTCTTCCCCTCCATTACTGGCTGAGCTGTGGTCTTCTCGCTCCATCTTCGTTTTCGTCTGTAATAACTGCTTCGACGACCTAACATATGAAGTGATCTTGTTGTACATATTACACATCTGTCGTCATGTGGTTCTATGGTGTAGTGGTTAGCACTCTGGACTTTGAATCCAGCGACCTGGGTTCGACTCCCGGTAGGACCTTTTTTTATTTAATTTCTCTATCACGTCGACGGCAGCTTCTCGCTCAATCAAAACCATGATATCACGGTCATTGTCCTCTATGCCGCCGGCGACTACTTCTTTGCTCAAATCGACCTCGACAACTTCAACTCGAGCTTTTTGGTTTTGCTTGCTTAACTCTAAGTTCGGTTTCAGTTTTAAGGTTTATTTTACTCAGTTTATACCATTTTTAGTTCGAATTTGGTTGGTTTAAGTTAGTTTTGTTTTTTATTTACTTATTCTCTTTTGGAGATTGGCCCACCGACCGATTCAAAGACCGACCCGACCCGATGATCTAAAGACGATAAACCAAATATTAGACCATCATTTTTAGTCTTTCATGGCTCGAACCATGACAAGATTTCAAGCCAGGTCCCGAGCCTTACTTTTGTGGATAATAATGAACTAATTTTGTGATTTAGTGACGAGAGAAATGATTTTCCTTACTCAAAAAGTTTGATTTATTTATAATTTTATATTATAATGGACAATGTTCTATCCCTTTAACATTAAAATCAAGGTGAAAGTCAAAATCATTGAATTTCATAACCTAGAAAAAGAGAATATGATGCATAAATGATTGAACCAAATCAATGATCTCTACTAGTTGAAAATATATATCCTCTTTTTTAAAATATTATATTATATATAATGAAAAATCTTTAAATATAATAATAAAAGAGTTTCTTTGTTTTATTTTTCTTGAATTTATTTTTTTAATAAAATAAAATAAAAAAGAAAAGGGTATATTGATTTTATTTTAAAATAAAAAATCATAATTAAAGGAAAAGAAAAGTAAGTGGGAAATCTCTAAATCTTTCACTCTCTATCTCTCTAGCTTTCAGAAAATGAAATCCAATCACATGGTACTCAAATGCTTCAAAAGAGGGCAACCTCCCAAAAGAAAAGGGTAAAAATGGAAGCCTCTAACCCTCTTAGTTGTTCTTCCAAAAAAGAAATCTTCTTTTCATGATTTTTAGAATATTAATGGAAAAGGAAAAGGTCCGACGGAATATAAAAAAGGTTTCTTTGCCAAAATAACACACGATCCAAACATATTCAAATATTATTTTGATTCGGTTATTGCATAATTAACATTAGAACCCTAATTTTGTCGCCCGGCTCGTGAAATTATCTTATCATATTAAGTTTTATCTGTCAAAATATTTATTCTGTTTGCCATGTTGGGCCAGTCCGAGCTATCGAGTCTGGTTTGAGATGATTTTCGAGGACCAAGACGAGTCGGTCTATTTCATTGTCGAGGCACGCAACATGCAAACGTAGTGTTCTCAAATAATAAAACTAGGTTTATGATATCAAATTATGACCAAAAATGCAAGTCATAATATTTAGAATATGGTTTTAATTTTTAAAAATAAAGAAAATAATGGGAAAGGGGTTTGGCTTGTCCTTACGAAATGTGCTATGTCCATTAGTCAATGTTTGAGGCTTTTGTATCATCTCGTATCCAACCCGTCCCCACCTTGTCTTCTTCTTTTCTCCCATTTCTTTCTTTATTTATTATCAAAATAAAATTAAAATATATAAATAATATCTACCAAGTATTTAAATTTTATTTATTGATTTTATTTTCTTCCTATTTTGATAATTTTATGTTATTCTAATATTAGACTTATTATTTAATTTCTATATGTTAAAATTTAATATTTTTTCACTTGTTCATTTTTTTTTTCGAAATGCCCCTCACTAGACCGAATCGAACCGGACCGGTTCGACTAATTGCACTTTGATTTTTTATTATTTTTTTAATTTTATTCATCTGTCTTCTCTTTTCCGAGAAATAAGATTTAAAAAAATAAATAAATAAGAGTGGAATTAGCTGAACCGGTCTGGTCCGATTCGGTCCAGCGAAGAGTATTTCGGAAAAAAAATGAATAAGTGAAAAAATGTTATTTTTTGATAGAAAATATGACTGTATGAGTTATATTACCCATTATCAATACATTAAGGTTGTTTTTGCCTATTATTTAAGTTTACGGTGTAAATTACTCATTTCACCTAGTTGTAGGGGCCAAATTGCACTTTACCCAAGTTTACGGTGTAAATTGTCTATTTCATCTAGTTGTAGGGACCAAATTGTACTTTAACCTTAAAATTATTATAAAATTAAAAAATAAATGTAACGTTAATTATATATATATATATATATATATATAAAAAGCTAGTATTTAGGTTTTTTTTTATTAGGAGGGGAAAAACAGAGTCTGCTTCGTCAATGGTCCAATCATGGTGGAAGGCGACTAAGCAATCTCATCCATTTTGTTTGACATTACGCATTCTCTGCCTCACCTTAAAAGCTTTTTAACGTTTGTGTTTTAGGGTTTTTATTTTTTTTCGTTTTTTTGAAGCTCTGAATAGCGTCAAATGGCTATGGAGATGGAGTCTAGTTTACGCCAAATGCTTCGTCTTCTTTTTCGGAATTCAATTCCATCTGCGACCTCATTTCTCGCCGAAACCACTTTTCCTATAAATGCACACACGTTCCTTCTCTGAACGAACACCTTTCTTCTTTTTCTCACTCCTCCACATTACTCCAGTTCTTGCGACCTTTTTGTTAGCTGATTTGGGTGGAGAGGAAAATTCGGTCTGAACCCTAGTTTCTTGTTCTAGGTTTTGGAAGATGGCGAAGCTTGATTTTGTTAAGAATGGCGTGGTAACGAGATTGCCTCCTGGATTTAGGTTTCACCCTACGGATGAAGAGCTTGTTGTTCAGTATTTGAAGCGGAAGGTCTTTTCTGTTCTGTTGCCTGCAAATATCATCTCTGAAGTTGATGTTTGCAAGTTTGATCCCTGGGATTTGCCCGGTTAGTTTCGAAATTTCAGTTCATTTTTCAAATCTTCTTCCATTGAATTCATACATTTCTCTTCGTTTGGGTTCGATTATAGAGAACCCCCAGCCATAAATTGTGACTCAAACTCCATTTCTTACCCAAGTTTGTCGAATCACTCAAAGATTGAAAAAATAACCAACGAATTTATTGATTTCTTGTCGTTTGATTGCTAAAATGCTTGAGAAACATGAACTTATGGTGTTTATGGGGCAGGAAATTTGGAGGAGGAAAGGTACTTTTTCAGCAGAAATGAAGTGAATCGTCTAAATGGGAAAAGGTCAAAAAGAGGAACAGATTCTGGGTATTGGAAAGCAACAGGAATAGACAAGCAAATTCTAACCAGCAGGAACAGTCAAGTTGTGGGGAAGAAAAAAACTCTTGTTTTTTACAGAGGAAAACCTCCAAATGACAAGAGAACTGATTGGATAATGCACGAATATGGCCTTTCTCTGAACGAAGCTTCGGAAAAGAGCTCAACCCAAGTGAGTAAACACGCTTTTCTTTACCATCTCCAACCATCTACACTTTTTAGCAGTACCCACTACTAGATTTTGCCTAATTTTGATGATATTTATGAACTTTCTGCAGAGCTTAGTTGTTCCAGTGAAAAACTGGGTGTTGTGCCGCATATTCTTGAAGAAAAGAAGCACAAAAAACATGGAGGAGCAGCAGGAACTAAGCTCAATTTGTGATGGAAGCTCAGAGAAAGCATGGACAAACAGGCCTGTTCTTTATAACTTCATGACAAAGGTTGGTGGAACGGATTTGAATCTTCCTCCTCCATCTTCATGTTCAAGTGGAGTTACAGAGATTTCATCTGATAAATTGGACGAGCAAGAAGAAAGTAGCAGCGCCAATAATGGCTGTTCCTTTGATTTAACAAGAAGATTATGATCTGAGAAATATTGTTCTTTAGATTCAGTTTCCTCCATGTTTTTGACTTGTTTGTGGTAATCACTAAGCGGATTACAGATTGTTATTTGGAATTGCGAGACAAGGAACGTTGCTGACTTGAAAAGTGGCATTTTCTGTGATGATCATAACTAAAGCATTTTGAACATGTTTCCTAGGAAAAAGCAGCAATCTAATTGCATTTAATCTTCTTTTAAAGTTGAATCCAAAAGCAAAGCAGGACGAGAGACGGAGAGAGAGAGTTATGTACGTTTTCTCACTAGATTTTCCAAACACGCTGGATGTCACTACAGATTTGGGAAAATGCGAGATATTTAGCAAATTTTATTAAAGGGTAATTATCGATTTGAACCATATATTATACACGTTTTTTCAATTCGGCCCCTGTACTAAAAAAACCGACAAACCGAACCCTGTATTTTGATTCTGTTATCAGTTTTGACCTTCTATCAACAATTTCATTAAACCCTCATTGAAAAAACTAACAAACAATCTTGGATTCAGTTGAAATTTTTACCACATGTTCATTACTTAATGAGAAGATAATCTGAAAATTTTCGTAATTTTTTAATACATGTACGATTTATTAGAATTTTATTTTAGTATTTTATAAAAATATTATAATAAATCATACAAATTTTAGAAAATCACGAAACTTTTTCTATTATCTACCCATGATAAGTTGAACGTGTGAATTTTTTTTCAAATAAATCAAATATTGTTTGGTATTTTTTTAAAAATTAATTTATAAAGTAAATAAGAAACTGAGATTAATTTAAAAAAATAACAAAAGATAATAGATTTATTTGAAACTTTTTCCAGATGTTCAACATATTATGGGTAGATAATAAAAAAATTTGCGTAATTTGTTAAAACTTGTATGATTTATTATAATATTTTTAAAAAATACTAAAATAAAATTACAATAAATCGTAGATGTGTTAAAAAATCACGAAAATTTCCAGATTATCTTCTCATTAAGTAATGAACATGTGGTAAAACTTTCAACTGAATATACGATCGTTTGGTAGTTTTTTCAATAAGGGTTTAATGAAATTATTGATAGAAGGTCAAAACTGATAACAGAATCAAAGTACATGGTTCGGTTTGCCAGTTTTTTTAGTACAGGGACCGAATTGAAAAAACGCGTATAATACAGGGTTCAAATCGATAATTTTCTTTTATTAAATTATGAGCCGTTTCACACAAAGTGCAAGGATGCTATGCTCTTAAATTGGGTTGTCTTCTTCATTGAATTATTTTTCAAAATTTAAAATTGTTTTTTGTATTAGTATTACTACAGAAAATTATAAACGATTATATTATTCTTTTACTACCTACGAACTTAAACTTTTAAAATTGTTGATAATTTATAATGACAATAGAGCTTGAAGTTTCAAGTTCGAATCCCGAACAAGTCAAGAAAATAACCTCATAAAAAAAAAAAAAAGAAATTCACGTATAAGAACTAATAAAAAGAAAAAAATACCCATAAGTTTAATCTTTCAAAACTATAACATGTGTAATCTCGTACCATGATCTACATTTTGATTTTATAATTCGAAGTAAAAACAAGATTCACTTGGATGAAAAATAGAGAATGTTGAGAAATGTAGAGAATAAAAGAATGACGAATTTGACTTCAAAAGATAACTTGTGAGATTGGTTGAGTCAGAGGAGTTCATCACGTTACCTTCCATGTTTCATTTTCAAGTAGAGAGAGACAGAGAGAGACTAAAAATGTCCTTGGGATGGTTATTTTGAGTCAAATTTGGAAGGTCAGATCTGACATTTACCTGCACAAACAAATGACTGCAAATCAAATGTTCAAGTGTGTAATCGACCAACTTACTGAACTCAGAATCAAAAGATAGGCTTTTTTTGATTGCTTTGCATCACTGCAACAAACACTTTTTCTTCTCTTTTAAACCTGCACACAAGAAATTAGTAGATTTCATATACTTTTACAAAAATAGCGACATTTAGGAGACTCTTTTTTTTTTCGAATCATTATCTTCTGAGATTTCTTCTCCAAATAAAAACAAGATAATTTTATCTGTAAATTTAAAAACCAAGATATACTCGTCCCAATTAGATCTTAAAACTTTTTTTTTTTAATTTATTTTTTACAAACAAACATTCACCTTTCAGCTCTCAGCAAAATTAGACGTTGTCGTCAATTTATCCAATAATTTAGCATGTGCATATCATGTTCCATTTAATGAGGCGATTTAACTGAATTTTGAACCACATCTCATGAACGACAAAGTTCGAAATCATCGGATAAAGTGAAACATATTAAAATCGAGTTAAAACATTCAGTAAATTGAAAACGTGATATATACGTTCTGAATTTTATAATAAATTGATGACAAAATACAAATTATTGACAAATGAAAGATAGAAGGTTTCATTTGTTAAAAAAAAAATTAATTTAATATCTAATTTGTAAATGATCTCAAACGTAAATGTTATGATCTAAATTACACTTCACCCAAAATAAAAACTTGATCCTACAAGCCAGATCATCCTAAATTATGTTCAGTTGGAAAAAATGTTTTGGTTACCGGTATATCCGAACCGTATATAACATGATCAAACTGTCCAAAACAATGGCCTCTCTGCAGTTAGTGAATTGTACTTGATGGTTAAAGAATCTAAGTTAACTCAGGAGGCTATCCATGCATAAATGACTACTAAGTTGATCAAATCCTATATGGAGAGAATAATTTGAAAAGGCTGATATTTCTGCAAACATATCGAGAGAAACAAAGCATCAAGTGGGTGTGGGTAGTGTGTGAAACAACAAAAACTTTCCATCAAAAAGGCACAAAAATTTCTTCCTAATATTTGGTTCATGGTGAAATATTCTCCAAAATAATTCAAATCACAATCAATTTTCAAGGAAAGAAAAAGGACTTTAAAGAGTGGGACATTTCTACCTTTCGGTGCTTCTGACTCCTTGCTTCACCTCATTCTCATCTTCCAGATAGCAAATTGGACCACATCTTCGTACAAAAGATTCATTGCTTCCTCTATCACGAAATGGATGTCATAAATATCATATGATTACATCAAGTCTTCCAAACGTAGACAAAGGATATTCCTTAAAAATAAATCCAACCAAAAAATATAAAAGTTCACTACTTTTACAACAGTAACAAAACAAGACAGAACCTAACATTCAATTAATATCCATAATGAGTATTACCTGCCTCAAAAGTGGGACGAGTTGAATTCTTCTAGGTTGACTCAGACCTTGTTCTGAATATTATTTTCCTTGTTATGGCAGATGTATCAGTCTATGTTTTTAACATAGATTGGCATCAACATAAACATAAAATAGATTTTAAACCTTTCAAGTAGCATTAGCAGGGTCTAAAAGTTGGTACACTTAAATAAGTTTTCTGATAGAAAGATTGATCTCATTGAAAACCAACTTGAAGAACAAGATCTTTTAAATTAACAAGAAGCTTTTAGCACATCTCACTTCTCATGAAAATAAAGTACACACTACTTTAATCGTTATACAACTGAAAAATGAAATTTTTTGGTTCAAATTATATAAAATCAAGCTTAAATTTTGTAAAAATTCAAAATGCAGAAAACAATTTGAAATAGTCAAGCTGCATGTCCCTATCAACAAAGCTTCTTCAGGTTCTGTTAAGGTGCTCATGTTCTTCCTGTCATGTTCATCACTCTTTGGCCTTTGCATCGTCCATGCCAACACCTGAAGATTTTGGAGGTGGTTGCTCTGAACATGCCTTTAGTACAGACTCATTCTGCCAACAAAGAAATTGAGTTCTACAAATATATCAGCTCCATAAATGCACAAGGTAACTATCAAAAAGTAACTGCAGAGAATAAGCACAAAGAAATACAAGCAAAATGTTATAAATGAGAGCAATCGATCCAAGAAAAGCAACAAGTAGCTTGAATCATTATCACAATCAACACAACCTACAAAGACAGAGAAAATATAACATTGCAAAGAGTTACAAAGGAGGAATGCAGCAAAGAAACCGCAGATTCAGGAGAAAAAGAAAATCAAGTCTTAATACTCAAAACATTGATGAAACAAAACAATTTTACAAGAGACAATGGAAACATACAGGCCGCAAATTCAAACGCTGTAAGTAGATACAATTTTGGTACGAAGATTTAGATCTCACTCGATTTTTTTTCAGAGTTTATCTTCACAAGATTTACTCCTATCATGCTCTTCCTTCTCTTCAAAATAACTTGCAACTCTATACCTTTTCTTAGGCTCCTTTAATACACCAATATTTTATCTTAATAAATATCATTTTTGCTGAGGCAGGGTAGTTTTATAAAGATCCTAAATAACTTCTTGATGAATATGATTCAAGAACTTATGCATCAACAACCTTAACCTCCCTCTCCATTGCAAAAACTAAATTTCTAAGCCCTTTGGTTCAATCGGTAGTCTTTAGGCTAGCTGTCAACTATGATACTGATTTTTCCTCATCTTGAACATAAGCAGCCATTCCAGTTTCTGGGGTCCTCCATCGTGTAGTAGATAAGAGTATTTTTATTTCATTCATCCCTCTCACACAATGTCTAGTAAGTCCAACGAGCACCTAAAATTTATTTTTTTCTAGATGACTGATCCGTTTAAGTGATTCCCCAAATTAATATCAACGTATGACAACAAAGATATTGCCTCAGCTCAACATTTTTTTTATATTAATAAAGAAAATTTCAAATGCATTGATCAAAATGACATCCGCATACTATAGAATGCTTGCTTCAAATATCACAGTGTAGTCATATAGTTACAAATTCTCAGCACATAAATTTATAGTAGGAAAAAACCAGGAGAAGACGAAATCACATCGTCCACACCAAAGTTCGCACCTAAAAAACAATACAACCAAAATGATGCAACAAAAAGGAACAGGATTTTCCAAAAGGACAGAGAAACCCTAAATCAGAATGATTTTGAAGTTCTAAGACGCTTAAGCAATCATCCGTATCTCACTGGATTCAAAACTTTAATCGATTATGCAACATACGAATGGAAATAAAAAAGCTGTAGAGAGAGAGACCTGCCAAACACGGAGGAGGCGCTTTTTGGCATTAGCTTTGCGGGTGGAAGTGAGCTTGATTCTCTTCCATACAAGTCCACCGGAATCGTGCTTCTTAACTATCTCCATTACTCTGGTCCCCCAAAACGCACCTGCCATCTCTCTCCCTCTCTCTCTCTCTCTCTCTCTCAACGACTTAACCCTCCCTCTCCTCTGTCTCGTCCCCAACCAAGATGAAGAACACTCGCCTCCCGGCGGAGCCTGTGACTCAAATAACCCTCCACTCCAACTAGGCCGTTCACGTTTTTGGTTCGGTCCGTTTTGAATAGAGTCGAACCGAACCGAACCCAACCCGTGCATGATTACAAAGAAATTGAATCAAAACGGAACCAAATTTTCAGGTTAAAATCATATTAATTTCTTCACATTATTAATTTATTTAAATTAATTTTCAATTATTTTGGCTAAAAAATGTTATCTTTGAGTAGCGAGTCATCTCCTTTTGGGTTAAATATATAATTCTTGAATAAATTTTGATTTATTTAAATAAATAAAAATGAGCTGAGGGAGCGAGGTGGCATGTCATGTCTCGATTCTTCGTTACTTCCTCTTTTGTTGACGGGAGAGTGAAATCAGAGTTTTCGAGAACCCAATTACAATTTCTTCAACTGGGTATTTTCCATTTTTCCTTTTCCATCTGATTTTCTGCCATGATTTTGGCTTTCTATCTCAAATTCTTCTCTTTTTTTCTCCTAGACTAGACTAGACTAGATATAGCTTTATGAGTATATGTATATGCTTTGTTTTACCTCCTGTTGAATCTGGTAGTGCTAATTTAGGCAGAAAGTTCTGTTTGAAATTGAAATCACATTCGGTTTCTGGGTTGATGAGCTTTATGTTAATGGAGTTTTTCTCTTTCTGTTTGTTGAAACCAGCCTTTAGTGTGAGAAAGAAAGATGTGGGGAATAACCAGGAAAAATGTTGGCGTTAAAGGGTCTACTCAGGTACAACAGTCTTCTATTAAGCTTATTTTTTTTTTGCACTTTCTTTTCTCTTCTTTCTTGTTTATTGATTTTTTATTTTTGCAATTTTCTGAATTGAACAATTTGATGAGCAAATAATTGGGCAGTTCTTACGGATGATTCGTCAAACCGCTGCAGCTCTTAGAAGCTATTCCTCGGCTGCAAAGGAGGTAATGCTTGGTTTGTTAGTTGTCTGTGATTGATCTTCGTCTTTTCTGTACTATCGTTTTAGTGCTTGATGCTTTAAAACTTTCATTTCTCTTTTTTTGGTGATTAGATTCACGAAAATGCACAAATTAACTTTTTTTTTTCGGTATTCATTATGGTTCAAGTCCTTGACAAATCTACATATAGACTTTGTTTGTTATATACTATTGTGGAAACTATTCATTTTTACAATTTGGACTCACTATTTGTTTGTTTTTTTAATGCATTTTCTCATGTTATTCCAGACGGTAGCTTAGTTTCTCCTACTGGATTTGTTTTTTGGAAGAAACTCAATGGCTGATGTTCTTTTCTTTCTTTCTTTCTTATTTTGTGGGGACTTTGAATTTGACACTTTCAAAGATAACTGTGCGGGAGGCTTTGAACTCGTCCCTCGATGAGGAAATGTCTGCTGATCCTAAAGTCCTTTTAATGGGTGAAGAGGTGAGGAAGCATGATTTTAAATCTGTAGAAATGAGTTTGAGTAACCTCTCTTGCGTTTTATAAGCAAGTTCTTATTGATTTTGATTATTCTTACATTGCAGGTTGGGGAATATCAGGGTGCTTACAAGGTTGTAGTCATACGATATTAAATTTGTAAATTAGAGATTCGAAGACTTTTTCTTTTTATGTAATGGTTGGTTATGTGTCTCCACCCTTGTATAGATATCGAAAGGGCTTTTGGAAAAATATGGGCCGGATAGGGTTCTTGATACCCCAATCACAGAGGTAAACCTTTTTTTTTTTAAACAAAATATATTAAGAAATGAATGTACAAAATGACGGAAAGGAAAGAGACTGTTTCTTTCATGAATCTTAAGAAATTGGTGAAAAATAATTTCCTTCCAATCGAAAAGAATAACTTCTAAAAGCAATATGTTGATTGTCATTGCCTGACCTCTTCGAACCTTGAACTTTGCAGGCCGGGTTTACTGGCATTGCAGTTGGAGCTGCATTTTATGGACTTAAACCTATAGTCGAGTTTATGACCTTTAACTTCTCCATGCAGGTAATTCGTAATTTTAGAATTCTCCCTTATCCAACCTTTGTTATCTAAATGGTTTTCCTCTTATGTCACTTCAAGTTAACAGAGATGGATTAAAACAACATCTGATTTCACTATTTTTGTTCTCTCTCTCTCTCTCTGGGTTTGCTATGTATTTTTTTAGAAGCTGATTCGAGTAATCTTCTCGCAATATATTGTTATCTTATTCAAGAATGGCTATTATGTAATACTCTTTTTCAGTTCTTTTTCTCTCTGCTGGGTAGCAGAAGGTGAGATTAACAGAAAAATCATTTTAAGTAAAGAAACTCGTCATCTTCTCCTGAGGAGGAGAAATATAAAATTTTGGTTTGGGTTTTTCTTCAGGCAATTGATCATATCATTAATTCTGCTGCTAAGACAAACTATATGTCCGCCGGAACAATTCCTGTGCCTATTGTCTTTAGAGGTCCTAATGGTGCTGCTGCCGGAGTTGGCGCACAACACTCTCAGGTACAATGATGCAGTTCATGGCTGTGGCCCAAGCTCATAAGCTCATGATCGAATATTTTCATTCATTTCATAATTATTTTATTTGCTCTATCTTTTTAAAGATTTCTTAGAGATTTTAAACTCTTAACTCAAACTATATTAAAGAGTTATGAATATTAACCGACAAACTTTGATATAGAATTTTATTATTCCGAAAGTTTATAATATTATCCACTATTTTTTTCGATTTTCTGTTTCGTTACGGAGCAACATTCTGCAGCACCATAGAGTTTCGATGGTTTGTTTCGATTAGAAAATAATCCTACTTCATAAAACAGTTTGCAAGTGAGATTTTTTTTTTTTTTTTCAAACTGATGTATATATGTTTCTTATCCAGTGTTATGCAGCCTGGTATGGTTCATGTCCTGGATTGAAAGTTTTGGCTCCATACTCATCTGAAGATGCTCGTGGTTTGCTCAAAGCTGCCATACGAGACCCAGATCCCGTTGTTTTCCTCGAAAATGAGTTGTTGTAAGATGTTCTCTATGCAATTGTGATTTATGAAGTTTACTATCACAATGCTATTCGTATGTATACCTTTCCGATAATATATATCGAATTTGATGTGTGTTTTAGATATGGCGAGTCATTTCCTGTTTCGGCTGAAGCGCTTGATTCCAGTTTCACCCTTCCAATAGGAAAAGCTAAGGTAATTTCGTCGCAGACGTTTCTATCGTGTTTTAAGGCTTCTTTTTCTGGGCTTATCATCATCTCCAGAGTTTAATTTTTAGTTCAATATGAATAACAGATTGAGAGAGAAGGAAAGGATGTGACTATTACAGCCTTCTCAAAAATGGTTGGATATGCACTCAAGGTTAGTTTAGCAGATTGTCTCGAAATTCTTAGGTTGTGTTTTGTCTAATTACTTTTTTTCGAATCGAATGTGTAATTACTGGTTCATTTCCAGGCAGCAGATATACTTGCTAAGGAAGGCATTAGCGCGGAGGTCAAATTCTATCGATAGAAAAAAGAAATTCTTGAATTTCATCGACTATGATGCTTACTTGACGGATTTTTCACCGCAGGTTATAAACTTGCGATCTATTCGACCTCTAGATAGACCAACAATTAACGATTCAGTTAGGAAGACAAGCAGATTGGTGACGGTCGAAGAAGGGTTCCCCCAGCATGGTGTTGGTGCTGAAATTTGGTTTGTCTCCTTCCCATTTTTCGATCCTCATTTCGTATCAATTTGATCATCAATGTGCTTAAAACGTTATTCTTTTTTCTTGCAAAAAAAAAAAAACAGCACGTCTGTGATTGAGGATAGCTTCGGCTATCTTGATGCCCCAATCGAGAGAATTGCCGGTGCGGATGTTCCCATGCCTTATGCGGCTAATCTAGAGAGAATGGCTGTTCCCCAGGTTTTATCATCCACAACAAATCAATACTTGATTGTTAGATTAGTACAAATTTCAAACGTTTACATCTATTTGAGGTATTTGTTACGTGGTTTTATGATAAACGTAGGTGGATGATATTGTTCGGGCTGCAAAGAGGGCGTGTTACAGAGCTAAATGATGGGTCTGACTTTTAAATTGAGGCGATTCCAATCCAAATCCTGTTGGGTTTTTCTCAAAAATTATGTTTTGGGTCAGGAATTGAAAGAGGGTCTCTGCTTCTACAATCATCTGGAGTGCATTTGTTTGAGTAGGCAAGTGTTGCTGTGCATCTTTTTCTTTTGATGGCCAATGCTTCCAATTCAATGCTGCCACTTGTTTTATATCTATTTCTCTCTCATGTTCTCTCAATTACACTCCAAACGTGGGCAACTTCTACTACTAACAACATAATATATCTCAAGCTTGAGAGAACAATGTTTAAACTCGGTTATGTAACTCGATGCGCGCCGAAATATGATCAGAGAGTAAAATAAAGTCAAATTTTCCAATCAAACATACAAAGTCGTCGATCACAAGACGTGTTTACTGTGGGTCGTGTTCAAAAAATATTACAGATGGTAAAAGAGCTTGCCTGAGGAAACTTAACATCAAGGTTTGTTGGCCTTCATAAATCGACCCTTGAGTCTCTTCCTAGTGTCAGCTCTTGCCTTCCTTGACTCATATCTAATGCGCTTATCATACCTGTTCACAGAAAAATAGGAAAGATGCAGTATGGAATGTGGATAGAAGTTATGAACACATAGTATTGAAAATTTAAATGTAGCCTAATAAAGTTTTTAGAAGAATACCTTCGGTTTTTCTTTTTCTCTTGATATCGTTGCATGGCGTTGCCTCTGTTTTGTGCCAGAAGCTCTAGGTTTGCTTTGGTTGCCGATGACAATCTGGCCCTATCCCTGCTTCCCAGAATAGATCGTTCAATAGCAATACTGCAAGATTTGGGCTGATCAAAGGCTGCAGCCAAAGATGGCTTTCTGATTGGCAAGTTGTTGCTCTCGGATGTGGCAGGACCCTGGCTTGCAGTGCGGTTTTTGGCGTTATTCTGCATTTGAAATGATTCACTCATCTGTTATTAGATTTTGACGATTTAGATAATATGGTTATGATATCCATTAACAATAACGAAAGTTGTTCTTTTAGAATCTCAACACTAACCTACCAACATAAATAAGTTCATTCTAGCAATTAAGGATCATAGTCATAAGAGTCAAAGGAAATACAGATGAACCAAAAAAATTCATTCAGATATTATATGAATGTAATATAAACTAAATATAAGAAAGAAGAAAAGGCTCACATTAATCGATGTCATATCGTCATGGGCTGTCTGGCAATTGAAGCGGTATATATCTCCCAACTTCTTTTTGTTTTTCAAAGATGTTTCTTTCGTAAGTTCCCCAAAATTCGTTATCATGAATTTTGAGTCATTGGCATCATATGCAACTTCTAATGGACTTGATACTTCATGATCCCTCGACCTTCCTAAATTAAAATCCCAAATCTTCAAAGGAAATAGAAAGTCAGTAAACTTTGAGAATGCGCCAACAGCTAACCCAATATTGATGTTTCCTTAAACGTAGTTTTATGATATAAGAACCAAAAGAATGTCAAAGAATAGATAGTGGCCAAACCTGAATGTAAATTTTCAATTTCAATGGAAAAGACAAGTGAAAGACCTATGCTGATACAAATTTTTAGTTAAAATATTTATCCACCGTTCTCAAACTAGAAGTTGTCAATCGAAACAGCATTTTTGGGGGGTCTCCATAGAAACGCTATTCAACTTCAGGGATTTTTCTCCCAGTTGAACTTTGAAAATTATATTGTTGGAGAGGAAGAAGCATTTACTAAATTTCACCCCCAGTACTTCCACCCTGATACAGAAGGAAAAGAATGCTGGCCAAAAAGCTGTTTGAACCAGCCAAAGAAAGAAAAAAATTTATGGCCTCTGGTAAAAAGACACTGTCAGTTTTTCATCCATAACATCGAAGATCTAATGGGAAAATAGCCTTTACTTTGCCATCAATTTTAACACCAGGACCGAAAAAAGATGGCAAGAGAGATAACAAAAATGACATCAGATATGCCATAAAATGACATATAAATCTTTTCCAAATAATAGTTAACTTGGAATACATAGAGCTGTTAGTGTTTTTAAAGTATAAAATGTCACAAGGTACACATAAAAATTAATTTAAGACAACAAAGATATGAAGTTATTGGCCTGCACATGCTTGATCCCTATGAAAAGACAAGCTAGTTGGCACTGCCGGAGAAAAGGGAAATAAAGTCGAACACTAGAACATTTACCTGAATAGTCTGATTATTGGAATTGTTATCCCACAAAATATTTTCATCGATGATGTGCTCACTCCCATTCGAATCGACTTGAGTCGTCATCCTTAGCAATGAAGTAAATGGTGCTTGTTGCTGCGAAGATTGGTTAGCAGCAATACCGGCCGAAACCACATCAATCCCAACATTTCCAGGCCAACAAGTCTGATTTGGAGTCCCTGGCACTCTATTCTCCAATCCACCCCCACCTTCGTCATTCAAATTACTACCAACACCACCACCACCACCATCACCCATGCCATTCATGTCACTACCTCCCTCAAATTCTCGCCGAAATAACTCAATTAACTGTTTATGTATGACTTGCTTGTGCTTTCCGCAGCTCAAACTTTGCCTCTTGATCCCAGAAATCTCGTCCTCATAATTTAAATTAGCAAAAACCACGGGGTTCTCGTTCGGCACAATCAAGTCTTGTAGATTAACTGCCCCGTCAGATTTATGCGCCGCCCAAGACTCCATCGGAATGGTCACATCTTTGGCGTATCCCCAGCTCTGAAACAAGGGCGAAGATTGGCCGGTCCTCTTCGAGACTAGATCTACGCCCCACGCGGAAGCAAGCTCGAGGGCGGAAGGGCATCCAGAGAAGCCTTCGATCGGACTCCGATCGTGTGCAGCAGAGACAGAGCAACTCCCATGGGCGTCCCAATCACATTCTTGACAGAGAACGAGATTGTCCATCGAACAACGAACCGAGACCGGCTCAGATCCACAATTATCGCAGATCTGAGATCGGAGATGTTTCCGAGATAGCAAGTTGGCAGAATGAACATGCTGATCGCAAAACAAGCACAGCCTCGCTGAATCAGCTCGACAGTAGAGAACCGCCACTTGTTCAGTGCAGTAATCGCAGGGCACACTATCCCCAGCTCTGGATTTGGTTGCCACCATTTTCTCTCTCTCTCTCTGCAGCTCGAAGAAAACGGAAAACCCTAACTCTCTCTCCCTCCCTCCCTCCCTCCCTCCCTCCTCCTTCCCTGTCTCAGGGATCCTCAGACAGAGGTGGACTTTCTTATAGGCTAAGCTCAGCCGCATTAAGTGGAGCCCATTTTTGATATATACACTACTTAATCGCATAATATCCCACTTCCTTTTTGCTGAGCTGGACGTGGGTCCCACCTCTATAATTACCGTTTAAGGTTTTATCACTCGTGTCACGTGAAATTCATTTATTAGTTAATTATTTATAATTAATAATTACTTCAATCTTAAATATTTTTAAACAAGGTTATTTTTAAGGTCTAATTTTAACTTCCAACGTGTCAACTATTGATGTGTGCAATTGTATAATCAGTTAAAAAGTATGAATTAGAAGGTAAACATATTTTTTTAATAAAATATAATTGGAGTAGTGACACGAGATATTGAAGGCTCAACCTTAGATAGAAGTTCAATTTTTTAAAAAGAATAAAATTATGTTTATTTCTTAATTTTACTTTATCATTTTATTTCACGTGTTACTTATTAATTGGTGTAATTAATATCTTATATTAATTGGTGTAATTAATATCTTATATTAATTATCTGTAATCTAACTCATCAAAAGGTAAGAAACAGAAGATAAAGTTTGAGAGTAAACCGAACACTACCTTTTTTAAAAAGGCAGAATCCCTGGGTCAAAGCCTGAAATTACGACCCATCGGCATCAGATGATCTGCCGTTTAAAACGTTTCGTTGGGATTACAACGACAAACCTTGAAATCACGACACCACTTTCAAAGTATTCAAAAAAAAAAATATTGGTTTGGTCCGTCTTGAGCCTGGCCTGGATAAAAGTTCAGGATCTATTGGACCAATCTTGGCCCGGATCAAGGTCTTACCTGGTTGACCGTCGAGGATGAACACTGATTTAACAAGTGTAAGGAATATAAATAACTTTTGTCACGCGCTTGGACAAAGCAATTAGCAATTGAGATTCTTAGTCAGGGACAGATATCGCCATGCAGAAGGAATCCAGTACAAGACAAATGTGGGCCCGCCTGAGTTGTTCTGTTCTTCAAATTGTACTCGCATTTACAGGGACGTGGCCTTTCTCTTCTTCTTCCTCATCTCTCTCTCTGCCTCCTCTTTCTTCTTCGTTGTTTCAGAATTCAGATCATACTACTACTATGTCGACGACTACTACTTCTCTAGAACAATCTCTGCAGAGCTGTTCGCTGAGCCAGACCAAAAGCCATGGAGATTCGAGCTTTGGCAAAGAAAGGTCGTCGTCTTCATCTGTAGAAAGCCATGAAAGTCATCGGCTGCCATATCCAGACGCTACTTTCGAGCTCAACTCTCATGTCTCCCTGCCTTATGACTGGGAACAATGCCTCGATTTAAAGGTTGGTTTTTATGTTTCGGCATTTTACTGCCATTCTCTCTCCTCTTCTAGCTTCTGTTAGCGATAAAAAAATGGCAGATCTTGGACTTCCTGTGTTGTTTATGACCATTCAATGTACTTATTTACCTTATTATCTCTCTTTTTTTCATATTTTTCCTTTTCAAAACGAAAAAAGATCAACCCTAAATAGGGCAGTCAGATGTGTTTTGCTTAGTTTGAACGAAAAAGAAACAGAAAAACTTTATGAGTTTTGTCTTTTTAGGAAAACCCGCCATGAAAAAAGCTTCAACCTTTTTTGAAATTTGATTAAGAAGATAAAGCCAGGCTTTCAGTTGTAAGAAGATGGTCTATTTTTTTTTGTACAGACGGGAGAGATATTCTACGTAAACTGGAGAAACGGAGAGAAGGCAAAGTCAGATCCTAGAAGAAGAGTAAAAGAAGAGGTTTACAGAGAAGAAGACATGTTTTCAGAAGACGACAGTTCATATGGTGACAGTGACGAGTCATTGTCGGAATCTTCTCTCTGTTCATCGGCAGCGACTGGAGGTCGGAATAAACAAGACGGCGAGGGAGATGGCGTTTTGGTGGTTGCTGGTTGCAGAATCTGTTTTATGTATTTCATGGTTTCCAAACAGGACTTATGCTGCCCCAAGTGCAATGGCCAGCTTCTGCATTTTGAACGGTGACAACACTTGTTTTGAAAGTGAAGTTTGGTTCAACTGTTTGGTCTCCGATCATCTATATTTTGTAGGGTTTGTTTGCTTGGCCTCCATGGAAGTTGCAGAAGAGATGACGATGATGATCCGTGAAATGCCAGCATTTTCTTATAGTATTGAAATTGAAATTATTATAGGAAAGAGAAAAGGGAATATTTTGAGCAGCTTTTCAGATAGCGTAACTGCAGAGGGAAGGACATTATTTCCTTTGTTTCTTTTTGCATTAAGTATTTGATTTAAGGCTAAATAAATTGTAAATTAGGGTTAATTTTTAACTTAATAGTATTTATATCTTGTTAATATATTATTTTGTCCCGAGCAAAATCACATTTTCGTCACGCAATCTTCTTGGTTGGAAACGCCGCCTAAAATAATATTTTCTGTGATGTTTAGAGAAAAAGAAGTTAAAAAACTCATCAAATGAGACGATTTTGATGACAATATCGAGCTCCATGAGTCGATTTTCCAAAACAACTGGTTTGTTTTGAGAAATCGTCTAGAGAAGATCACATAAACCAATTCCGAATTGGTGAACCAAACTGGAAGGGATTGGCTCGATCTGGATCAAGTTGGTTTTTCAACGTTCAAAGAACCAAAATTCGGTTCTATTTTTTGGAAATAGATATTATTGGTTTGGTTTTTGGCTTTGAATATTCAAAATCGACAATAATCAAACCGAACCGATATTTCAATTTGACCATCGATGGCGTTCTTGTTCGTGATAAGTCCAAAACTGCAGTGCAGTAATTGAGCATAATTTCAATTCGACGATCGGTGAATTCAAGAAACAGATTAGACATGAGAAAAGATGAAATAATCAGGAAGAGAAAGGTAAAATATTGATCAATCCCATCACAAAGAACTTGTATGAAACTTAGGGAACTACATTTGCTCTGAAATCAGAAACAGAATTCAAGAGATGGTGAGTTGCCTTTTCGAAATTCACAAAACCCATGAACCAGAAATCATGGCCGTCGACAGTCGAGATCTGTATGTATTTCTCCGGCGGTTTTTCCTTCATCACCACCGGATTTACAGTCGCCGTGTTTCCCAGTGGTATCACCACCTGTTCAATTCAACCCATCACATTTATGCACAAATTTCGTCTGTCTAAACAACTACAAACAGAAGAATTAAACGGCAAACAATCATAGAATATGGTGTTTAAGAGTTATCTCCCATGGGAGAATGGAGAATCCTCAACGGTATGTGTTCATTCCTGATCGTGAACAATAAATTTCAATCAAAGATAGAATTTGAGAGCAAATGACGGTGAGAAATTTGTGATTTGTTATCAGATTACCTTGTAATAGCTCCAATAAGTTTGTCCAGACGGAGCAGTGAAGTACAATGGACGATCGCTACAAAATGCCAGCCGGAATGTTGACAAATAGAGGGTTCCTGCGACGGGCCCGGTGGCCGTTGAAAGGTAACAAGCGAACGTCTTCTTCAGGTTCTCGTTTGGATCGTGGCCGAATGTTTGCCGGAAAAGAGACTCGAACCCCCCCTCCGTTATAGCTTTCGCAGTTAGATTCACCTTCCCCCACGCTGCTTCCGATACCGACTTCCCCGTTTTCACTGCAAAATTTTCAACAATTAGATTAGAGTTCGTTCATCCTATTTGAAGGACCACGAAAACCCATTAGATTCAAATTCGAATTTCCAGTATAACAAATCGAATTCTTACGATTATGCCAGATGTTACAGGAGATAGATTCGGCTCTGGAGCTCCAGGAATTGAATAAATGAATCACAGGCTCTAACGGATTGCTAGTCGGGCGACCAACCGGCGAGTGCTGAACATAAGGGTAGTGATAGTTCTGCTGGCGATCGGGGTTGCTCCACGCCGCCGCCATCTGGTTGTCGGGATGCGCGGTCGGGTAGGCCGGAGCCCCCATGATATGCGTCCCCCATTTCTTGGTCTCGTCATCAGACGGTGCAGGTGATCCGGCGGAGACCTTGGGCGAAGAAGAAGAAGAAGCAGGGTCCTGATGAACTGTTCCTTCGGGTTTGCCCGCCATAATCGATTCGGAAAAAAGCTTTTTTAACGATTGATTGTAGCGGGAACTGCTAGAAAAAGAAAGAATATATAGGGATTGAAGCTTTAATCTGGTCGGGGGATTACATGGTTTTCTTCGGCATTAAGCAGTTGAAAGTAGGGGGCTAAGCAAAGGGAGGAGGAAGACCGGATAGGCTTCCAGTCTAGCAGATGACATCTTCAAGTTCAACCACGCGTCCGGTTGACTTTTTTGGCAAGTGTATATAAAATAGTAAGAACCGAACCAGACCGGACCGAATCTCCACCATCATTAGTGCCCTAAATTATAGTTAAGGTGTGTATTTATAAAGTAAAATTGTATCTCCAAAATGTGCTTCGAATCATAAAGAAAATCTTTAAAATCGTCGTGGCGTTGTGTCATGTAATGTTGTGACATAAACAAGAATGGCACCAACTTTCTAAATTTTATGACGATAACGCCGTGACATAATTTCAGGAATGTAACGACATTTTAGTATTTTGTTGACTGTTTGACTATTTCGATCTTACCTATATGCTCGACTCTGATTTCTAATTTTTATTTTCGCAGTTTTACTTTGAAATCGTAGCTTCTTGCTTTATTTTTCCTTTTTGTTCCATTTTGATCCTCACGAATAAATAATAGAAAATAGGTGTAAGTGAGTAACGAATTTGACTTCGTACACTAATAATTAACAAAATATCATGTTCAACTATTTAATAAAAGGTATAAAACCTATTATCAATTTATCATACATCAAATTTTACTAATTAAACATATCCCTTAACATTTCCCAAGTATATAGAATTTGATACGTTTAGAGCTGGGTTGAAGCCAATGAGAACCACGGTTTGAACAAGCATCGTACTAATTGTAACCGATTAATATAGGAAAATCATCTTTCACGATTTGGTTCGTGGTTTTGGTGCACAAATCCTTTGAAGTCGATTCAAACCATGGATTACAAAATCTAACCCAAATAAGCTGGCCCGAACCCAATAAAACTCATCTATACTCGAGCTTAACTTATATGTTTTAGTAATATTAATTTTTATTTTGAAATCAAGCCAGAATCAATTAGTAGTTTATCGTTAGTTTTAGTTTCGATCATCCACAATTCGATTTCTAGTTTTGAAACTTTGAAATCACACCAAACAGGACCATGTCTATCCCTAAATATACTCTCGCAAGAGTGGACTAAATAATTTCCAACAAGGAATTGGTCCTTTGACATAAACCATAGTATTCTCTTCAACAACATAGTGTGAAATAGAGGAGGATTAAAGGAGAAAAACCTAGTTTCTTCAATTACATCACCCATTGTCATCTTATAGAGAATCATTTCTCTCAATTATTTTGTCTGTTTTTTAAAATCATATTTGTTTTTAATTTTAAGATTGGGTACCATGTCTAATCTTTTAATAAGACATATGCTTTAGGTGTCCGACAAAATTCCTACCACTTTTTAACTTATGAGTGGCGACAATCACCTTCAAATTGTGTTAGAAACATTTAATAATTCAATTATATAATCTTGATTTCAGCTAATTTGGGGTTCAAACTAACTAATCTTTTTTTATTAATTTATTTTTTGTAACGTGTTAATCATATGTGTAGAAAGATTAGGAATGGGTCATTGGGGTTGCCTAACACGCCTCTTGTTATTCTTATATTTTCTTAGAAATTGAATCGTATAGTAAAAAAAAATGATAAATGCATGTTCTAATTTTATAGATATTTCAAAAAATAAAATTACATGTGAAGTTCGAATGTTGCATGTTAGATTTATATGTAACTGGACAATCTAATTTTACAACAAACGTGTCATTCATGCATGGGTAAAATAATTATAGTAAAATTTGTATTATAGTTCGGTCTAATAAGATCTAATTTGTTCATTATTAGAACTTAATTTGAACAAATCTCAAAATTAGAAACTCATTATGTTAAAAAAATATATATAATTATCGATTTGAATCCTGTACTATACACTGTATTTCAGTTAGTCCCATGTACTAAAAAAAGGGCAAACCGAACCCTGTACTTTGATTCTGTTATCAATTTTGACATTCTATCAATAATTTCGTTAAACCCTCATTTAAAAAATTACCAAAAAATATTGGATTAACTTGAAATTTTTACCACATGTTCACTACTTAATAAGAAGACAATCTGAAAATTTTTATTATTTTTTAACACATGTACAATTTATTGTAATTTTATTTTAGCATTTTATAAAAATATTATAATAAATCATACAAGTCTTAGCAAATTACGAAATTTTTCTATCATCTACCCATAATGTGGTGAACATGTGAACAAAGTTTCAAATAAATCTAATATCTTTTGGTATTTTTTTAAATTAATCTCATTATCTTATTTACTTTATAAATTAATTTTTAAAAAAAATAACAAACGATATTTAATTTATTTGAAAAGTTTTCCACATGTTCAACCTATCATGGGTAGATAATAAATTTTTTTTTTGTGATTTTATAAAATGTGTATGATTTATTATAATATTTTTATAAAATATTTAAATAAAATTACAATAAATCTTATATGTGTTAAAAAATCACGACAATTTTTAGATTATCTTCTCATTAAGTAGTGAATATGTGGTAAAAATTTCAATTGAATACAATATCGGTTGATAATTTTTTAAATGAGAGTTTAATGAAATTGTTGATAGAAGGTTAAAACTGATAATATAATCAAAGTACAAGGTTCGGTCTGCCAATTTTTTTAGTACAGGGGCTAACTAAAATACAGTGCATAGTACAGGATTCAAATCGATAATTACCCAAAAAAACGTTCAATAGTTTAAATTGGATGAAGTTCAAAATTCAGGATTTACTTTGTAATTTGTATTTATTTTAGTGACTAAATAGCTAATTCCAATAATTAGACGAGGATAAATATTTGCAATACTTTCATTAAATAATTTGAAATGTAACATATATTAATTTGATGCAATGGTGTTTCACCACGTGGCTAACAGAATACGCACATTTAACATTATTTTTTGTGACGCATAAGTGGAGCTGCGGTGCGGTAGGTATAAAGACTAAAACACCCGCAGATGACCGAACTCGTACTCATCGACTATATATAATAAATTCGTCTTCACCTTTTTCGGGAAAGACGTGTGGAGTTTGGATTTTGGACGCTCTCTCACTGCATCTTCTTCCTCAATCTGCCGTTCGTTTCTTCCCGAAGTCTCAATCATGTCGATGCCGATCGTTGAGCTTGATTTCTTTGCCATGGAGAAGGACTCTTCCTCTTCCGCTTCTTCTGCCTCTTCGTCTAACAAGTCTCAGTTTCAGAAGTTCCTCCATAACCAAAGAAGCTTTCGAGGTTCGATCGTTCGCCTTTCTCCTCTCTCGCTATAACTTCCTTTTTTTAGTGATTTTGTTTCGTATATTTCTAAATGACTATGCGTCTTCGTTGTATATAGGTATTAAGACTAGCGCCATTTCCAAGATCAATCCTCAGCTCCTCAAATCTCTTATTTCCGCTTCGCCTCTGAATGTAAACGAGCTCGCCGAAAATGTCGGCCAGATTGTATTGAAAGGCGATCAACGTCCACCTCACTTACAGTCTGTGCCTGTTAGGGCCTTGTTTCTAAAGTAATCTTAAATTGATTATCCTCTA
The DNA here is from genome assembly GCA_022432975.1 of Begonia masoniana. NCBI lineage: Eukaryota > Viridiplantae > Streptophyta > Magnoliopsida > Cucurbitales > Begoniaceae > Begonia > Begonia masoniana. The sequence continues at coordinate 50,286,440 of CM039507.1, read as the reverse complement.
ATCATAATAATTTTGTGATGCATCAGTAGGATAAATATATTCGTGATAAATGAAGGAAAATATTGTTTAATTTTTCAGTTCTAGTTCAGACAACATTCATGGATCAGCTCCCTTAACCATTTTCTACAACGAAACCGTCGCCGTTTTCGACATTCCTCGGGAAAAGGTTTTGCACTTTTCCCTTTTAATTCGTCGAGAAAAAATGGGTCAATTTTTTTCCATCTTTTAGTAAAATTCTTATTGATGGTTAAAATCGTTTATGAATAGGCTAAAAGCACTTTGAGGTTTGCTGAAGAGGGAATATCCAAATCGAATGCTGAAAAGGATCATCCGAAACTTGCTGTTTCTTCAACGACTCATCTACAACAATTACTATATTCTCTTAGAGAAGGTTGTTAAGGAAATTTATAGTTCTATAGAAAGTTTACGATCTGAATTCAACTTAATATTTTCAATACAAAAAACAAAGAAGGTTGCATGTTCCTTTTTGTAGAGTTTTGAAATCATCATTAATCGGTTATCGGTGTGTTTTTCAGATATGCCAATTGCTAGAAGAAAGTCATTGCAGATGTTCTTGGAGAAGCGTAGAGAGAGGTAATCATATAATCCCCATCTGTGTCTATTAGCAAGCAAGTTTTTCCAGTCAGCCAAGTAATTTGTAGTAAAGAGCGAGAGAAAAGATAATAAAATATGACATACGATTTTATTAGATCATCACTAGTTCAATAACATTGGAGTGAGTAAATTAACATAATAAGTAATCTTACTAATTAAAATAATAATTAATCAATAACAATGAAACTAACTTAATTTGAATAAGAAAATACAAGTTGGGTAATTTATGAAATTAAGAGCACATAAAATAACATTTGAAATCATTCTGATTTACTTCCTTATCAATTATCACAAATTTTCTCCAATTTAAAGAGAACCTATAATGAGAAAATTAGACCTAGGCATTGGACATCAGGCATTTAAGTCAATACTAAAAAGAGAAGTATTTGGCTTGATGAAAAGAATTCGCTTGTCCATTTTTTTGTATGTTTTCAAGTAAGATGGTGAAAGCATGGGCTGCTAATATCTAAGAAAATAGGATGATGTAATTACAAAGATCTAACCCATGTTTATAATTTCTAAAAATAAATGAATTGAGTAATAATTGAGCAAACGGGGAGGACTAGCTATGTTAAGGCGAAAAGATAAGTTCATTTGTATCCGTTTGATGAGATATTGTTTTCTTTGCATCTGAAAGAGTCCATGATTATGTCCAACTGGTTACGTCTCATACTGAGATTAAGTAAATTGTGAGTTATTTACACGTCAATTAGATTCCTATGGATTTGTTTTACCTAATGCATAAGCTTTACTTTTTGATAGTACAAATTCAGGAATTCAACTAATATGAAGACTTTAATCACATATTTACGTCGTACATGAGATAGGAAAGCATTGACCTCCTTTGAATTTAAAAGTCCGAAATAATACTTCAAAATTAAAATGTAATTTCACCAAGTTTACTTATGCTATCATTAACGTTTGCAGGTTGACAACGACTTCCCCCTACGCTTGTAGGAGCAACCAATAAGGGAAACTTCGAACCCATTCCTATTGTTTGAATAAAGGTCGAGCCATACATATTTTAGGTCTAGTTCATCGACTAGGAATTACTCCACGGGTTGTCTAACTTGCCTTTGGAGTATTTCAGTAGTCTTATGTGTAAAAGTATCATTGTTCAATCGGTCTCCGTTCCACACCATTATGATTATCCATCCCCAATCTTTATGATTATGAACACCTTTGATCTATGAAATTTCAGGATTGGTTGAAATTGGTATGTTGCAGCTACCCAAGTTTGTGTTTTGTTAATCGAGTGAGATGCTCAATCACGACAGAACAATAGTGTCTTGATAAAAACCATTTGACCAAAGATCAACCAAAACTGAGTCTTCAATTTTCTGTAATCTTCATAAAACAACAGTGTCATTTGAAGATACAATCAACAAAGAAAAGAAAAAAGGTTTTCTCCAAATCAAGACCAGCAGACTCCAAATAACGAGAAATTTGCAAACAAAATGTACGAAACTGAGAAAGAAATTAGAGGGAAGAAGAAAGGAAGCCGAAGCATCAGTTTTAAAAAGCTCGGTTTACAAAAGCTTCATAGATTGATCAGCTTTTATAAGTAATCGGTTTCATCATACGCTCGGCTTCTCCTCCACAACCCAAAAATGCAAATCATGAACAAAAAACGCAGTCGAATGTAAACAAGAACTCAAATACAGCGATAATCAAAGACGAAGTTTGTTTCGCCAGATAACAGAGTTGCAGGCGAAGGCGGCTCTGCAAAGTTGGGCATCCCAGTTTCACTTTTATAGAGAGCAAGGAGCCCTAATTCTACTACTGAACAGCACGATGCCGTTCCGATCCAATCAACAATTTGAGCCCATCCATTAGTCGGCCCAAAAGAGCTACCTTTCTTTACTTACTTCGTTACAAACTGTTTTTGCAATGAAAAAGCCTTCAACTTTTATTTTATTTTGGGTAATATTCAAAATTACCCTCCTTGCAAATCATGTCATCTCTCTCTCTCTCTCTCTCTCTCTCTCTCTCTCTCTCTCTCTCTCTCTCTCTCTCTCTCTCCTCTGGTTATACGAAGATTAAAAGATAATGTCAAGACAGCGCATCATTAGTGTTAGAAGTCTTCTCGTGACAGAGAGAAAAAGTATCCCATATTGGTTTTGTTTTCAATAATGTACTAATCTATTATAACATAATGATAATCTATAGACTTACCCAACAAAGCTAGTGAAACCCACATCAACTAAATTGATTTTTACAACTATATTATGGTGACTTTTTCTCAACTTTAGAGAGAGAGAGAGAGAGAGAGAGAGAGAGAGAGAGAGAGGGGTGGAAAGGTAATAGTTGAAGCCTTACTCTGGTATGATATGAATGGGCAATCATAAAAGGCAAGAAAAAAGTAGAGCAATTATCAAATAAATTCCAATAAAGAAAAACACAAAAAAAAACATGATGTTACTTTCAAAACATTAGAGTAGGTGTGAGTGTGACATCAGCGTAGTTGAAGTGATGATGGTCCTCTGAAAAGTTGTATCAGAAATGTGATATATAAAATCGAAGGAATATTTTGTGTTTGATGACATGCAAAAGGGGGGCATGGGCATGCAGTGGAGTTGGGTTTCTATATAATTATTTTATATACATGTACATATCAACAGAATTTGCTTGAAATGAAACAAGTCATGCAATGGCCAAAAGAGGGGAATTTATAGAAAGTTGTCCATCTTTTCCTTTTGATAATTTCCGAACCACCACCGCCATGAATGCAGCCACTGAACGACTCTCTCTCTCTCTCTCGCGTTTTGTAAGAAACCATGTATGAAAAACATTAATACAGCACAAAAAATGTGAACAGTCTTTACAGATAACTTATTAGGATTTTATGGATCTTGATCATCGAGTTGTTAGTGTTAAAAATTTAATTAGAAAATTTGAAAATCTTCGACCAAAAATGTTGTTATTGTTCTCCCAAGGATCGTGTGCTCTTCTTCGATCATTTCTTTTTTAGACCATTTTTCTTTTGATTTGTGAAGAAAATTGTACATTTATCGTAGAAGTCAAAATTTGTATGATCGACACACATAGATCACTTGTGATAGAAGAAAACAACGTCAATGAATTAAATAAACCACTCCCGACCAAATCAATTTTGTATTCAATAGAGATTAAAAGATATCGTATTAGAAATATTACAAAATGTTCAAAGAGATGAACAATGTCTATTTTTAAGGAAAGCCAAGTGATCACATGCGTGACGATTCTGAAATCTTTATCGCCATTAATCGGCTCGTTATTATCGTTGTAATTGCCTTAAGCTTTACTAGTGACATTTGGAAAACTATAATTTTATTTAATTATAAGATCAAGTCGTGCCTTCTACTATAAAAAACTTCGATTGCTCAATGAGTGTGACGCTCTCTACTCTGCAATTGTTATTATTCCTTTTTTCCTTCTTGGATTAGAAGCAAAGTTCCTGCAAAAGAGGAATCATTCAGCAGCCATAAATGATTGTTTTTTTTTATCCTTTTTTCAACTGTTTTGGCAAATGTTTAAACATGTGTTCGTAGATAAAGAAGTTCAGAGATGTCTTGTATTGAGAAGACTGGACCAGGCTCTGAATTTTGAGCATATGCAAGGAAGAATGTGAAAGTAGCCCCGCATGCTTTCAGAATTCAATGCCTTATTTTAAAAATGTTCTCTCTCTCCCCTCTCTCTCTCTCTCTCTAGAGTCGCAGAAACCTGGCAAAACTCCAGCCATATTCCCATGCAGGTTATTTCTTTCTCATTCTCTCTCGGTTTCTACGAACTAAACACTCACATGCATCAACTGACAAACCCACTCATTCCACCAAATGCTTAGTCAAAATCTTTTTCAATTTTAAAAGAATATTAATGCACAAACGTGATGTGAACGCGTATGTCATCTTACGTAGATATACGAGCAAGTCGCCATATTATACATGTGCAAATTGTCATGGATGTGTGATTTTTTTTTTTTTATATAAAAAACTAAGTTCCGTAAAAATATTGAGTGCGACAATAACACAGATTTTCGACGATATTTGTTTAGTAATCAGGATATTATACCATTTTATTTTGCTTTCTTTATCATTCATTTAATAAAACTAATGAATTGGTAAATTAATTAATTTTAAATTTTTTAATCCTTTATCAAGGGGTGTGACTCAGTGAGATTTAGTAAAGTTGTTCAAAATTTGAAATAATGAGGTTTAGTAAAAAAAAAAGTTTGAAATTCATAACAATTTATTAATGAGTGTGAATAAAATGTCAATATGGGACATTTTGTTGATCTTTAATGAATAGTTCACAATAATTCTAATAGTGTTTGAAGAGAAAATGAATTTGAAATGTCTATTGATCTTTGAAAGACGGTTGTAAATTTTGTAATTAAATAAATGATTAAATGAAAATATAAATTATTCATCATTTCTTGCGTTTAATGTTACATTTATTTTTTTATTCTACTATCTAAACATACTTATTGACGTGTAAAATAATGATTTGTACATTTAATGTAATAAATTATAATTAGTTAATTGATTACATTAATTGCACCTTAATTACATAAACCATTGTTTGACATATGAAAAAATGGTGACATAGGGGCGAAAAAAGAGGGACGCATTTGCCCAATTGACACGTCTGAAGGAATTCATGTTGGACGGAAGCGGCAGAAATAAGTGGATTCATGATAAACTCCTCACACCAAAATAAAGAAATAGTTAATGATACAATCAACCAATGAATTATAACTTACTATTCCATTGCTAAGATTTATACAGTCGAAGTAACTAAAAACTCTGAAAGTAGAATAAGAGAGTAAACTTAGAACTATTCTTATTTTATATGTAGTTAGATATGATACAATTTACTTATTTCATAAGTAACTTCTACTTGTTTTAGACATTCATAATCTAAGGAGAAGAAGACATTAGTCTAAAAAAAATATTTATTGAAACAAAAAATCAAATACCAACAATTATTAAATAAAACGTCCTATAGATTCAGGTATGTTGTTATCTTGATATCGATAAAAATTACGAATTTAATAAAATAAGGAATTACAGATTAGTAACCGAGAAGATAAATGTCTTACGTTGTAGTCTTTGCAACGAGCTATTAAGTTAGTAAAAGTGCATATTAAAAAGATTAGGACTTACCTTTTACTATCATTTAACTGCCAAAATAATTTTGACTCGAAAAGTTAAAAGTGAATGCAATGAGAATCCAATTTGAACCTAGATTTAGGGGTGGATGCTGTTCAGTTCAATCCGGCTTTATAGCATGATCGAACCAAACTATGAATTAGTGATTCTCATGGTTTGGAACCGGAATTGAAACTACTAGAACTATGAGAACCAGAACTAAACCGTGAGACACGGTTCGATTCCTAAATTTAAAAAAATAAGTTTCATTAAAATACATATATTTATGGTTGGTTTTGAACCGGTTTTGATGAGTTTGAACCAAATTATGGATTATTTGTAGATTTGGGTTAGAATTTTTGACTCAAGGTTCGTTTCGATTTTCACTGTTTTTTACAATCATGATCGTGAACTGTGATTTTTCCACTTATAGAACCGGCTACGGTTTCTATGGTGGTCGAAACCAGACGGAACCGGAACTGAACCACTGTTTCTGTTTCAATCCGTCGGATCCAATTCAATATACGGTTTCGGTATAATTCTGCTCACCACTGCATAGATCAAAAGTTAAGGGAATAGTTTCACGAAATTTTGAAATGGGGAGGACGATGATGATGATAGTGATGATGGCATGATGACAAGATTAAAGGGCAAAAGATATTAATTACTATTTAAGAAAATAGTGGGTTGGAAAGAGAAGCACATTGAAAAGCTCTCTCTCTCTCTCTAAAAAGGTAACTGGAGAGAATCCCATGCATGATAATCACGTATTGACTAATACATGATTTCTTAGTTCTCTGCATTCTCGGTTTGATGATGAAAAGGCATGTTTTACGAAAGGGAAAAATGCAAAATAGAGAATGATGTTTAGGAAATAGGCAAAAAAAGGAAACAACTTTAGTTTTAGGCAAAAAAAAGAAAGATGTTTGAAAAATAGGCAAAAAAAGGAAAATACGGTGGTTTTTTGGTTTAGGGACGGCGAGAGGCCGGCTGGTCCGCAGACCAGCCGGCCTCTAATTTTTTTTTACTAAAAAACAAAGGAGAGGCTGGCTGGTCGTCAGACCAGCCGGCCTCTCCCTTTTTTTATTAAAAAAATACTAACAATTTTTTTTATTTTTTTTAAACATGGCGGATTAATTTTAAAAAAATAGCAAACGATATTTAATTTACTTGAAATTTTTACCACATGTTTACCACAATATGAGACGATAATCTGGAAAGTTTCGTGATTTTTTGACTCTTGTACGATTTATTGTAATTTTATTTATTTATTTGATAAAACAATTATAATAAATCGTACAAGGGTTAAAAAATCACGAAAATTTTCACCTAATATTCCCATAATGTGATGAACATGTGATAAACATTTCAAGTATATTAAATATCGTTTGCTATTTGTTTAAAATTAATTTTTGTATCTTCTTCATTTTATAAATTAATTTCAAAACACATAGCAAACGATATTTGATATACTTGAAATATTTACCACATGTTCATCACATTAGGAGAATATTATGTGAAAAGTTTCGTGATTGTTTAACGCTTGTACGATTTATTATAATTATTTTATCAAATAAATAAATAAAATTACAATAAATCGTACGAGGGTCAAAAATCACGAAACTTTCCAGATTATCGTCTCATATTGTGGTAAATATGTGATAAAAATTTCAAGTAAATTGAATATCATTTGCTATTTTTTTAAAATTAATCCGCCATGTTTAAAAAAAATAAAAAAATTTGTTATGATTTTTTTAATAAAAAAAGGGAGAGGCCGGCTGGTCTGACGACCAGCCGGCCTCTCCTTTGTTTTTTAGTAAAAAAATATAGAGGCCGGCTGGTCTGCGGACCAGCCGGCCTCTCGCCGTCCCTAAACCAAAAAACCACCGCATTTTCCTTTTTTTGCCTATTTTTCAAACATCTTTCCTTTTTTTGCCTAAAAAAAAAATTGTTTCCTTTTTTTGCCTATTTCCTAAACATCATTCCCTATTTTGCATTTTTCCCTTTACGAAATAAATCTAAGCAAATATCTTTTTACACAATAAATCTAAGTTTGGTTAGCATTTTCTGTGCGGATTTGACCATACTTGTGCTAATTATTGACTCTGCAATCCATACTTCACTCCAAATAGACTTTGGACGGCGGTAATCACAGGTAGGGTCTGGTTAGGGGTAGGCTCACACAAAAGAAAGTGTGGAATCAAATAAACTGGATTTGTGTGCTTTCTCTCTCTAGAAAACAAGAGAGAGAATCAAAATTTAGAGGTAGAAATACATCAACATCCTAACGCACCCACTAGCACTCGTGCTTTCACTCGAAGATTGTCATATTCCATGCCCATGCACTGACACATTAAGGCCACGCCTACAAACCTCATCTCCCCTTTTCCATCTTAAAGCACCCACCATTTTCTCTCCTGCAAAACAACAAAACCAGAACAGTATATCTTCCACTGGTTAATCAGGGTTTGATAACTGAGATGATTAGATTGAAGGAATCTAGCGTTACGTACGGTGGTATTCTATTTCTCGCAAGATCCAATGGTTGGAGTTGACTGTTTCTGATATTCTTCCCGGTTTGAATGAGAGGAAAAAGGAAAGAATTTGCCTTTTTAGACTAGGACTGAATGTATTTTTCATATATTTAGTACATTATCTGAAACCAATTAGTAAATTTCAAGGATTTTGCTTCTGAAGTATCTCTGGGAGAGAGAGAGAGAGGATGGGATGGAAAGAAAATGGCAGAAACTATGACAAGAACGATGGAATCATTTTCAACCCAGAAATTATAACATGAAAACAGAGACTCAGAGAGAGTGCAGAAGCATAATTGTCAAAAAAGTTGTACATCTGAGGGTGGAGGCCACATGCTTCTTTACGTACATACAAAAACACACACACATATATAGACACATATATGTGTATGATTTTTGAGGAAGACAAAAAAGCACGTCGTAGGGTTTGGATTCTCTAAACGTGGGAAAAAACTTACATGAATGCATGCCAAAGTATAAGTTTGATTATTATAATGAAGTCTTAATTAATTTCATAGTTTAATGTCCATGGCCATGTTTTTTTTAATTTATTATTACTATTTTTAATTGCTTATTTATGAACATAATGTCATTGTGCCCTCCCACTTATCTTTCTCCCTCTACTTTCTCAACTTGCAGGCTCCTTCCCTTCTCTCATTTTTTAAATTTCCTAACCCAAGTGTTCGTATAATAAACTATTAGTTTACTTGGCTTCATGGTTCAAGTTACGTAGTTTCGTATGTAAATCAAGAAATATTGGAAAAAAAAAGGAAGAAATTAAAATATTTTAAATTTAGAATCATTTCAAGTTGTAACGTTTCTTCAATTTATTTTTTTAATTATTAAAATCTGTTGCAATCCATGCATGGATTACATTACACGAAGAATAATCACAGATAATATTTATAAAAAAAAATAGTAATTATGGGGTGGCATGAGAATATTATGAAGAACAAAATTAAGAGGAGCATAACTTTTCTGGGTAATTAATTAAAAATAAATAAATCTGTATTGTAGGGTTCTCAAGTGCGTACTTGACTGATCTCTAATATATTTTAATGTAAAAACCAATTTTAACTCCTATGATTTGTTTTTAAAAAACCCATCTTAACAAATCTAATCTTTAAATATTATAAATCTAACAAATTAACCTCTCGCGACCTCCCAATCACCCTCAGTTTTGTATTTTTGGCCTAGAACGAGAGCTGATTTAAAACGAACGGTCTCTCGTTCTGTTAGAGAGATCTGTTCCACGTGCAGCTCCCCCTCCCTCGTCCCTTCTCCCTCGTTTTGTTGGGAGGTTGTTGTGGGGGATGGAGGCCTCCCGTTCCACGTGCGGTGCTCTGGAGAACGGGGGTCATCTCTTTAATATCGGTCCGCTGTTGTGGAACAGTAGGGGGCTGTTTGTCCAGACTGGTCCTCCGTTCTCAAAATTAGGGCTGAGAACGGGGGGGAGTCTTCATTCTCAATGCGAGATCGATCTCGGATAGTATATAAAAGATCGATCTTCCACTTTCAGAAAATTAATTTTTTCTCTTGGTTGCCGTTTTTAAACCAAAATTCGACCATTTCACGCCCCCACCTTGTTGATTTCTCTATTCTTGTTGGTTTACTACAACTATTATCCCAAAATCCGACAAACCCAAGTCCCTAAAACCCCCAAAAATCCTCAAATTTGAGCCTAACAATTCCAAATTCGAGTACTTTCAAATGTCCTCCAAATTAGTTTTTAAATGAAATTAACTAGAACTACAATAAATCGTACAAGAAAAAATAACGAAACTTTTCAGATTATCTTCCTATGATGTGTAAAAATGTGTTAAAAATTTTAAATAAATTGAATACCATTTGATATTTTTTTCCTTCTGTTTTCGGGGTTAGGACTCCCTCCGTTCATTCTTCAATTTATAAATTAATTTTAAAAAATACTAAACGATATTGAATTTACTTGAAAATTTTACCACATCACATGTTCATCACAAAATGGAAGATAATTAAAAAAGTTTCGTGATTTTATAACATTTGTACGATTTATTGTAATTAAAATAATTACAATAAATCGTATTAGTGTTATAAAATCACGAAATTACAGATTATAATAAATTCAAAATTACACATTACAATAAATACATAAATTACGCATTATAATAAATATATAATAGAGTCCATTCTGGAGAACGACCCCTCGTTCCCCAGTCTAATAATTGAGAACGGGGGCCTGTTCTCCCGAGTCGGCCTCATGTTATAAAATACTCTTGAGAACGGCCTCCACCCCCACAACGATTCCTGACAGAACGGGGAGCCGTTTGTTTTAGATCGGCCCCCCTGTTCTAGACAAAAAATGTAGAACATAAGGTGATCGGGTGAGGTTAAATTGTTAGATTTGTGATAGTTGAAGATTGAATTTGTTAAGGTTGTTAGTTTAACGGTGTTTTCCAAAAAATTCATAGGAGTTAAAATAGTTTTTACTATATATTTTTTAAGAAAATATGACTCGCAGTCTCGCAGTAATAGATGCCGACTTATAATTGTAGTTAACTTTTGTACAATTTGGGATAAAAATGAATAACCCTAGTGGGAATTTGGGAAAAATAGTGTCATTTTTTGCAACTTTTGAAGATGACTTAAAGCTGTAAACTGGAGTACCTTCCACATTTTCCCATTAATATAACTATATATCTGACTCACCCTTTCCATCTCTTCTCTCTCTCTCTCTCCCTCTGCAACTATTTCATCTGCAAAAGCTTCCAAACAAAGAGAATTAATGGAAAGTGAGATTTGCGAGGTCTATTTTCATCGCTGCTGTAAATCTCTGATAAGTCTCCGATGAAACAGAAAACAAGAACTCTTATCTGGTTAATGGGTGTCTCTTGTAATTTCTTTATTTCTCAAACATTCTCATGGCTCTACCAACTCACCCTCATCTCTCCCATCCTCTAAAGAAAGAAGTTGCTTCTTCCTTCAATGGCCGCCTTTCGTGTTAGAAACAAGTTCCCCGGAGAATCTTGCTACAGTCTCTGGTTTTCCTCCTTTCTGGGTTCTCCGATATGACAATGGTTCCTTCTCAGAACCATTATCTTAACAAAGTATTTTGTTATGGTGGTTATGGAGGAGAAAGTTTCGGATATGATCAGTTTAATCTCAGTACAGAAACTGTGTTAAGATCTGAGTTTCTAGCCGCTCCAATGGCGGAAGATAGATCAAGAACAAACGTCGATCTAAACCATGGAAACTCCAACTCTAGAGAAGCTGGTGATAAAGAAAAAAATGAAGGGTGGCTGAAATTAAGCATTGGATCATCAGCTGGTCAAAGAGATGAACCAGTAGCTCGAAGAAGGTCGACAATGGTGGAGCTCGATCTATTACCCGGTGGTAACTTAAATCTAGGTTTAGAACAAGATCAAGCAAAGCCTTCTTTACTTTCTCCTTGTCTTCTTCGTTTGCCTGAAATTAAATCTCCATTTTGGCCAATTTCTAACTCCAACTCCATTGCAAGTTCTTCAAATTTCATGCCTCCTCCATCTTTGCATTTCAATAACTCTTCCAATTATCATCAGCAAGAGATTAACTGGGCGTTTAGGCCATTCTCTCATGACCTAGGGACAATTCCATCTTCTTCTTCTTCCTCCTCGTCTTTCATTCAAATGAGCTCTTATTTTTCCGGTCCTCCATTAATCCAACCCCAAGCTTCTCCAGGTTCTGATTTTCGAATCATCGATCCTCCTCGCAGACCCCATTCTGGAATTTGGTTTACTCTTCAAGCATCCGAAAATCAGTAAGTGGACAAATCGAGCAAGAGATCAACAGTCAACTAATTTCCACTCTTCTTCTCTCTCCTGTAATTTGTCTTCGTTGGTTTGTTCATGCAGAGCGAGAGAACCATTCTTGCCTCAACTATCAAAAAGCTACCTGAGAATCAAGTAAGACTGACTGATCTGTTCTAATCTTCTTCGTGCTTTTCCCAGTTCTTAGCGAACTTCATTGATCGATCAATCCATTTATTAGTCTTAAACTCAATAATTTTCATAATATGTAGGGATGGAAGGATGACAGTTCGATTGGTGATGAAATATCTGGCTAACCAACTCAGATTGAAGAACGAATCGGAGGTATGTATAAAACTTCAAATTTACAGCTTCTTTATCTCTCAAAGTTTATATTTTTCTAACTGAAATAAAACGTATTAACATCTGTGATCATTAGAACCGACGATAAGTTTTGCCACTCAGAAAAAAAAAAAAACATAAACTGAATTTAAAAAAATTGTCTGAAACAACCCAAACAACAAACAAGAAACAGCACCAAACCATTATGTGTATAAATTAGTAGATTTAGTGCGAAGAAAGCAATCTATTCTCATAAAACTACCATTGAAGATAAGTGAAAGGAACGGAAGAACTACAAGTAAACTTCTCCAATGGTTTATGATCAGATAGTAAGTGATGAATAGGTAGTAAGTACATTTCTAGGTAGAGACATCGTCTACGCTTTTGAACCCATGTCAATTAAGGATGATTTTCTGTTTGTTTTTAATCAAAACTTATAAGATTGTATTCTCAAGTTTTATCTCAAAACGCGTTATCCTAGTAATATAGTACTGTGAAACTCTTCTAATGTTGCCCTCACACTACACACGTTTTGTGACATTTTCCCTAAGGACTCGAGGGATGCATATAGTTCAAAAACAAAAATTTTACATAAAAAACTACCACCTACTGCAAAGTACACACCTCTCCTTCTACATAAACATGAGGAAGTGGAAGAGAAAAGCCAGTAGTATTTACGTCGTTGGACAGCATTTCACTAACAAAAATAATAAAAAAACTACGTCATAATATGATGCAATGCCTGCCTAAAGACAAAACGGAGAAAAACATGAAGAGGCATGCAACTGTAAAATATAAAATAATTCTTTAAAATTTTAAGAAAACTATATTTATGCGATCAATAATTCTCTCTCTCTCTCTCTCTCTCTACATATATTTATGCAATAGTTCAGAGAGAGATTGAGAGAGGTACTCAACTAAATACAATGCTTCTGTTGCACACCTTGGAAAAAATACTAGTTCTTCTATTTTTTTTTTTAGTACAGATTGATAGCATTCATTTAGAAAAAACCCTAGCAAAACCCCACTGTTTGATCTTGTTTACCTTTCGGAGATATCTTTGTTAGACATGTCATTATAAATTTGCTGAATATATTGAGTGCGTTACGGATAGAACATGATAGATATGATAATTACTGAGTTTATATTTTGAAGATATATGAGATGAGGTAACTGAGAAGAAAGAATAAGGAGGGATTGTCTACCACCATAAAAGATAGAATTAAATATTAGCTCAAGTGCTTATTGATTGCTAGTTCTACCTAGAATTCATTAGATACAAAGAAACGTAGGGTATGCTTGGATTTTACGTTATAATTCCAAGCACTAATTTATAGTAAAATATATGAACAAGACTTGTCATGTGTGTAAATCAAACAAGCTCTCTCTCTCTCTCTCTCTCTCTCTCTCTCTCTCTCTCTCTCTCTCTCTCTCTCTCTCTCTCTCGTATAATATTATCAATTTTTGATCGAAGTTCGCATTATTTTGTTTTCGAGTTTTACCCAAAGAGACATTGTCCAATCACAGTCCACTGTAGAAACTCTAGTTGTCCATGCCTAAAACTCGCACGTATCTCGTGACTTTATTTCTGGATTTCTTTGTTTTCCCATAATGTGTTGTATTGGATAAGAAGAAGAATTATACTTAAAACTTCCCTTCTCCCTCCAATTGTGAGATTGTACAATTCACTTGGAGAAGTCTGGCTTGTCACAATTACATAATTCTAGTTTGTCATTACTTTTACAAGACAGACTCTATCCCTCCCTCCCTCTCACCCACTAGACTTATAAATCAGGATAGATAGCTAAACACATTGATAGTTAAATAAAACATTTTAAATAAATTTAAGATGTTCTTGAGATAGATAATACCGATTCTTACATTTTATTCTAATTAAATATTTTTAATCACAGCCATGATTGCATAAATCATGGCCATGAATGATGTTCTTTGAGGGTTTATAAAAAGTTTTGTCTAGGATTCTGTCCAAAAGCTGGCTCTCTTGTTCGTGACATAATCAAAACAATAAATAAAAGAACAATGTTTTGTGACATATTCAAACATTCCATTTTATGTCTTAGTTAAGATTTCAATTAGGTCAACTCTAATATACAATAATCTAAATCAAATATTATAATACAGTGAAATGTCGCGTACGTTAATGCAGTTCCATGGAATTTCGATATTAAATAATTCAGCAAAAACTTCTTATACAGGAATGCATTTGTGTTTTGAATATTTTTCCGATTTAAGAACATAAAACAAATCATAATAAAACTAATGTACTATTAAAAAATTAAATAATAACTTTTTTTTTTTTTTTTTATGTTTTTGTAATTAAAAGTTAAACATATTTTTATTATTTGTTAAAACAATTATTATATAATTATTTATAAAATGTTATAGTTGATGTTATTTTAGCATCAACCTAAGAAGGAAGCCCTTGCCATGCAACTAATATAACCCCTGATTGTTTCTTAGTGGGGATGAAAGAGTGTAGGTACAATATTAAATAGCCTAAGCCTCAATTTTGGACTAGGTCGATTGTCCTGATCTATAGATATCAAATCAAATTTGGTCAGATTTGCTTTGATCTGAAGTTTTATTCAAGTTAAGGTCAGCTGAACAAAAAATGATAATTCAAGGTTTGATTTGTCAAAGCAAGAACAATTGTAACCTAAATAAAATTTTATTTAGCAATAACCTTGATGTTGTAACTAAATATATTTAGATTGTCCTTCCATATAAAATTATGTTCAATTCTAGTTGAAAGTCACGTTTGATTCAGAATTATAAATAATAAAGTTCAGCTAAATATACATATATCTTTTTTCATTTTTAGCTCACCCTTAGGACTCTTTGAGCTCATCTCTTTGAAAAATGGACATTTCTTCTTCTCTTCTTTTTTTTTTTTTTTCATGTATGCATCAAAAGACACATCAAAAACCTTCAAGTGGTGAACTTTGGCGGAAGGACCACTTTTGGGCTTCTTTTAGACACATATGGAGACTCTTAGTTCTGTTAGTACAATATTGTTTGTTTTAAACTAAAATTCAAATAGTTTTGTTCTCAATATTACTCCAAAACTCATTTATACTAAGTTAAGATCAAAATTCTAGTTATAAACCTTTAATATCTATCTCTACGAAGGATGTGAGATTATACAATTTATCTGATATAGGTTGTAATAACTACAACCCAATCATTCCCGTATTGAAATTTTGAGCCTAAACCTCAACAACACAATAATACTTATTATATAACTTTTGCCACAAACGGTAAAACTACAACACAAACTAGAAGATGATAAATTTTATACGAAATCCTTGAAAAAAATCACGAGCATCACACATTAGTTTATAACTTATCTAACACCGCAATCTTTTAATATCAATAAATTTTTTAAGTAATCGAACTCTAACAATAATAATTCAAAAAATAAAAATAAAGTTTATGTTTTCTTGAGAAATTGTTTATTGATATATAAATTTTTGAATTTAATGATATTTGGTTGGATTATTGTGTACAATTAGACTCAGATATGATGATTTATTAATTAAAGGGTTGTTGAAGTAAGGTGAAAGAGAGGATTAAGCAATTAAATACTCGTAATTATAGGATTATTAAATCTTAATCAACACTTTAATTACAAATGGAATTCAAGTCTAGTCTAGGAGTGGTCCATCTGTAAACTCGGGCAGCTTATGGTCGTGGGAGTGCCGGGCAGCCCCCTCGTAGCTCTATCGTAGAGCTGACCGCTGACCGCTTTTTCATTCTTTTTATTTGTTTTTTAATAAAAAGAGAAGAATTTAAACTAACCTAATAAAATATTATCCCATTAAATTCGAAGGTAATATTAAACTTTATTAATAAAAATTGGAAATGTTATAATAAAAGAATTAAGATTAACGAAGGTTTTAATTAATGTTAGGTGGAGATGAGATGCAGAGGACAAAATCTCACGCCATTCTTTACACTGCAGCATGTGAGAGATAGCATATGGGGTGGTTCAAGAAACGGCGTCGCTTTGCTTCCCAACCCTAAGGACTGTGTTATGGTCTTGCATTACTGTAGGGCACCCCTTCCAACTCAGTAAACATGTTTTGATAATTTCTAAATTTCGTGTCACGTTCTTTATGAACAATTTAGTCTATAGTTTATTTCAATTTTCTCGACGAACTTCGAGTTGACATCGTATCAAATTCATTAATAAATTTAACGACGACTACGATGTGTTTTATTTTTACTTACGTCAGCATGTTCGGAAAAGTTCGTGATCGATTAATTAAAGTTTTCGTACTGCTTCGAAGAACATTAAAAATGAAACAAATTTCATTGAGAATATGGGTAATGAAGAATACCCAGAAAGATTGGTCTGTTTAGAACTGTTCTTCAACGAATAATTAATAAAATAGTGTAAACATCAGTATTCAGATTAGCCAAAAACAATATCAACACTTGCTAGGCTCTCACAGATTGTTGTTTGAAGAAATGAGAAACAACTCTTGGAGCTTCAACCTGCATTTTCATGGAACTCATTTCGAAAGCCAGAAATGGTTTCGATAACATCACGGATAGGCTCAGGTTTCGTTCGTCATCGCCGATTTTTCCACCCACTGACTCGTCCATTTCGTTCGTGGATAGAACTGATACTTTTGCCGGCTCCACGGCTCGCACCCTGGTGAGATTTTGAATTAGCATAAACCAGTCAATCTTTCTCCAAAATAGAAAGAAGAACAAAGCATGGAAAACTTCAGAAACCTGCATTGAATTTGGCAAGAATATTTCAACAGATCAGGAGTGTGTTCTGTATGGCCACTGCAAATTCACAGAACTGATACATTCAGAAAGTCGCAAAGTATGAACTCAATTAATCTGCGTTGAATTTGATTTTTTTTTTAGATTATTCTGATTTCTGCAGGAATCTTGTCTCCATAAAATCATACCCTGTTGGTGTTTTTCTAAGAGGAGAATTATTTTTTACCATCGCAAGCAAAAATAAGTTTGGAATTCGAAGAAATCGACGGTAACAGAAAGTTTTACCTATAACTAGGAAGTGACATTTTGATTTCTGGTCCCATCCACTTATTCAAAGGTACTGCATGACCAAATTTGTTAGGAGATAGCCATAACCAGTCTAAAAAAATACGGTTAAATGGCCGGAAAAATTGCCGTGCTATATTATTCTGTCCGGAATGAGAGATTATTGGCTCAACTAGGCTATGTAGTATAATATCCGACAGGTAAAGTCAAGTAGGAGCTTAATACTGAATAGGAAGGGAATGGAGCAACATAATTATAAACTCGAGTAGTTGAATAATGATGGAAAATCATAAATTTACCCAATAGGAGATGCTAATGTAAACAGTTTACTAATTTCCATTTTTAATATAGTTTACAGCAAAGCTTGCAAAACAGAAACCTAAATGCAATCAAATTGAATAAATCAAATTGTACGATCTAAGCAAGATAGAAAACTAAATGCAAGCCTGATGTACTCAGAAAAAGTTGAGTCGAAGCGGTCCGATGCATAACAGAAGGATATAGAAGCTGGTAGTAAATCTAACAGCAAAAGACATTTTGAAAAATTAAGGCTAAAATGTCTGTCTTACGTTGCCGCAAACATCCATCAGAGGGAAAAACAATGTAAAATTTTCATCTTCCCACCAAATAATGGATAAATATATCAAGGAAAAATTACAAAATCATGAAATATTTTGAAAAGTAATGAAGTAAAATCAGATAAAAACTCACCATGTGTTGAAAGGTTGATGTTGCAGACATCTGTGGCAGTAGAACTCTTGACTTCACACACTTGCACATTCAGCTGATCCTGTTTACTTTGTAGGGTAGAATTCATACCAATTAAGTTCAAAAACCCACCATTACTTTTTTGATGCCTTGGAATTTCTGTAATTATCTGTCAAACAAAAGAAATGAGTAGCGAGTATAATAGAATCCCTTCGTGACACCGTTATATATATATAATGTTACAAGAAGTTAGAGGGAGAACTTTATCCGAACAAAAAATATCTAACGAAACACCCGATTTACATTCAATCGGAAAGAACCATACTGAAAGAGTACTTTTTAAAAGTAATGACACCATTATATAATCAAGAGAAAGTTTAGACTTTATTACAGATGATTTCAATACTAACTAGAATGCTTACTTTTCAAAACTTAAATGCCTGTTCGCAAAAAAATAATAAATTTGAAATGTGAGTTCGAAGGTAACGTGTTAACAATTTATCAGTAACAAAGTGATATTACAGTCTACCTTGGAAAATTTAGCGACTCGACTTGGAAGCCCTACTTCCTGCAATGAAGAACACAACTTTGAATTCAACATAATATTATGACTGAGAGCAAATTGAGCTCTAAATCCATTCAAAGTCTGAAGGGATAAGGAAGGTCCTTAAAGGAGTTGTTGTATGTGAAGCCCAATCTTATCTGACAAATACTTCATCTGGCCCATATCCTTTCAAGTGTGACACGTGGAAGAAGTAGGTTTTTTCTTTGACAAGAAAGAAAAAAAATGGTCATCAATTTTTGCAGATAGAGAGATATCATTACGAAAAGCTATCGTAGGGTTTGTGAGCAGTTTTCTTTCAGAGAGAAAAATAGGAGTTTTTCAGTTTTCTTGCGAGAGAGATACTCTGACGAAAGAAAGTTTACAGAGAAGAGAAAAAGAAGAAAAAAGATAAGAGTGTTTTTCTTTCTTATGTGAGTGTAAGTCGAGTTTCTCACGTGAAGAGCAGATCACATTTTCTGTTCATTCTTCTTGTTGTATTTCTCTGTATTTTCATTTTGATCTTCTGTGGTTGTGTATATTTTGTATTTTTGTGAGAATACTGTTATTGAGGGTGTATTTTGACTAATAGTGGAACAGATTTCTCCTTTGAGCTCCGTGAAAGAAGTCGTTCTCAAACTTTGATTTGAGATCTGGGCGAACCACATAAATCTCTTGTGTTCTTTATTTTCGCACTAGAGTTTGATGAGTAAGTTTTTATAATAGGAGTAAATCCAAAGGCAATTTCTATCAAATCTAGGCGAAGAGCAATAAAGTGAGTGGCTACCAATAATCTTCTAACGTCATCGCTTTATCTTATTTCTTGTAGCAATTGTGTGAGAAGAGAGCAGGAATGTGGTTGAGTTTATACATAATTACCTTCCGCCCGTGAGCACAAGCTTCAACACTATTCACGAGTACTTTGGCCGCCCATCTTAATAAAAATGAAAACAGAAGAGTTGGTTAAATATTATTTCTGTAACAATCTAAAAACATTGTACTGAATACTGATAAAGTGGACAGACATAATATTTGAATGACTAGGTTTTTAGTTACAGAAATCCATCACAGCCTATGAAATCCAAGAAAAATTATTACAGCGACAAATGTTGTGCAATTGCAAAAGACTACTATCCCTGGTTAAGATAAAGTGTTTTTGGAGATCGTCTCATTAAATTTTCGACTTATTTACAAAATAGAGTGAAATTGCTTACGCGCAAGATGTTGGTCGGTTCCACACAATTCCAGCAATCACAACAAGCTGGTAAACATGCAAAGTTGTCAGATTATTGGGAATTCAAAAAAATTCATTTTAGTCTACTAGAACAAAGTTGTTTCAAAATATAAACTATTAAGATCCTATAGACTCCTTAGTTTTTGGATCTTATCTGACCAACGATGTAGAAAATTAATAAACAAACATTGGATGATACCTCATCAAATACGCCCGCTGGACTGTCATCATAGCTGGCCAGAAAGAATCCACCAAGTGTATACCTACACAGATATAACTCAAGTTCATCTAGTTTTGATTCCTAAACTTCATATGTTGCTTATGCCTAAATAAGAGAATCATATTTAATCCTTGTTTTAAACTTCTATGAGAATCAGATATAGGATATACAACTTTGCAAATTGATTGTACCTCTTAATTATTTTCCAAAACAAGATTAAAGAGTATTAGAAAGACATAATAAAACTAGTCAAGATGAATGGCAATGTCGCTCAAACGATATGCTCCAAACGCAATACAATTCATCTGCAAAAATTACAGCTATTTAAAACTAATTATTGTACCCAAAAGCTTCCACTAATCTAAACTCCTTCGGGATGCAAGCTCGAGCAGTTTCAGCTTTCACCAAATGAAGTTGGTACAAGGCCCTAATAAAACTTGGAAGAAAAATTAGGAAAAATCATGGCTTAGAAAGAAACTAAATGGGAATGCAAAACTATGAAGAGAAAGCCAGAGTGACTTGCCTGCCTCTGAATATCCATGGAGGTTTGCTATAGCCCGATGAACATTTCCTTTCGCCAACTTCCATGAACTAAGATATTTCCGAAAAATAACGTCCCTTACGAAAACCCAATGTCAGGTTATTTCAAACTCTTTCTGCTGAAAGCATGTTCATAACCCAAAGACAAAGACAATTCAATGTAAACATTTCCAAATATTTTATAACAACTCACAAATGCATAACTTTTACTCCTCTTAGAACAGGTGAAAAGAAAAACATTAGTTTATCTCAATTCGCATTTATCAAGGTCGATTAAAATTTAATGTAAATGACATTGAAAATATCATTTTGAAATAGAGCTTCCTCAAATCACCAACGAATACATTTCTAATTATAAGAAAAAAGTCTCACGAGTTGCTTTCTTGCATTACAACAATCAATTTCTCCAAGTTTCATATTCAGATTCAGAGGCTAAGAGAATTAAGAAAACTGACATAAACACCACTCGCTCAATTACAAGAAGAAGAAAACGAACCCATTGACAGCAGGAAAGAAAGCATTAAATCAAACAGTTACAGTCGAAGCAGGGATCTAGATCAAGCTGAAAAACAGCAAAAACATGAGAAACCCACCTCAAAAAATGAAGGAAACTAAGCAAAAAGAAGCGAAACCCCGTGTTCCTCCCTTCCAAAATCTTCACAATGAGGAGGGTAATGAAAAACTACAGAAAGTGGAAGAAAGTGGAAGAAAAAGAGAAGGAAAATTTTAAATAGGGATTGGGCGAGAAGCCAAAACTACAACACTTAAGTCGCTGTATCAGTGGATAAGAGTATCTCACGTTCATTGTCTTTGGCGCCAACGGAAGTGACTTTTCCCACAGCTCGCAGAAGGCCAGCCACCTGTTGGGTTTTCTCCTCGTTTCTTCTACTTTTATGGTTTTGGAAAAGTAACATTTTATGCGATACCATTTTGATAAAATAGCTCTTTTTGTTTGTTAAGAATAAGATGCTTAAATTATCATGTTTGTCTAGACACGCGTCAAAACATTGGTCAAAAAGTCAAAGTGCAATGATTTGTTCATATAATTTATTAGATTTAATTGGATTTAAAGCTATTATTTTTTACAACCATCTATAATCTATATTTATATAATAAAACAAAAAATATATATTTTAATAATACAAACTAAATTTTCAACTTCGAACAATCGGCAATTGAAATTTATCGTTAATTTATCTGTTAAATTCAATATTTTTCATTTAGTAAGGTATTTCACCCAATTTTTAACCAATTCGGCGATTTTACAATCCCGATTATGAATTCTATTGGCAATTAACAGAGTTCGAAATCGTAGGAGAGAACGTCGATAAAGTGCAAAATCAACAAAAAACCAAACTGAAAAAAAAAAAAAAAAACCGAAGTTTTGTTTCACGATAGTAAAAAATCAAAGCAAACCGAATATAAATAATAAGTCGATTTTATTTCGCCGGTTCAGGTCACTCTAGCCGGCAGCAAAGACTATTCAGTTCGTCCCTTAAATCTACTAATCTACAAATCGAGTAGATAAAACACCCACCAATTGAACACAAACAAATAGAATGAGCATTTCAAAGTTAAACCAGAGTTCACTGATTACGGCACCAGTAAGAACTAGACCATTGTTCGACTAAACCACGACATCATCGAAAAAAAAAACCGAACTCTTCTGAGTTTTCTATCGTTACTTTCATTTTTTCTTGAAAATATCGAGCTCCGCCTATCTACTCAAGGTTCTAGTCTCAACGGTGACAACTAAGCACAAAGATTGCATCGGACAAGGCTAGTCGGGTTAGGATATTCAAAACTAAGCATTTTGATCAATGCATGATGCTAAACTTGATCACTTCTAGACTCTAGTTGTGTTCTACAGTAGTATTCTAAACCATTCACAGAGATTGAAAGCAACCCAAGAAAATAGTGACCCAAAACTTTGACATCTAAAATAAATCCAACTTTGCTTACATGAATTTCAAAAACTGTGCAATTGGGTCAGCATGTGAACCAGCTCGTCGCTAGACGGTCGATCCGAGGGCGAATCCGAGAGGCAGACAACAGCAATTTTGACAGCCATTAACATCTCATCTTCTTCTCCTTCCATTACAATATTCCTATCCAAAGCCACTTCTCGGGTATCCCCCGACTGCTCTACGCTCCGAAGCCAGCCCACTAAACTTCCCCAATTCCTCGATTCTTCGAAAATCGGATCATTCACATCTCTACTCGTTACCAAGATCGCCAGAATCATCCCAAAACTAAAAATGTCGCTCTTATCCATATACCTGTAAACAATCAAAACATTAACACTTGATTCGAAAACACAAGTACAAACAGAAGCTTTTTGAAAAAATGCTTTTGTCGAACATTCAATGGAGATGATGAAAAATAAAAAAACAATCTAGGAATTCACAAATCTTCATGCTGCAGCCTACTGAGTTAGCTCCTTTATTGTACCTGTTCTATGACTGCCGTTTTGAACTTGTTTATCAACTAAAATGATAATCTAAAGCAACATATTTCATGCAAGGGAGAGACATTAGAATTTAGCACCAACATTATCATATCTGATAACTGATTGACCGAACAAAACGACTCCGAGTTCTACAAGAGCGGAACAAATCCATCAATCTATGTTTCAACCAATAAAAATGGCTATTGACACAAAGCTGGACCTAATCCTGGCCATAAAAGGATTCAATTCAATCCATTTTTCAAGTATGAAATTGCATAATATTGGAAGGTAAAGCAAAAGGGTGAGTAAAAATGGCAGTCACTACCTGCCATTTTGCAGACATTCTGGAGCAGTATAAGCAGATGTAGATCTTTCCAAATGAGGAATGAGCTTAGTCAATCCACAATCGGCCAACCGTGGTTCGAACTCTGCATCCAAAATAACATTTGAAGGCTTCAAATTGCAGTGCAGAATTGGAGGTTGGCATTCAAAGTGAAGATACTGAAGTCCCTTTACCACCCCAACTGCAATTCTAAGCCTGATCTCCCAGCTGAGCTGTAGGCCATTTTCTCTAACTTTTTTCATTGTATCAGCAAGACTGCCATTAGGGACATAATCATAAACCAGAGAGATTCTGTCTTCTTCTCGGATATAAGCTCTTAAGCTCATCAAGTTTCTATGTCTCAGCCCTGCAAGTGTTTCCAGCTCTTGTTGAATCCGCCTCTTGGCCGACTTGGCTCTGACCAGTCTCAAATGGTTCGAGTATCTTGACTGCAATGGTTAGTCCGTTGTCAAGAACAGTCCTCACGTACTTCCCGTTGGGGCTCGAACCAAGCAACTGGTTTTCGTTTCGGAGAGCCAATCGAAGAGTCTTCGGATCGATTTTGGGAGAAAATATAACAGGGCCTCTGAGGATGGGGGTTCTGTTTAGGTACCCGATAAAGCTACGGACGACGAAGGCAAAAAGAACAGCCCCAATCAAACCAGTCAGAACTCCTAAAGCGATGCTGAAAATGATCTTCTGGAGGTTGTTTTTGAAATTCGGTGAAACGGGTGGCAATGGAGGGTGGGCGGAGATGATGTGTTTGGTCGTTCTTGGCTGGCATTTTCCGTCAGACAACTGGTGGAAGCAGAATATAAATAGGAAAAGCAGAACGACGGAGGATTTACTCATCATTGTTAGGAAAGAACAAACTGAAGGAGAAACTTCAGAGAAAAACAAAGCTCAGCTCATTTCTTAAGAAAGAAGGCTGAAGAAAACGCCATTAAAACATAAATTTCGAGCAAAAACTTCACCGGGAAGCTGCAGAGAATCACCTCGTCAGCGATTCCCATCATTTATTCTCCCTGAAAAATTCGAATATTAGACCCACTATGCGAGAATCTGCAAATTTAGAGTTTAAAATGTAAAAGAGAAAGCCCACATTTTACCCAGGCACCAAAAAACAAAATGGAGCAGCTCAAAGTGCAGAGACCAAGAAGCAAGGAGAACCACCGGAATCAAAGAACATTCCCATAAAATCGATGAACACTCTCATAGAATCTCCACTAAATATTTTTAACCCAAAAAAGAAATACTGAAAACATTACACTCACCAACGATTTTCTTCAAGAACACAGCCAAACGTAAGACGAGAACAGAGAGCATACTCTCAACATAGAATGACCAGTTGGGTATTTCCCTCTCACTCAGTCGTTTTCTCTGTCCATGGACCCATTACAGAGCAGTAGACTCGTCAGTCGTCAGTGACAAAACTGGGTTCCCGCTCTTACAGAGGTGTGTAAATGTAGGGTCCATTAGCACGGGATAGTCACAGAGAGAAGCCCTTGGCTGGTGTCACTATCAGCATGGCCGAAAGCGAAGCATCGAACTCTGAGAGAGGGAACCGAATCCATGGACAGATCACGTCCGTTGGTTCTGAACTCGGCATTAATTAGCGATTGGTAATCACAGAAAAAGCAATTGTCTAATCGTTTGGATTAATAAAGTTGTCATCATCCGGCCAATGAATCAAACATACTTTCCTCTCTCTACCCTTTTCTTCTTCCTGCATTTTTGCTTTATCTCCTTTTCAGAATTCTACTGCTGACCTATCATCATCATCATCAAATTCTAGGACTTTACCTACTTTGGATTTAGCAGGGGATACAAGTATGAGAATTCGCAAATTTCGGCTTCATTGTATCAAGTTCAAAACAATTTTAATCTTGGGAAAGAATTCTTTTTTACACCACTTAAATCATAATGAAAAAAACCCAGTCCTAGAATTAGTAAAATACTTCAAATCAATTTGCTTTTTGCAGTTTCTGAAAATACACAACATGCACTCAATCCAAACAGATTTAGTTAAACATTAGTGGCAAATAAGAACTTGGGATGAGCACAGTAGCATTTTGGAGCTGAACGAACTGAACTCTGATCTAACTATTCTTGGATTCCGGAACCAAGACCGGAACTGTAGACATTAAAAATTGAAAGAGGAAGAAGAGGAGGTAAAAGAGCTACAACCACAACAGAGCTTCACTATAATAACCAATGTACAAATTACAAATGGCCTAAATTTTCATCAACACAGCTTCATTCATCATAAGGGGAGCAAACTCTCAATAAACAAAGAAAACAAAAACACATTGCCTAGGCCTCAGCCCACAAGCTAGCTGAAAGGCAAGGCAAATTACAAATGGCTCAGACCAGTTGGACCATTTTACAATACAAATTCAAGAGACTAATTTTTATAAATGAATACATATATGCTCATGGGGCAGGCTAGCCAACCTACCTCTCTCTAGAAACCCTGAACTCCTTCCCATTTCCATTTCAAAAAAACCAACTTTCCCATAGATGTCATATTATCACATCAAAATAATATGCAATACATTCACTTCCTAGCTGCTACACAATTCGACCTTTTCGTGAAGCATTTCACCCGTTTGAGTCTGATAAAAGAGCAAGTATCTCCCTATCATTACAGTTCGACTCCATTGCAAGCTGAAAAAGGGTTCTACCCTCACCATCAGCAGCTTGTGGGTCAGCTCCCCTGTGGATAAAGTGACAAGCTTTTCTTCTTATGAGTGAATATTAACAATTCAAGAACAAATCCATTGTTTCATGTTCATCTTTTCCTATCTCATCTTGTATAAAATTTGTGCACAACCAATAATTTCAATCAGTAATGTAGAATTTGTGCACCCAAGGCAAAAGAAAAAAAAAAACCCAAACAAAAATTGATTAAAAAGAGAATCAAAACATCGTCGATTTAAAGTTTAAAGACAGAATAATGTTAAGTTTATCCTACAATTCTATATTCTAATCTTACAATCTAATGTCATTTATTAATTGATGCAATTAATATCTTATTAAATTTATCGTAATTATTATATCGATCACATCATCAGGTAATATTAAAATGTAGAATTAAAAGAGTAAATCTAACATTACCCACTAGTATAATATAGTGCATAGGTATCAAGATGTTATATACCAAATGCTAACCTTGTCAGTAGAAACTTTGCGAATGTAGTCTTGCCCTTACAGATACACCAATGAAGTGGCATTTGACCTCTTGAGTCAGTAGCATTTATATTTGCACCATACTGCAGTAGAAGTTCAAGCATCCCAATGTCAGAGGTTTCACAGGCAAGGTGCAAGAGGGTGCACCCATCTAGATCGTCTATACTCTGACTTTCACTAGTACCCCCTAAATTCAAAGAGCTCGTTGAAGACCTTTCAATTGCTTCGGCAGGCGTATAACAAGAGCTGTACTGTAGGCCACTTTGCTCTTGCAATAGCATCACTTTGGCTAGAGATTGAGACCCCCATGAAGCATGGTCATAAACAGTATTTAAATCTGTCTCGGAGTTAACAATGTGACGATAAACAGCTTTCTTGTCATTAGAGCGTACACCCTCCCACATTTGTAGCGCAATTACATGCGGATATTGATTATCTTTTGGCTTACGAACAAAAAGCTTTTCTGCATACTGAGGTAAAAAAAAAATACTCATTCAAGTCCAATATCTTTTAACAATTTAACCTCTACAAAGGGGCAGAGCAGAAGACAAATTTGCACATATGACGACTTTAACAAGGCTCAAAGAGTAATTGAAGTCGCTCTACTTTGGCTGTCTTAAATCTCTAATGTCACTAGGGCATCTTGAGAACATTTAACCATTCTGCCTAAAAGAAGCAGACAATAGGTACAGTAGGTTCTTAGCTTCAATCGTTAGATTGAGCACTTTTTACTTGGACAAAAACTACGAACTTTTTTTTCGTTTAGTTTCTTAGATAAGCATGAAATACCCTTCAATAACAAACAGGATTTTTCCATCCTTCCAAAAGGGGAAGGGCACTTCATAATTTCATGTTTCCAGGAAATTTCAATTGTCTTGTTCATTACATGTAGGCCGATAGTTTATTTAATTTCTGCACAGCGATTGTAGCTAGTCCCTGCCTTAAAGAATTGAATACGGTAATGGTAGCTACATTTTCTTTAACATCTAGAGAGACAAGCAGACTAATTTCATCATTTTACAAACAGAACACGTCAAAAATTTAGCTCCAGACGTTAGTGACTAGTTAGAGATTGATTCCCCAGCTGTCATCAATAAAAAGCAAATTCCCAATGATATAATTTTACAACACCAAATTGATGATCCATTGGAAGGGACGTACCATCCATTTTAAAATTTGAAAAAAAAAACTATATCATTTGATATGAAAATAATATAAAAAAGAAAAAAGAAAATGGGATTTTAAAATGTCACACCTTTCCATGGATGAACTTCTCCTTTATTGATATAGAATCAGAATGATTAGGTTTGTTGATGAAAAGCAACTGCTGTTTATCAGATTTGTAAAACCTTCAAGGGAACAGTAGATGAATGTTACATAAAACCAAGTTGAAAGTCCACCTAGAAGTTGTATGTCTTAAGGCAGGAAGTAAAGTTTAACGAGACTCACCCTGTGGAGACAAGATCAACCTGAAAAGCACTTCTCGATTGCAATAACTCCTCCCACACAGAGTTGGCAAATGCATTGCCTAGAGACTGAAACAAACTGATGACAGAAGGCTCCCACACTTTAACATCCAAGGTTAGGGACCTTACCTGAAATAGTAAGATTCAACAAATTAACAAGAGCTCCACACTTCAAGCACTAAGCCAGCGGCGGAAATGGAAGTGGTTTTATTCAGATAATTGAAAACGTATTAGTGTCTGGCAAGAACCTAAATATATCACTTTTGATATAAAATAGTTCAAATCAAGGATGTGTTACAATGAGAACAATAATAGTTATTTTACAATTTCAAGTATATCATAGAAGCTTAAATGCAAGATAATTCATATAATACCATTTTCTGAGAATGGACCACCCTGATTTAAATCAAGGCTCAACAGAATACTAAAATATTGTTATTATTATCATTCTGTAGAAGAAATATTGTTAAGAGAAAAACATTCTCAACATTATAATTTTGATCCAAGAAAACAAAAAGATATGCTTTCTAGTTTAGAATCATTGACTATTATTTGCAGTAAAGAGCCTTTTTTCATTGAAGTCATAATCAAGAACCTAATCACATTCACTTCTGGTTAAGAAACTTTATCTTATGTGATTTTTATCATGGGTCAGGGAGCTACTGTTCAAGAACCAAAAAAAGTTAAAGAGTTGGGATATGGACATGAAGTACAAGTAAAACATAGGGGGACAGTCATGTGCATCATGTACAATCAAGCAGAGCATGCTAATGATAAGGTATATTACTATTTGACAAACTGAAGAACAACCTAAAACTAAAAGGAGATTTGAGAAGATTGTCTCAAAATAAATATAACACTGCCAATAGTGTACACATTTCGTAACTAATGGTTTCAATATTTATAGCTGCAATTTCTGTAACACTAATAAAAAAACAAATGATTGATATATGCAATATGCATGAAATCTTCATGAACAAATAATGTCCTTAGTTAATTATTGTGACTAAGCTCCTGTTTTAAACTAGACATTTCATGATTAGTGAAAATTGTATTCTATCAACATATTTTAAAATTTAAAGTTTGATTGAAAGTCAGAACCAGTGACATACACATTGGACTTTCATAGAATTACCTGTTTCCCAATTAATTTTCCAAAAGCATCTTACACGTGACCTACCATTATTAACATAATTACACCCAAAATTGTGAAAGGCTACATACATATCATGAAAATTCTGATTTGGAATCATCGAATATCATAACAAATATCTAACTTCAGTTGTAGGATCATCGTTTGCAGGAAAAATATGACATATTCTAAGAGGAAAACACAAAGGTTTGTGATCTACCTTAGATATGTGTACACCAAGATTTCGATGAACACCAGAGCATTCAATGCAAACAAGAACTCCTAGGTTCAAAGATGCCCAATCTGGTTCGGCGGCACCACAATCAGCACATTTATCATTGCCACAAACTTTTCTCAGTATATCAATTGGCTTCTCAATTTTTACACAGGACCGTTGCTGTAGCAAATTCCTGGATGGGCGGTCGTGGTGAGAAGAAGATAGGCTCCTCTCAGTTGTAAATTCTTCAATTGTAGTCTGATCAAAGTCAGAACTTTCAAAAGAACTACTCTCACTGGCAGACCTATCATGACCACTTGCCATTGGACTAGCTGACAAACACTGAAAAATAACATTGCTCATCAAAATCATGACGAATGTTTTAAAAGAAACATAAAAAACATCATGCGAAAAAAGCTGTGAATACCCTCTCAGGAGCCTGAGAACTAAGTAAAGAAGCAATAACTCCTGTTATCTTCTCAATCCAATCCATTTGATCCATCGCACTCTCTGCCTGCACTAACAATCACAAACAAACTACAAGATGTCAAACTTTTTCTAGTAGTTCAGATTGAAATACAGTGGAGTGAAAATTGGAAGCTGAACTCTAATTCAAACCTGCAGAGTGTAATTTTTTGTTGGTGAAATGATCCTGAAACAAAACCTAAGGTCTGATTGGTCGGCATCAACTTTGATTGTTGATGTCAGCAGGTTCACGGTGTAATGTGCGACGGATTTCTCATCATGTACTCCACCATGATAATGGGAAGAAAGCCAGCGGCTGAGCAGTCCTGAGCCAATCTCAGAACTATTCCTCTGATTGGATAGCTGACCGGAGGAGCCCTATGACAAAGAAAATAACAATAGTATAAATTTACATGTGAGGAAGAATGAATTCCCTTTCACATGGCACCTGAATTCCAATCAAAATACTTACAGATGATTTAATGCACTGCTTTCGATAATAGTACAACATTCCACGGCTATCAAGAACAAAAAATCTTCTTTTCCAGTCACCCCTCAAGTTTGACGACCGTTTTGAGAGATATCCTTGTCGAATGGTTTGAACCTGGAGTATCACTGAATATTAATATCATCAAGTTAATAATCACAAACAGAAAAAATAATGCATACAATTAGCTAGCTTGACCTTTCCCTTCGTGGCAGATTGCATTACCGCCTCTATCATTTTATGTGAACTTCTACCAATGGCTTGTACACCATCTCCATTTGGAGATCCATTAGAGCCATTGGAAGACCACCTACTTTCTCGATCAACCTGCCTTTTGTACTCTTGCATCCTTTCATTGAGAGCTGCTTGCTCATAGTTGGATCTTTCACGTGACTGTTGAGCATAAGTTAACACCTGGAAAAGAAAATAGACCAAGGGGCTCAAAATTAATTCCATATATAGACATTAGAGACAATAAAAATGTACTTCTCTTATATTCTTTGCAAATTGTCAGGTAAACCAGTCCTTTCTTTGATATTTGAAATATTATTCAATCAAAAATCATGCAGTATGCAAACAGAACAAACTTCAACCCTGCATGATTAATCATATTTCACATATAATACCTCACTTTCTATATATAAATATTTCAGATATTTATGTTTAACAAATTGAGCAAGTTAAGTTGCTGTATGTGCCCATGAATCTCCCATGCGTTTCGATTCAAAAATGTACTTTTGAAATTTAATTACTTCAAGTAACCAATCAATGGTGAAATGACCACATTCATCCTCCAACACAGAAAATCATTTTGACTAATTCATCAGTTTTTCTTGATATTATTCTTCTATGTATGATCAACCGTTGATCATTCTTCTAAGCACTTATAACCATGAAACTTATATTAATAGTAAAACCTAACCCTTGAAAAGGCTAAACGAAGTAGCAAATCTACAATAATTATACCACGATAACAAGTTATCTAGACTTTTCAACCAAATCAAACCAGCTATACAACAATCAGGCGATATTAGAGCCCAAGAAGAGCCCCCTAATAAATTGGTTCATCAAGCTTGACATTGGCTGCTCCATAGAATTGAAACTCTCTCATTCCACTGTAAAACTTAGCCTTATAAATCCAAATTTAGTAGAAACATTATTACCAGTAGCCACCTAAAAACATAAGTAAAAAAAAACCTGGTTAATGTATGGCTCCATTTGATGTAACAGTTCATACCCCTACAAAAAAGAAGTGAAAAAATGAGAATGTTGTGGTGTATAATAAATAATCAGGCAAAAACACTAATAGGGAGAAGAGATCAACCTGTTTGAAGTATCTGAGATGTGCATCCATCGTCCCACTCACTGCTTCCAAAAATTCAAACCTTTTTTTGGCTTCAACATTAGAAAGTGCGGTTACCTGTATAATCAGGGAGGAATTTTTTTTTAAATACCAAGAACGGCAGCTAAATAGCTTAAACCTCACAAAAAAAGGAAGCAAGATTATTACCAAATTAAATCGCGCTTGCTCGAAGGAAGATCTTGCACTGTGAAGTTCCTGGAATGTGTTGTACCACACAAAAGATTGAGGCATTTCCACTGTCATCACAATTCATGGAAGGAATTGAAAGTTAAACATATAAGTTTTTGCATAATACCTCTTCCAGAAGAGCAGCTATGTCATTTTTTGTACCCTTCCTAAGAGATAAAAACTTCTCGCGAGCCTGGAGATTCATGATTGTAAATAAATAAATACTGATTAAAAACAATCAACACGACATTTCTAGAATGAGTGTTAATTTTGTCAACTATAAAGACAAATTCATTCAGAATTATAATTACTATGCACCTGGTCATAAAGAAGGCTAGCTTTATCAAATTGTTTCCTTGCTTCCTGCGCAAAGATTAGAATCCTTGAGCATGAACTTCTAGATTGAAATAACAGGAAAAATATCAACAAAATAAAATACACTTGATGAGTCCATAAAACAGGGGTAGGTTTAAGACTCAAGAGCACAACAACAAAAATCATCACTAGATCTCACATTTGTTTTTTCAATAATTCATTTCAAATCTAGTAGGTACAGTCAACATGCATAATGTGTTAATAAAGCTTCACCTCATGCAAATCAATATAAACAAAGTGTAAGAGAACAACCAAAAATTCATCATTAACACTCAATTCCGTTTCTTTTCCATTGTTTTATTTCATATCCACCTGCGAGCATTTGGTGTAATTATGCTTAGAATAACACGTTACCTTCACCTCGAGCAAATCAATATTTACGAAGTGTAGCAATCTGTCATTTAACATATGCTCCACCTGAGTAGAAAAAATCAGAAGAAAAAGAAACGTCATGGAGCATAAACAACTCGTCTTATAAATATCACTGTAGCATGTTTTGCATGAAAGGGTGTTAAGTTTTCTAACAGAGAAGTCATTATTTCCTTTCTTCTGCAAGAGGAGTATTTTCCTCCATTTTTCTCCCCCATTGATATTTTATACTTTCCTACATAGCTAATAAGACATCATCAAACAAAATGGCCTTCAAAAAGTTGCATGACAACTGCAGAACGAACTTACTTTATATTTGACTTGCACAAACATAACACTCCAGTATTTTTTAATAGGTAAATTACAATGCATTCATATAAAAAAAATCCACATGAAATGGAGAGAGAGCTACAAAAGCACTCAACTCCAAGAGAAAACAAAAGGAATCTACGTAGGAACTATCAACTAACCTTTCCCCACAAAAAAAAAAGAATATTATGAAAAAAGAAGCAATCGCACAAATATAAAAAATCACATCATAAAATATAATCTGATTTCTAGTCCGAAGCCTCCAAAAATACAAATAAGCACTAGCCTAGCCACCTTTGTCTTTTCTCCACCACCTCTCCCCCTCCACTGAGCCATAAGTCGTTAATAGAATTGGGCAACACCCAAGAAATACCAAGCCACTCCAAAGCCCCAACCAAAGCATAGAAGCCACCGGGCAATGAATGAAAAGGTTACTAACATCTCCTTCCTCGTTACAGCAATAGGGACACCCATTGGGAGACCAAGCCATCATCTCTTCGAACTGCCCATTGCAAGAATAGCCTCTCAACAAGCAGTGCTAGTGAAAAAAAGCCCACTAGGATGAGCCTTAGAATTCGATACTCTTTTCCACATAAGTGGCTCAGAACACCAGCATTAAGATCAAAATGGTAGGAGTTCACTAACTCGCCTTGCTTACTAAGAGAGCAAACCATCAAATTATGGGAATCTCCATTCCATTTGGCTTCATGAATTATTTTACTCCAATATTTACATTAGTGTATAAATCAATGATCAAATAATTGAAGGAACTATTGCATTCCACAGACCCCCTTCCCCACAAAACAAGAAACAATAAAAAAAAATGATTAGAACTTATGATTGTTCAAAATCTCAGATAAATAATTAAACCGAAACTTTTTATGTTTGCGGGTGCGAGAACCTTCAAAATGACACTTTTCAAGTAGCGGCTCCTGATAACTGTCAAAAGTAAACCACACATATATGGTTTCTTTATCTCTAGAAGTATGCAAAAGGGTATCATGTAAAAGAAGCAGGTAATAGATCATGGCACATAATTTGATGAATGATTTAGATCTAGTCTTTCATTTCTTTTCTGAACCAGTTACTGAGTGCCACTGAAGAGAAACACCAATCAAAAGTTTACTAATCAAGTAGGAGCTACAAGCATCACTAATAAAGAAAATAAAAGACCTGT
The DNA here is from genome assembly GCA_022432975.1 of Begonia masoniana. Lineage (NCBI taxonomy): Eukaryota > Viridiplantae > Streptophyta > Magnoliopsida > Cucurbitales > Begoniaceae > Begonia > Begonia masoniana. The sequence continues at coordinate 50,252,282 of CM039507.1, read as the reverse complement.
AATACATGTATGTGCCTCATCTAATTTAAAATATATGTATAGAGAAAGAATTATACCTGGGACCGAAGGACTTCCTTGTATGTCCCGATTTCCCTTAGTGCAATTGTAAATTTGGTCATAACAGGGCCTAAAAAGCAAGACATATTTGATCAATTCAACCAATAAGCATCTTGGTTTGATCTAATTCACTACACAATTTAGTTTTAGGTTGAGCATTTAAAATGTGTGTAAATTGTGACACATTAGTACTTAAAAGTCCTCATTTAAAAAATAGTTTTGTGCATATCTAATCACTCAATCTCATAAAGCACCATATTAGCGTTGAATGTCAAATCAATAATGTATACATAGTTTATTTCTGTCCATACTAATACCTTCATCTTTGTATAATACCAAGAAAATTAAAATAGCACACCTCCAAAAGCCACACTTATGGGATCATTATGTCCTCCACCAAAGGCTTCTAGGGCACTGGCAAAGGCAATGTCTCCATCATAAAACTCTCCAAGCCCTTCACTACCAAAAGAAAATTTCACGCCATTAACATTCTTTAAACTATTCAAGGTCCATAAATAAACATGTCATCAATTAAGTGAATAAGAGTTGGTTACTGACATGAAATAGCAACTAATTAGTAGATCTTGCAAGATTTTCTCACATGAAAAGTTATAGAAAGTAAGATGGTAGAACTCACTCCAAAAGCTATCTCAAAAAGTAAGGAAATCTCTCTCATATTTATAGAGGACCGTTTGCTTTGATTCTGTCGATGCAGGGACAATACTCACCCGCACGTCTAGCGTGATAGATTTTTTTTCTTTACGTCTAGCGTGTTTAATTGGTCCTCACATCGTACAGATTTAGCTCTGATACCATGATGGAAAGTGAAGGTAGAACTCACTCCAAAAGTTAGATTAAAGAGTGAGAGAATCCCCCTCATATTTATACAGGGCCGTTTTGCTTTGGTTCTGTCAATGTGGGACAACACTCGCCCACAAGTTTAGCGTGATAGGTTTTTTTTCCCTTCACGTCTAGCGTGTTTAATCTGTCCTCACATCATATAGATTTAGCTCTAATATCATGATAGAAAATTACTCTAAAAGCTAGCTCAAGAGTAAAGGAATCTACCTCATATTTATAGAGGATCGTTTGCTTTGGTTCTACCCTCTCACTTTCTATCATGGTATTAAAGCTAAATTTGTACGATGTAATGACCGATTAAACACGCTAGACATGAAGAAAAAAAATATATCACGCTAGACTTGTGGGCAGGTGTTGTCCCACATCAACAGACTAAAGCAAAAACAGTCATGTATAAATATGAGGGAGATTCCTTCACTCCTTGAGCTGACTTTTGGAGTGAGTTCTACCCTCTCACTTTTTATAATGGTATCAGAGCTAATTCTGTACGATATGAGGACCAATTAAACACGCTAGACATGAAGGACAAAAAACCTATCACGCTAGACGTGTTGGCGGTTGTTGTCCCATATCGATAGAACCAAATCAAACGATCCTGTATAAATATGAGGAGGATTTCCTTACTCCTTGAACTAGCTTTTGGAGTGAGTTCTACCATCTCACTTTCTATCAAAAAGTTACCAAGAAAAGCCATTGCCTTCATTCCCAGCTTCCTTTGACATACAAGCTTGAATAGAATTTAAGTTGAGAAACAAAAGGCAATTCTCATAAGAAGAGATTCAAGCAATAGAACATTTCAACAAAAAGGCCAGGCACTTTTAGTCACTGGTAACATGAAAATAGACATTATATGATGAGCAATGTGTGGTGGTCGGTTCATCACAGATCAACAACTCCTCTGATACCAAATTATAAGCAGGATACCAAGAAAGGTAAGAGCGATAGAAAGAAAACTAAAAACTATTGAAACAAAATTATATTGGAAAATCAGAATTGTATCTATTTTTTTCCAATTTAAATTCTTATTTTAGAAGCCTTCCAACCAACATTTTGTTTGTTAACCAACAAATTCATTGATTACATGAGTATATTATGTTATTTAACTAGAGTAATATGCATGCCATTTTAGTCAGTACAGAAAGTAAACAGAGTATAAAGATAAAATCAAAGTTAGCTCTCAGAATGCTTTTCACAATACTTTTCAGTTAATGCCACAGGATTTAGTCTAAAGACTCTACTAATGTGTTTCAATCATTTGGGGCCATTCAACTGCTAATATGTCTTTTTTGGGTTATGTTAAGAACTGAACCTCAAATACCTTGGTCCTGAAAAAGAACTCTGTCAAGAAACGGTTTTAACCTAAACCATTTTAATAATAATTTAGAGAACGCAGATTTGTTTCGTAATGATTTCAAAGGAAAAAAAAAAGGTAGAACCAAAAGGCACAAATATATTAACAAAGAGGTCATTGAAAGGGATGAAGATGACATATGAACAATAGAATTAAGAGAAGACTCGAACTTCATCTGACATACGTGTATTTTCGACATCCTTTGTAAAACTTTAAGCTTCTTTCCCTTAAGGATTCAGCACTCTCCTCCAAGCTTTGTATCTGTTTTGCAAAGAAAATAATAAAAACCCGACTTCACCAATAAATTTACCACAAGATAAAATGCATAACAAATGAATAATGCCATGCAAACACGCCAACTGAAGCAGGACATTAAATTACAAGCTTTAACTAGAATTGCAATAAAATGAGTGCATGCTGATATTTAGCTATTTAAATTCTTTAATTCTTGCCACTGTATAACTATGGTATGTTCTCACAAAAGCTTTTTTATCAGTAAAAGATGTATATTAAAATGCTAACTCAGCCTCCCAAGAGAAACCAAGATGAAAAAAAAAAAAAGGAACTACATACGTCTTCCCCCATCAAAAAAGAGAGAATTTCAAAGAAGATTTAAGGAAATTTAGAGTAAAATATCATCCAAAAATTCCCAACTAGAATATATTAGCTTAACAATCTGATTTGAGAAGAGGGGCAAATGCAAAAGCTTCATTAATTTCTACCCAAAAAAAAATTAATTATCGAGTTTGAACTTACCATAACAATCATATATTCATATCCGGTCAATTAATAAAGTTTTCCCAAAATAACAAGTTCTTGAATACAGATAAGAGCTAAAAGACATGACTCCCGACAGCTTCAATTAAAAACAAAACATCGCTTAAAGGGAACCTTAAAAGAACAAGCTTTCCCTACGCGACAAGATGCTAAAAAATTTCCAAACTTTCGCCACTTGATTTACGAAATCGAATATTTCTTAGTTCCTACACCTCTCAATCCAAACAGAAATTGAGTACAAATTTTCCGTGCAGATTCCAGAACATCATCTCCAGAAAAAGAGTTCAGAGAGAGAGCTGACCTGCTTGCGGAACATAGGAGAATCATCGAGCTTAGCAAAATGCATCTTCCGAAAGCCACTGTAAGATTTCTTCTTTGATCGGGAAAATAAATGGTGGTCACAGTTCTATCAACACTAACCTAATTTTGCATCCCACCGGCGATTCATCGAAAGCCAAAACCAGATCTCTCGCATTTTACTTCAATTTTAGCCAAAAAAAAAAACTCCGAAAATATAACAAAATCACCTATGATCATCTCGTTCCAAAAACGCCCCTTTCAACAACAGAATTGATCATTCAGAATATAAAACACATCATCTATGAGCTCGATTTGCTCGGATTTTACTGTCTCCAGTTGAAGTGAAATAGAACTTTCTCAAAAATTACGCTCCAAAAAAATCCGTGTTTATTATATTTTTTCCTGGGTCTGATTCGGGCATCCAAAACCCTAAACAACAAAATCCAAAAAGAAGAGGGAACGAACGCAGAGACTGCAAAATGGAGCAAAAAGAAAGAGCGCCGGAGGAAGAGAAAATCTGAACAAAGGCGTGGTTATGGCTGATGGGTTGTCTTAAATACAAAATGGGCATCGATTAAAAGCTATCACTTCGAATAACCTGAAAAATGTTGGAAGGAAAATCATGGATTTGAGTCAGAGGGTCATGAAAGAAAAAGCAAAAACACAGCGCCTCTCTTCACTGTATCTTCCTCTTTTCCATTCTTCTTCTTCTTTTTTAGCTTCGCATTCGTCGGAGGAGAGAGGGAAGGGTTTCGGAATTCGCTGTAAGCTTTTAACAGTACCCGAAATTACGTCGTTTATCATGGGTACCGGTTTGGAAGATGACGGAGTCTTCCTTTTCTAACGTCGTCGTTTCGGCTTCTTTGAAACGGAAACTGTCAGTTTCCGTCTCTGACAACCACGACCTTTTCAGGACTTCCAAGAAATATAAAAACAAATGACTGCTTTCACCACTCGCTTCATCCGCGCGTTCCCTCACTTCCTAATTTTCATCTTCTCAAGTAAAATTAACTTGCTTTATTGACCTCAGATGTTTATGCTCTTATTTTACATTTTAATCTCAACTTTAACATAGTGTATAAGTCTTATTTTTTCTAGAGGTGAGCAGAACTAGGCTCGGAACCAGGGAACCGGACTAGACCGTCTAGTGCGGTCCAATTCCAGGCTAGTTCTATATTTCCTCAGACCAGTCACATTTTCGATACCCCTATAACTGCGATCTACAGTCTGATCTGCGATTTCGTGGTCCAAAATCGGTCGGACTGTGGGGAACCTACTCATGGGTCAACCTGGTTTATCCTACTCGAAATTACCGCCTAAAGCAGATTTTTCTAATTTTTTGTATTTTATTAATTTTAAATAGTTTATAAAATTACATATTTATTTTAAATATTTTAAATTTTATTAATTTTATGAAAATTATTGTGCCGAACCATAGGTTCCAGGTCCAAATTTTTTGGAACCATGGGCACGGTTCCGGTCCAGAACTAGATCTGTCGTGCCCACCCCTATTTTTCTCTATAAGAAAATTATTATAGTCTAGTATGTTTAATAAATAAATGAACAAGCAATACATGGCTTTCGTTACTCGAAGCCAAATTCATGCAATAACAATTTACAAACATATGCGATATTGTGATTTTTTAAGATAAATTCAAACCATTTGATTTTACATATAAAATTTTACGTGGACTCGTCACTATTTGCTCCATCTATTTCCCCTTAAGAGCTATTGTAGCATATTTGTTTAGAGTGAGAGGTCTCACCTTCTATTTTTATTGGGTGAAGTGCAATTAAAATAATTCCATTAACTTAAAGAGTCACAAAAAACTCATACTTTTTTTAAATTTTTTTTTTTTTTCAAAACTACTATTATGCTTTAGATCATTAGCAAACAGCTTATGTCGTTATAAAATTTGACATTTTTTTGTCTTTTTACTTGTACTTGGCAATTTAACGTACTTTTTTAATCATGAGTTCTCCAACACATTCGATATCACGATTGATTTTTAAGACCATAAGATATTCCAATTGATTTTAAGTCCGACATCAATGCAAATTTTAGTATATACATGAAATTGATTAATTGAAAATAAATATAGTGAATTAGAATGACAATTACTAGTGAAGAATGTGAACATTTAAAAAATTTTATCAAAGCATGTGTTCTGTTAACGACCCAAAATACAATGGTGGTTTTATTCGAAAAAATTGTTTGGGATACCAAATACATCACAAATCACTTTGTCTCTGACCCTCTAGTTCGAAAATTAAATTGCACTCTGCTCGTTTTATCAACTAAATTTTTACCACCAATTACATATCACTTGTCAATCAAATAAAAAATTTAAATGACTTGAATAGATTAAATATACCTAGTAGGGGTGGGCACGGGCCGGTTCGGTCCGATTCTAAGCCCGGACCGAACCCGGACCAAAGTTTTGGGAATTTTTTCCCGAAACTCGGAACCGGCCATTAGAGGAACCAGGATCGGACCAGGGTCCGGTCCTAGTTCCTCCCATCTTTTTTTCTGGAAGTAAAAAAAGAGAAAAACTTTGGTTTCTACCTTAAAGTTTCCGATTCTTCTCATTCTATCTACGTCAGTTTACCTTCTGAACAAAACGATTACATTATAAGCAACAAAATGCAGCTGGGTCAGTACATTTATGTTAAAAACCTAGAGCTTGGGTCGCCGGTTCCTGTCATTAGAGCCACTAAGCTACTTCCGGGACGACACCCTTATTTTTGAAACAATCTAACTTTTGTTTTATCCATCCTCATGATCTGAATCTAGATCAAGAGATAGATCCAAACACTGAAAGATCATCAAGAAGAAAAAAAGAACATAATAGGATCAAATTACCCAGAGAAAAGGCGAACAGCGTCAGGTCGCGAGCGCGTGAGGACAGAGGCAAGACAATCCGAGCAAGCAACTGGCACGAGCGCGAGGCGACTTGGGTGTTCGCCGTTCGGAGGTCGGGACTCGGGTGTGCTCGTTCTGTCGTTCTGGATTAGGGATTTATGAAAGAAGAAAGAAGACTGACTGTCGACTGAAGACAAGCTAGCTTGCATTTAACCCTATTTATTAACGTGAGTCTGATGAGTGATGAGTCAAGTTCGGTCCGTTGGTCCGGTCCCTGTTTTTTGGGATTTCAGGCTCTAGACCGAGGACCGGATTGCAATCCATTAAATACGGACCGAAACCGGCGGTCCGGTCTGGTTCTCGATCCGCGGTCCGGTCCTACCCACTCCTAATACCTAGGAGCTTTTAAACTAAATCATAATTTTGAAATTAACTTAGTTTAAAAATGACGTGAAGCAAGAATTGATTTAATACAATTTGTCTAACGTTAAAAAATAACATAAAAAATATCATGTATTTTATTATTTTTTTGTTAAAATTAAAGGTAAAAAAAAAAATACCATTGAAAAATAAAGTTAAAATTTTAAAGACTTTAATAAAAAAAACTGAAAAATTGAATGTACTAACTTAAGAAGTGTTGAGGTATTTCGAGGAAAAAAAATGGGCACATGTTTTGCACATGTGCATTTTAGCATAAAACAAAAATAAATCTGAAGGTGTTACTGGTACGTACGTTTCATAAGTTAGGTGTAAAATTAAAATTTAGGAGAGAGATGTAAAAGTTGAATTAGTCAAACTAGACAAGTGAGTACTAATGATTACATCAGCACGATAAATAAATTGAACTAAAATAATTAAATAAATTTGCAAAGTCTTAAAAATTATGAAAGTTAAAACTAATTATTCAACAAAGTAATTCCATAATTAATCAAAATGAAGCAAATTAACTCTTAAATAATTAACATTATAAATTAACTCTACGTTGCTCCTTGCCACAACATATTAGTTTTTGTTCTTCTATGTCACAACCTTGTCCCATACAAATGTGTAATAGGCTGATGTAGACCTCCAGTCACTTTCAAATCATGACAAATCCGCGTTTGTAAAAATTTCAATCTGTCTGTTTTGACTTTTACTGAACATAATATTTTTGTCCAGACTTTATTTGAGGTAATGTAGAATTCTGTAGACAGCGTTGAGGTGATTTTCAACTGGACAATGCATGAACTGGCTTACTAAACTTACAGCAAAGGTTATAACAGGTCTTGTATGAGCTGTAAATCAGTTTTTTCATCAGTTTCTGATATATGACTTTGTCCAGAAACACCTCATTTTTACTTCGACTGAGCTTCTATTCGGATCAATAGGTGTTGAGGCAGGCTTGCATCCGAGGAGACATGTCTCGATCAAGCACATACTTCCTCTAGATATAGCAATTTCATTATTTGATCTAGCTACTTTCATACCAAGAATAACTTGAGATTTCTAAATCTTTAAGCTCAAACTGGTGAGCTAGAAGGTTATTCAATGTTGCTAGCTTCATCTCATCGTTTCGTGTCATTACTATATCATCCATATACACAATCAGAATAGCAATTTTACCTCATATAGTGTGTTTGTATAATAATGTATGATCCGATTGAGTTTGTGAAAAGTCGTGCTCCTTAACAACCCTTGCAAACCTAACAAACCACGTACAAGGAGATTGCTTGAGCCCGTATACTTTCTTTAATTTGTAAACATAACATTACTTTACTATTATAATGACATATAATAATAATTAAAAATTAATGATAGGTTTACTCTCTTGTTTTACTTTTTAAACATACTTGTTGACGTGTCAAACAATGATTGATGTATTTAATGTAATAAATTAATGAGTTATAAATTATAATTTACTTCATTAGTTGCATTAATCATTATTGTTCATGTCTATAATTATATTTAGATAATAGAATAAGATAGTAAATATACTATTAATCATAATTGTATCACTCAGTCAGGGTAACGAAATAAAAATTAGAAGATAAAATTAAAAATTACAATACACCATTGGTGATAGTTAAAGGCGCGTGGGTTTAGAATTTGGAAAGAGATTCTCGAGTGCCACACAGACACAGCACACTGAGCACTTACGAAGTGGGACCCAAGAAAAGAAATTCCCTCCATTTTCTTAATTTTATTTAAATAGAAATCATTTTATTTTTTAATAAAATAATTAATTCCCCTGGGTTAAGGATTATGGACCACCTTGGCTTTTGTCCATTGCAAATTAAAACTATGCCGGGCCCACTTTTAAATTGCTTTTTTATTTTTCCTTTCTTCAAATATTTTAAAAATATTATTTTCCGATCTTTATTTTCTCGTGTGTCGCAATCGGTTGGCCGTCCGGTTCCATTAGGTTAAATATCCTTTCTAATACAAGTTGGATTTTATTTCATATCAATTTTTCTAGTACGAAATCAATGACTTTTGGATTCACTATTTTTGGTTTTAAATTTGATGTTCCTAACATTGGAACCGAACTAAAAATCTCACTTTGTTCAGTTTATTCATTTCCAGTTTCTAGTCAAACTATGCGAGTGACTATGTACGAGTCAAGATCCACGTATGAATCAACACATAAAAATAATTTTGTGACAAATATTTTACTTTGCACGATAAGTCAAATGAAACTGTTAATTATCGACAATTTTATCAGTACCAGTCTCGTTCTGCATTCAATACAATAAAATTTAATCGTATACCAAAATCATGATTAAAATATAAATCAATAAATGTTGTGTTATCGTCTAGTAGTACTAGAGTGTACACTTATTAATCAACCCTACAATTTTTTTACTTTTCTTTAAAAATAAAATTTGCACATTGTTAAGGGGAGAATGAGGAGGAACTTTATGATGGCTACTATGGCCTATATTCCCCACTTTTTTGACTCTCCACACTCTTTTTAGGGTTTTCGCCCATTCGAATAAAGTGATGATTGCTTTTTTTGGGTAAAGAATAATTGCAAATCCATTAACCTAATTTATGCTTCTACAATACTCACCAACACTATATTTTTAAGCCATGTTTTTTTATAGCAAAGGGTTGTAATTTGTAGGTAGTTGATATCTACCAAATTGAACCGAATAAGCGGAATCAAATTGAACCGTGGAATTCCATCTGATTTAATATGGTTTATGTGTTCGTGTAAATTGAGATTGTTTCGTAGCAAAATTTATATCGTTTGTGTTGTACATAGTACGTTATGTGCCCATGTGACATCTTGTACATGCATTAAATCAACCATTAAATTGCTTACTTTTAACGGCTAAAATTGTGGATTAATTTAGAAAAATATTATAGGAAGAGGAATTGGCTTTGTTTGGCCCATTTGAATTACTTCCATCAATTAATAATATTTAAGACTTGGGGGATTTATTTTAGGGAAAAAACCAATTATAGACATGTACTACGAGTTATTTTCAATTATAAACACAAACTATCAATTTTTATAATTCAAAACATGTACTTTGAATAATGTTCCAATTATAGACATGCCGGACGGACGGACTCACTCTCCGTCCGTCCGGACCTCATTTTCGCCAGACAGCGGACGGACGGTCTATATTACCGTCCGTCCGCTTAAATGAACGAATCATCTGCTGCCACGTCTTCCGGCCGGACGGAAACTTTCAGCGTCCGTCCGGTGAAGCGGGTTGATCAAATTAACGAAAAACCTGCCACAAACGCCGGACGGACGGACTATTATATCGTCCGTCCGTAGTAGTTTTCAGTAAAAACCCTATAAGAACTACCGCGGTAGTTTTGGTAAAGTACCAATTCTAACCGCGGTAAGTTCGGTTTTCTCGATCTTCTTTGAGAACGGACGGACGCTGTTGTCTGCGTCCGTCCGGCCGATCTTCGGAAGAAAACGGACGGACGGAATAATACCGTCCGTCCGCAGTTTGGCAAAATTCTCCGAAGCGGACGGACGGAAAAATACCGTCCGTCCGTAGTTTTGTAAATATTTTCTGCGGACGGACGCAAGATGCTCCGTACGTCCGTTCTTTCGCAGTTTTGTTTTTTTTGTTTTGAATGACACTTAACTTTATTTTCTATTCGTTTTTGCAGATACTCCTCGTAAATGGCTGATTATTCAGATGATTCGATTGACCTTTCAAACTCCGAAGATGAACTTCGATATCTAGATGATGTTTCGATAGATTATGATAAGGAGGATGAGGCCCCGATGTACGATGATATTCCGGACGATGATTATCTAGATGATGTTTCTATTGATTATGCTATGGAGGAGGAGGCCCTGATGTACGGACTATTGGTTCGTCCGTCCGGATTGTTATGGATGATCCATCCGGACGGACGCACTAAAACTGCGTCCGTCCGGAGGATCATCGTAACTAAAACCTAGGGCAGGCCGATTTCTACCGATTTAACCATACAAACCGAGAAAAATCATTAGGAGATGGACCGAAAATATACCTGGTATATTTTGCAGTCGACGATTTGGCAAGAGATTTGAAGAACGTTGATGGAAAAATCGAGTATTTCGAACGGTTTTTCGTCCGACCTAAAACTCGTCGATCTGTTATAATCGACGGAAACGGACGGACGGACTAAAGTGCGTCCGTCCGTAGAGTACATATGAATTCATACGGACGGACGGACTAATGTACGTCCGTCCGTAGGTCGAGAATTACAATACTTTTACCGGACGGACGGGGCAATGTTCCGTCCGTCCGTGCACGTGGCATCTTTTAATTGGCTTGACACGAACGGACGGACGGTAATATAGACCGTCCGTCCGCTGTCTGGCGAAAATGAAGTCCGGACGGACGGAGAGTGAGTCCGTCCGTCCGGCATGTCTATAATTGGAACATTATTCAAAGTACATGTTTTGAATTGTAAAAATTGATAGTTTGTGTTTATAATTGAAAATAACTCGTAGTACATGTCTATAATTGGTTTTTTCCCTTTATTTTATTATTATTGTGTGGTTTTGCTAAAAATACTTCTTAATTTTATTATTATCATAGCAAACATTCAGACAATAACAATTTTTGATAATTTATTAGATACCTCAAATGCACTAACTTTTGTTTACCTTAAATGCAATTTCTTTTGTTTGACTATTTGAGTTATGAAATTTGACACAGATAACTCTAGCAAGTTACATTTTTAGTCTCTAAGTTTGTTTCTATAGTTTCATAATTTTTGAATAATATACTTAATTTGAATGAATTATTTAGTCAAAAATAGGTAAAAATTTATTATAATTATAAGTTGTTAAAGTGTTCAAAAAGACCAAAACTTTCAAGATTGTTTTAACATGATATGGTAGAAATGTGATAAAAACTCAATAAAATTTATTATCATTTGACATATTTTCTGAGATATCTACTAATATTTTTTTGCAGAAACCCATTGTTTAAGAGCGTGATCCTGCTCCAGTGAACAATTTTGAGAGCGGGATCCCGTTCCAATGAACAATTTTGAGAGTACGACAATTATTTTGTTAATAAAAATATAGTTTAAAGTTGAGTTTGTTAATAACTTCATTATTTAGTAGTTTTTACGCTAATTATATTTTTTTAATGCAGGCAACTTCAGTTTGACCAATCAAACTCTACACCAGTTATGATTATCAACAATTTTTTTTATTAATAAAACGATTTAAAAAAAAAATCATAAAATAAATAAGTATTTTTATCCCATAATTTCAAATAGATTCTTAATAAATTAATTAAGTTTTTAAAAAGTGATAAAATATAGGAAATAGTTAAATGGATGAGATAAATAATTTGCGATCAAGACAAGTCTTTTTTTCTTTACGTTGGTTCATGAATTGTGACGAATTTAGCTTTTCTTTTGTTGCATCATCCATCGATTCCATTGTATGAATTTTTCTATCATGATTGTTTCTTAAATATTATCAAAAGAAACAACACGTACAACTCTTATTTGTTTAACAAAAAAAAATTATAAGATATTTAAACAATAGATTTTCACATACTTCATAATCAAGGCAGACAGTGAACCAAAATCTCAGAAGCATAAAGTTGTTTTCCCTCGTAAAGATAGACATCATGATTTCTTCTTTTAGCAAGGAAGAGATTTAATTTACCTGGATCCATACGTGCGAAGTGATTCTTTATTGGATTTTTCTCTCCCTTTCCCTTCGTTTCTTCAGTGAAGATTTTGATGGAGAAAAACCTTCTATGTTTTCGGCAGAGAGAGAGAGAACCAGAAAACCTCTTTTTCATATGCATAAAAGATTAATTTCCATCAAATTAATCCATTAATATTACAACAACCAATAGCATTTGCCCACCTTGAGCCACATCACGTGGGCATCATAAAGTGTTGCGTCTTCATAGAGTCTTCATTGAAGACTTTTGCAGCACAATAACTAATGGGTATTAAATGCCCAACATTCTCCCACTTGGCTCAATGGTCATAATCTATAATACTTATACGCAAAATATGGAGCAAATATAACATCATTATTAAATATATGATTAATATGGATCATAGCGGTCATATGTCTATTATAACGACACAGTTCCTTCCATGTATCACATACTAATTTTATACTCAACATCATCACTAAAAGGAATAACATAATGGTCCACATTAGTGTCTTTCTCAAAGACAAATCCCGTTTATAACTTCATCAGTTCATAATGTCATTATGAATGCATTCATTATAATCAAACAGAATTCATAAATATATATCAGAAACTATCAATAAGGAGCTCAAGAGTGTCTTGTACATAAAGAACACATACTTAAACATACAGTTAACTTTCAGAAATGCCCATTCGTTCAACATGTTCCGTAAATATCTTTGGTGGCAATCCTTTAGTTAACGGATCCGCGATCATCAGATTTGTGCTTATGTGTTCGATTGACACCCTTTGTTTCTGAACTTCTTCTTTAACGGCCAAGTATTTCAATTCTATATGTTTAGCACCTTTGGAATACTTGTCGTTTTTAGAAAAGAAGACTGCTGCGGAGTTGTCACAATATATTTTCAGCGGCTTGGCAATACTGTCAACAATTCCAAGTCCTGAAATAAAGTTCCGCAGCCATAAACCCTGAATTGTAACCTCAAAGCATGCTACAAACTCAGCCTCCATAGTGGACGTAGCAGTAACAGACTGCTTCGCACTCTTCCATGAGATTGCGCCATCGGCTAAAAGGAACAAATAGCCAAACGTGGATTTTCTGGTATCTACACATCCAGCATAATCAGAATCTGAATATCCAATCACTTCTAGATGATCAGATCGTCTATAAGTGAGCATGTGTTCCTTCGTTCCTTGTAGGTACCTAAGGACTTTCTTTGCAGCTTTCCAATGCACTATGCCCGGATTACTTTGATACCGTCCCAGTATGCCGACAGCAAAACTAATGTCGGGTCTGGTACAAGTCTGTGCGTACATCAAGCTACCCACAATAGAAGCATAAGGAATGTCTTTCATTTGTGTACGTTCCAATTCATTCTTTGGACATTGATTGAGATTAAATTTATCTCCTTTCTGAATTGGAACAACACTTGCCGAACATTTCTCCATTCTGAATCTTTCTAGAACTTTATTAATATAGGCTTTCTGAAACAATCCCAACAATCCTTGTGATCTATTCCGGAATATTTCAATTCCAATCACAAAGGATGCATCTCCCATATTTTTCATTTCAAAGTTCATATTAAGATATTTCTTGGTTTCGTACAGTAATCCAAGATCATTAGTAGCTAACAAGATATCATCAACATACAGAATCAAAAATATAAACTTACTCCCACTGACCTTTAGATATATACACCGATCAACGATGTTTTCCTTAAATCCAAAGGAGGTAATTGTATCATTAAACTTAAGATACCATTGTCGGGAAGCTTGTTTAAGTCCGTATATTGACTTCTTTAATTTACACACCATGTGTTCTTGTCCTTTAATGATAAAACCTTCAGGTTGGTCCATATAAACATCCTCATCTAAAGTCCCATTCAAAAAAGCAGTTTTCACATCCATTTGATGGAGCTCTAAATCATAATAAGCTACCATTGCCATAATAATTCTGAAAGAATCATTTTTCGAAACAGGAGAAAAGGTTTCTTTGTAATCAATACCATCTTTCTGAGTAAAACCTTTGGCAACAAGTCTGGCTTTATTTCGTTCGATATTGCCATTAGAGTCGCGTTTGGTCTTAAAGACTCATTTACACCCAACTCTTTTACAACCTTCAGGCAATTCGACGAGTTCCCAAACTCCATTCTGTTCCATTGATTTTAACTCATCTTTCATGGCATCTAACCATTTATCAGAATTTTCACTTTCTATGGTCTGTGAAAATGAAACTGGATCACCATCAAGTCCTAAGTCACATTCGGACTCTTGAAGATAAACCATATAATCATTCGAAATAGCAGATCTTCTTTCTCTTACAGATCTACGTAATGGTATTTCTTGTGGTTCATCTATCATAGGTTCATTCACCTCATTATGTGGAGTTTGATCATTAATTTGTTGTTCGTGTAAGTCATGGATACCTTCAACAACTGTTGGAACAACAACTTGAGTAGAAGTTATGGGTATTGGAACTTGCACCCTAACTTCTTTAATTTCCACTTTACGTGGTTCCAAACTCCCACTGATGTCATCACTTTCAATGAACCTAGCATTTCCAGTTTCAACAATTCTCGTACTATGGCTAGGACAATAAAATATATACCCTTTTGATTTTTCTGGATAACCAATAAAAAAACCACTGGTTGTTCTTGAATCCAGTTTTCTTTCATGTGGATTATAAATTCTTACTTCTGCTGGGCAACCCCAAACATGCAGATGCCTTAAACTAGGTTTCCTTCCTGTCCACAGTTCAAATGGAGTATTTGTAACTGCCTTACTAGGAACCCTGTTTAATAAGTATACAGCAGTCTTTAAAGCATACATCCACAATGACAAGGGTAAAGATGAATTACTTAACATACTCCTAACCATATCCATTAAAGTACGATTACGCCTTTCTGCAACACCATTCTGTTCTGGTGTTCCTGGCATTGTGTATTGTGCACAAATACCACGACTTTCTAGGAATTTAGCAAATGGACCTGGATGTTGTCCATTTTCATTATAACTTCCATAATATTCACCACCTCTAACAGATCTTATAATTTTCACTTTTCTATCTAATTGTCTTTCAACCTCAGTAACAAACACTTTAAGAGCATTTATTGACTGAGATTTTTCATTAAGTAGATAGATATAACCATAACGTGAAAAATCATCAATAAAGGTGATAAAATATCTTTCTCCACCAAAGGATGGAACATCAAACGGACCACATATATCAGTGTGTATAATTTCAAGGAGCTGTTTGCTTCTTGTGGCTACTTTCTTACTTGTGTTTCTCGTTTGTTTTCCTTTAATACAATCAACACAAATATTTAGATCAGTAAGATCCAAATTTGGAAGAATTGATTGCTTTATCAATCTTTCCATTCTTTCTTTGGATATATGACCTAATCGTTTATGCCACAAATTAGCAGAACATTCATTCATTAAACCACGTTTCGTTCCCACATTATGATGCAAGGTTAAAAGAGTCTCAGCAAAACAATTATTGAGCTTTAATTTATATAAACCATCATACAGAACACCAGTACCAACAAGAGCATTATCTTTATACAAACTGAAACATTCATTCCCAAACATAAAAGAATATCCAACTGTATCAAGTTTAGACAAGGAAACTAAATTACGAGAAACAGATGGAACATAAACAGTTTGACAAAGATCTAATTGATATCCAGTGTCTAACATTAACCGGTAAGTTCCAATAGCTTCAACTGGAACTTTCACCCGATTCCCCATGAAGATAAACTTTTCATTTGGGCTTATGGTTTGGGTCGTAAGGAATCCCTGCATCGTATTAGAAACGTGAGTGGTACAACCAGAATCAATCCACCAAGTATTACAAGGAACTTCAGTTAAATTTGATTCGAAACATACTAAAGCAGTAGGCTTACCTTTCTTTTCGAACCATGCCTTGCATTTCAGACAATCTTTCTGATAGTGTCCTTGCTTTCCACAGAAATGACACTTATCCTTTCGTTGTTCCTTCTTGTGACTTTGGAAAGATGACTGAGCTACCGATGATAGTCCTTTCTTACCCTTTCCACCTTTCTTTCCTGGTTTCTTTCCAGCTCCTTTATAATTCATGAGATTGACAGCTTGAGTTCCTGGTTTCTTTAGCCTTGCTTCTTCCTGAATGAGCATGCTTTGTAATTCATGCACATTCCATTTAGTCCTCATAGTATTATAGCTCATATGAAATGGGCCATATTGAGGAGGCAAGGAGTTCAGGATGAATGTCACTAGGAAGTTCTCGTTCACTTCCATTCCCATGGATTTTAATCTTGCTGCCATGTTTGTCATTTCGACAATATGTTCATGCATGGTACGTGAACCATCAAACTTCATAGTGGTCAATGTACCCATCAGTGTTCCAGCAAGTGATTTATCAGCCGATTCTGACTGAGAACATTCTTTCACAAATTTCATAAATTCCATAGCACTTTCGGTGTTCGAAAATGTGGACTTGATGTTACTTGCTACTGTCATTCGCATAAACATTAAGCTTAATCTGTTTGATCTTTCCCAAGCATTATAGAACGATTTTTGCTCTGTGCTACTGGTTTCAGTTATAGCAGCTGGTTTCTCACTTACAAGTGCTAAATCAAGATCCAGAACACCAAGGTGAAACTGAACTTGTTCGCACTATTCAGAGAAATTTAGACCAGAAAACTTCACAACAGATGTAGCTTGCGAATGAAGAGCAACAGGAATAGATGCTGCAAAATATAAAACACGATTATACATTAATGCTTTGAGTAAGGCAATCAAACAATCATTAATATATATTGAAGTTCTCCTTTGGGTGACACAACAATACATAATTATAAACATAATTGATGCTCATCTTAAATTTCACATAATTGATAATTAACATACTCGAAATAGACATGTTTGTTATCTTTGGATATACTAAACACACCTACTCAAGGCATATCAATTTACCACAATCATATTCATAATTATAAAATAACCAATCCACCTTTGGGCGATTCAACATATTTTATAATCATGAAAATTAATACACTCATGTTCAAACTTATTTTCATCATGTTATTACATTATTGAGCATCACATAAAACATGAGTACTTACATTTATTTAATTTTATATCTAAAAAAAAATATTCTGATTCGGCCACTTTGGTGACTAACAAATCATCATAATTTATATATCAAATTAAATATTAATAACATTCATATAAACAATTAACAATGACAAAACATAATTGTCATATTTATAATTAAAGAATCTAAACCTCAAGTATTATTTTATTTGTTCAAACTTAAACAATAATTTTTTTTTTATATGAACAGTAACATCCGGCAATGAACAATAACTCCGGTATGAACAGTAAATCCGGCATGAACAGTAAATCCGGCATGAACAGTAAAACCGACAATGAACAGTAAAACCGGCAATGAACAGTAAAACCGGCATGAACAGTAAATCCGACATGAACAGTAAACCCGGCAATGAACAGTAAAACCGCCGGAAACATGTATTTTGACATAAAACTTGTATGCAGCGAATACACGATTTTTCAGTATGGAAAATCAACAGTTCTAAAACTCATGCTCTGATACCACATGCCCAATATCAATCTTACCAAATGCATCATCTCTATCCAAATTTGACTCTAACCTCATTCATTCTTTTCGTTTCAATTAACTTATTAATGATTAAGCTCGAGTGTAGAAGAACAGTTTATTGTGTGAATCCTACGTTAAGTCGAGTTTTGATCGGATTAAGACTAAATTGGCTTTATGGTTTGGTTCGGTTCAATTCCGTCAATTTTTTACATCTAAAATCGAGAATCGATGGCAAATCTCCTTGTTACAAAAACGAGCTCTGTTTACACAAGTATAAATACTGGACCAAACTAGACCGACCGCCGCAGTTTATTTCGGTTCTACTAACTCAATCTGGTTTTGCAAACCCCTAGATATAACTAGTTAGAAATAGAAGAAGAAGAACTTATGCAGAGCTAAGTTCTGCTCAATGGATCTTCACTCTGGGCCTTCTTCATTTTGTTCTTTTGGGGTTCTTGAATTCTGATATTGGCAATCTCCTCCGTTAATCAGTAGTGATTTGTGGGCGGCTAAATACTGTTTTTCGTAATTGTTTCGATTCGGGTGTTTCCAACAGATGACATCAAACGCATAGAATTTGGTCTCCTCTTCCCTGTTTCTTCTTCACCTCCGGTTCTTCCTGTTTCTCTCCGGTGAAGTCATTAATGTTGTGGCGGCTTCGCCTTACTCTTGGCAGGTGTTCCGTCATATGCATAAATTGTTTATGCTTCCGATCATCCTCTGCTTCCTTCTTTGTTTGCTCCTGCCGAGCTCGTCATCTTCCGTTGCACTTGTGTTTACTTCTTGTTTGTCGCTGATACTTGGGTGTTTACTTTCCTTTCATTTTGTTGCTTTTTGCTATTCTATCCATTTGTTCGAAAATCTTTTTAAAGTTATCGATTTTACTCTTCTCTTTCAATATGTAGCTTCAATTTCACTGCATTGTCTGATAACCATTGTCTTCTTCCCTGTTAATGGGTATATTTTGAGACCAAATAACTATCTTCCGTTAATGCTACCTTCGAGCTCCGCTTACATTTTCATCAGTTCTACTATATCTAATTTCTTTCCCTTTCAAATGGTATAAACATGGTTTTTTTACTTTTCATTACGCACTCTGCATATTGTGATCTGACATTTAAGTAAGTGGACCTACTTTCTTTATTCTGAATTGACAGTGTTTAATGTGACAAACCCGTATTATGATTATAACTGTGTAATTGATGTTTATTCTTTTGAATTTTCAATAATTTACTTTCTTCTTTGTTCATGTCATAAAGTAAGCGTCAAAGTGAATTGTATAGTTAGTGCTGTCAACAACTGCAGTGTTAATTCTTCTTTACCATTGTACTTTTCTCTGTATTCAATATTGCCAGAAAATACTTTAATTTGAATATTCCATCTTTATTTCTTTGCATATCATATTCTTTCATTCATACATTTTTTGTCATTGTTTTGTTCCTCTGTAATTTGTCTTTGTGTCCATTTTTGTTTCGAAATATCATTAGGTATTGGATCAGTATCTCTGTATTTAAGTTAACTTGTTAATTTTTCTTCTGTGTTTTAGACTTAACCTGTGACGAAAATTTATTGTGTTTGGTGTTGTGTATTACCTTCTAACTAAATTTTTTCACTACAAACTTCTACAAATACCATCAAGGCCATATTTATTTGTTTTTCTGTTATAATTTTATTCATCTTATATTGGCTCGTACTTTATCACAAGAAAACTGATTTTGGAGCTTTGACAAGTGGCTCGAAATCCAATGTTGGAGTAGTTTAAAGTGGAAAATCAGTCTGAAGCAGTATACGATGTCACTGTTACCGCTTCATAGATGGCAATTCAACGTTATGATATTCTGCCATTATAGTTTACTCACAAGCTACTATCTTTCACTTTCTTTCAGCTCCTGCATACCCATTACAACACAAATTTTCTTCTCTACTGCATCCCCAACTAGCGTACCCACCATCATTTCAATCACAGGGGCATTTCTGAAGCAATGCAAGACCTTGAATCAAACCAAGGTTTCCCACCAGAAAATCATAGTCAATGGCCTATTGGACTTGGACATAGATCTCATTGCCACATATATCACCTGCGAAGCCCCTGCACAAGCCATATTATTGCTCGAGAATCTTCCTCCATCTTCATCTACTATTTACTGGTGGAATGTACTCATAAAACGCTCATTGAGTATGGGTCATCTCGATGATGTACTTTCTCTTTTTCAACGGATGCTGAGATTTGGTTGGAGGGCCGATCATTATACTTTCCCTTATGTGCTAAAAGCTTGTGGCAGTCTACCATCATTCCGAAGAGGTGCGTCAATTCACGGAATTGTGTGTGTTCATGGGTTTGAGTATAATGTATTTGTGTGTAATGCCATGATGGCAATGTATGGTAGGTGTGGTGTGTTGAATGATGCACTCCAAATGTTTAACGAGACGCTTGCAGAGAAGGATTGAAGATGTGGTTTCATGGAATTCAATTCTTGCTGCTTTTGTACAGAATGGTCAGTCAAAGGATGCCCTGAAACTCGCAGTGCAAATGGCAACTGCTTGTGTAAATAGACATGATGCTGTTACCCTTGTGACTATCCTCTCCGCTTGCGCATCAGTTGGGAGAGAAACGCAAGGTAAGCAAGTCCACGCATATGCTGTTCGAAGTGGATTGTTGGATGATGTATTTGTAGGGAATGCTGTAATTGATATGTGTGCTAAGTGCGGAAAAATGGATGATGCGAATAAGGTTTTCAAGAGGATGGTTAAAAAAGATGTTATTTCATGGAATTCAATGGTTACTGGGTATTCTCAGATAGGAATGTTTAATGACGCTCTGGCTTTGTTTGAGAAGATGAGGCAGGAGGAGATTGAGTTGAATGTTGTGACATGGAGCGCTGTGATTGCAGGTTATGCACAGAGTGGCCAAGGGTTAGATGCTCTAGATGTATTTAGGAAAATGCAGCTTAATGGGTCCGAGCCAAATGTTGTTACTTTCGTGTCTCTATTATCAAGTTGTGCTTCTATCGGAAGTTTACTTCATGGAAGAGAAACTCACTGTTATGCCTTGAAACATGTTCTTAACTCAAAGGAGAGTGATCCAGGGGATGATTTAATGCTTCTTAATGGTCTGATTGACATGTATGCTAAATGCAAAAGTTTTCGAGTTGCACGAATGATTTTTGACTCCACAATTCTAGACGATAGGAATGTTGTGACTTGGACTACCATGATTGGTGGATATGCTCAACACGGTGAGGCTAATAGTGCGCTCGAACTTTTCTCTGAGATGTTCAAACATGATACTTCCATAAAACCAAATGCCTTTACCATATGTTGTTCCTTGATGGCTTGTGCTCGTTTGGCTTCATTGAGGATTGGTAAACAAATTCATGCATATGTTTACCGTGATCAAGATGAGTCTGAAGTTTTATACGTATGCAACTGTCTAATTGATATGTATTCCAAGTCTGGGGACGTTGACACTGCAAGAGTTGTGTTTGATACTATGAAGCAACGCAATACTGTTTCTTGGACCTCACTAATGACAGGTTATGCCATGCATGGCCGAGGTGAAGAGGCCATTCAAGTTTTCGACGAGATGAGGAGAGTGGGCTTGGTGGTTGATGATGTTACTTTTGTTGTCGTTCTTTATGCATGTAGCCATGCCGGAATGGTGGATCAGGGAATGAAGTACTTCAATCACATGCAGCAAGATTTTGGAGTAATACCTGCCGTCGAGCATTATGCTTGCATGGTCGATCTGTTGGGTCGAGCCGGTCGACTAAATGAAGCTATGGAGCTGATTCGAGGGATGCCTATGAAGCCTACTACAATTGTATGGGTAGCATTGCTTAGTTCTAGCAGAACTCATGCTAATGTGGATCTTGGGGAATATGCTGCAAAAGAATTGGCTGAGTTAGAATCGGAAAATGATGGGTCATTGACTTTGCTTTCCAACTTATATGCAAATGCTAGACGATGGAAAGATGTGGCAAGAATTCGATTGTTAATGAGGGATAATGGGATTAGAAAGAGGCCTGGTTGTAGTTGGGTACAAGGAAAACATGGCATTGCAACTTTCTTTGTCGGTGATAGGACGCATCCAATGTCTCAGGATATATACAAGATATTAGCTGAGTTGATTCGGCGAATCAAAGACAAGGGATATGTTCCTCAAACGAGCTATGCCCTTCATGATGTAGATGACGAGGAAAGAGTGATCTTCTCTTCGAGCATAGTGAGAAGTTGGCTCTTGCCTATGGTATCTTAACAACGTCAAAGGGATCTCCCATTCGAATCACTAAAAACTTGCGCGTATGTGGTGATTGCCATAGTGCTATTACATATATATCTATGATTATTGATCATGAGATCATATTAAGAGATTCGAGTCGTTTTCATCATTTTAAAAATGGGTCTTGCTCTTGCCGAGGCTATTGGTGATGTTGATGTTTATCTATATTAATGAAACGCCTCTTCAGCGAGAAGGTAAATTATACAACATTTTATGCAAGCTATTTGAATCAATTGAGTATTATTGTGGCGTTTTTCTTTTTCTAAATAGAATTATATTTGATGTTTTTTTTAGTTGATTGTATCATGCCAGATTTATTACCATCATAATTAATTATCAATTATGGTTAATTTGATGTATTAAAACTTAAAGGATGGATGATAAATGACCAAATACATTGCCAATGCCATGTCAATTTAGACTTATTTGAACGAAAAATTTAGTTTTCACATTGGAGTGAAAATTCCAAAAGAAAAATTACAATTGTTGTTTTTCCATAATGCCATCTTAATTTTTTTATCAAATATTTTTACTTGTAAACTTATAAAAGTGCACATAAACTAACCTAAAGCCAATAGTTTAGTGGGAATGTATTATGGTATCCAGTTGGATGATGAATTATTCAAGTTTATGATTATGGCATCAAACTTTTTAATCTGAAATAAATGGCAATTTAAGAACTTTGTGGGGAATCAAGCTAGCTATTAATATAGCCAGAAGATCACACGACAAGATCCATCTAACTTATCATATGAATTCTGATCAGATGGTCATAGATAAATGATCACCTATAAAAGCTTGTTTAATCTCATATGGATTCCTAAGATTTCCATTGAGTTACGTTTTCTAAGTTTCAGATTGTCATTTGTAAAAAGTTTTACTAAATTGATTATGTCTGTGTTGGTACCAGTTTTTATTTCTTTGGCAACGCCTCAAAACATGTGAAGGAATCTTGGTTCAACGAATCAGGTTGGCTATGTTAAATCTCTCGCTCTCTTAATTGTTTTCTTGTACTTCCATTATTATTTAATATATACTAGTTGACTGTCTATTACAATTGGAATCATGTTGGCTCATCTTCTCAAAACATTTGTTACTTGCAGTGTTGTATAATGTTCATTAAAGTATTATCTTCTGCTCTTTGTCACTCTCTAAAGAATGCTTATAAAAGGTCTTAGCGTGATATGCAGGAATGGCAATCAAGCTGATTGGATATTTGACACCTTTGCAGGAATTTTGCCTTGTTCGACATCGATACTTGAACTTTTTTCTCATCTCAGAGTCTCCTAACTGGCTGGTAAGCATCAACAACATGATTAGAATTGTGGGTGGATTTTATAACTCTCATTGCAACAATGCACATGGCAGAAGAATTTGGAGTACAACATTACATTTCTGGTGTTGTTAGATGTTTTCAGGACTTATTACCTTGTCTCTCTGTTATGTATTCGAAGATTTAGTTTACACACTGTTAAAGGATTAATTGTTATTGTTTTATTTTAGATTATGTATCTTGGGAGGAAATCTCCTTACTTTTTGAATTGTTTTCAGTTCTTTATGGTTTTGCGATTTTTTCTGCTACGGTCTTTTCTTTATCGTCTTCAATGATAGTTTTTCTGCTTCAAATTCTGCAGTTTTTCTTTTTTTAAATCGAACTCTGATACTTTCCTTGCAAGACTCTTTTTCCTGGTGCACTTGTTTCAACCACACTTGATTTTATGGAACAAATTGTTTGGCCTATGTATTTTGCATTGTAATTCTTGATTGGCTTTTTTGAGTTTGCTTTTTTCTTTTGGTGCAGCCCAAATGGACGAACTGTTGTTGTTCTTCGCCGATTCTTGGCATGGTGTTGTCTCTTTGCAATTCTGAACAGTTCAGAAACGGTCAAACTAAGCTGTCTAACCAGCAATCTGATTACTACATCGCCAATTAAGGTATATCAAAGAAATAATTGTCGAAATTCTTGATTCAAACAAACTCGTTCATCTGATCTTGCAGCGATCCCGAATACCGTGGTAAATATATTTATGGATCCTTTGTTTTTATCGATAAGGATGATTCTATCAAGTTTTAAGGAACCCCAATTTGCAATCATCATCTGTTGGAAAAAAAATTTTACCGTGTGAAAGATTCTCGGTCAGCTCACAAGAGTTTCATACCTCAGCTTCACAAAATTGATTTCCATCATTCCTTGGCCGGGCGAAGGTATTCGAGGGATGCAATGTAACTCGAAATGGACATGCCGAAGAAAAGTGAAGCACGTAAAATTCGAGATTTACTGCAAGGGAAAAAAACCGAGAAATAAAAAGGGATTTCTATGATTAAGTGCAAATATTACGAGTCTCTTGAACGGTACAAAGTTGGTTGATTGTAATCCGAAATCTACAAAATTATGGAGATTGATTATTGAAAAATATTTGCTCTTGTTGTAAAAGTTAACACAGTAAGAATTTATCATCGTTGATCTTGTATCTAGATTGGAATTCATTGTTACGTGTTGAACAATGATTTACAAGAAGATTACTCCAAGTTTTAGCTTAAAAATTCGAGTATTGGCTTAGACACTAGGATTTTGAAAAATTAGTCTGGAAATTGACTCTTCTTTTGTTGATGGATGATTAACTATACGTAATGGTTGTCGTATCTACTGTTATAATTTAACATGTTTTTAGAGAAGCTAACAGGGTTGCAGATTGACTTGCAACTAAAACGCTCGATATTGATATAAGAGTGACCGAATTTACGAAACCTTCTCTTCCCGTACACACGTTGTTGTTTTATGATTTCATAAGAGCTACTTAAGATTGGAAAATAAACTTAATCTTATTATTCTAAAACCACGCTTAATTAATTAAAAAAAGAATTTTTATGGCGAAAAAGATTACAAACAAGAAGTTGGGAATCTTAAACCCTAATAATATCTTAGTAGTCCAAGCCCAGGCAAGAAAAATATCTTCTGCTTCGTATGCCAGGATTGCATATTCTATTCTCATCCTCGTCCATTTCCTCTGGCCATCGTTTCTTCTCTCAGCTGAGGATCAGCCACTCTCTCCCACAAAATCTCGTCAGAGGGTTATCCTCCGATTCGGCTTTTACCGGAAGCTTCGTTCCTATGGCTGGAACCGAGGAATTGCTCCGCAGTTCTTTGGCTGAAAAGCAATCTTTAGTCGATGCTCAAGGCAGCGCTGTGAAAGCGCTGAAAGCCGCTGGTGCAACCAAGTCTGAAATCGACGCTGCCATTGAAGCTCTGAATAGGTTGAAGCTCGAGAAAACATCCGTTGAGAGTCAGTTGCAAGCGATCATCGCTGGTGCGGGGGGTGATGGGTCTGTTAGCAGAGAGGCATTTCGTCAAGCGGTGGTTAATACTCTCGAGCGGCGTTTGTTTTATATTCCAGCGTTCAAGATTTATCGTGGGGTTGCTGGTTTATACGATTATGGACCGCCAGGCTGCGCTGTTAAGTCCAATGTCCTCGCTTTCTGGCGTCAGGTTTGTTTTTTCTCTCCTTTATCTTAATTTCGAAGTGGAAATGGCAACTTTTAACTTACGGACTTCTAATTTCCTGGACGATTCTGAATTTGATTGTAATGGTTGTGGTTAATGAAGAATTGGTGTGAAATGTGCGATTGAGATAGAGTGGGTTGCTTAGTAAGGCTGGTGGTTATTGTGATTTATAGCGTAGGAATATGCCTTTATGCTACAGACAATGGAAAATTCGTTTGACATAGTTATGTTTTTCACAGCATTTTGTCCTTGAGGAAAACATGTTGGAAGTTGACTGCCCCTGTGTCACACCGGAGATTGTTCTTAAGGCTTCTGGTCATGTCGATAAATTCACGGATCTCATGGTTAAAGATGAGAAAACCGGGACCTGTTTCCGCGCTGATCACTTAATCAAGGACTTTTGTAATGAGAAACTTCAGAAAGACCTCACCATCACTTCCGAGAAAGCAGCAGAGCTAAAACATGTACTTGCTGTTTTGGATGACCTCTCTGCTGAAGATTTGGGCGCAAAGATTAAGGAGTATGGCATTACTGCCCCAGACACACAGAATCCATTGTCTGATCCTTATCCATTTAACTTAATGTTTCAAACATCAATTGGCCCATCTGGTTTGAGCCCTGGGTAAGTATGTTTTTCTGTATTTAGTTTGAATTGTCGACTTTTGATATGCAACCAGTTAAAACTCATCGACTATTGAATTTTGCCTCGGTCCTAATTGTTTATTAGGAATAAAAGTTGTGTTCTCTTCCTGTTCTTTAACAATAGCCACTATTAATTTGAAATTGAATCAATTTCAAGCATAATTCATCTTTTTTTCCTTGTTGCAGATACATGCGTCCAGAAACTGCGCAGGGTATATTTGTTAACTTTAAAGATTTGTACTATTACAATGGGAACAAGCTTCCCTTTGCAGCGGCTCAAATTGGTCAAGCTTTTAGGAATGAGGTTTTGTATCATTTGCATAGAATACAAACCCTTACATGAAACCATCATAACATTTCTGTGCTTGAAAATGTTCCCATTTTTTTCTAATATTAAAGTAATTTTTCTTTGTCGTTGAAGCCACTATTTTGGTTATGATGAATTTCTGCAGTGACAATATTATTTATCAATTTGGCGTGAAACTATAACTAATATTCCTTCATATATGTTTTCTTTTAACCATAGATATCTCCTCGTCAAGGTCTTCTTAGAGTCCGTGAGTTCACATTAGCAGAGATTGAGCACTTTGTTGATCCATGAAGACAAATCTCACCCAAAATTCTCCGATGTTGCAAATTTGGAGTTTTTGATGTTTCCAAGAGAAGAACAAATGTCTGGTAACTCGGCAAAGAAAATCCCACTGGGCGAAGCAGTTGGAAGGGTTGGATTGTTTCCTGGTCTTTATATAAACATATATAGCTATATTTAATTTTTCTTTCTGTCGCACAGTGTACGCAAATCAGCTGATACTTGTGTTGTTCTATTGTTATTAGGGAATTGTGAACAATGAAACTCTTGGCTTTTTCATTGGGAGAGTATATTTATTCCTAACTCAACTTGGTATAGACAAAGATCGCTTACGGTTGTTGGGATGCTGAAATTGAATGTTCTTATGGCTGGATCGAGTGTGTTGGCATTGCAGATAGATCTGCCTATGACTTGCGTGCTCATTCGGTATGAAATTTGACAATATTCCAGATAATTGATTTTCATGATGGTTGCCACTCAGTATTTTAGTAATTTATGAGAGCTGTAGTTTAGTAACAGATCCTGGTACCTCTTCAAGTGGCTGCAATAAATTGAGACAGATATACTCTGCAAAGCATTGTTAATTTACAGATGTTTTACTTGCTGTTAATTGAATGTTTGAGGCAGAAAAGTAGTATATACTTTATTTGCTAACTACGCCCATATTTATTTTTTTAGGAGAAAAGTGGTGTTCTTTTAGTGGCGCAAGAAAAATTTTCAGAACCCAGAGAAGTGGAGGTAAGGCCATGTTTTATTAGTGTTTCTTATTCTTGTAATTTGTATTTGAGAGATGTGGGACTGTTGTCTCAAGTCCGTTAATTTATTGAAAACTTCAAATAAGGATGTGCTTTGGGCGCTGACTTACAGAAATTGATCATAGCTCCGGTCAAGAAAGAACTAGGCCTTGCGTTTAAGGGTAACCAGAAGAATGTTGTTGAGGCTTTAGAGGTAATGTGTAAATTTATTCTAAGAAGGAACTACCAATGATATGACGTTCTACAAATAAACTGATTCATATTTGAGATTGTTTTAGAGATTTGCTCACTTTTATTTTAGGCTATGAACGAAGAAGAAGCCTTTAAAATGAAGGCAACTCTAGAATCAGATGGGGAGGTGGAGTTTTACGTCTGTACCCTTGAGAAAAAAGTATCAATAAAAAAAAACATGGTTTTGATTTCAAAGGATAAAAAAAAGGAACATCAAAGAGTTTTCACTCCCTCTGTAATTGAACCATCATTTGGTATTGGAAGGATAATTTATTGCCTCTTCGAACATACTTACTACATGAGGCCTAGTAAAGATGGCGAAGAACAGCTGAACGTATTTCGGTTTCCACCTCTCGTTGCACCAATTAAGTGCACAGTTTTCCCCCTGGTTCAGAATCAACAGTATGAGGACGTTGCTAAAGTTATTTCCAAGTCGTTGACTCTTGCTGGTATCTCGCATAAGATTGACGTTACAGGTATTCTAATTTCTCAGTCAACCCCTTGATCATCTTGATTGTTAACTTCTTGCAATAATGGTAGGGGAAAAATGACTTCACTTTATCTAAAAAGAAACAGAAGCAATTAGGTAGTAAAGTCTATGTGGAGAGAGTTCTTTCATTCTGAAGTGACGTTATGAGGCATACTTACTGAATTTATTCTTTCTATATGAGCTGTACATAATTCTGTCATCGTGTTTCTTTTTTAATTTGTGGAAATTTTATTGTCACCATCTTGGATCAAGTTCTCATTTGAATGTCATCACTTGTTTGGCAATTGGCTAATTATTAACTTCTTGCGTTAATGGTAGGGGCAAAATGACTTTATCTTATTGAGTTTTTTTTTTTTAATGTTAAAAAAAGAAGCAATTACGCAGTAAAGTCACTGTGGGGAGAGTTCTTTCATTCTGAAGTGAGAGTGACATTATTTGCCATACTTACAGAATCTATGCTTGCTATATGGGCTGATATATAATTATAAGTTCATCATGTTTCATTTTGTCATATGTGGATATGAATTGTGCTGTCACCACATTCGATCAAATTCTCATTTGAATGTCATCACTTAGCTGCTGATGAATTTTCAACAGGCACATCAATCGGTAAACGATACGCCAGAACTGATGAGCTTGGTGTACCCTTTGCCATAACGGTAGATTCTACGGAATCGGTTACAATCCGGGAGAGGGATAGCAAAGATCAAATCCGGGTTACCGTGGGAGAGGCAGCATCTTTTGTGAAAAACGTGATGGATGGATATACGACATGGGATGAAGTGTGGGCCTCGAAGAAGATTGAATTCAAGTAGGTCAGGTCCCATTGGAGAAGAACCCATTGATGGATTGTGACCAATTTTTGTGCTTGTTTCTGGCAATTATCTGAGAAAACTCTATTTAAGGTGACATATTTGCAGTTTTTTCTCTAAGGGTGAGCATGGTTCAGATCAGCCCAATTTTGGACATTAAAAAAAAAAAAAATGAAAGTAGAACAGAACCCGATGATAGGTGGAACGATTAACGGAATTGTGAGATTTGGTTTGATAGAAAATAGGTTCATTATCTAGTGTGATGTAGGTTGGGGTCGGATTTGAATCGAATGTCGAGTTTATTTTGAGTTTTGAGTAGGGGCTTAGACTCATATTGTCTTTCATGCTTCAGTTTTATCAGTTTTGGATATCGGAAATTAAGAATCGAATGGAAGATAACGATCCTCCTTTATTACGAATTGGTCGAACTCCACAGGTTGGGCGGGTCTGATCTAGCTTTGTTGTAGTTTCTTTGCTCTAATGCCAATCAATGATGCCTACTTGAACGTGCTAGTTCAAAATCTTGTGTATGGGAATAAGTAGACAATGAAATAATGTGTTCAATTTTGAACATATTTTCATATTTATTTTTTTAGGAATAATAATAATAAAATTATATTGCGTAAAATATTAGTGAATCTTGTTCCAAGTAAAACGGGTCAAATAAATGGTCCGGCCCATTATCGGGCCCAATTCTCAATTGCCTGTTCCTCTTTCTTTCCTTATTACGACGTCGTTTAAAGTCGTCTGGATACTGTTCCTCTTTTCTAATTTTAGCTTTGTAATTTGTTTCATCTTCTCTCTCTCTCTCTCTGGCGGTGAGATTGGAGAATCGTGAAACCCTAGCGTATAGCAAGAAATGCTGAGAGTTGTAGGAAGGAGGTTGTCGTGCGCACCATGGGGATCATCCAGGGAAGCTTCAGCTTTTCTTCCTCGTAGCCGTCCAGTAAATACAGAATCGTCATCCTCTGCTACTTCATCCAGATCCGTTATTAGCTCCGATGTTTTTTCCTTCAATTCTTACCATCACAATCTCACCAGAGGTTGGCGTGTTCTATTTTTCTGTTTTCTGATTCTTATTTTGAAAGAAATCAGTGCTATCCGTGAAGTTGACTTTGATTAATCACGACGTTACCTCATACACAAATTAGTTTATGTTGTTTTGTTGGCTGTTTTGTGTTATTATATAAATCAAATGATGAATCATTTTTATTGATTAGTTTGTCTATCATTTTATGGCTCGGAAAGATGAGGTTCCTATGGACTATAGAAGAGTTTTCTATATAAGCAATCATTTT
Organism: Begonia masoniana; assembly: GCA_022432975.1. Taxonomy (NCBI): domain Eukaryota; kingdom Viridiplantae; phylum Streptophyta; class Magnoliopsida; order Cucurbitales; family Begoniaceae; genus Begonia; species Begonia masoniana. The sequence goes on along the minus strand of CM039507.1, from coordinate 50,221,742 downwards.
GGTATATGAAAAATATATTTGCTAGAAGGATTTCTGGTTTTGATTAGGTTTAGGTGGAGATTACAATTATCAAGTTTCTGGAGTGAAAGAAGATAGGTTTGAATTTTCTCTTTGAGAGTTAATGACATAGACAGGGCAGAGTTGATTTGGAATTTGTCTTTTGATGGAATAAGAAAATGATACCTTATTAGAGGTCGAGGTTTTCGTGTCGATATTCATTTCTTGCATAAAAAAAACATTTTTTAATCAGTTTAGTATAGTATATTGATACATAATAAGAACGGGAGAGATCAACCGAAAAGTGTAATGATCCACAAACAATCAATACTCGTCAATAGTTTAGCAACTATTACTCCTCACCAAAAATGGTGTAGAAAACAGAAACCTTAATCTCTCTACGGTGAACATCTCATCCTCAAAAATCAATTTATTCTTCTTAATGCTCCACAATATACAACGAACAAAAGACTCATAACAGATTTAGGCACGACACACTGAACACCAAGCCATTCGAATACTTAATGAAGTGAAACTGTTATCCTCTGCCTTACAATACCAGACAAATCTTTTGGGAAAGTGAAACTGTTAACCAAAGTTAGGCTGGGTTCCTTTCACGGTATGTGAAAAGAACAGACTATGGGGCTTTTTGATTTCCGCAAAACTTATCAAAGCATAGGCAACATCTTGCTAGTAAAATTGTAGATGTGCGGTGAAGATGATATGTACAGAGGTGGCAACAAAGGGTAGCATAATCAGATGAATAATTTGAAGTATCCTAAAAATTACAGATCAATTGATAAAAACTGATGTAGATCAAAATTTTAAGCATAGTCCATCACTAACACTATGGTGTTTGGTCAGATGTTTTAACTGGTGTTGGAAGACTGAAGTTGAACAAATTTTACTGGTTCAAAAGTTTTTGAACTGTTTTTTTTTTTTTTTTTTTTTTTTAATTTCAGGCTTTCCTTCATTCTAGACAATTGAAACTTCTAACCTCTTACCTTTTCAAGTTAGCAATCCAGATTGAAGAATGTGAAGAGTAACCTAGTTCTATTTCATTACAATAAAATTGTTTCTGGATTTAAACAAAATTACCCCTTCGCTATGAGTTTTGATTTCATATTTTGTAAACCCATGTTAGGACGTTTGAATGTTTTTATGATTCCCTGTCTCTTTCACTCTCTCTATCTATCCCTATCTCTCTATCATACACAGGCATTCTGCTTTTAAATTTTGTTCTAATTGCCATGGTTGAGAAAAGTAAGATGATTGAAAATGGTCTTTAAACTATCAAAGCTATGGGGTGTTGATAAGCACATGCTAAAGGGAATCCTTTCTTCGTTGGATAACTGCGGTTATGAAATTGGCATTTCTGTGTGATATTCATGATTTAGGACTGGTTACTTAGTGGCCAGATTTATTTTCCAGGGTTTTCATCAGAAGTTCTCACTCCAAGACAGGATTTGGGTATGCTTTCAGAGCTGCCTGCTACAGTGGCAGCTATTAAGAACCCTACCTCTAAGATAGTTTATGACGAATACAATCACGAGCGTTTTCCACCTGGTGACCCCAGCAAGCGTGCTTTTGCGTATTTTGTTTTGACTGGAGGCAGGTTTGTGTATGCGTCTGTGATCCGGCTTCTGATCCTTAAGTTTGTTGTGAGCATGTCAGCTAGCAAAGATGTGCTTGCCCTTGCTTCCCTCGAGGTGGACCTATCCAGTATCGAGTCAGGTTCGACTGTCACGGTCAAGTGGAGAGGAAAGCCAGTCTTCATTAGGCGAAGAACTGAAGATGACATTAAGTTGGCTAACAGTGTAGATGTTGGGACTCTTCGTGACCCACAGGAGGATTCAGAGAGAGTGAAGGATCCCGAATGGCTAGTTGTTGTTGGGGTGTGCACTCACTTGGGCTGCATCCCCTTGCCAAATGCTGGTGACTTTGGTGGTTGGTTTTGCCCGTGCCATGGTTCGCACTATGACATTTCTGGCAGGATTCGGAAGGGCCCTGCACCGTACAATCTTGAGGTGCCCACTTACAGCTTCTTGAGTGAAAATAAGTTGCTTGTTGGGTGAGGAACCATTAGAAATGCATATTCTTATTATATAGTTTGTTTCCATTTTTCGACCAAGGGATTCCTTAAGACTCTACTTTTGATTTATCCATAATCTTGGCCCGTCTGGCTGCACTTCCCTCATGTTTTGGTTCTGTCCCTGCTGCCGGTTCTGAATTTTGAACTGGAATCAATAATATCAGTTTTTCTGGTGAAGTTTAGTTTATCAGTGCACTCATGCTTTATCTTTTTGGCTATCCAATCTGCCTTTTTCGGGAAAAAAAATAAAAGGAAAGAAGCCTGCAGCCCGGCTCCAGCGAATGAGCAATGTTTGTCGGACAATATAATTCTAACACTCAAGATTTACAGTTTGATGTGTGGTGATTCAGTGGTAGAGTAATTGTGATGGATTTAAATAATTGAAGTAAAAGAGTTTGCATAGAATGGAAGATTGTAGTGTAAAATTTAAGAGTACATGTCCAGCAATAGACTTACTATTGAAGTTATTACAGCACGATCTTGATTTTTGGGATGATGTCTAATGTGGACAATTCAATAAAAATATTTCCAATTTTAGGCTCAGCTTTACCTCTAACCACACAATTTGATGCTTCACATTAAAGTTTCTTTTTTTGCCTTTACTGGATTAATTCTACAATCCCGAGTAAGTGCTCAATCTGCCCCAGCCGATTGCATTGCACTCTTGTGAGTAATTACTGATCAGCTATATTGCACTCGTCGTATTAATCCCTCACAAATCGGATCGATTACTTAGCTGCTTTGAATCGGAACCAACTCCATTTTGCCTCCAAATTGACAAGGGAGCTGACTCTCATCAATGTCATTAAGCAGCGTGGATCCGAGCTTCTTGTTTTCAACAAAATTTATCTGAAAAACACAAGCATAGGTTTCCCATTTTTAGGTGGAAATAGATTAGGCAAGTTTTGAACCTTAATATTTCTAGAATATTACATTTGTCAGCTTGGTTAGGAAGGTTTCAAAAGTCATCTGTACTTTTCAAATGATCATTTAATCCTTTAAAAGCTCGAGTTTAAGAATCAACGTGTTAAACGAAATACAGAAATCCTGGTTGTGACAGATTAGGTGATATATGTCAAATGTCCGGGAATTTCTCCTGCTCTAGAAGCATTATGCTTCAAATGCATTGACAAAGTATGAAAAAAGATTACCTTCTTTTTTGTCATGAATATATAAGGTACGTGGATAATATACAACTTGGCTAGCCTCTCTGGGTAGCAATCCTGCCATCAAAGCAACCAGTTACTACTTTCAGCGGAATTCCATTATAGTGAAAATTGTCTGAATGAGCTACTTCTGTTAACTGAATACATTTCTCCAACAAGATATTGAGGAAAAAGTTGCAGTTTTTAAGAAAATCTAATGATTCTGATATAGAATTGGCAAATGGTCTGATGTAACATTGAACTTGAACCTGCAAGATCGACAGAGCTGCTCTGTATCCTCGAATGTCACAATTGGAATAGCCCCATCCTTGAAGATCAGCAATGCACACAAACTTTTCCAGCCCTCTGGGCATTCTGAAAAATTAAACTTAAAAATTAGCATTTATGAAATCCTTCCTTTCCTAACTATTTACGCACTCATTATCGTCAACGAGGTAACGTTCAGAACATAAAAAAGTTTGACTTACTTGGCACATATTTTTTCAAGACTATAAACAACAAATCCTGCAAAATATGAAACACACATTTGGATATGAAACAGCAGTAGAAAGAGGTATATGGATTTAATTTCATTTCACAAAGTTCAAAGTCATAACTCACTCTTAAACTCTTCTATATTTCCTTGTTTGTGCCTAGCACCAAAGACCACTACAATGGGATGTTCCTTCTTATCCAGGCCTTGCATAAACAACTTGTTATGGGAGATTTCCTCTGAAATCTCTGATGCAGATATAAAACCCTCAGAAAGCCATTTCCGCTTCCAGCATAGATAATTCAGAAACATTGTTGAAGCCTTCTCAACGTCTAGATCACGAGCCCTGAGAAATCTCCGTATCATAAAGTCATCTACTTCCTGCTAGTGATGAGGATTCCATTAAAGTAGGAATAGAGAAGTGATAATGCATACCAGTACTTCTTTACAGAACGTCTTGTAAACCAAAATATGATGAATTATCTTGCAGTTTTTCCTTTCCCCCATTTAATTACGTTTATGTTAGCGCCACTAAGGGAGTCAGCTTAAAGATTTAGAGCGGATGATTATGGGAATCCAAAACTAAAGCTCTATAAATCAAATATGGAAACAAAAATTAAAACAATAGTTATCACCAGTCAAGTAGAAAAGTATAGATGAAGAAAAAAAAATTATAGTTGAATATACGAGACCTTAGCAGACGGATCCTCTCGTTCAACATAGGCTCTCATCAAGGCTATTCTGCTCTTCTCAACCTCATCGCTCTCCAAATATTCCTCTTCCGGAAATCCATCCTCCTCCTCACAGTCCTCGAAATCTTCCTCCGCCTCTTCAAAATCCTCCTCCTCCTCTTCCTTCTTCATATCCCTGTCGTTCACCTTGCAATCCCCCATAGCTATCAAACTCCCGCTCCTCTCGCACTCACACAACTCTACAGACTATCACCAAATACTCTCTCTCGCTCTGAAGCGCCAATGGAACTGAGAGAGAGAGGGAGAGAGAGAGGGAGAGAGGGAGAGAGGGAGAAGCTTAAATGGAGAAGGAAGGCTTAACGAGGGAAGTGACGGAGTGTAACGGAATGAGAGACCGCCGTCAACGAATCGTCAAGTGAAGTGGGCGAGAGTTTTAACTGCCAACCAGACTCTACTTTTTATATTAATTAAACATTTATTGTTATTTTTGGTTGGAATCTTAGTCTCCTCCCACTTTGATTTTTTTGCCAAAAAAAAAAAAAATTATTATAAATAATTAAAATAAGACATTAAATTATAATAATTAACGAGCAACATACGAAGAGTTAATATTTTTATCATAATTTAGACGGAAGAACGAACGAAATATCAAAATCACAACAATGTTATGTCATTGACCATGTTTTAAAGTGTTTGTTAGGTGATTCTTTGAGAGGAGAAGCTTAAATGGAGAAGGAAGGCTTAACGAGGGAAGTGACGGAGTGTAACGGAATGAGAGACCGCCGTCAACGAATCGTCAAGTGAAGTGGGCGAGAGTTTTAACTGCCAACCAGACTCTACTTTTTATATTAATTAAACATTTATTGTTATTTTTGGTTGGAATCTTAGTCTCCTCCCACTTTGATTTTTTTGCCAAAAAAAAAAAAATTATTATAAATAATTAAAATAAGACATTAAATTATAATAATTAACGAGCAACATACGAAGAGTTAATATTTTTATCATAATTTAGACGGAAGAACGAACGAAATATCAAAATCACAACAATGTTATGTCATTGACCATGTTTTAAAGTGTTTGTTAGGTGATTCTTTTTGAATGGTCTTCATCTACAACCAACTTTGAACTAAGAAAGAGAACTTTTCAAAGTTTGAAAATGCATGGAGTTACTATGTTTTGCAATGACCACCTAAACAGATCTTCGATTTATACGTCAAGTTTAAAGCCTCTTATTTTCAGTTCACTAACTGCAATATCTATATGTTTCGTTTATCTCCACTGAGTTTTTCTTGAATAGATAATCATTTTTGTCAATGCATATAGTTTTCGTGTTTACTAAACACACGTTCATCGTGACATATCACATGATTCTCGTGCATTGTCACTTTCCTTGAATAGAATATGGTCTAGAAAAGCCAATACCATGTGGGTGGTCAATTCAATCAACCTAACTCATTAAACATCTATTTTATGGATATTTTCCATTGATACGAAAAACTTTTATAATGACCTAGTACGTAACTTTGCAGTTTTTCATTACTAACATAACTTTATAAATGGATTAATTAACTTTGTGTGGCTTATATAAGAACAATTAACTTTATTATAGGGATTAAATTAAAACATCTCATAAGCTACAAAGACTGATATTGTATTTTACCCTAATTTATATTTCAAAGCTTCTTTGAATAGACCATTCAAAATTGCACTAATAATTATAGGTCAATCTTTATGGTTGGTTGCTCATGGATTTAGTTTTAACATGTTGTGACAAATGGGTATCCATTTGGCAAAAAAATGTATAAACTCATCTTGCGTCGGTGGTTGAACGACGATTGACAATTCAATAGCCTAAGGACACGTTTTTGATGTTAAGTTCAATTGAGTCATTATGTGTTTAAATTGGATGTTGATAGAAAGTGAGAAGATATAACTCACTCTAAAAACTAGCTCAAGTAGTGAAAAAATCTCTTTCATATTTATATAAGATCGTTTGTTTTGATTTTATCTATATGAGACAAAAAATATTCGTAAAATTGAGCATGAATCGACACTTAAGTGGTAGCCTTAAACCTTAGGGAGCGGTTAAGCTTGATAATGAGTTGTGAAGACCGAGTAATAAGTCATGCAACTACTTGGTCAATCATTAGCGTGATAGACATTAATCACACTAAGTTTTAACACATAATAACTAGCAACTTAGATAAGTTTTATAAAGTTAAAATTAAAGTACAAAGTATAGTTTGTATGTTCCTCAAATATAAATAAAGTGTAATATATTATTTATAATTTATCTTAATTATTATATTAATTAATGAGTGATGCGTTATGTGGTAAAAGTAGAATATAAAATTGAAGAGTAAAACCTAATATTACTCTTTAAATATAAAAATGTAATATTAGATTTATCCTATAATTTGACCCTTTATTTTATCTTTTGACGTACATGACACTTGTCCCTCTTTATAACTAAGCTAAATTTTAAACAATTAAAATAAAATATTAATTACACTAAAACAATGGTTAGTGTCATGTGCTTAAAATTAGAAGATAAGTTTAACACGACTCTATAAAAAATCACGTCATGGTAAATTTTTTGCGAAAAAACCTATTATTTCGTAAGTTTTTGTAGCGTAGCCACTAAACACGTCTTCTTCGTGCAAATCGTAATAGACTTTCATTTTATTAATGTTTTTTTTTTACAAATAATAAGTTTATTTTTGAATTGATATTACATCTTTCAAATTACATTTAAATAATATTCATTTTAAATTTTAATTCACTCAAATTGTTATTAAGAATACAAAATTTATTTTTCATATATTATATTTATAGAAAATATTTTAAATAATATTAGAAAAATAAATAAATCTTCAGATTAATTAAACGCTCTCGCTCAGCACAGCGCTCTTGCTCACCACTCTGCGCTCCCAAGCTTCTTTCTTCACCCGCGTCTTTCGTCTCGGATCTCCGGAACCACGTAAATATTAGACTTTTCGCTTTTTTTGACCGTCTTTTTCTACGGGTAATTACCCTTTTTCACTGTGTGCAGTCGGTGAATGATTCGATGATAATCAAATGGTCATCGGAAAAATCAGAACTTGAGGAGTGAACTACAGCGCCATTTCCTGCTGCTGCTCATCCGTGCACTTGACAGCCTCGATTTCGAGGTTCAACAATCGCAGGTACTGATTCAATCTGAACGAACTCACTGCCATTCTTATTTAAACGTATATAAAGTTCTTGATACATCAAATCTGAAAGTCTAGATTTTTGCACGTAGACAAAGGTTGGATTTTTTGTTCTTATTTATGAAATCTGGATATTTCTGTTACTGATTTCTATCTTGTAGTGTAGAGGGGAGATTAAACTTGAGGAAGAGAAAATTTCCTTTTGTTAAAACAACAATTGAAATAGGTTTATCTCCAGCGGAAGGCAAATTAAAATTATAAATAGATCGTTTAGTTTATTTTATTTTATTTTCTTAATTTAATTATTTTTGTTTTATTTTTTTTTTGGATATTTGAATTTTCACTGTCTTGAATATTAAAATTTTATTTTAATTCAATTTCTTTATTTATCTTTAAATATTTGAAGGATGTCACTCTCACAGATTTTAATTTAAAAAAATTTTAAATTTTCAAAGGTGATTACTAGTTTTAAACAGATTAATGAGTCCTTTGCGTGATTCTCTTGTGCAAAAAGAGGAATAATGAATACAGGGAATGAGATTTCGAAAGATGGCTTGATTTAATATCTTAGGATATAAATTTCAATATTTATATATTTAATTTTATTTGATCTAGCCATATTTACAAAATGATTTTGTTTTTCTTTTTGATTTGGGTATAATTTAATGCGATTTTGAGAAATTTAAATAAAATTCAGAATTCTTATAATTAATTATCAATTAAGATTTGAATATGACTGAATGATTTTTCGATTCAATTACTTCATCGTATTTTAGTATAATTGATTATGCATAATTAGAGATTGTCGAAATTAAATTGTCATTTTATGGAGGATCTAATTAATTTGATTTATGATGATTTAGGAATATTAAACTTTATTCTTGAAGAAGTCGACGAAGCTATGCCGAATTTCACTAGACCCTCCACCGCGACCTTGAAGAGCCGATCACGTGAGAAATTCACTGAAATCATTACTGTGACGACTTGTAATTCGGTCGTCCTTAAAAACTTAATTTATTTTATTTTTATAAAAACTTTGAAAGAACTCAAAGAAAAAGAAACTTTTAAAATAACTTAAATCGTTTTGAAACGCGCAGTGGAAGACTAAAATCTTGCGTGGAAGCCTGTCGTTTAAAAACCAAAGTCAAAACGTTAAAGTCCAACCATTTCAATTCTCAAAACATATCATTTCTACTTTAAACAACCAATTTTCATATTCAAAATATTTTCACACTTCAATTGTCATAATGTACCATATTCATTTCAAATCTATCTTTTTTTATACAAGACATTTCTTTACATTAAACCTGTTTTCGTACCAAAACATTTTACATACATTAAAACATGGTTTATCATAACATTTAAATCCATAAGTTCATTTTGCACATGACATAAATCAAAACATGTCCATACACTTGAGACAAAACATACACATACTAGCCCACGGGTCAAAATCGCTGAACAACCCCAAGTCACCACCATGAACGTGTTCCGTCAACTGCCTTCTCAATCCTGACAGTGCGTAAGGTTCTCACCTGTACTTTTGTCACCTACATCACGAGATTCATCTAATGAGCCTAAAGCTCGGCAAGTAATGTATAATAAATGCTCATGCAATTTCGTTTCAGTCTTTTCATTTTTATTAACATTAGGACACGACACCACAGTTACATTAGGACCATCAAACCCATCAAGACTACCTTAGGGTCATTAAACCCATCAGGTCTACTTTGGAGCCATCAAACCCGCCAAAGCTATATTAGGGCCATCAAACCACCAGGACTACCTTAGGGTCATCAAACCCATTAGGTCTACTTTGGGGCCATCAAACTCAACAGGACTACCTCAGGGTCATCAAACCCATCAGGTCTACTTTGGGGCCATAAAACCTGTCAAAGCTATTTTAGGGCCATCAAACCCATCAGGACTACCTTAAGGTCATCAAATCCATCAGGTCTACTTTGGAGTTATCAAACCCGCCAAAGCATACGTTCGTTTCGTTTTATTTTTTATTTCTTTCTGATTGAAAACGTATGCATGAAAACCATTTTTTGTTCTTTCCTTAAAACATGATGCATGAATGCGTGAAACATGTGTAATTCGTATAATCATGAGCATATCGACATTCTTATCCTCGATAGCAAGCTTTTCTATCTATCCATCCAATTCATATTATCAATACAATATCCACAATCACCTCAAATAAACCAAGTCTACATCATCACAAGAAATTCATATCTTCAATACAATACCATAACAAAGCATATAACATAACACATCCTCAATATCAATTAACATTATAACATAACGCTCGAAGTCCTCTCCTACATCATCAATGTTTAAATTAATGAGCTTAACGCTCAGCAAGTGGTGCAAAATGCAATGAATGAGCATGCATGAACGTTTCATAAAACTTGTACTTTCATTTCTTTTCTTTTCACTTGACATGGGTTTGGCTCGATAGGGGAGTAGGTGCAGAGAGGTCCTGGGCGTGGACATTTTACATGGTCCCAGAGAAGGACAAATCACATATGTCCTGGGCGTGGACGTTTTACATAGTCCTAGAGAAGGACAAATAACATATGTCATACTAGCCATGTCCCACATCTTAACTATTTACGTCCTTTACATAATCTCGTTTTTCTTACATAAAACATGTGCATAAAATATTTTATATGCTTTCGTAAAACATGATGCATAAATGCATAAACAATACATATCAACATATCCTCAACTTAACATAATCATAAATATCTCATAAACATATCCTCAAGGCAATAACAATAAACAATCTAACATAACAGCAAGCTAAGTCTAAACATAGTATATCCTCAAAGTTAGCATCAACAATAATCAAACAACATAACATATTTATAAACTACAACTACATCTCCAATTTAAACCATCAGCAATTATAAACTCCCTAGCACCTTGTGATGTAGGCTAATAGGTCAAGCACATGCAATCATTACTTACCTCAAGTCCTTAGCAACTTTTATCACTTTTTCTCGGTGATTTCAAACCTAACACATTGCATAAAACCATCAATAACATCACAAAGTTTTAAACTAATAAACCATAACTATCACTCAACATTCATAATAAAATCTAAGAAGTTTCAATACAAATAACTTAAACTTCAACTATAACTACAACTCAAACAATTCCATTGAAATTCTCGGATTTCCATTTAAATTTTGCTTAAACTTTGAAAATCCATAACTAATTGTATACTTATCCAAATTCAATAATTCCAAAGCTAAACATTCACTTATTTTAACATAGTGAAATTCATTTATCAAAAATCAAATATCATAAATGGCATAAATTCAAAAACCGCAATTGCCCTGTAAACCCGATTCAGATTTTTGCTTAAACTTTGAAAATGCATAACTAATTGTATACTTATCCAAATTCAATAATTCCAAAGCCAAAGTTTCACTTAAAGAGTCTATTTTAACATGGTGAAATTCATTTATCAAAAATCAAACACCATCAATGGCAGAAAATCGAAAACCGGAACTGCTTTGTAAACTCGATTAAGATTTTTCAACTCTAACTTCAAACATTAACCAACAATCAATTTCTTTCAATCAAAACCTTCAAACATGCATTCTCAACAAGATAATAATTCAACAATTCAAAGAAGAGAAAAAAGAAACAACAATTTCGTGCATCAAACTCCCTGTTCTCAAACTCGAAATCAATAACACCTGAAACCCATGCTTAAACTCTTATAATCCATGAAATTTAAACCAAACTCTTACCTTCAAGCCAAAACCGTGAGAGGAAGAGGAGAAAATGGAAGAAATCTTCGCGGGGAGGAAGAAAACAAGGGCTTCGGCGTCAGGTGAGAGAGAGAGAGAGAGAGAGAGAGAGAGAGAGAGAGAGAGAGAGAGAGAGAGAGAGAGAGAGAGAGAGAGAGAGAGAGAGAGAGAGAGAGAGAGAGAGAGAGAGAGAGAGAGAGAGAGAGAGAGAGAGAGAGAGAGAGAGAGAGAGAGAGAGAGAGAGAGAGAGAGAGAGAGAGAGAGAGAGAGAGAGAGAGAGAGAGAGAGAGAGAGAGAGAGAGAGAGAGAGAGAGAGAGAGAGAGAGAGAGAGAGAGAGAGAGAGAGAGAGAGAGAGAGAGAGAGAGAGAGAGAGAGAGAGAGAGAGAGAGAGAGAGAGAGAGAGAGAGAGAGAGAGAGAGAGAGAGAGAGAGAGAGAGAGAGAGAGAGAGAGAGAGAGAGAGAGAGAGAGAGAGAGAGAGAGAGAGAGAGAGAGAGAGAGAGAGAGAGAGAGAGAGAGAGAGAGAGAGAGAGAGAGAGAGAGAGAGAGAGAGAGAGAGAGAGAGAGAGAGAGAGAGAGAGAGAGAGAGAGAGAGATTAATGAGCAGAAATGAAAAGGTTAAAGTGCTCGAAATGAAACGATTTCTTCAGACGAAATGAAGCTAAGAGGTGGAAGATGAAGTACGTGTAAAGTGGTGATAGTGTTCTTTGAAGAAAAATAAAGAAAATGATAAAACCCTGAACCGGCCGATAGAGGTATTGAGTTACCTCTCGGCTAATGTTTCTTTCAAGGAAGAAGACCGGTCTTTGGGAATGGTGTGACCTTCTCTTATGATTCCAGCACCAAGGTGACTTGGAATAGAGTAAGGAGTAAGAGCTTTCAAGCCACCACACGCTTGGAAGCAATGGAGGTTCTCTCCAATCGGTTTAAGCAAACCGATACTTATCTTGGGCACCAACCCTTGGTGGGATTTCCAATGGCACAAACCTTTGGAAGAAGACTTTCTCCAGACACTAGTCTAAATAAAATACCTCAATTGTATTAAGTTTGGCAAAAGACCCATACAATGGCCTAGAGTATTGCTTAAATAGAGTTTGGGGGGTAGCTAGGTTTACAAGATTAAATGTGAGTCATTGGATGAAAAAAAAATGATGGGTGGCCAAGATCAATTGTGCTTCTTCTCCCTTGTGCCATGTCATCGATCCATGTCTCCATTAGCAAGTGTCCTTTGATGCCAAGTCATGCCTCTCCCAGCCTAAAGCAATTGGGCCTCTCCAAGCTCCATCTTCAAGTTCCATCTTCAAGCTTTGTCTTCCATTGGGTTGGGCCTATCCCATCAAGATGGCTTACTTGAAACCGAGTTCTACCCACATAAGCTTAAGGCCAAAATGGTCTTTCTCAAAGAAACATAAAAGTAATGAAAAATAAATAAAAATTACAGAATTTGTCTCTGGGAAGACAAATTTCCACTTCTGATGCTCCACTGATGCTCAAGTGTAACCTTCATCCCGAACATCCCAGAAAATAGTGTGAAGAGGTTTGTCCATGTCTTCTTGGCTAGGTGTCCACTTCAAGTCACCAAAGGGTCCATCACCTGCAAAATAAATAAATTCATTAATACATAAGTTATAAGTGTCATGGGCCTCGGTTATGGGCTGAGTTTTGGTTTGAGACCTAGTAATGGGCCTATGAGGCACATCATTTTCACTTAAAGATAACAATAAAATATTCTTGGGGTTAGGTGTCCACTTTTTAGTGGAAGGAAATCTTCCTTATCTCCTTCTAATCTCATTATCCATTTCTAATTAAGGGTTGATTGCCTTAACTAAACAATTATTCCATTTGGTTCTTTTTCCTTCAACTTTAGTTTAACTACACTAAATAATATCCCCTCAATTAAAAATCAAATATTAATGCAACATAAATTATTATATACTGAAATTAATTTGTATGATAAATTTTTGAGTGTTACAATTACCATGACCTTGAGGCGCCGATTACGTGAGAAATACAGTAATCCCGCCCCCGTGACCTTAATCAGCCTATTACGTAAATTTTGTTTTTGATCTTGATAAAATCTCAATTTTATGTCTCATGATTTGTGTTTAGTGTTGTGTGAAGGACTTGATTTTCATTTTTTTATTTTTTGTCCCTTATTCAGTTTGTTTTGTTTGATGTACATGTTGAGTTCTGGTGATGTGATTTTTTCTTTGCAGGTGCAGTTGTTCCAATAAATTACGAAGACAATGGTCAATTTGATTCTGATGATGACGTCAGCTCACCCGAATCAATCGAAACTTACTTGGAAACTCTTTATCAAAAGAGGTTTTTTAAACTTTTTTCTTTGTTAATTTTACGTTTAGATTCCCTTTTAATTTTGTTCCAAAGTTTATGTTTGGATTTTCCATAAATAATTCCTTTTTTTTTTTGCCTTCTAAAATTAGGCGTTCGAAGAGAGTGGAGGGATTAATTGGCATAATTGAGATTTTAAGTACCACGGTGAAAACTGAATTCGTGCAAAAAGAGTAAGACTTTTACCCTCAATTTGATTATTTTTAATTGAGTATGTTTAGAAGCTTGCAGTTTGATAGTTTTGATGAAAATTTATTTGATTATTAAATTTTCCATCCTCAAAGGTCTTATCTTTTTTTTTTCTTTAGAAAACAACTTGAGATCTCATAATGCAGTCTTATTTCTTTACTTTGATAATACAACGGGAGGTAATTTTGCTTTGCAGGTTTGCCACTTTGCTCTACAGGTGCCTTCATTGCATAAAGAAGGGTTCTGCCAATGACTTAGATTTAGCAGCTAATGCACTTGGTTTGTTTTTTGTTTCCTCCATACTAGTTTTTCATAATGTTTTATTTGAAATTGTACTTACTGTATCATTCTCAACTTCGTGTTTCAGGATTGTTGGCTCTAACAAACAATTGCCAAGATAATGCGCGTGAACTATATGCCGAGTCGATTCCTGTTCTCACGAAAGGTATCAATTCGAAGATGAAGACCTCAACGGTATTATAATAGATTCTATAAAACCTTTTTTTTTTTATTGAGGCTTTCTCGTGGACTATAAATTTTGATTTGTTTGTTTTTCACTAAATGCAGATACTAAATTCTTTAGCTGTCATTACGTACTTTTGTGCAAGTAATTGTGTCGAAACTGAAAAAACAATGCAAGTGATTTGGATTTTCATCCAATCAAACTTTGACACAGATGTACGTACCTTCTCTTTCTTTCCTTATGGCCTTACTCTTTCAATTTATTTGCTTGATTATAAGAATTTCCAATCTTTTTTTTTTTTTTTTTTCAGTTGGCTAATAGTAAATATCCTGTTGATTTGCTGAATGATGCAATATATGCATGGTCGTTTCTTCTTGCATCTTTGGATGGATGGAGACTCAGCTACAAATATTGGCAAGGGTATGTATACAAAAGTTTTTGAAAGTTTCTTTAATAGTAATTTTAAAACAATTTGGTAATTAATTATAATTTCATAGAATACTACATGAATGATGATTACTCTACTTTGTTTGATGCAGAGGGATATCATACTTCATACATTTACTTCAGCAAAGTGATGAAACAGTGTGTGTCGCAGCTGCAGAAGCACTTGCACTTATTTTTGAATCTGGGAATATTGATAAATTCTTAACCCCAACTGATTATAGCGGCGATATTCTTGACGACGGCGTTACTAATTTTCCTGGGAAGTTTTCAATTTTGAAAGAAAAAATGTCGAATAAGGTTCTGAACCGACTAGAAAAGATTTCCAAAGGAGCTGACTGGGATGTCCTAAAATACTTCAAAGATGGTAGTCGTCCACAAATCAGAAAAAAAATCGGTGAAAACTACTTAAACTTATCGTCGTGGTCCCAGAAAATACAGGTAATTTTAGATTCCTCATTATGTTAAATCAAACTTTTATCGCTGACAATTTTTAACAATTACAATTTCTGAAACAGATGAACTTTATGAAACGATTTCTCGGACATGCTGGATTACTCGCGCATATGAAAGTAAGTTTTTTATTCGACGCATTCTGATTCTCATTAGCAAATTAATACTCGTATTTTGGGAAATCGTTATTTTTTTTTCTTGATATGTAAGTAGGAGAATGAAGTAGTGCAGAATGCATTTGAGTTTAAGCCTAAAGCAATCGACCTTTCGAGGAATGATTTATACGAGTCCACTCCTGAAAAGGTTGGTGTAGAGTTATATGTATATATACTCAAATACGTAACGTTTTCGTTATAGCAGCGTTGTAATATACTTAAAATTACTTGAATTTTTCGTTACAATTTACAGGTCATTGTTCATTGCTTTATGCCTCTAGCTCGAGACCCGACCTACTTGACTGGAAAAGAAAAAAAGGAAGATCGAAGACGGGTAAGTAATCTTTCGATTTCACCATTTTCTCACCCAAGAAGTTCATTTAAAATTTTACCATGTTTTTTTGACTCTATGGGATGATAATTGGCTTGTACATAATTTTACTTTTTTCCTCGTGCAGAATATTGATGCCATTAGCAAGGGTCAAACAATTGTGAGACACAAAGGTCGTTTATTGAAGGTAAGCATGGAGATTTAATTTAATAAAATTTCAATAAGATTAGAAATCTTCCAAAGTTGATTAATTTGTGGGCGATGAACATTTCGTGATTTTTTTTTTTTTTTTTTTTTTGCAGACGAGGAATAACGAATGCGATATGGACGGATACTTGCAAAGTCGTTATTGAATATATTATTTCGGTAGGAAAATTGATTTATTATTTGATTTTTTACATACAAATAACATTTGAAATTTTGATATAAACTTTTATTTGTGAATTATTTCATCATCTTTTATTTTGATATCCATGGGAGTGACAATGGATGGAAGCGGAAGGCGTGTACAATGCAATTGAGAATGTTAGTGAATTCGTACAACATTCGTGCTCAAATCCAACACGGCCGATTGAAACTGACAACCAACACGACAAGTTCAAGATGTTTTGGCCTCGTGCACATTATGTCGCTAAAAATCGAATACAAACGACACAAAGGAACTCGAACTCGAGGTTTAAAAATTGTAGTAATTACAAATAGTAGATCAGAAGAATGCAGGATCATAGTAATTACTATCACCCTTGGGTTGCTGTTCATGGAGGATTTTTCCAAACAACAAACACCTAGGCTAAAGATCGACAGCACAAGAAAGAAATGAACAAGACAAAAACCAAAGCAAACAGAATCAAACGGATTCAAGAGAAACTCTTCCCTTCACGACTCAAAACTCAGCGCCCGGCGCTTGTATTGGACCGTCACTTTTCCTTTCACGCCCACAACCATGGCGTTCCAGTCGATATCAGGAAACGGCGAAACCAGCTCGAGTTCAAAATTTCTCAGCAGGTGGCTCCAAATTGCTTTTATTTGCAGGTAAGCGAAGGGCTCGCCAAGGCACCCATGTCTGCCACCTCCGAAGGAGATATACGAGAAAGGACCAGCTGCCTTGTCTTCCTCCCTGCCCGGAGAAAATCTGTCGGGATCGTACTTGTCCGGTTCTCGAAAGATGTGGGGAAGTCGATTTGCGAAAGCCGGTGATGTAGCCACTATGTGACCTTTCGGAATATCGTATTCCTTCCCTTCTCGAGTCGTCACACTAAAATCGCTATGCGAATATCGCATGAGCATAATGAGCGGAGGGTGGAGTCTCAAAGCTTCTTTGATACACCTGTAAAGGACATCCATTTCAGACAAGACATCATGGTCGACAACACTACCGTGTTTTTCCATCAGTTTTTTCTGCTCGTCCAATACAGACGAAAGGTAGTCTTTGTGTCTGAGAAGATAAGCACCCGTCCAAGTAGAGGTTATGGAGCTTGTGTGCTGGCCGGCAAAAAGGGCGGCGATGAGCAGGCCGGTGACCTCCAACTCCGTCGTTGGGTGGCCATCTTTGTACTTGGATTCGATAAAGCTTTGCAGCATATCATTCTCCAATTTGCCAGTCCGTTTTCGGGAAGTTATGATGTGAGTGAAGATTTCTGCGAGTCTCTTTCGGGCACGGTCCCGACGGAAGTGGGCTGGAATAGGCAAGTAGGGGAAGATGACACTGATAGGGAGCATCCCATTGTCAAGGTCGTGAAACAATGCAGAGACATCATCGAATAGCTGGTCTCGAACTTCTCTGCCGAGCAGGCATCGACTGGCGGTCAAGATGATGAGATGTTCTAGCTCGTACTTGAGGTCCACCTCCCCACTTTCTCCCCATTTCGAAAAGTACTCCTGCAAAATATACCACGGATTTCCCTCAGTTACCGCATATATTTCGATTCAAACCAATGCTTATAACATATCAACAAAAACAAGAGAATGGACTGAATCTAGCAGATGAATTTGTAAAATGAAATTAACTTTATTCAAGTCGGCAATGGCAAAAGACGGTAATAAACGGAGAAAACTAACCGCAATACGAGATACTATACACCATATCGGTTGGTTTGCACACGATAGTTGTTGAGGGTCTATCGTTAAACTTAGCTAATGCGATTAGGCAAGAAAAACATTCCTACAAACCGGACATTTCAGACAGTCATAACAAAACAGGCAATTGACTAGACCCTATAACATCCAAGAAAACAAGTTGCCAACAATTTCAGAAACAAGTGGGATTATTTAGTCCAAAAGATCAAATAACATTCAAGACAAAATCAAAAGAAAGAGTACGAATTTCGAATATCCGAAGGATAATTCTCTACAGTCTCATTTTCAAAAGAGTTCAATTAGTTCTATTGTTGTTTCAAACATACATCTCTTCTGTATATCAGCTAAGAAACATATAACCAGATCCTCGAATTTCAAACTATTTCAGTCCAATTATCATCAATTCAACTGGGTTATACTACCACACTCCAAAACTCAATTACTAAAGAAATGCATGGATTTTGAGAGTAAATTTTGAGGATTGGGAAACGCATAAGAACACAGAATACTAACTGCTGCTTCAATAACCATCTGATCCACATATCCCTTTAATTTAGTCACTCTCAAAGCCTCTGTAAAGAATCTGAACTGCTCTTGCCGGATAGAATAATCAACATCGAACACAACGCCGGGGCCGAAAGTAGGTACATTGAATCGGTAAACCTCCTGCTGACTGAGGTCGGACTCTGAAGCTTTGAAGAAATGAGCCGAAACCTCAGGCCCGATCAAGAAAGTGATGGGCTTGTTCACTACGTTGACTGTAAACACACTCCCAAGCTTTGGATACTCCTGCCGGAGCATCACGATCGGGCCTTTTAGAAATCGGACCAACCCTCCGACCACCGGCCATGCTTTTAAGACTGGAGGGACTCGTTTTCGAGATCTGGGTATGAGCAGAGCGGAGATGAGTTTACCCACAATAATGGTGGCAAAAACGAGCAGACCCACATTGATAAACTTGTTGTCCACCTCCATGGCTGCGCCGAAATGCCCACTAATTCGATAAAGATGGAAACGAAATGAGGGGTTCGGATATATTAAGAGAAAACCATATACAGCAGAGACAAACGGGGGGAAACTACAACCACAGATCACATAAAAACAAAATATTAGGCCAAAAAATAAAAGATTCAGTGTGAGAAAAGTTGAAGTTTTTATGAAGAGAAAGGCAACTCATAGGAGACACTGGTTGTCGCACACTTGTAAGGTTTTTTATTGGCTATTGTTTTGAAAAATTGCATGTTTGGATTCTGTCTTTGATGAACAAGTGTGAGTGAGTGCAAGGCCACTCAAACTTCATAGTTCATAACATTCTTAGGAAAGTGTAACGTCAACGATGAACTTTGGAGTAGTATATATATATATATATATCAAGATTTTTCATTTAATTATATGTTTTAACCCAATTTTAATTTTTTTGATGATTTTTAAGACAAATTCCGTCAATATTATCTCCAGCTATTTGAAACTCGGTGATTTGAAGCCAAGATTGGGCCAAATTATAGGTCGCTTTTGGATTTGAATTAGATTTGGATTGGTTTTTTTAATCTACGGTTCGCCACGACACGGTTCAATTTTTATGATTTTTGACACCCAAAACCACAAACCAATCGTGAACTGACGGTTCTACTATACCAAAAACCGAGACCGGATCCCGATTCCAATTCGAATCGGGGATTTGTTTTTGGGTGTTATCCAAAACGTGTCGTTAAAAAATAGAAGTCTGTTCATCCCTAGCTTTTAGGCAACCCTCCCAATAGTTTATTCAATGCAAATCATATGTATATATCATCCAACCACAAACAAACTGTGGTGGTGACTGATAAGAGCAATATATTAGTTGGCAGATACGCAATCACATAAATACAACATTATTCAAAGCTTTTTCCACTTCAAAGTTCAAAGACAGGAAAAACAAGTTTCTGACCTGACCATGCAGTCGCATAAATACACCTCTAAACTAATAGGTTGCTAACTATTTTTATGGCTGCAATAAAACCCACCACCACGGATCCTCTCTCCCCCTGAAAAAGACTTCTAGAGAGAGAAAGAAAGAGACTTATAGAGAGCGAGAGAGAGAAAGTGTATCAGCTGGGAAATGGTGAGGTAGTAGCCTCCCTAAGAATTAGCTCACTAACTAACTTTTTGGCTGCAATGAACCCATCACCAATGGACTTCTGATAAAGAGTTGTAGAGAGAGAAACTTTTAGCGAGAGAGAGAAGCGGATGAAGCGGAGTTGAAATGGTGAAGATGGGTCGGCTTTCAATTTGAACAACTGGATTACTTCAATTGCACAATGAGTCAGGCCCCACATTAATGGCATCTTTCTCTCTATCTACTTTTTTGTTCATTATTCTTCTTCTTTCTTCTCCGAGGCGTTGTTCTCACTTCTCCCACTGCATTTATTACTCAAATCGATCGGCCACTGTTGTTGTGCGAAGGGTAGTTGGAGCGCCATTAATGGAGAGCTCCAATCACTTACAGACATGGCCATTTAGTGAGCTTTTTTCTGCTTTCTTTCCCGTGTCTTTTTATACCCGGAACTTTGGGAGACGATTCTTCATATTCTACTGCTAAGAGGCTGCTCAAAAAGGGAGTTCTACTGAATTTGTAAGGTTTTTTTTTCCAGAGCTCAAAGAATGGAAAACAGAGAAATAAAATCACCTCAAGTATGCTTCGAGACAGAACCCACTGCAAATGGTGACTCTGAAACATTTCAGAGGAAGAAGCTCGGAATGTACTTCATCGAGTCCGACGACAGACGGACAGCGTTCGGCCGTGGCTACACCGGAGGAACTACGCCTGTCAATATCTACGGAAAACCCATTGCCGATCTGTCAAAAACCGGTGGCTGGATTGCTGCCTTCTTCATCTTTGGTAAGCATCGCATTCTTTGACATGCAGTTCTCTGATAGAAGATCTGACTCTTTATTTGTTCAGGAAACGAGATGGCAGAGAGAATGGCTTACTTCGGGCTGTCAGTAAACATGGTAGCCTTCATGTTCTACGTCATGCACAGGCCATTCACTAGCTCATCAAATGCAGTAAACAATTTTCTGGGTATATCACAAGCATCTTCAGTGTTTGGTGGGTTTCTAGCGGATGCATATCTCGGCCGATACTGGACAATCACCATTTTCACTACCATCTACCTTGCGGTAACTTAAATTTGTCAGTGATATGCGCAATTTCCGACGAAGATCGATCGTTGAAAGTCGTTTTTCTTCAATTCTCTGTTCTGCAGGGTCTAACAGGGATAACTTTATGTGCCACTCTGAAAGTTTTTGTGCCAAATCAAGATGAATGTGATCCGCTGTCGCTGCTGTTGGGCAACTGTGAGCCTGCAAAGCCATGGCAAATGCTTTATCTTTACACAGTTCTTTACATAACTGGGTTTGGAGCTGCGGGAATAAGGCCCTGCGTTTCTTCTTTTGGGGCTGATCAGTTTGATGAAAGAAGTAAAGATTACAAGTCTCATCTTGACAGATTTTTCAACTTCTTTTACCTGTCTGTCACTGTAGGAGCGATAGTGGCTTTCACTGCAGTAGTCTACATTCAAATCAAGCATGGCTGGGGCGCTGCCTTCGGCTCTCTGGCCATAGCCATGGGAATTTCAAATCTTGTCTTCTTTGTCGGAACTCCTATGTACAGACATAGGTTGCCGGGAGGCAGCCCTTTGACTCGGGTGACTCAAGTTCTCGTAGCCGCTTTCCGTAAGCGAAATTCTTCGTTCTCGAGCAGTGAGTTAATCGGCTTGTACGAAGTTCCCGGCAAACATTCTGCCATTAGAGGTAGTGGAAAGATAACTCACACAGACGATTTCAGGTCTTCTTCTCCCCTCTTTTTTGCCCCATTTTTGCCCCTTTTTTCGGTAAATATAAACTGCACTTTGCTTTACCTGAAACTGAAACTGAAACTGGAACAGATGGTTGGACAAAGCAGCATTGCAGCTGAAAGAAGATGGAGGAAATCCAGGTCCATGGAGACTCTGCACAGTTACTCAAGTGGAGGAAGTAAAGATCTTGGTGAGACTTCTGCCAATTCCAGCCTGCACAATAATGCTGAATTTGATTCTTACAGAATTTCTTACTCTTTCTGTCCAACAAGCTTACACCTTAAACACACATATGGGCAGACTAAAACTTCCTGTCACCTGCATGCCGGTATTTCCTGGACTCAGCATATTCCTCATTTTGTCCTTTTACTACTCGACCTTTGTCCCTCTTTCTCGTCGAATTACCGGCCACCCCCACGGAGCTTCTCAGCTCCAGCGGGTAGGTATCGGCTTGGCCATTTCGATCGCATCAGTATTCTGGGCAGGGATTTTTGAGCGATACAGAAGGAATTATGCAATTAGAAATGGGTTTGAAGTTAGTTTCTTGACTCAAATGCCAAATCTAAGCGCCTACTGGCTGTTGATTCAGTACTGTTTGATTGGCATAGCTGAAGTGTTCTGCATAGTTGGGCTGCTGGAGTTTCTTTACGAGGAAGCCCCGGATGCCATGAAAAGTATCGGCTCTGCCTATGCTGCTTTGGCGGGCGGATTGGGTTGCTTTGGAGCCACCATTTTGAACAGCATTATCAAATCCATTACAGGAAATCCAAGCAAAAGAGAACAATCTTGGCTGTCTCAGAACATAAACACGGGAAGATTCGATTACTTTTACTGGGTCCTCACTGTTTTGAGCATAATCAACTTCATCATCTTCCTCTTTTCTGCAAAAAGATACAAGTACAGAACTGATCAGAAGTTTGAGAATGGAGAGCTTGGAATTGTAAAAGAGAGTATGGCTAGTTAGCTTTTAGTTTCTCAGCATGGCATCAGAATAAAAAAAAAAAACAGAGGGAGAGATTGAATGAACACCCATTAGAGTAGCAGTAAGAAATGAAAAATTTGTACTTGAAGATTAATCTCGATTTTTAATTCCAGCAGATCAATCTAGCTGTTGTACACTGCAGAAGACCATCTGAAATGAAAAAGCATTACACGTACCTGTTGACTTGTTTGCTGTAATAGAGGATGGAGTCTGACTTCCATGGATTTATGGTTGCAAAATTTACTTACTCTGTACAAATGATTCATCAAAAATCTGATCTCAAAACCGTAAAAAATGATTAAACAATAATAGTTTCTCAGTCGTCAACCCAGTGACGACTAATCTAATTTCATCCTGTGCATTCCAACTATAATGAATCATCAAATCTGATTCCAAAGTGCAAAAATAACAAAACTTACTCCAACTTGACATGCTCGCTTTATCATGTCAAAATTACCGAAATATATTGAAGAGGAAAACCCAGAAAATTTATTGATTGAAAGATAAAATACAACCTAATAAGCAATTTGAAAGGCTAAATGCTCTCCTAAATTCTTACCCAAATTCCTCCTCGTGATTTCCTTGATATCTATGATATGAACTGAGGAGTGATAAATCTCATATACAATGACCAGGTCCTTTCGATCCGAGGTTCGCATCAATCTAACAAGTATATATCTTCTCCTATATATAGAAAAACTATTACTCTCCCTATTACTCATTCTCACACTCACCTGCATTCTCTCTCATAATCCTTATTTCATTTTCCCCTCAACCCAAGTGAATCCAGGCCTGTCACAACACTTGACGAGCATTTGCTTAAACAAGCATTTAGTGCTAGAGGGCAAAAAAATGGCTAATCCAATTAAAAGAAACGTTGTTTGATGATGATTTGTACAGACATAAGCCATTTTAAAACAAAGGTAAGAGGATCAAATTATTCAACATGACTTGATGATAAAAACTATGAATACCATAACACTCAATGTTAAATGACTTTTTGTGCTCTATAAAAAGACTTGCTATACATGAATATCAAGCATCATTCAAGCACAAAAGAAAATAGTAATTATTATGAAGTGTAGCACATTATAGAAAAGAACAAATTCATTTTCTCCGAAAGACCTTGTTTAAACAAGATCAGAAGAAGTTTTATTTACATTTTCTTCATGCTTCCTCTATTCCCTCTATTGCTTTCAACATAGAAGTCAAGGGCTTTCACAGAACTCCATTTCCTGGCATCATTAAAAAGGGAGAATCAGCTGGCATGATATGAGTGTCATCAAAGGCAGTTTTGAAATTAGAAGTTACTTAATTTGCCTCCTAAACTAGCTAATATGTGCATACCTTGCCACAGATGGGACAACTTTCACTTCTTTCCAACCACTCGTATATACAACCAAGATGAAAATGGTGGGAGCATCTGGTCATAATTTTTGGATTGTCTAGAGTATATTCTGCAATAGAATATCAATCGAAATAATATAGCTTGTCGAAATATCTCTAATATATTAATCTGTATAAATCAATATAACTAATTATATATACAAACTTTCTTCAATCAATATATTTCATTCTTATAATATATATATATAAACTTACCATCGAGACATGTGGGGCAGACATCTTCATCTTCTGAAGATGGTTGCACATAGAGTACTCCGTATTCTATATTTCGGTTCAAAGCATTCTCTGAGGACTCAGAGAGTGTATATTTCTTCCCAGATTCCATTGCTTCAGCACCAGAACCGCTGACGTTCCTTCTGTGTTGTTGTGAATCATCTTGGAAATGTGACATTAACTTGTCTCGTCGTGAAACCAACCCATCACGCGGCAAACGAGAGTATCTTTGCTCAGCAGTAAAAGGTAATTGTCTGATCAATGACAGATGATTTTCATTCAGAGAATTGTCAGTTAATTCTGAGTCGAACCCAGTAGCTGCCAAAGAAGTAGTGCCTTGTATTGGCACAGACATAGAACGCCCTTCAATCCTTGGAACTGCTGTGCTATACTACATGTTGCAAAATCAAAAATCTAAATGGATCAGATTACTGTACATCCTACATTCTTAGGTCAAGAATGAAACTCTGCTCTATCAGTTCAATAAGATAAATCTCATTTTAATTTAATTGTGTTGACATTATAAGAAATTCTCATAATTAGATAGGGTGGACACTAGAAAAATCATTTAAAAATGCCAAATATAGCTATGTATTTGAAGATTAAGTGGGCAAGAAAATTTGTTTCATATTTGATGAATTATTTGGACTTACTTCCTAAAAATTGATAGATATTCACAACTCGACTCATTTCCTCCCTTCTATAACAAGCATCCAGACCATTGCATCTAGTGCACAGTGATGTGTGGAAGCCTTCCAAAGTTCTACATTGCTGGTTCATGGTCTATAATTTATTGATGACCACACAAGTGTATGATGGGGATCTTTGTACTGAAACGTAAATCTAAGGTAGAAAATATACTTGAGAATTTCTAAATAATGATTGAAAATCAATTTTGCGTCAAAAATTCAAATTCTTAGAGCGGAAAATTGATGCAAATACATCAAGTCTTCATTCCAAAAATCACAACAGGAATCATGCACCAAAAGTCTCTCGTGCAAAAGAGGTCTTATTGTGCCAACAGGGTTGCTATTAACATATTACACAATCCAGCTCAACATGATGGAACCAAACACGGTGAAGTCAATATGCAGTCCATTAAAAAAAAACAAGTTAGAGAAAGTGATGATTTGCTTAGCCTATGTTACATATTTATAAAAAGGCTATTCACCATACATTATATGATTTAGAATCAAACTCTACTCAATCAAATCAAATAAGATAGATTTCATTCTAATTGCAGATTATAAGATATTTTCTTTATTTATATTTTGTGACAGTAGACGTTAGAAAATTATCTGTACATGCTCAAGTACAGTTGTTTATCTGAAAAATAAGTGAATGAGAAAAAATTGTATTCTTATTCTTTCAAATTTTCTTTTTACTATACACATAAACATGTCCTATAAGAAAAGCAAAATTCACTGACAACTCTCAGAATCATATCTTCTTTGTCATGAAGATTAAAGGAACGGATTTTTGTTTTCTTATAACATAAAAATGCATCACTAAGCTACTAAGATATTTAAGACATACCCCGTTGAACAGCTGGTGGAAGTAAAATCTTAGGCAGATGCAGTATCTATATATGAGGTTACTAGGAAGCGAGTACTCTTCGTATTCATCTCCACAGTAGAAGCAACAAAAACCACTCATATTCGAGCTTTTCAGACAAACTCCGCAAGACTGACCTCGCATTGATAAGAACCAATGAATTATGGTCAAAATTTATAAATTTGCGTCATTGCAAATAATGAAAATGCTTTAGTGTCCTAAATCATTGGCCATAGTGAATCGAGACTATCTTTGTAAATCCTGTGAGTAATTATTAAGATTTAACAAGATTTACAGGAGTATACACATCAAATAACAGTCAGCTCAACCCAAGTTCATAGTTCAATTGGAAAATATACATGCATAATAAAGATAATTAGCTCCTAGCATATAAAAACGTACTCAACCATTTGAATGTGACTTTTCATAACAACAATTTTGGATGTCAACCAGAGACATAAGAATAGACTGAATTTAGGACTACAAAGTTTTCAGCTGCTCGCTGAGCATCGTGGAGAAATGCAATCCCAAATTACCCTTAAAAAATTTCCCCATAATAAGACCGGATCAAGCGGATTCAAGAAGGGAAGAAACAAAAACTGAAATACCAAAACGACAATCACATTTGCAATCAAAAAACCAATTAACTCAACAACAAAACGCCAACTAAGCCACCGACGAGCAAGCGCCGATTCCTCAAATGTCCATAGAGATGGGGAGAAACCATTCTTTCAACAACGCTTAAAGCACAGTTAATAATCACAGAAAACAAGATAAAAGCAGAATAAAAAACGGTGTTTACTGAAGAGAAAACCCAAGAAAAATAATGGGATTTCTCTTCCAGACTAACATTTGATTCAGCGAAATAGAGAAAACGAAAAATCCCAAGAACACCAACAGGAGCAGATTTCTGTATCTCCTTCCTCTTCTTCTCTATCACTTTGCTTCCGTTTCTTCTGGTTTTAAGCACCAATGTCAGACTCTTAATCGCTGAGTAGAAACAGCTATTAACCACTACAATAAATTTGCATACAGCAATATCAACGGAATCTTGACTTGCTGGAGCTTGGCGGATGGAGTCTACTCCCCCTATGGGGACGAAGTCTTTGTCCCTTCTTTGACTACTTTTCTACTCTCCTCTTACTGGTTTTTTCTTTTTAATTTTTTTAATGCAATGATTATTAGTTTAAGTGCTTTTTTAGGGTAAAGCTAATTTTAACCTCTAAATTATGATTTTTTTTAAACACCTATAAACTAACAATCTTAGCAAATTTAATCTTCAACTATCATAAACCTAAAAATTTAACTCATCGCGGTCTCCCGATCATCACTTGTTCTACATTTTTTGCCTAGAACGGGAGGTCGATCTAAAACGAACGGCCCACCGTTCTGTCAATGGGTCGTTATAGGAGGTAGAGGTCACATGTTCCACGCATGATGCACGTGTGGAACTGGGGACCGTTCTCCCGAGTCGGCCCCTTGTTCTCAAAATTGCTCAGCGAATGGCTATTTGTCCAGACTGACCCCCGTTCACAAAATTAGGGCTGAGAATGGGGTTCTTCACCACCTAAAGGGAAACTGATTTCCGATAGTATATAAGAGATGGCCCTCCCCTCCCATCATCTCCTCACTTTCAGAAAACTAATTTTTTTCTCTCGGCCGTCACCATTTCAACCTAAAATTCGATCATTAATCCTTATTGATTTACTACAATTATTATCCAAAAATACAAATTTGAGCCTTAAAATCCTCAAATTAGAGCCTAAAAATCTCAGATTAAAATAACGAAACTTTTCAGATTATCTTCTCATGATGTGGTAAACATGTGTTAAAAATTTCAAATAAATTAAATATCGTTTGATATTTTTTTTCCTCCATTCCGGGACTAGGCCGTTCATTCTTCACTTTATAAATTAATTTTAAAAAAATATCAAACGATATTGAATTTAGTTGAAAATTTTACAATATGTTGATCACATAATGGAAGAGAATCAATAAAATTTTAATTACAATAAATCGTACAAGTGTTATAAATTTACGAAATTACAGATTATAATAAATTCAAAATTATACATTACAATAAATACATCAATTACGCATTATAATTCTAGATAATGGCCCTTTGTTCTCTAGTCCAATAATTGAGAACGGGGGCTTGTTCTCCCGAGCCGGCCCCCAGTTATAAAAGGCTCTTGAGAACTGGAAGCCGGCTCGAGAGGACGGCCCCCACAACGACCCCCTGACAAAACATGGGGGCCATTCATTTTAGATCGGCTTTACGTTAGAGGCAAAAAATGCAAAACGGGGGTTGATCGGGGGTCGCAAGGGGTTAAATTGTTAGGGTTATAATAGTTGAATGTTGAATTTGTTAGGGTTGTTAGTTTAAGGGTGTTTTAAAAAAATTCATAGTTTAGGGGTTAAAATGGTTTTTACCCTTTTTTTTTTTTATTAATGTCACGTGTTTAACTTATAGACACGCATTAAATAAATTTATACTCGTGACACATTACTTATGTGTTACTCTAGCATAATAATTAAGATAAATTATATATAGTTAAAATAAATGACTAAATAAATTTATAGGATAAGATTATAGGGCACTATTATTCTTTTTTTTACCAGTCCATTTATTACACAATCTTTTCTATTTTTTTTTAAACCATATTTATTACGGCAATAATTTTAAGTTTATCCTATAATTATATTGTGATGACTCGAATTTGTACGTATGAGCATGACTGCGGGGCAAACCTCGGGACATAAGCTGAGTGTAGGCAAATCTCGGGTCATAAAAAATGGGTCATCACAATCTCACATCGTTTGGGGAGGTATATAGAAATGAAACATATGTAAGAAAACCCTCTCGAGATAATAAAACACGTTTTGGAGCACAATTGACAACAGATCTCATAAGAATTCCGAAGTTAAAAGTGCTTCAGCGAAAACATTATTATATTGGGTGATCGACTGGATAGTCATCGCCAAACAAATCCGTGAGGGGAGGATATTGGGGTGTGGTCCAATCCCAGAGCGGACAATATCTTACTGGAAAAAAAGCTCATTACAAATTGTATAAAAACTATACATAATAGTTATAACTTGGTGGGGGAAGTTAGTAACTACATTTATAATGCCTCTTGTATTGTATTGCCTTGATGGTGAACATTTATCTGATTAATATGATATTTATTATAGATGAACGGAGATGGATCTACAAGTAAGAATGTTAATCGGGATGATGAGATCCTAATTCAAGATGTCATGTAAGATTGAATGGTCAACGTTCTCACTTAGGGAACGCTGTATGTTTGACTTGAAAGTCGTGGTCTTCATTGACCGGGTCGTTGTTCAAATTTTCCCAATTCGAGATTCCTAATCCGTTGGGGTCGAGTCGAGCCCTGACAGTTTGGTATAAGAGTCAGTACCCAATCGAAAATATGGCCAACGAGGACGTTGGGACCCCAGGGGGTGATTGCGATGACCTAAATCTGTACGTATGAGCACGACTGGGGGGCAAACCTCGGGACCTAAGCCGAGTGTATGCAAATCCCGGGTCGTAAAAAAGGGATCGTCACAATCCCACTTCGCTTGAAGAGGTATATAAAAATGAAACGTATGTAAGGAAACCCTCTCAAGATAGTAAGACGCGTTTTGGAGCACGATTGACAATGGATCTCATAAGAACTCCGCAGTTAAAAGTGCTCCGGCGAGAGTAGTACCATATTGGATGACCGACTAGGAAGTACTCGTCAAACAAATCCGTGAGGAGAGGATATTGGGCTATGGCCCAATCCCCAAAGCGTACAATATCTTACTGGGAAAAGAAGTTGTTACATATATACTCTAATTTTATCTCCTGATGTGCCAATCAAATGTAATTAATTATTTATTTTAAATATTTATAAGTTATTTTATTAATATACTAATTAATGAGTCATGCACAATTAGCAAAGTAGTAGATAATATTATAACGTAGATTTAGATGATAAATTTAGTATTTTTTTTCAATAATAAATTACATTTACACTTTATTTTTATTCTATGTTCTTATTCACAAATATTAATTAGTACAATTAATGATTTATTTTTATTATTCATAATTAACTACATCAATAAATAATAAATGTAGTAATTTAATCTAACTATAGTAATTTTAATACCTAATTCTACACGTAAAATTCTGGTATTATTTTATTACATAGTCTTTCTCCTTTCGGAAATACAATATTAATAAAAAAAAAACTAATTTAGCTTCAGTGTAATTTAAACCTTCTCTTTGCAGTCTCCATGCTTTGCCTTGAAAGACTCGAGCTTCTGCAGGCGTATTTGGTTACGAAACCTAGTGATGAACATGTCTGCAGCTTCATCGATCTCAGCTATGGAATTCGACGTCTGCTCATGATTAACGATGGAAACAGACCCACTCCCACCAAATAACTCTTCTTTATCGGCCTCATCGGCGCAGCCGTCTTCGACACCACCCAATTGTTTCTCTGTCTGACATTCCTTTTCGTCGTAGATAATGAAACGGCCGGCGAAGTCGCCGTCACGAGTGAGCGGCTCCTCACGCAGAATCTGTCCACCCAGAATGCAACGAACCGCGCTGCTCATCTTCATCGACGACAGCATCATTAGAGGCGCTCTCACTTTGCTCTTAATGGCCAGCAACTTGGCTTTTCCGACTGAACTCAACAGCGACATAATGCGTTTGAGGAAAACGGTCGTCGTCTTCTTCATTCTCTCGACTTCAGATATACATCAAATCGACCAACCAACAAAAGATCGGTGCAGGGATTAGAGTTTTTGGAGCGATGGCTGAATGATGAGCCAATAAGAGAGGGTTTTGGTGAATTATAAGGGGAATAAAAGCGTCAAAAAGCAGGCGGCCGGTGGAGGAAAAGATGTAAAGAAGATCCTTCTCCGAGAAGGTAAAGTGAGTTTCGTTGGAACATGCAAATCAGCTGGTTTTTATGACAAATTATTGAAAAAACTGATTTTTTTTTAAAGATAACTTCTTGTTTAATATAACCTCTTTTATAAAATAATTAATTAAAATTACAATAAATCGTACAAGTGCAAGAAAATCACGAAACTTTTAAGATTATTTTCTCATTATGTGTTGAATGTGGTAAAATTTCAAGTAAATTGAATATCGTTCGATATTATTAAAAAAAAAATTAATTTATAAATCACGAAAGGTGAACGAAGGGTGAACACCTCATTCTCTGTAAGTTCAAGGTTATTTTAGTCCATTAAAAATTTTCGCATAAATCTTGATATTTTCCGTTGTGATTCATTTAGTCATGGGCACTCCTATCTAAAAACATCAAGCACGAGATCATCGCTATATACAAGTATAAAGCAGGGAAATCATCGAATAAGATAATGATTAATTAAATAACAATGGACGACGTTAATAGTTAGGAGTGTGCAAAACTTTGTTCAATATGGCAATATTAATTCGAACTAAAATTGGTCGGTTTGGTTCGGCTACTTCTACCGACAAATATTTCTATGGTAGTGCATTTGAATACATCAAATTAACAAAAAAAATATGTATCATATGAATGTCTCTAAAAGGGCACGTTTCAAACATGGCTTAAACTATGAGAATTTTAATTAAAAAATTGAAAAACTAAGTTAAATCAATTCATCAACTATAAAATCGAATTTAGGGAGGGTAGTATAGACATTTGAGTATTGAACTGAGTTTTAAAATTAGAAAGAAGAAAGCAAAAGTAAAGGAAGAAACACAATGATTGATGTTTGTGGCTGGCCAGCTAAAAAGCAGTCCTCATCGGAGGGACAACGGAGAGACAGGGAGAGAGAGAGAGTTGCTCCGGCGAATACAGCTGTTGTCCCGGCTTTTATTTTCCTTTTTCTTTCCTCTTTTTGGAAGTTGGGTTGCTGCGTTTTGCTCAAATCAAATCAGTCAACCCGTTGTTCGTCGGCGGAACGCAAGGCGGCCCTCTTCCATCTCTCTAACCGCGTTTGTTTTGTTGATGGTCGACAGTGCGGTCGTCTCTGTTTGCTCCGCATGACGTGGTAATTCTGCTTTGATTCTCTCTTTCTTTCGTTTTTCTTTCATTTTTATGAAATTATGGTCGTTGCTTTTGATTGTTTTTTCTGGTTTGTTTTGATCATGATCCCACTTTAGCTTAGCCAAGCTTGTGTTTGACCTCGCATTGTTGATTTTGATGCGTTTTATGACTTACTCGGGGGAAATTATTGCCGTCCGTTTATCTGTCGTGAGTTTTTTATTCTCAGTTTCTGTATGAATTTGCTGACACCATGGAGATATCTCCAAGGGAATGGATTTGGACTGTGTCCACTGCAATTCGAGTCAAACAGGGCGTTGTGTCTGAGAGGTCGTGACAATGGGTTTTTACGTTGAATACGGTTGGCAACGGACTATAATTCTACCTAATTTTGCACAATAGAAAATTTATTCAGCGCCAATGCCGCCTCAGCTGTCTCACTCAAGTAATCAAGTCACTGGTGATAATGGCTCAACTCTGAAGGTTTATCAAGTTTGGAAAGGAAGCAACGTAAGCTTTCAATCTACCCTTTCTACTTTGCTTCCTTGTTTATATCTTTGAACAGTTTTTCATTGGAGTTTTTTTGCTGAGTTTGAAGCTTCTTTTTGCTTTTGGCAGATTCTTGCTATCCTTTGATGCATGTGACATAGTATTTATGGATGGATTCAAAGCTTTTGCATCCCAGTTTTAACTCTTTGCGCATTTTTTTTCAAGGAATTATATCTGGGTTTTGGTGTTTCCTTAATTTTAGGCTGATTATTTGCTATTCTTTGACGCATGCAACTCAATATTTGTGTATATATGCAAATATTTTTACTATAGTATCAATTATCTGACATCTAGGGTCCTTAATGTTGGAGAATACTTATTGTTGATCAGAAAAGTGCAGTGTTATTCACGTCTTAAATTTCGAAAACTCAATTACTTGTTTAGCAGGAGTAATGAGAGGAATACGTTAAAAGGGATTTACCCCTTAAATTTTGATATGCTTAGTGGATTTGTCTTATAATTTCATTCCAACTTCTTAAAACACATACTTTATCGTTATCACCAAAGCATTTTCTGTTGACTACTTAACCCAACCAAATTATTTCTGAAGCATACTTTCTCCAACTGTGCTTGAATTGTTCATGTTCTTGAATAAGGCCAAGTGACTGACTTCTTTGGTGAACGTACATCTATTTGCAGAAATTTTGCCTTGGTGGTAGACTTATATTTGGTCCTGATGCAAGGTCGCTTTTCTATACGGTGTTTCTAATTGTTGTTCCAGTGACCCTGTTTTGCACTTTTGTTTCTGAAAATCTCATTCATGAATTCCAGCCTCATGTTGGATACCTTATTGTAGTCTTCTGTGTTGTCCTCACAGTATATGTAAGTTATTCCTCTTTGGCGTTCAGATTAATCAATGTCTCCTGTTGAATATCTTTAACATTGTTGAAAAAATATTATGGCCCTCATAAGATTCACTCTCGGTGGCTAGACTAGAACCAATTTAAGTTCAAAATGATGAGAAAAAAATTATAAATTTCAATTTGAGGATACTAGCATATACAAATGTAGTTTTCATCTTAGCGAGAGGAAAATAGTTCCTCATTCAGTTATCTTAATTTGGCACTACTAAATGGCTTTCATTGCAAATCTTATTTTGACTTTGTTGGATTAAGTACAATTGCAGGATATTGTTCTTCTATTCCTTACATCTGCTATGGATCCTGGAATTATTCCTCGAAGCCTCCATCCTCCTGAACCGGAAGATGGTTCAAATCTTTCCACTGATTGGCTAGGGAATGATTCCCAAAGGCTACCGTCTACAAAAGATGTTATGGTAAATGACATCACAGTCCGGGTTAAGTACTGCCAAACCTGCATGCTGTATCGTCCACCACGATGCTCTCACTGCTCTATATGCAATAATTGTGTTGAGCGTTTTGATCACCATTGCCCATGGGTGGGGCAATGTATTGGAAAGGTATGCTTCTCATCTTCAAATATCATCTTATGGTTGTCTTTTCCCAAGGTTTCGTGAATAACACTGAAGATAGATAATTAAGACTTTTGCTAGTTATGTGAGAAGTTGTTGGTTTCATAGCTGATGAGAGACTCAAAAGAGAGCTCGACGAAACCCGGCCACCAATAAATCAAATACCCAAGAAATCCAAAACTGACTCAAAAGGGGAAAATTTGACCCAAGTTTTACAGATTGAAACAAGAACCAAAGGTTTAGACACCACACTAAAGACATGGACGAAAAGAAGAGTGATAATAAGTTTGATTTGAACAAACTTATACAAAGAAATTACAGGTCTAGATTCCAAACCTATAATAGGCACAAATCATTACACAAATTGGGATTGACCTCTTTATCATTTCCTTACTTCCTTATTTTAGCTTTCGAACATTCCTTAATTGGGATTCCAGTACTTCTTCAAATCCCTCGTCACAATGTTATCTCCGAATTATGGAATTTGTAAATGTAATGCTAACATAAAAAATCAGGGACTTCTGTGCGTCTTAAAAAGACAGCAAAATCATATCCTACCGTTAATGGCTAAGGGCCGAAATGATAATAATCACGACAAGAAAAGAGTAACATATATAGTTGCTCTTATAATGCAATTTATACTAAAAAGTTGATAAATGCATTGATATCTCACAAATGTTTCAAGAGTAAATTTATTTTGGAATTTATAGCCTTTTAAATGTAAATATATATCGGATCAGTTATCTGTTGTGGGAGTTCTTATGTTTGTGGAAACTCTTTCCTGCATTGTGATATCTTCTGCTTGAGATCGGATTTTATATGCACAAGGTTTTTCTTTGTTAGTCACTCCAACGTTTGTTTTGGATTTTTCCGTACCTTTCATTGGCCTAACTGCGTTAGAGTTTTTTCTTTGCAGAGGAACTACAGATTCTATTTCTTGTTTGTGTCCTCGACAGCGATGCTTTGCCTTTATGTTTTTGCCTTCTGCTTGGTAAATTTCAGGAAGCTCATGCACAAGTATCATTGTAATGTTTGGAGGGCATTCTTAAAGTCCCCGGTTTCTGGAATATTAATTATGTACACTTGTCTTACCGCTTGGTTCGTTGGAGGTCTCACTGCATTTCATCTTTATTTAATTTCCACCAATCAGGTTTTTACTCCACTTTACCTCTCTCTCTCTATCTCTAGTTCCTGTCCTTGTTTTTGCAGATAACATATACGAATGTTCTCTTTCTCGGTAATGTCATCTCTGTTTTTTTTTTGCAGACAACATATGAGAATTCCAAGTATGGATATGACAGGAAGATGAATCCTTATAACCTTGGCTGTCTTCACAATTTTTTGGACATATTCTTTTCTAAAATACCTCTATCCAAGAACAACTTCCGGGCAAAGATCGAAGAGAATTCGTCTATGGCACATGCAAGGCCCATGTCAATGAGCCACCCAGTGAGTTCAGAGCTTCCTAAACAAAGCATTGATGTCGAGATGGGAAGAAGGCAAGCTGTTGCAGCTGAGGACTTTGAAGATTTACAGACTCATATCGAAAGTGTTGGTGGATTGGAGAGATATGGGACACATCCAAGACCCATCAACTGTGATAAAAATATGAATTGGGAAATAAATCCTGATTTACATATGTATGCTGCTAAATTTGAAGTAGAACATAGTTCGACTGACCGGCAGAAGATTCACATTAGCCTCTGAACCTCATATGCAAATGCCATTCTTGTCTTAGAGCCGAGAAATTCCAGGTTTTTCTTCTCTTACTATCTTTGGACTTGGATTCGAAACCAAATTCAGATTTTATCATAGGAAAACTGATTTCATTCGCTAGTTTTTCTTATACTCTTCAGTAGGATAAATATTTATATTATACATCTAAGTACTTTCATCTTTATGTTGGGTGCAAGTATTGTGCTGTGCTTCCATAATTTTCTGAGGATTTCAATTTGAGAATGATATATTTATGATTGCAGTCACTCTGTAAAAGCTCCAACACCCCTGAAATATGTATGGAGGAAATTTTACTCTCTGGTTGACCGCTATTAATTAGTCTGATTCCTTATGGAAGCCTCCTTATGATTTTTCTCATCAATTTACACCTTTTTCCATGTATTGAATATACTTTTCAACTCCACGACTCCTGTCATTGTTATAGTGTGTTAGCGGAAAATGTTTGGTTCTCAGGCTAGCTATTACGATCGATGAACTGCGATTCTGACTAGAAAGAGGCTGAATTTGTTACTTTAGATGTATCAACATAGGGGGAGTGTGTCAGGAAAAGGAGAACATTACTAAAAATCATCAAAACCTAATGTGTATCCACTTGTCTTTTTGGGTACTCGAAGAATCCTGTTGTGTTCCAAGCCTAGGAAATCGACTGTCGTTTTTTCACTTTCATGCAGCCCTCTCCCAACATTCGACTTTCTGATATCAAGAGCCTTTTCTGGGGTACTTTATGGGTGGTTTGTGTCATAGCTTTTGCGATATAATACTACTTGCAGTTGTTCTTCTCCACACAAGCCATTTGATGTCCCTGTCTGTCAATGGAGGCAGATAATCTTTAGGAGCTGACCCACTAAATAGTAAATCCTACTTATTCTTATACCCATTAGGCATTACTGCAGCTTTCAGTAAAAGTGCTTTTGAGCCTATTGTCAAACATGAGTAGGTTAATCCTCCTAAATGGCTGAAACCAGAACTTGATGTTTTAGGAGGTCAAAATCTGTACATGGAAGTTCTATATGGACGTCTTTGGTTGTTTCAATGCAGATGAAGCAACTGTGGTTTCTTCAGATGGAAAGTTATGGCGTCTCAAGAAGAATAATCAGCCGAAAGTGGTAACTAATATCGGCACTTGTCTCTTCCATACAAGTTTCTTTAGATTCTCATGATTATTTGCTCGTGAATGAATAATCATCCCCACATTGATTTCAAGTTGTTAGTTTTCAAACTTTGTTGCTGTTTCTTGAGTGAGATGTTGTGGCAATGTTAGTTCAAGAAAGGAGGACTACTGGTTTGTGGATAGGAAATAGAGGGAGATATTAAATGTCTTTGGGTTAAGGCGCGGTATGGTTCGGTCCGGTTTTACTTCGGAACCAGAACTATGACCTACAGAACCATGGATCCGGAACCTAATGGGGACCGAACAATGTTTCACAGTTTGGTCCCGGTTCCGTTCCAACTTTTTTTTGTTTTTAATTATTTATATTTTTTGTTGTTTCTGGGCCGGGTTTTAATCGGTTTTCGGGTCGAATATTTTACCCACGGTCCGGTTTGGTTTTCATGGTTTTCGAAAATGTAGAAAACGTGGGTGGGTAGGTAGGACCAGCATGAACGGAGACCGAACCACACGATTTGGTTAACACCGCCATTGCGCCCACCCATACTTTGGGCATGGATTGATGAATTACCCATTAAGATTTTTAAAGTTTAACGATCTAAATTTTATTTTGGATTGGGTTGGCATGACTTTCCGATCTCATCTACGCTGTGAAAGTTGAATGACTTGAATCAGACCAATGAGTCTGCTGAAGTGTGAATTTACGTATTTTTTTAGTTGATTGTTCGTTTTCCAGCTATAACTTTGAAGTCAAATTAACAAAGATTCCGACAATGCATCTTAGTATGTCGATCTTACTCCACGGCCTGCGAGTTCTGATTTGAATTGAAATTTACGTATATAAGAGAAGAAAAAGTAGGGAATAGATGGAATTGAAACATCGTCTCCTCTCCCTTGTTCTTCACTGTAGTTGGATTAGTGGGTCATACTGTCCCCTAATATATCATATATGCGTAGTTGAAACTAAAAGCTCGTCAACACTAAACGGTAAACAGAAATCAGCAGCCAAACTGATGAGAAATCAGTCACGTCGGGGCTCTACTCCGGCAGACTTGAGCGTTTCCGAGTTACGCGGCCTGAAAATCGCAAACATTTCATTAAATAGAAGAAAGAGATGACGAAGTGGGTGGCGAAGCAAGAAGCAGAGAGTACCGAGTGAAAGGATCGGCACGGATGGGATCGTGTTGACCGGCCGGAGGGTCTTGAATGTGGGCGACCTTTCGAAGAAACGATTTGTTTATCAATTTATCGGCGGAGCTGATGACCGGATCGGGGTCTTCTACTTCCGGCACTGATTCCCTTTTCTTTTTGCTCACGTAGACGCCGGGAGAGTGCACGAGCTGTTGCTTGGCGGTGTGGGTTCCGATCGTCAAGGCCACTACCACCATCCCCAGCATCACGTACACCGGCGCAAACTGCCCCTTCAGCTCTATTCCCGATTTCGCTCTGCTAAAACACCACACACACTTTACAATCTTTTTCATAAAACCATGCGAGAAATCCAGAAATCCCGTACCTTGAACCGGCAGCTGCTGCAAATGATCGCTTCCCAGTTACTCCGCTGCCCATTATCGACCTCCAGGAGTTCTGTCAACACAAACCGGAAAATATTAGCTTAACCCATTTAGAAACCCGAGTTCAGAGAAAGAAGCATCCTTACTGTTGCTAAAGCTCGGAAAGCCATGTTTAGAGTAATACGATTCACAAGACGACAGCAAAGGGTGGCGAATGACGGTTGAATTCAGTGATCCTCCGGGAGGCCTCGGGGCTGAATTTATAGAGTGGGTTCGGTCTGCTAGGTGGCAGATACGCAGGCCTTTGGCTGATAAGAAAATGGTAAAATGGGCACAGCATTAGGAGACACTATTGCAGGAAAAACACGTTGCCTTCATGCAGAGATTGCAGGAGAAAGATTGGATTTTTGGGTCTTTTTTTTTTGGTTTGGGCTAGAATCCGTGGCAGTCAATCGTTGTATTGAAATGGGTAAATAATAAACATAGAAAAGGAGTCGACTTGATCATCTAAACCAACCCATCATAGGATGTCGTGGCTCTGCTAATCAGACATACGTAGATGTTGGAAAGTAATGTTGTTCTCTTTGAATTTGGCCCCTCTCCCCAGGCATGATATGAGCCACATCCTCACTGTCCAGTTCCGTTTCACACCAAACGCAACCAAGGTTCCATTTGGTTTGATTTTGGGGTCAGTTATGTCCAGTTTTAACTCGGTTTGGCTCCGAAAATCAGGTTTCTTGTAAAGGGTGGGCTTACTTGTGTTCTGTTTTTCACAATTTCAAGCCAAAATTAAGTTTCAAAATCTCCAAAATGTACCAAACTCGGTTGGCTCGGTTCTAGGACATCCACGGCAGAAAGCAGCCCATTTTTTTTTTTTTTGGTAAAATTTCCAAAAGATACATTCAAGTTACATTTTGGTACCCATCGCTAGTTTTTGTACGTTTGGTTGTTTCTTCGATTGGACGTCCAGTCCAATCTGACATAAATCCAAAAAGTAGAAGGAAAAAAACCAGTCGAACACACAACGCCAAAGTACAAACAGGATGACAACTTGAAGAAACAGAGTTCAATAGAAGTACGCAGTTGATGATGAACTGAAACTGAACCCATCGCTACTACTCGTATCAGGAAAAGGCGGCAGAATCTGGTTCGACTCCATGCCCAAATATGATCCGCTCGCTGCGCCCTCCACCCCGGATAATCCGAAGAAGCTGCTCTCGTTCCAAATGTCAGAATCAATGAGGGTCGGAGCCGGCCCGTACGGAGAAGAAGAAGCATCGGGCGGCAATGGCGGTAGCTCTGCTTCACTGTTGTAAGTCCCTGAGTTTCCACCTTCGATAAAAGCAGTAATGGGTTGGTACTGAAAAGACCCGCCGGAATCCGCACTCTGGACCCACCCATTACCCGGAAAAGGACTGGCGCAGAATGGGTCGTCGGCGGTGGTGAAGCAGAGGTGCTCGGAGTGGTTTTGATGGCCGTGAGGAAGAGGAGGGAAGAGAGCGGAAATGTCACGGGGTGATTCGTCCGGCGAGATGATGGACGTTACAGAAGAGCCTAATGGCATATCAGAGTAGACAAAGTTGGTGCGCGCTTTTGATCCTCGCATTGAGCGGGCGGCGCGGTCGTAGGCCAAGGCCGCTTCCTCCGCCGTGTCGAAAGTCCCCAACCAATGCCTTTCTTTGGTCGACGGGTCTCTTATTTCCGCTGCATATCTTCCCCACGGCCTCCTCCTCACTCCCAAAAACCTCACCTCCTGCTTCTGCTGCTCCTGCTGTTCTTGCTGCTTTCTCTTGCTCTTTGATGACAAGGGTGAGTTTGCGTTTGAGTTGCTAAAATCCATCAGAGTGACAAACAGGGAGAAGAGAGAGAAAGCTAGAGAGAGAGAGAGAGAATGATTGTAGACCTGGTTTTACGGGCATTGCATGTTGGGTGTTTAAATAAGGAAGGTTCTGCAATAGTATATTTCATTTTCTGGTTTTTCTTCTCCAGATTAATTGAAGTAATATTATAAAAACGAATCTATCATATCCTTCGGAGTTTGACCCATGATATGATACTTTAGTTTACACCACGTTCTTTCTAATCTTCATCATTCACTTTCTTTCTAATCTGATCATGCTTCTTTTGTCCGAGTACTCGTACTAACGAAACCTTCGAGTTTTGGTAAGAAATAGACAAATTTGATTCCCATTTAACTATGCAGTAGTAGGTAGAGAGCATTTCAGTTAACTGGTTCTCAGAATTTGACTCCACTTTTCAACTGGTTTTCTCAATCAAAATAAAAATATCATCAACAACTAATGGATGATTGATACTCCTGTCCTAAACCCTAATATAAATCTTCTTCTTCCCCACTATTTTAATCCATACAGTCCACGGCCATTTTACTTGTTATTCGAACTTCCCAATAATGGGATTCTTCTCTCAGAGAAATCTAAGAACTTCCCTTCATAAAAAAATGAAGGCAGAGAGAGAGATTTGCGCAGTTACCACCAAAATGGTAGTTGATTATATTATAAAGTATGGTTATCTTAAAAGCAAAACCAGGTTCAAAGATCATGCCTGTTTGATTATCTAACCCAAAAGTATGGACCCATTTCGAATCATGTACTCAACAATGGGATGATTTGCAGGCACTTGATTGCATGATTGGCATGTGTTTTGCCATCGGGAAACTGATTTTTTTAACTGGTTCATGATTTTCTCCGGAAGCTCGATCATCAAATTGGACATGTTTCTGTGACAACAATTGTTCCAATCATTATATCCAATATCTCTAGCTATGTTTCTCCTCATAATGTGGTCTTAGTTCGATCTAGATAGTGCTAATCATGAGCTACTAAGCAAATTACTCTCTCTCTCTCTCTCTCATTTTAGCATGCCTTGAAGGGCATTATTCAAACGCTAAAAGGCTTTTGCATATAATCATCTACACCAAATAATTGCTTGAATTACAAGATCATGAGTCCTACCATCATTTCCTCTATCATTCCAATTTGTTTGTAGTACCTCTTATACCCTTTTGAACCCATCTCTAGCTAGTGTTGTGTGAAAATTCATTCGGTGAAGATAAGAATGGTTGAAGATCAAGTAATTGAGGACTCAACTTAGATGAAGAGAATTATACAATCTCATAACGTTTGAGGAAAGTAATGAAGTTGTTTCTTAAGTAATGTTTTTTTTTTCTACTCAGTGCAATGTTTTTTAGTGTAAAACCAACAAACAAAACCCAGTCGAAATTGTGGTAACCCGAATTATGAGGGCAAGAATGAATGTAAGCCTAGTCAATACAAAGAAAGTTGCACAATCTCACATTGATTGAAAAACGTTGAAGAAATCAATACACGTGTAGAGTTACTTCTCAATCTAGTACAATACGCTTCGGGGTAAAACCTAGTAACAAAATCGTACAGATATCAACCTAAAGCAAATAATATTGTACTAGCGAGAATGAGTCATTTAAATATAAAGAAACACAAGAGTAATGGCTTTTTGCATAAGTAGTTTTGCTCAAGCAAAAAATATGAACACAAACTTGTGAATAAATACTGATTGGGGAGGTGGTCATGTTACCCATTACACAATGCATATGGAGAGAGGGGTTTTAATATATGCATGCAACACACACAAAAAGAAGAATATAATTATCTAACCCAAGCCATGTGCATCCATTTTCATCCAAATACAATGATACACTCCACAAACCTTCACATTTTTTAAGACCCAAAGTTTGAATTTTGATTTTAATTTGATGAAAACTTTGAAGCACCCATTGTTGAGTGTTTGAATCGTCTAGACCCTCCCATTTGAAGACTAAGCTTGTTGGGTTGCATGTGAGGGGGGGGACTACTAGGATCTACTCTCACTTAAACTATATTTATATTGATCTATTTGATGACCTTGCATCACAAATAATTAAGAATGATGTTAATTGATTTTTATATTACCATGAAATGTAATGTTTGTTCGTTGATCTGATAAATTTATGCGAAACAAATAATTTAAGTTTGATGATTTGAGCATTTTCAACTTCGTACGCATGTAACTTTAAGAATTTGATTAAAAAATAAATTAAAGATTCAAAAATAGTTATTGGTTCTTTGATAGAGAAAATGTTTGGATGATAGTGAACTATGATTTAAGACAATTTTTATATTAGAAGATGAGCTCAGAACTGAAAGAGAAAGAGAAGACGAAGAAAAGAACGCGTGCAAAAGTATAATGTAACTATTGAAAAGTAGAAGGGCAAAAGCAAGAATTCCATTATGAAAATCAAGCATTGGAAGCTATTCTTAGAAATGACTATTTCAAGTTGAAGGTGGAGTTCAAAGGATCTTTACAGATTGAAGTTGGACTGGTAAAAGATGGAACTTTTAGAGTTCATCTTCCAAGAAAAAGAAGGCATGTCTTTTGTGGAGAGTTGATAGAAGATGGAGACTTCGGGTCAATATTTGCAATATATACTTTCTTTATGTCAACAACCAAACCAACTTGGAGTATTGACGTTCTCCTCTCATCATATCCCTTTTGTGGCCAATTTTAATAATCCAAATCAAGTAATCTAACATTCTATTATAATATGATCGAAAAGTTCTTAGTGTAACAACATAGATAGTGAACTAAATGTGGACATTTCCAAAGATTTGTAGTAGTAGTAAGTATACCATCTAAAATTCTACCAAATAATATAATATTGTCTGCTTTAAACTTATGTTCACTTAATTTTGTTGATGGGTTTCATCTCATTGGAGATGAGATTTCAGTTATGAACCACGTTCTACAAACCGCAATATCATTACTTGATATCGTGTCTTACGCTGTCACGAGAATGAACTAATAGTGTTCTAGGATCTCATAATGTTTTATAATATTGCAGTGCAAATTCATTTTCTTACGTCTACTTTTCGACACTGTGAATTTCTCTCATTTATATGTAATTTCTTCTAACATGGGTAAAAAAATGTTCATGTTCTCACTTTTGCTTTTTGTTGTGGTTTCTCCTGTTGACGGAGGTGGAGGTGACATCTGTGCTTTTGTGTCCTCGTAGTTATTAAGTATTAAAAGCTAGCTGAGATTCATAAAAATCATTCTCAGTCTAGCTACAGTAGCATACAGACATCTACTCAGAAATGTTACAGATGGATGTTCATCCATCAATAAAATAGGGTTCATAAAATTATTAATTTTCTTCTGCAGAATCCATGGGTGAGTTTGAAAATGGCAAGAACAAGAAAAGTGCAAACATATTATAATACCAAAATGATCGAGATTCTTAATTGAAACAAAGATAGATAAAAGGGTGCAAATGAAGACACAGCCAAGTACCCAAAGAGTCAAAAACCCAGACCAACGACAAGACCCGTTTTGATAATCCCATGAATCTGCACTTCCAACGCCAAATAAAAACAGATTATGTGAAAAGATGTGTTGGAAAAGAAAGCCATGGTCAAAAAAGGAACCCTTTCCCGGATTATATGCAACAATGGTGGAATCTGGAGAGTTAAGCAAAACTCAAAATCATAAAACAAGCAAATATTTTGACTGTCTGTAGCAGAAGATCGAATTTACCCTAGTTTCTCCTCGAAATCTTTCACCAGAAAGTTTGAATTTTTCAAATCCCAAACTAGAAACGAGGATTTGAGAAAGTTGGATTGGAATTATATATTCGTTTCTCTCTCCAAAATGTTTCAGCAGAGGGAAGAGAGAGAAGAAGTGGGTTTGAATATTTTTGTCTGTCGTCTTTGGATGTCGTTTCCCAACTTCGAGGTTTATTGCTTCTGAGTTTCTGGTCAAGAACGACATTGTTTCAGTCTTATTTCTTGGGTTTAAGACTAAATGTTGAGCTAATGTCTTCGCTAAATGACATGTTCATCACAGTTCATGCTTGAGCTATATAGTCTTGACTATCTCGTATGCAACAAAATTGAGAGAAGTTTTAAAGTATTAGTTAATATTCGACACTGTTCTTCATCTGATGCCAAAAACACCTCTATTTCTGTCAATTTCTATGGATTAGGGTTGTATTTTGTTGGGTATCCATAGATTAAATTAATAATTGATTAACTGATCTTCCCATATTCAAGATAGAGATATGAACTGAAAACAGATTATACAATGAGTTGTAAGCTTCTTTTTTTTTTTTTTTTATGAAAATCAGCCATAAATGAGAAAAATAAAATACGAAATTGAACACCGAGATTTTAGATGAAAAATCAACGGACAAATGAGAATATATTCATTTCGACAGTGAGTTAATTCTCAAAGAGTCTTTAATCGAATGAAAATGAAGTTTTCGGTTTAATCTATTCATTTCTTCAA
The DNA here is from genome assembly GCA_022432975.1 of Begonia masoniana. Classification (NCBI taxonomy): domain Eukaryota; kingdom Viridiplantae; phylum Streptophyta; class Magnoliopsida; order Cucurbitales; family Begoniaceae; genus Begonia; species Begonia masoniana. Next base: position 50,177,215 of record CM039507.1, on the reverse strand, counting down.
GCATTCATCGTCTACAAACTTGAAAAATCACGAGTGCAATCACGTTTACTCCTTTATTATTGAACGTTTACACATCAAAAAATCATCCCGATTTGTTAGCCACTCGAAAAGGACGCACCGACTAAAGAATTAGCTAAAACATATACCGCTGTTACATCTAGTTGCACATCTAATTGAGAAACGTTACAACGTGATTATGATGATAACGTGTTCATCTTCGAATATTTTCGATTAGAGTTCATGGGAGGGTGTCAACAAAAGTGAAAAAATATTGATCATAAAGCCAAGTCAATATCGTTTGAATCAGAAAGAGAAGCCAGAAGTCTGTGAAGTGCTTCTCTCATCCAGTCGTACCTGCAGAATCTGAATGCCTCCTCTGCGTTCACCTGCTGAACATCGACATTAAGCAACACAAGCTATGCATTCATGGCGACAGATCAATCCTAAATCATGGGTATCAATCGAAAAGAAGACTGGTTTTTACCCATTTTCTTTGATAAATAGAGCGTTCAGGCCAGAATTCGAGCTCTTGGGTCACCTCCATTCCAAACATATAACCTCTGCAACTTCCATCGGAGCCGGAACTGCTCATTTTCTCCTTGCTCTTGCTTCTAAACTCCCAAACCCCAAGTGGAGTTTCCTGAATTTACTCGACTGGCTTCAGAAAATGAAAGTTTTTGGAGAAAATTCATTTGTTTTGAAGTGGGTGGGTATGAGTTAGAAGGATCTTACGGAAAGTATTCCTTTGACGCCGGCTTCCTCGAAGGCCTCCCGGGAAGCTGCTTCGGCTATGGTCTCGTCGTCTTCCCAGCCACCCTGAAAAACACCATGGAGAGATGAATTAGAGCTAGAACTAACCCTGTAAATGATTCAATCTCAATTCATGGGTACCTTTGGAAAGACGAGATAATCTTTATTCGGGGCAGAAATCATGAGAACAAGCAGATTATCCCGTTTAATCTTCCCCTCAATCTTGTACGGTATGCATCTATTTTTCCCACAAACAAATGATGAACAAGGGTCAGACCAGAGAAAAAGTCAATGCGCAGAAGATTCGTCAATGTCGTTGAAAAGTCAACTATCAATGACGAGATTTCTAATGTCTCAGAACAATTCAACGATATGATTACGAGATTTCTACTCAAGTTTTGTTCATTCGATGGAATCATGGCGGATGAGCTCAGCTAGAAATAAAAATCTGAAAGCGAAAACTGACCCTGCGACGAGCCTGAAATCATCCTCGTACCGTTGTTTCTCCCTCCCGGTTCTCGCCGCCATAGAAGACTGTTTCCTCTAGCTTGAGGTCCAGACGGGGCAGGAGAAATGGCCGGAAAATCAAAAGAGATTGCTGAGGAGGAATGCCGTTATGAGCTCAGCTCGAATGATTTCATTTATAAACGAAAGTACGAAACCAAGTCCAGAAAAAGATGGTGGAAAGTCAACTACGGAAACTAGTAAACGTTTCCAGTCGGTGGTGGTGGTGGTTCTACGTTCTACCATTGAAGACGTCCCCTCCCCTCACTTCAACGAAGCATCATCCACCCTAGAGAGAGAGAGAGAGAGAGAAACAGGGTAGAGAGAGAGAGAATTTAATAAGGTTTGCATGAGCTTCCAGACCTTATCTTCATAGTTTATGTGCAGTTCAGATCTGCAGGTCAATTATTGCAGTTATTCGGCAATCCACTCCTTTTTTTTTTTCCTATTTAATTGCCATTGATGAGCTTTGGAAGCAGTCAACTTATTTGCAGAGATGGAAATATTCCTTCTTTGGAAGGTTTCTCTGCAGATCTTTCCCCCCAAGCAACATCGTTTTCATCAAGACTGATTCCTCGGCATCATTCTAGCAACTAATTCAAATCATCATTCAACTCTCCTTAAGGAATCAAACAACGATAATGGCAGGAACCCAAAAGACAAATTTGGAGCAGTTCAAATTAAGAGAAAAGAACCAATCAACCTTGACTCCAATTCCCCTCACGAAAAGGCAGATCCATAAACCGACGTCCGGAGGGGAAAGGTCAATCTAGACAGAGTAAATCGCCCTATTGATGCCGAAAGATTCTTCCATTTCATCATTTCTAGTTCCAACAAAATTCATCCGCAAAGGAAGAAACCAAAAGATGCATAAAAGCAGCCTGCTTAGCATCATCACAGCCATTAGCAACAAGTTGAAGAATGGTTAAGTCTCGAACCTAAACAATTCGATGAAGTTTTACTCAAAATCTACGAAATTCAAAAACTTAACTAACAAACAGTGAAAGTATTGAAAAAAATATCACCAAACTCAGTAGAAATTATAAACATTCGAATTATGGTACACGAGCAAAGCAGGGTCTTCATCCAACCAAAATCACTGGACAGGCTAAGCAGATGCTCAATGAAGCCGAACAACAAGGATATAAGATAGTTTTAAACTGACCAAACGAAAAACAAACATCCAAAATTTCGGTTAGACTTAGAGCCCTATTCAACAAACGTCCTAAACAAATCACCTAAATCATCAGAAATTATATCGTTCACAAGCTGAATTTTGCATCCAAGCCGTTCGAACACCTACAAACTCCTTGAATGATACCAATGACATAAACGAATCAATACGCTCAGGAAGAAATTAAACACAGAACCGTATCGCTGAAGAACTACATAAACTATAAGCAAGCTCAAGAAAACTGGCAATGATCCAATTGTGACAACAAAAATGTAACATATAATAATAGGTTCACAAGAGGGTGGAGAATTGATTAATCGAACTTGCAAGACAAAAGTTATGCTAAATATGTAACGAAAAACCATGAGCAGTCCACTTCATCTTATAATCAAGGAGGGCAAGTGTGTAGGCAATTAAATCACACCAGCCTTAATCGTTCTTTCTTCTAAAAGAGCATCCCTCTGTAAGCCTAGCTCGTCCTCCGGTGGGTTGACATAATACCGTCTGGCAATTCCCACATACCACGACTGTTTGAGAATGGCTGAACACAGTGGTTCTGCACAATACCCATGCAATATTTTCCCTCGTCAAAATTCATTCAAACAGACAGTTCCTTCTTCAAGATAAACTTTTTAAAGTCCCGTATCTAGAAAACAAGAATTTTCGAAGTTAAAACTTACATATTGAAGCAGCCCTGGCATTTGACATCCTACAAAATAAAATTTACCAAAATCAGTAAAACTGATCCAATCGCAAAACCCCCCAAAAAAAAAGCTTGAATAATTCGGTTATCTACCATAAAGAATGAGTTAGGAGACTGAACAAGACGCTTGAGCTTGTGCTTCCTCTTCTCCAGATCAGCCGGAGGGTTGAGTAAATCGATGTCGTTTTGGAGAACCTGGAAGACGCCATCAAAGAAGGGAGATGATTAAGATAAAGGGAGGCGTCAAAGAAACTCGCAAAATGGAGATATATACAAGCTTACCATCTCGATTGGAAAGAAAATTCAGGTGAAGGCAACCGACAAATCTGTATCGGAGAGACGAGAAGAGCGACCACGGCAAGTGTAGCACAACACTTGAGCTCCACTTTTACGAATAGTTATAAACTAGGTTATATGATAACACAGACCGTTGGATTATGCGTCAAACTAATCTCAACCTTACGTTTCGTCTTCTACACAAGCCCTAGGGCAACACTGATTCGGGGGACAGAGTTGTCCTTTCACCGTATTTTCTGTTTTTCTTTTTTTTTCCTTCAAAACTAAATTTGTACTTTAATTAAAATAAGACGTGACATTATAAAATGATATTGTATTTTCGATAAAATTATATTGTTTACGCATACAATTCATTTTCGATCCTAAATCGACTCATACTTAGTCGTATTCAGCCCCAAAGAGAAGAAACTTTCAATCAAGCAATAGTGGGAGCTTGTTTTACGAAATAAGGTTCTCGATTTGTTTTTTGTAATTTTGTAGAATTACAATCCAATCCCGGACTTGAGTATAGACAAATCTCGGATCGTAAAAAAGTGGGTCATCACAATCTCATATCGCTTAGAGAGGTATATAGAAATGAAACATATATAAGGAAATCCTCACAAGATAGTAAGACGCATTTTGGAACAGAATTGACAACGGATCCAATAAGAACTTCGAAGTTAAAAGTGCTCCGGTGAAAATAGTACCATGTTGGGTGACCGACTGAGAAGTTCTCTCACCAAACAAATCCGTGAGAGGATTCAAAATTGAGTCAAAACTTACAAAAATGTAGATCAAATCAACAACCAAGACAAAAATCAAAACTTAAACCTAACTCAAATGGAATCGAACAAAATTTGCTCAATTTTGATTTGATTTAAATTAGAACCATGCTCGGTTTGGCTTTTTGTTCTTAAATTTGAAGCAAAACCTTACTAGTTTAGCATCCACACAAAAAAGTGCAAATGGGCCTGGCCCATTTCAACTCCCACGAGCCTTCTTCTTCCTCATCTTTTTCTTAGTTTTAGTCATTGTTGCTCTCAAAAAAATCAAACCAATTCACGTATGCTTCTAATTTAATCTCAAATTTAGCATTTATTTATAGTCATACACTCCCAAAAAAAAATTATGATGTCAAAGTGTCGATAATATACTGTCGCAGTTCATTTCTATGATGTGTAATGTTATGTTTACCTTCTAATTTTATCATATAATTCTTATATTCAGATGTCTCTCTCATTAATTGATATAATTATCATGATATATTACAAATAATTAAAATAAATCGCACCAATTAATAAGTGTCTCAAGAAGTTGTATGAATAAAAAGATAAGATTATAGAGTAAACATAACATGACTCTTTTAGTAGATTTAATAATATTTTTCTCGTTATAACTAATTTTTTAATCTTTATTTAAAAAAAGTTGACAACGATTATTTTTAATTATTAACGTCTCGAATTTTTAATTATCGTAATTATCTCTTTGTATTTAAAAATGTGTAGCTATAGGAGAGAACTAGGGGTTACAATAATAGTGCAACTTGGGTCTTGTTAGATCTGCCAATTTTAGTCAATTTTCTAAGCTTAGGATTAGTCAACATATTAAAAATATGTCACGCCCTTTTTTGACCCATTTAATATTTTAGTAAAACAAGTACATTTTTTTTAATGTTTAAGTGCTTGATGGACATGTGATAGGTGTCATGGGGTGATCCATTTGAGGGATTAATAAACAATATCCCTTCCTAAACTTTGAAATAATTAATGTTACCAAGACAAAATGAATAATGTGTTATTAATTTATCCGAAAGTAAGCTTCTATGTTGCCTACCTTATTAACAACCTTGCTTAGTTTAATTCTCTTGCTGCACAAACTTCTTAGAAGAATTAACATTTGATAATCTGTAAAGTCTCGATTCTGTTAGTACAATATTGTTCGCTTTACGATGAAATTCACACAATTTTGTTTTTGAATTTTACACCATAGGTTAGACAGATGACTCGATTTATACGATGTGCGATTGTGTAATTTCTCGGCTATGACAAACTCTTAGATTATCTGATTTTACGTTGTCTTTATCTTCACATGACAGACCATTACAATATTCACTCTTTGTGACTCGATATCTCGTCGTCTACACTTTTTGTTTGGCTTTGGTTATGACACCGTTTATAAAATCTTAATTATTCTAATATATTATTATCGATTTTGGGGCTGAAGTCGACACATTTTTATTATTGAGTTTTATCTCAAAATGCGTTGTTTTAAGTTGAGATGATAACTCTACTTAAGATGGTGCAATCCTTAATTATGAGTCGGGTCCTCACAATTATATGATCTTGAACTTTTCGTTGCATTCACACGATAGATTGTCAAACTATTCTATAATGAGCTCGTGTTCTCTTATAATTTATTTAAGTTAAAAAAAAAAAAGACACCAGTAACTAATATTTTCTACGACAAAAAAATTACTCTAAGTGGAAGCTATTTTTTAACATGGTAATATTATATCCATGTAACAAAATTAGGTAGTTCGCCTAACAATAATAATGAAGTATCGTTATAAATAATGATATTTCATCCTTGTCGTGTTAAGTATGGAAGTCGAGTAGATTGAATTAAATATAAATGTACATTAGTGTTTGTCACATGAAGTGTGAACTATGGAACATTATATATGTATTAACAAATGAGTGTATGAGCTAGTGGAATCTTTGATCAAATTATTCATACATAATTTTACTAAAAAATTACATGCTTTTATAATATTTATTTAGAACTTAACATCTAAGTTTTGACCACTTCATATTTTTTAATAGAAACTCATTTCTTTTTATGATTAGCCATCATCATTGCCAAATGAACTTGTGTACTAATTAAATACGAATTACATGAAGAACAAAACAAATCACCAACAATGAAATAAAAAGTTTTATAAGGAAAAATTAAAAGAAATTCATGGGAAAATATAAATCCTAGAAAAATTGAAACCTAAATATTATAATAAAAATCCCTAATTTTATTAAATTGGCAAATTTTTGGGCGATACTACTTCGAATCACTGAACTCGAACTCATATTTATGTTTTTCTTTGCTAAATACACGTAGTGTACTGCATCTAAGTGGAAATTAGGGTTAGATTAATTTCGTTCAAAAAGCTTGTTGTGATAAAATCAATCACAATGCGAGAATTAATTAAAAGAGTGAAATAAGAAATTCAGATACAAGTATTTACATGGTTCAGACCAAATCGTCCTCCGTTCTTGATAAAAAAGTCTAGCAACGAATTTTATTAGAGGATCAAGAAAATAAGTATTTTCGTAATACTATAATATTGTGCGGAATATCACTTGAAATTACAAAAAAAAAAAAAATAATGTTTTCCAAAATTTCTCACTTACCAATTTTTCTCTTTTATTTTCTCTCTAACTCTCTTTTCTGCCTCCAATTTGCCTCCATTTCCCTTGGCTCACTAACCCTTTATTTATGACAAAATAATGCTAACCTAAAATATTAAAAAACCGTAAATTAGAAATAAACGAAACCGAACTAAAACGTTAAACTAATAATTAACAAAACTATTATTATGATTATTATTGTATTTCAAAGTTTTCAAATTGTTATTTTTTTAATTAGATTTTCGATAAAATTGCGTACATTTCGACTAATATCGATAGATAATCCCGTTTAATCTATTAATCTTGTTGTGTAGCGAATGGTAAATTGTGAGGTGTGGAAGAACATGTTCCATTAAATTAAAAGGGAAAAATGGGGTCAACGATGGTTTGAAGTAAAAGAGGAGAGATCAATGCATTCTTATTCTGCTGCCATCTTCTTCCTCTCCCCCCATTTCTAGGGCTTTCTGTCCCCTCCATTAGACTCCTATTCACAGCTGAAACCCTATTTTAATGGCTGCAACATGACATCCCACGTAGCAAAATCTAGCAGATCCCCCATTTGCATCTTTATTTCCATTATTATACCAACCTTTTCTTCCTCTTCGAGAACGACCTTTCAGTACTTGAAGACTCAGGTCAAGGCTTCAGTTCCCCTCCTGCAAACCAGGGAAATTTTGAAATCTGCTTGAGAAGTAAAGCCCTTTTTCTGTAATTGTGAGGGGAACTAAACCGGGGGAGGAATAGTATAGACTCACTCATCTTAATAGCACGATATTCTTAGGGTTTTACCTCGAAACGTGTCAGACCAATCAAAGTTATGTATTTCAATCTTTGTTCGTGGGTGTCTCTAATTTTCAAGACTCGTTATACTAATTTAGAGAGAAATCTTATTTATTAATTACTCAATTCCCCTATATCTTATTTATTTATTAATCCTAGCCGTTGAATGGATCACAAGTCAAATCTACCAAGAAAAAGGTAGACCGTAATTCTTATCTATAACTAGTTTTGTTTTTATAAGTTAATTGTGAGTTATGTGACAAACCTAGATTTAACGATGCAATTTTAAGCAACGTTTGATAACTGGGACTATGTTATTATATGAGAAATAGAGATAAAGATTAATGAATTTTATTTTTGTGGGTGTGTTTACAGAGGCATTTCCGTAGTATTTGGAGTGTTGTTAGGGAAGATGGGTGGGGGCTGAAAGGACGAGAGTGTGCTGCCGTGGGGCATCCAAGAGTTGCTTCAAGGGGCTTGATTGATGATAATGCAAAGCTATAATTTTGCATGCAAAAAACTTTCTAAATGTATTTGGCCATGGATTTTATGATCCACAACGCGTGCACGGCTTTGCTACATTTTCTATCTTTGTTTTCCTCGATTACTCAACCCAATTGAAAACGAGGACGATCTCCTTCAAAATATCGAAAGAATAATATTACATGTATATTTTAAGTGAATGATAGGTAAACACGGACTTCACTTGTATGATATTTTACGTATTAGTGGATATATCTTCAGATTTTACCATGAAACACGTAGTACTGGTCCAAAAGAGGAACGTGTGAATTATTTACCTCAATCACGTTCAACCGATGCGATTAGATTCAATCATAAGTGAGTACACTTTGTGGTTTTGAGACAAAAAGTGCTAAATCATAGGTGTGATTAGTCACATAAGAGTGTCTGGAGGCAACTTTTTGAGAAGTGGAGAGAGAGAGAGGGAGGGAGAGAGAGAGAGAGAGCATGATTTAAATGAGGTCTGAAACTGTGCTGTCATGCATATAACTGTTGACCCCTCTCCCAAAATTTGATCTTTCTTGTTGGAGTATCTCCTCCTTCACTGTTAGAGCTGTAAAGCGAGTTATCCATCCATGATTTCTTATCACTTCTCAACTGTTCCTTCTCTTTCTTGTCTCTGTTTTTCTTTTCAGTTCATATCGAGTTTAGCTTCTTTTATCTCTTGAAAACTCTCGCAATGTCGATAATTCAGCTCCCGGGAGTGGCGATAAAGCCCGGGAAACGTAGTTTTATGGTGTAATTATGGTGCAGTAGGGGCTTCTAATTTGGTAGCAAGTTCTGGGGTTGGGGAGAAGACGTGTACTGAAATGGCTGGTTTTGACAAATGTGCTTTCTTTATGGAGACCTAACTGGACAAGGCCACGTGTGTAGGACCTCCATACCCTCTACTCTTCCCATGCTGTTTTTCTTTTTCCTCAACTTTTTTTTTTCTTTTTTATTTTCTGATTGTCGTGATTTCCCAAAATCCCATCTTGAATCTCTTATTTAAGCACTGCCCTTTCACTCTCTGCCGGCTATATCAGCTAACCCAGAATCTAGAGAGAGAAAGAGGTGAGAGAATGCAGAGTCCGGAGTTTTTGTGAAGAAGACTGAGATTTACGTCTTATCAAGTTTGAAAACAAGGTACGTAGCAGTTAGATGTCATTTTCTAAAGTTTACAGCTTTTTTTTTTTTTTATAACTTTTCACACCTGTGCCGAAAGATGTTGCCTCCAAGCTTCGATCCGAACGACAATGACGCTGGTTTGAGGCTCCTGGAAGATCTGACAGAAGACGCTCGTCAAATCCAAGAGGGGGTGATAGAGAAGTTACTAGTCAGAAAATGCCGACACTGAATATTTGAAAAGGTTCATCAATGGCCATCCTGCAACGAAGGAAGAGTTTAAAAAGAAGGTTCCGATCGTCAACTACGAAGATATCAAGCATTACATTGAGCGAATTGCTGATGGGGAGCCATCGGACATCATCTCAGCTCAACCAATCACCGAGCTTCTCACAAGGTCTGTAAAGTTGGCAATGGCGACTGTAAAACAATCACTCGATTCTTCTGTTTTGTGTTTTTTCACTGAATTCAGTTTCTTCTTATTGCACACAGCTCCGGAACTTCAGGAGGGCAAGCCGAAGATGATGCCTTCAACAGGCGGAGGATTTGGAGAGAAAAACCTTCTTCTACAACCTGCTGGTTCCAGTGATGAACAAGTGAGAGAAAATGATGAGTTTTATGTCTCAGATTTTCGAATAAAACAGTACCCAAGAATGATGGGTGTGTTCAACTTCGATTTTTCAGGTACGTAGATGGGCTGGACGAAGGAAAAGGAATGTACCTTCTGTTCATCAAGCCAGAAATTGCCACTCCTTCTGGTCTGAAAGCGAGGCCAGTTCTAACCAGCTACTACAAGAGCAAGAACTTCACGAACAGGCCGTTCAACAAATACAACATCTACACCAGCCCAGATGAAACCATCCTTTGCGCAGACAGCAAGCAGAGTATGTACTGCCAACTGCTTTGCGGATTAGCGCAAAGAGACCAAGTTCTACGATTGGGCGCAGTTTTCGCTTCTGCTTTTCTCCGAGCTATCAAATTCTTGCAAGATTACTGGCGAGAACTATGCAGTAACTTAAGAACAGGTCATATCAGTGATTGGATCACCGACCCCAGATGCAGGAAAGCTGTTTCTTTAATCCTTAACAAACCCAATAAAGATCTGGCCGATCTGGTGCAGTACGAATGCGGGGGGAAATCGTGGGAGGGAATTATTAAAAAGCTTTGGCCGAGAACGAAGTATGTTGAGGTTATCGTTACTGGTTCAATGGCGCAGTACATTGCCACCCTTGAATTCTACAGCGGTGGGCTCCCTTTGGTTTCCACCATGTATGCTTCTTCCGAGTGCTATTTTGGCATCAATTTTAACCCACTTTGTAACCCTTCTGATGTCTCTTACACTCTCCTTCCAAACATGGCGTTCTTCGAGTTTTTGCCCGTCGCCAAAACCCATGATCACGAACAGTGCAATGGGGTCGATCGTAAGGGAGTGCCTGGAGCCGGTAGAGCTCGTCGACGTCGAAATCGGCAATTATTACGAACTCGTCGTCACGACTTTCACCGGTGAAAATCTATTTTTAGATCTTCTCTTCCGTTTGATTATTAGCTTTGGAAATTAACGTAAAGCTTTTGTCTCAGGTCTGTACAGGTACAGAGTGGGTGATATTCTATTGGCTACCGGATTCTTCAACAATGCTCCTCAGTTCCGGTTTATTCACCGGAGAAACGTGGTTTTGAGCATTGACACAGACAAGACAAACGAGGATGATCTTTTAAACGCAGTGACGAAAGCTAAACCATTAATTGAGTCGCTTGGCCTTCTCTTAACTGAGTACACTAGCTATGCAGACACCTCCTTCATCCCCGGCCACTACGTACTCTTCTGGGAGGTGCAAATGAAGGGAAGCGATGAAGTTCCTGAGCTTGACTGTGATGTAATGGAAGAATGCTGCTCAAAGGTGGAAGAAAGTTTGGATTCTGTGTACAGAAGGTGCAGGAAGAAGGACAACTCCATTGGGCCATTGGAGATAAGGGTGGTCAAACATGGAGGTTTCGACATGCTCATGGATTTCTGCATCTCCCAAGGCTCTTCTGTGAATCAATACAAGACGCCCAGATGCATCAAATCGGAAGAAGCCATTCGAATTCTGGATTCAATGGCGGTCGGAAGATTCTTCAGCAGAAAAACACCCTTCTGGGAGCCATACAAAATGGACAACAATGCGAAAAAATGAGACACTCTTCTGACTGGCGTGTTAATTCTTGTCTGATCTTCCATTTTTAGTTTTATTTCTGGTATGATTTGTGTTTTACTTCTCCCATCAACTGTGTATCCTTCAAACTGTATCTGTAATTGGAACTAGACCATTAATCAGATCTCTTTCTGATCATTTATACTTCACTGTAAATTATTCCGAGAGAACGTGCATTTAGTTTCTTATATTTTGCTCTTGTTTGTATGGTGAAGAATGGCAATGGCCAGGAATCAGGGTGAGGATAAGACGCTGACCCACCAATTTAAAACACGTTCTTAATATAATCAAGGGTTTTTTTTAAAAAAAACCTCAAACTATCGGTTTATTTTAAAAAAAAACCTTAAATTTGACTATTCATAAAAAAAAACCTCAACCTTTCGTAAATATGCAGTCTAAACCTCGCAGGGAGGGTCAGCAGGCCGTCCTCCTCAATCGAGTACGGCCGGTCCTGCTGGACCGGCCGTACTCGACTCATTTTGCAAAGGTTTTGCAATTTTTTGGGGAGAGTACGTCCTCTATTAGGAGAGTACGTACTCCACTCCACTGGAGAGAGTACGTCCTCTGCTAGGAGAGGACGTACTCGACTGGAGAGAGTACGTCCTCTCCTAGAAGAGGACGTACTCCATTGGTTAAAACCCGTGACTTTTGTCACGGGTTTCATTGTTTTAGTGGCTAGACAGGACAGTACGTACTCTACCCCCTATTTAAAGTCAGACTCGGCTTTAAAAAAATCACAAAACTTCTCTTAATTCTCTCAATTTTCTTTCTCGTTTATTATTTCCACGATATTTTTTCGCGTTCACCTACAAGATACGAAGGTATTTTTTTTTATGTTTAATTTAGACATTCAACAAAAAAAACTCATGGCTATGGTGGCCAGCCGGTCTAGCTGGACCAGCCGTACTCGGCCTGCATAGTTTGCAAAAATTGCAAGATAAGTTGTAACGAAGGACGGCCTTCTTACCCTCCTGCGAGGTTGAAATTGCATGTTTTCGATACTTTAAGGTTTTACTCGATGGATAGTATTTTTTAAGGATTTTTTTTACTACCAATCCTTACTTTAGGGTTTTTTAAAAAAAAAAAAAACTCTTTTTTTTGTTGGATGTGTAAAGTAAATGATAAAAAAAAAAACCTTCGTACGTTGTAGATGAACGCGAAAAATTATCGTCGAAATAAAAAACGAGTGAGAGAAATAATAAACGAGAGAGAGTGTAACGCCCCGAATTATCTGAACCCGGTTTGCTACTCGTAACGCTGAACCGAACCATGACGTCTTGATGCAAAATTTAAAATTTCACTCGACAGCCAAAATTTGACTTTTTCTAAAACTAAATATATTTTAAAACTTGCAGCGGAAAATCAATTGGACATCAATGAAGCTAAGTGACCTGTGAAAACATTTTAAAATGACTATTGGAAGTGTTAAGAGTAATTGGCTAAAAGACGTAAAGCTAAAAAAAATAAACGCGGAATGCCCGTGAAGTTGCCGAAGTCGAACACATCTGCCGACGACAAAGTCAACGGAAGAAGCAGAAATAGGAATTAGGAGGTTTCTACCGATGACGTGTACAAACAACGCACCACCATCTACCGACAAGCCAACCCAACTACATCTGCCGATGAAGTCAACATAACTTCATCTGCCGATGAAGTCAACATAACTTCATCTGCCGATGGAGTCAACATAACTCCATCTACCGATAGATTTCCATCTGCCGATAGACAAGCACGCGACATCCACCGACAACGACATTACGACTCCTTCCGATAAGGTTAAAATATACGCTACATCTGCCAATAGCAAAACTACAGGTTTTGCGACTTGCACCTGCCGATGACGTCAGCCGGATGTTCTCTCTCTCATCCAACGACTTTACTGAAGGCACCTTCCGATAGGCAAAACGACAAAACTAAACATCCAGAAACAAACCAAATCACTGCCCTTCCCAAATTCAGTAAAAACAATGTTTTCAAAATCCAACAGAATACCAATATCAGAAGATTCTCAAAAATGTTTTCAAAGCTTTGAAACCACTATTGTCATAAAATTTTCAGAAAAGGAAACATCTATACTGAACAAGTTACTCTCAACTCAACACCTGCAGCCATGGATTAAACCGCCTCAACAGATGACCAAACCGATGCCTGAAAATGCTCCTCCAACCAGCCTATTCCTCATGTTGGTCGGTAAACATACATTCAGTAACTTCTTCACCTACATCACAAAACTCATCTATTAGCCTAATGCTAAGCAAGTAGAGCGATGAATGAAATAGATCAATGAAGCAATAATTTCCCTAAACATGCGGTCTCTACTTTCTCATCTCAGTTGTATTCAAATTCGTTCTCTGTTGATCCCTCTGTACGATGGGAAAGTGGATCAGTCATTCCCCAAAGCATACATCCTCTGATCTCAATTAAGGGGCGGATTAATTCCCTTAACAGTTAACTGGTCTGATCCCCCTGTAGGATTGGGAAGTGGATCACTTTTCCCAAAACCTCAATCCTATGTTCTCAGTTAAGGGGCGGATTAATCCCCCTTAACAGTTGGTCTGATCATCCTGCTCACACTTACCATGCGTTTCATGTAAATTCATTTTCGTAATCTTTCAAAAACATGATGCATGACAACTGGAAAATAAACATACAAAACATACATAAACCCTACTGTTTTGTGATGTAGGCCCGAAGGCACAAACAAACTCTACTTACCTGGATTCTTGGCGAGTGCTCGGTTAGGAGCTTCTTCGGGATCTTTCTCACCTAGAACATAAACAGAACATTAAGTCAACCTGTACTAAACCTCATTCTAAGGCATTCAGAAAACCTAAGGGAATAGTTGGGAGTTCTGATCGCCAAGCATTACTGATTCTATGCTAAATCCGTATCTACTCACTTTCCTGATGAGTTCCCAAAATACATATCTAACACTTCCCCATACAATCTTCCTTAGTTACTAAGTCAGAAAAATCGAGGTAGAAACTTACCTAGCTCGTCGAACGGATTCGGGAAAGGAAATCGCCTGGGAAGTCTGCTGGTTTGAGCTGAAAACCGAGAGCAAGAATGAATGGTGGCGGCTAAGCTCAATAAATTCTTTTTAAATAGGTTATCCACTAATAAGTTTTTAATTTACCAAAATGCCCGTGCATATCCATTCATTAACCTAACCCATATTTGCACATCTTAATTTGACAAAATAAATTGGGTTTAATGGAACCGGGTGCTACAGAGAGAATTGAGAGAAATTTTGTGATTTTTTTAAAGCCGAGGTCTGACTTTAAATAGGGGGTAGAGTGTCCTGTCCAACTGGACAGGACGTACTCTCCACTAAAAAATGAAACCCGTGACAAAAGTCACAGGTTTTAACCAGTGGAGTACGTCCTCTTCTAGGAGAGGACGTACTCTCTCTAGTGGAGTACGTACTCTCCTAATAGAGGACGTACTCTCTCTAGTGGAGTACGTACTCTCCTAATAGAGGACGTACTCTCCCCAAAAAATTGCAAAACCTTTGCAAAATGAGTCGAGTACGGCCGGTTCAGCTGGACCGGCCGTACTCGATTGAGGAGGACGGCCTGCTGACCCCCCCTGCGAGGTTTAGACTGCATATTTATGAAAGGTTGAGGTTTTTTTTGATGAATAGTCAAATTTAAGGTTTTTTTTAAAATAAACCGATAGTTTGAGGTTTTTTTTAAAAAAAATCCTATAATCAATGCAAAAAGGAGTGGAGACAAATGGTTTTGTTCATTGAATTTTGACGGCCAGAAATGGAAGAAATCGACACGTCATGGATCTGTCTTTTCACTGACGCTGTCTGATACTTGGTTTTTCCTAAACACACTTTCAGAAGGAAAAACGCAAAATACAAAACTAAAAAAAATCGATACCCAGTTCTGTAAATGTGAGAAACAGTTGGTGAAAACCGTTGGAGAAACTGAGTGTTAGTAATTATTTTAATTATTATATGATTTGGTCGTGCTTTTCAAGATATTACATCAAAGACAACCGTCCATGTTACACTCCAGTTATTGTAAATGGCTAGAGGTATTTTGATTTTCCGCACTTGATCTAAATGTTTTTTTTTTGTTATAAAAGGCATGTTAGATCGATCAAAATTAAATTCTAACAGTTAGTATCAGAGCAGTAAAACCTCTGTCTTAACATTTTTTTTAACGTAAAGTTTTGATTTTTTTTTAAGTAAATGCTTTGAGCTTTTTCTGTAACAACCCGTTTCCCAGCAAGATATTGTCCGCTCTGGGTATTGAGCCGTAGCCCAATATCCTCCCCTCACGGCTTTGTTTGGCGAGAACTTCCTAGAAGGTCACCCAACCTGGAATTGCTCTCGTCGAAGCACTTTTAACTTCCGAGTTCTTATGGGATCCGTTGCCAATTGTACTCTAAAACGCGTCTTGCTATCTTGGGAGAGTCTCTTTACATATGTTTCATTTCCACATACTTCCCCAAGCGATGTGGGATTGTGACGACCCCCTTTTTACGACCTGTCACCTTCTGGTTTGCCCGCGCGGACGTACCGTCATCCGGGTTTCGGTTCGTGCAGCCATCGTACACATACTTGCACATTTTGGTCATCACAATCACCCCCCCTCGGGGGCCCAACGTCCTCGTTGGCCACATTTCCGGTTGGGTACAGGCTCTGATACCATTTGTAACGACCCCGTTTCCCAGCAAGATATTGTCCGCTCTGTGGATTGGGCCGTAGCCCAATATCCTCCCCTCACGGCTTTGTTTGGCGAGAACTTCCCGGAAGGTCACCCAACCTAGAATTGCTCTCGTCGAAACACTTTTAACTTCTGAGTTCTTATGGGATCCGTTGCCAATTGTGCTCTAAAACGCGTCTTGCTATCTTGGGCGGGTCTCTTTACATATGTTTCATTTCCACATACTTCCCCAAGCGATGTGGGATTGTGATGACCACCTTTTAACGACCTGTCACCTTCTGGTTCGTCCGCGCGGACGTACCGTCATCCGGGTTCCGATTCGTGCAGCCATCGTACACATACTTGCACATTCGGGTCATCACATTTTCGAAGCGGTTTTTTGTTACTAATCATACAAAAACTTGATTACGAACATACTGCACTTTGAATCGTCAAATTTGATGTTTAAAATTATGAGATATCATCGGATTTATCGTTGTAATACCCGGCTTGTACGGATTTTGGATTTAATATATTATATTCATATTTTATTATATAATGTTATTTTAGGTAAATATGTCAAATCAAACCCGTTTTAAGAAAAGGAAACGCCATTATGATCCTAACGATTAATAAGAATTTTAAGGAATTTTGGGGAATTTTAGGAGTTTTGACGCTATGTTCCGAGTAATTAAGTTTCTCGTAATATGAACGATGTTTTAGTAAAAATAGTAAACGAGGTCCGTTTTGCGAACGGACAGTTTTAATAGAACCTAAATAATAAGTTGGATTTATTGGTGAAATAAGAAAATTTGGAGAAGCCGAATCTTTAGCAGATTGACGAAACGAAGAACGAAACAAATTGAATTAAGTGCTAAGGGCAAAATGGTAATTTGCAAAAATCAAATTTATAAAAATAACCAAAATCTTTTCTCTCCCTCACTTCTTCTTCTTCTCCCCTGGCGCTCACGAACCAGAGAGCTTCTCCCTCTCTATCCGTCGACGTTTTCAGCACTTTCGACCTCCGTTCGTCCTCCAATCGTTCCGTTTTCTTCACGTTTTCTCCTCCAATCGACGCTCTAGATATGAATCTATAGTTTTAAAACGTTTATTTCGAGTTTTACGGAGTTTGAACAATTAGGGTTTCGTTAGGTTTCGTTTAAAAGTCGAGATTTAGGGTTCGAAATTGATAGATTGTTATAGTTTACGAACGTATTTCACGTATTAAATGTTATTGGAAGAAGTTAGGACGATTTAGGAGAAATGTTAAATTTGTAAATTTCGGGTTTTCGGAAAACTCGTAAATTGGATTTCGGGGTATCAAACGCAGATTAATGGATTTAATGCCTCGATAAGTTAAATTGGAATGTTAGGAAATTCCTTAGTTAATGTTTTGTAAATGGGACGATCGATAGCTTAAATTAGTTTTAACGTCGATATTGTGTTTTGCTTCAGACAAATAACGCTCGTGGACGGAGCTTGAGCTGCTTTGGACACGAGGTAAGTTCTCGTGATTCTTTTCTGGCCGATTGGCCTACACCGTACATCGAAGTCGTTTCGAGGAGTTTGGAGACGCACTAGTTTATATTGCTTTTGTTGGGTAGTTAGGTTTAATTGTTTTGTAGAGTATGTTTTACAGTCTTGATGGTACGTATGCTGAGTGTTTAAATTTTGTTATGAACTGTTCATGCATCACGTGTTTTAAAGAAAGAGCATGAAAATGAATTTCCGCACGATGTTTTAAAATGGCGATGTGGCCTGGAGAGGGGCTTGACCTATTGTGGAGGCACGCAGGGGCTTGTCACAATACCACATCTATTATGTACTCGCAATGTGGCTTGGAGAGGGGCTTGACCTATTGTGGAGGCACGCAGTGGCTTGTCACTATACCACATTTTTTATGCACTCATATGTATGGTCATGCGAGATGGGGCTCAGGCACGGCTGTACGTGTTGTAAGCGTGTACCCCCCTCTTCTAGCTGGAAAGAGTAGTCCGCCCGCTGGATGTGCTCTCTCTGGTTAGGAGGTTGAGATCTCGATGACACCCACAGAATAAAGTAAAGAAAATGCTGCATGATTTCTGAACTCACACGCATAGCATATAGTTGCATCTACGAGTCTTGCTGAGATTTTTATCTCATAGTGTATTGTATGGTGTAGGTGATTTCGAGGATACAGGTGAGGATGAGATTCCTCCTCCGGAGGCATGAGTCCAGTTGATGAGGGATGGCTGCGGTGGTGTGCTGGCGCAGTCGAGGCTTACCGACCCGTGGGGACAGTATGTATAGATTTTGAAAGTTTGAGACATTTTGGGCTGATGTTTGTATAGAAATATTTTTAGGTTGTTTGATTCTGGATAGTTGATATGTTTACATTTTAATGTTTTTAAACGTTTTGTAATTGTTTAGTGATTTTAAAACAGGAGGATATGTTCGGTTTTTAAACATATCCACGCAGTTTATTTTCACAAAACGTACTTGGTTTTAAAATGTGTTTCGAGTCGTTTATTGGGTGAACGGTGAAGTGTGAAAAGAATGAGGATATGAGAGAGTTTGTGTTGTGATGTTATTGTATGGTTTCGGGTGTAAAAATAAGTTGTATTGTGTAGTTGGCGTAAGAGAAATTAAAAGAAAGAATGAAGGAATGGAAACAGGGCAGAGGGCTTGGCGAATAGTAGCCAAGCCTGGCGATTGAATCGCCTCCCTCTGGAGAAATCCAGAGTGGGTGGCGATTGCTCGCCACAGGCGACTGCAACAGGCGATTATTCGCCCCATTTATGGGCGAATAATCACCTCTCTATTGTTTTAATTTAATGAGTTTAAATTTTAATTAATTAATTTAGGTTTTATTTAATTTGTTTTAAAATTTAGAATTTAATTCCGATTTCGATTCTGGTTTCGATTTCAGTTTAGTTCCCACCTAGAGTTTAGTTAAAGATATTAGGATAAAAAAAAATAGTACGGAAATTGGGTACAGTACTAGGGTCGTGACAATGCGCTATGATCAAAATGACCCATTTAGAGGTTGAATATGACCAAAACCACAAGTAGTTTTTGGCAGGCTAAGACCGTCATGTAGTTCAGTTATCATACAAAAGACATAAAGTGAACTACATGTAGTTTAAGAAGGAGCAAATAATATTATTACACCTCGAGAGATTGTAACCTGTGCCTCTCTTGTGAAAATTTGAGTTAGTTGCCACTCGGCTGAAACTTAATTTCTGACGATTTTAAATTTTAAATAAATATATTCTTTATTTTCTTAAAGGTTACAATAAAAACATAAAATTGAACTTCAATTAGGATTTGAACCTAGCTCTCAAGGAAAGTGAATATTGTGGGTGGCCACTAAGCTAAGTTGTTTTTATTGAAATAAACTACTTTTGTATTATACTAATTTTTGTGACACGTAAGTTACAAAATTATAAATTTGAAATCATAATAATTGATGATACAATGTGATAGAAAATGTCAAAAATTATTCTGTTATGCATTAAAAAAAATAATTTATAGTTTATATTAATTCATGTTCATATATTATGCTTTTTAAATATGAACATTTTGGTGAATTAATTCAACTGTTGAATGATATGTATAATTTGATTAATTATTAAGTAATCACAGTATCTTTAATTATATAAATTTATATATATAAAGTTTTACGGACCATATTGTGATATTTATTGTAATTAATTACATGAATATAATAGATTTTATCCAACATGAATTTCTACTGTATTTATATAATTAATTAGGATAAAATATCGAATTATATTTCTTAAGTTGCCCACAGGTATTAAGAAAGAGAACATGATTCGATAGTTATATAATAAAGTTATATGAATCTTATAGAATTTAAACTTTACCCCATATGCAAGTTTTATGTCACTTGATTCATAATCTTTGAGTATGATTTATATTGATTCAGCATGATTTGTGTTGTTGGTCTCATATTGTAATTGATAAGCATGTCTATTTATTTATTTTGCAGTTATGAATATTTGTAATTTCTCTGATTTCAAATGTGATATTTCTGAATTGAACGGAGAAAACTATAAGTCTTTGAGAGAGAAAATCATTCTCAAAATGGGCAGGATATACATTGATTATGCTATAAGGAAAGATGAGTAAATTATTACTCCTACTAGCAGTAAGGAATATCTTATTCTTAGTGAGCGTTGGGAGCGATCTAATTGCCTCAACATTATGTATATAAAGACTAAGATTTGTGCTAGTATACGAGGTTCAGTTGGTGAGCATAACATTGTCAAGGATTTGCTGAAGTCTATTGATCAACAATTTGAGACTTCAGATAAGGCACTTGCCAGCACTCTAATAATGAAGTTTTCATCAATAAGGCTCACATCAGTGAAAGGTGTGCGTAAGCACATAATGCAAATGAGAGACATTGCAGCTCAAAACACTTGAGGTTGATATGTCTGACTCCTTTCTTGTGCACTATATTTTGAACACTCTTCCATAAACATACAGACCATTCAAAATATCTTACAACACACATAAAGATAAATGGTCTATCAATGAGTTATTGATCATGTGTGTTCAAGAAGAAAGGAGATTGGCTGTGGAAATGGGTGAGAGTGCATATGTGGCAACACAAGGAAAGAGCCAGTGTCAAGCCAAAAAGAAGGGGAAAGATAAAATACATATCTCAGATGGTGAAACCAAGAAAGAATCTAAGTGTTTATTCTATAATAAGAAATGACACATAAAGAAGAATTGCACTAAATATAAAGTTTAGCTTGAGAAGAAACATACGTTAATCTCACTTGTTTATTTCGAATCTAATATGGTTAATTCTATTTGTTACACATGGTGGATTGATTCAGGTTCTACAATCCATAATTCAAATACCTTGCAGGGTATGAGAAATTTAAGGAAGCCATTGGAAAGTGAGCAATGTATCTATAGAGGCAGCAAGATACGTTCACATGTGAAAACCATTGGCACATGCATTTTAATTTTAAGTAGTGGTTTTGTACTAGAGCTTGAAAAGACATTTTATATCCCTAGTTTTTCTAGAAATTTGATTTCTGTATCGAGACTTGTACCATTAGGATATTCCTTTAACTTTTCAAATGTAAACTTCAGTTTATTTTACAAATCTGATCTTATTAGGAATGATATATTGTCTGATTGTCTTTTATTTTTCAATTTACAAAGTGATACTGGATATAATAATATGCGTGTTTATGTTGGTAATAAAATATGTGTTATAAATGAAGACTCTTCCATCTTATGGCACCGGAGATTGAGACATATCTCCATAGAAAGAATTAAAAGATTAGTAAATGATAAAGTACTTTGTGCTTTGGATTTTACTGATTTTGACAATTGTGTGGACTGCATTAAGGGTAAGCACACCAACAAGAGTAAAAAAGGTGCAAATAGGAAAACTGACATATTAGAAATCATTCATACAGATATTTGTAGTTCGGGTATGGACCCTTATGGTCCTAAATACTTCATCTTTTTCATAGATGATTTTTTGCGATATATGTACATCTATTTGCTTCATCATAAGAATGAAGCACTAGAAGCTTTTAAAGCTTTCAAGGCTGAAGTAGAAAAACAGTGCGGTAAGCAAATAAAAATCATGAGAAGTGATAGAGGTGGTGAGTATTATGGTAGATACACTGAGAATAGACAAGCATCTGGTCCGTTTGCGAAGTTTCTTCGAGAGCATGGAGTAGATGCTAAATATACTATGTCTGGTTCTCCATATCAGAATGGTGTACCTGAAAGAAAAAATCGAACATTATTGGACATGGTAAGAAGTATGCGTAGCAGCTCAAAACTTACAAATTTCTTGTGGACTCGGGCACTTAAAACGGCCGTGTATATATTAAATCGAGTTCCAACAAATATTGTTGCTAAAACACCATTTGATATTTTAAAGGTTGGAAGCCGAGTTTACAACATATACGCATATGAGATTGTCTGTCTGAAGTAAAGATATATAATCCATAAGAGAAGAAACTACACCCAATGACTATCAGTGGATATTTCATTGCATATGCCGAAAAGTCTATGGGTTATAGATTTTATTGTCCATCTTATAGCACTAGAATTGTGGAATCAAGAAGTGTCAAATTTTTGAAAATCACTTGATTAGTGGGAGTGATCAATTTTGGCACATTGTTTCTGAAAGAGATTACATTGATTTTCAACGTTGTAAATCAAGTGATAGATTGATTATTATGAATCACACTCATCAAGACCAAAATGAGTGTTGAACAATCAATCATTGAAGCTCCACAAGTTGCTGATAATAATCAAGCAGATCAAGTTCTTAAAAGAATACCAGAAATTATTGATCAACGAGTTGAACATCATATTTCTCAAGAAAATGTGGAAACAACATTAAGGAGATCTAATAGAGAAAAGAAATCGGCAATCTCTAGTGAGTATTTTGTGTATTTACAAGAATCGGATTATAATAGTGGAGCTGAAAATGATCCTGAAACATTTTCACAAGCCATGAGTTGCAAAGAATCAAATTTATGGTATGATGCTATGAAAGATAAGATGGATTCTATAAGTTCTAATAAAGTTTGGGATCTCGTCAAGTTGCTTGCTGGGGTAAAATCCATACGAAGTAAATGGATTTTCAAAACTAAAAAAGACTCATTAGGCAACATTGAGATATATAAAGCTAAACTTGTTGCTAAAAGATTCACTTATTTGGAAGGAATCGACTACAAGAAGACTTTTTCTCCTGTATCTAAGAAAGATTCTTTTCGTATTATTCTAATATTAGTTGCACATTTTGACTTTGAGTTGCAACAAATGGAAGTGAAAACGTTATTTTTAAATGGAGATCTCGAGGAAGGAGTTTATATGAAATAACCTGGAAGATTTTCCTCTAGTGAAAATGAGCATTTAGTTTGCAGACTTAAAAAATCAATTTACGGATTGAAACAAGCTTCTCGCCAATGGTATTTAAAATTTCATGATGTTATCTCTTCATTTGGTTCTGTAGAGAACATTATGGATTAATATATATACCTTAAGGTCAGTGAGAGTAAGATTTGTTTCTTGATTTTATACGTAGATGATATTTTGATTGCTACTAATGGTAAAAGATTATTACATGAGGTGAAATTGTTTTTCACAAAACTTTGACATGAAAGATATGAATTATGCATCATATGTTATAGGAATTAAGATATATCGAGACAAATTTCAAGGTATTTTGGGTATGTCTAAGAAGCCTATATCAATAAAATTTTAAAGAGATTCAGGATGAAAGATTGTTCACCTAGTGTCGCTCCCATCGTGAAGGGTGACAGGTTCAATTTGAACCAGTGTCCGAAGAACGATCTTGAGAGGGAGCGAATGAAGAATATTCCATATACTTCAACTGTTGGAAGTTTTATGTATTCTCAGGTTTGCACTAGACCTGACATTGCATTCGTTGTTGGAATGTTGGGAAGATATCAGAGTAATCCCGGAATAGACCACTGGATAGCTGTTAGTGATTTTACACACTTACACGCAAGTGCACGTGTCGCTAACGAAGTAATAGAGTAAGTAAAGTATCGATCCCACGAGGATATTGTTAATTGAATTAATCGCTATAAAAATCTTATAAAAATATTAAATTGCTGGATAATAATTAGAAATAAAATATGAATAATGATGCAATAAAATAAAGCAAGATTAAACGAGGTAAAAACGATAAAAGAAGGCCTTGGCTAGGATCGATTTCTTCGTTACGAGAATTTTACACTGATGCTCTGATAATGCTCTGCAGCATTGTATAAGAACAGCAAGAATTAAATAATTCTAGGATTCTTTCGAATTGCCTAGATAAATTCAAATTAGAATTTCCTTCGACTTTGAATGAATGTAACTAATATTGAATTTCCTATATGCTCTATTCTTATCGCCAATCGAATTAACGTTAACTACCTTGTAACGTATTAATCCAATTAATCAATCGTGCATCTTAACATTTATATTTACCTGTCGATAAAATATAAACATGAAACATCAAACTATCTGTCGATATGAATTGAATTAGACGAGGAATATCACGAAAGATTGTTCCAAACAAAAATGCATTAGCAATGCTACAGTATTAATCACAAAACAGTAAGAATTCTTATTTTTCTAGGGTTCCGTCGAATTGCCTAGATAAATTCGTTTTAGAATTTTCTTTTCGATTTTGAAAAGACAAAAACTTAATATGAATTTTCTTGTGAACCTATTCTTAAATACCAAATAGATTAATGTTAGCTATTTTGCAACACTTTTAATCTATTCAATTTCTCATGCATCTTTAATTCCTATTTACCTATCGATACAATAGGAATATGTGAAATCAAAATTGTCTATCGACATAAATTGAATTAAGCAGTTCAAATCATGAGAAATCATTCAATGAAAAATGTGTAGCATTCATAGATCAATCAAAAAACTGTAACGAATACTATCGTCCTAACCAAGAAATATAAATTAGCTACTAAACATAATTAAAATAAAAAAAAAAAAAAATATTCATAAAAAGATAAAAAGAAGAGGAGAAGAAGAATCCCCTCTGGAGCTCTCTGCCGCAGCCAAGAATGTAGTCACCCCCCGAATTCTTTTTCCTTTGAAACAAATATATCTTTTTAATTCTGCATGCCATCTTTTTTCTCTCTCCAATCTCTATTTCATTTAAATGTTTCCCCTTTTTTAGCTTCCTTCCAGATTGCTTTTTCTCTCTCCAATTTGTTTCTCTTTCCACGTATTTCCATCCTTCCAAATCTTCCTTTCAATTTGCTTTTCCCTCCTTTTTGTCCTTTTCCACATGCCACATGTCATCTCCTCTTTTCCACAAAATCTTCATAGTGTTTGATTTTCCTTGATAGTAGTAATTTCTTCTCTCTCTTCTTATATTCTGCACCAATTTATAATCAAAATAAATCCTCAAATTTTGGCAACCATAATTTTCATTTATTGAACTAGATTTTTCCCGCTATTTTCTTTGCATTCAAATATAAAAATATAAAGTTTAAACTTAAACAGAAAAATCTACTTTTGATAGAAAATTAGCATTAAATATATTAAATTCAATCAAAGCCCTAATGCTGCAGCATTACATAGCAATTATAGTAATTCATATCAAATTATTATTGCAATCACTCAATTCATATAAGTTTTCTTATATAAAGTTAGCATAAAATGACTCTAAAATAAGAGTCATCAAATACCCCCAAACTTAAACCATTACTCGTCCTCGAGTGATGCAAACAAAAATGAATTCCCAAGGTCACATTAACAAAATCGATATAATTTCAAAATATCTACTAACTTGTAAATTATTGAAAAATTTCACTATCACAATTAAAAGCAATCAATATAGATTCAATTCCCAAATAGCTTAATTTAATTTCAAAGTGTATGTGTGTTCAAACTCCATTTGCATTGCTAAGTTCAATCATCAAAACTAGAATTCACAATACATATCATAAGATGTCAACTCTCTAATATCCTTCATAAATCCATTAGCATTCAAAGATTCTTTTTTTTTTTTTTTTTTTTTTTATATATTGACTTTATCTATAAGTCACACTATCTTTTTACGCGAGTGACAACATTTGTGATGAAGTCCTCCGGTTACTCAATAGTGTCACCTTAAGATTTATACTCATATAAAATAGAGGAGTATAGCCAATAAATATGCAACGGAGTTCCTCCCAAAGTTCCTCTAATTTATTTCTACCCATCGAGTATCCAAAAGGCTCACTCGAAATTGAAAGTAGATTAGGAAATTGCATTTATTCTTCTCTTTTTTTTTTTTTTTTTTTTTTATTTTATAACCCCCAAACTTATTATTTACTATATATTTTTCTAAGAAGAATTCTCTTACTGCTAATTTCTTTAATTCAAACACTAAATTATTGACGACTAGATAGAATTGTAATGCCTAGAAAGGATTATATTCCTAAGCAACCAAAAGGAGTTTGTGTGTTAGAAACGACTAAGTTAATGGGAATAAATCTTAATTGATTTCTACTAATATGTAACAATAACATTATTCAATAACCTACTAACTTAGAAGATATTAGGAAATTATATCAATTTTGTTTCTCAAATAATCTATATATCCAGCAGCTCACTACTGACCAAACAAACAAATAACATGACTTAACAGAAAAGCAAATAACACCATTTAGCAGAAAAGCAAATGACACAAGTTAACAGAAAAAAATTAGGCAATCATGCAGCACATTAACAATATTACGAATATAACTACATGTTCTAAGCAGTTTTCAAACATTCAAAATTAAACAGACACAAAACACCCACTTTAAACTTCAAGACATCCAAACAAGATCAAAGTTCACTGCCAAACAAAATTAAATTCAACAAAAAGAAATGAAAGCAAAATAAAACTAGGGGGTTTAGGACTTCCCTGGAATTCATGCTTCAGGTTCGGACTCATCATCCGAATCTCGGAAAATTGCTGCTGGGAACCGAGGGAAAACAGGGGCTGGATCTTCTGGACTTCTGGCAAAGCTAGCGGCCAATGCTGTATCACGCAGCTTGTTGTACTGCCAAAATGTTCTATTTTTTCGTTTTAAGCTGGTCAAGGTCCTTGTCACCTTGGATTGTAATTGCTTCTGAAGTTGAAGTTCCTCTTTCAAAGTCGAAAGATCATTTCTGTGCAAATCAAGCTTATTACGCACTGCCTCCAGACCATCAAGTATATGCTGGTGGATATTGTTGGTGCTGGATGATGCTGCAGCTCCACTTGCAGCATTCTCCTCAGATTCTGGTGCTTCTGTTCCCAATCCCTCCGAAGAAATTCTCCTTATAATATTTGGTGTCATCACAGGGCCAGGAGAAAGTTCCTCTTCATCAGCTTCAGACATTACGCCAGCCATTTCACATAATCCAGAGATCAGAGAAGGAAACAACAGCTGCCCTTTCGGTTTAAGAGCATTTGCACATAAGTTCCGGTATATCACCAGTCCCACATTGATCTTTTTGTTTGTCAAAATGCAGTAGAGTAAAATGGCCCTTTCTCTTGTCAAGTGCTGACCGTGAGACGAAGGAAATAATCGGAGTTTTAAAAAATGATACCATACCTTTGCCTTCGGCAGTAAAGCTAGCCGTGGAAAAGAGACACAACCAGTTTTTGAAATTACCCATTCTGTGTCGGGCATTGCTATTTCTTTCAATACTGATTTGAGAAATCCCTGTGATCCATAATCCTCGTAATTGTAAAACTCATCTTCAACATCCTCCAGATTGTAAAAACTATTTATCGCTGAAGGTCCGAATCTTACATCGCATTTTCGAACTTTAATACACTCGGGCAAATCTCCCTCAAAATTTGCATAAAACTCTCTCACAATATTTTTTACTGCTGTCCCTGGAACTGCACAAAATGTTTCCCATTTACGCTCATGAATAACAGAGGTAACATAGTTCGGGTACCTCAATAGCTGCTCTTCTGCGACTAGGAAGCCTTTTTCTTGAGCAAAGCTGCGTTGCTGCAATCCTTGCTCGTATCTCAACTTGGCTTCCTCAGAAATAAAAACCATCCTATTCACTTTCTTGGCCTTTTTCTGTCCTTTTTGCTTTGGCCTCATTACTACCGACAGAATAGTGCGTAATGCTGTGGGCGTTAGTAGCAGCGTCGTGGGGCAGAGGAAAAATTTGTCGAGACTGTATTGCGGAGATGCACTGAATGTCGGCGGCGGGTTGCAATCAGAAATTTACCCTAAAATCGCTTCGAGAGAGATTGGGTGAAGATAAATAGAAAAGTAAAACTGAATTCAAAAATAACTTATTTAAACTAAAAAAATCATAATAAAAATAATAGACAAAAATTGCAACTAAAATTAACGCATAAAAGGATATTATTGAGGGTTGCCTCCCTCAAAGCGCTAAGTTTTTACGTAAGTCTTCAGCCAGACTTTCCATTTGCTCATTTTTCTTCCAAATTTTGTAGAGAAATTGACATAATTTTTGTCAATTTTTCTCCAAAATAATGCTTTATTCGTTGACCATTCACTTTAAAATTCCTTCCATTCTTTTCATCGTGCAACTCTACTGCTCCGTATGGAAATACCTCCATTATTTCAAATGGCCCAGACCACCTTGATTTAAGCTTTCCTGGAAAGAGCTTCATCCTAGAATTAAATAGCAAGACTTTTTCACCTTTCAAAAATGTTCTTGCCTGTAACTTTTTATCATGCCATTTCTTCACTTTTCCTTGTAAATTTTTGCATTTTCGTAGGCTCCCAACCTTAACTCTTCCAGCTCCTGTAACTGTAAAAACCGATGTTTTCCTGCTCTTTGTAAATCCAGATTTAGGGTTTTGATTGCCCAATATGCTTTATGCTCAAGCTCTACTGGTAAATGGCAAGCTTTCCCATAAATCAAGTTATAAGGTGTGGTGCCCAAAGGTGTTTTATATGCAGTTCTATACGCCCATAATGCATCTTCCAATTTCTGAGACCAATCTTTTCGGTTTGGATTCACCACCTTTTCCAGAATCCGTTTTACCTCCCTGTTAGATACTTCTGCTTGTCCATTACTCTGAGGGTGGTAAGCTGTAGTTATTTTGTGTCTGACTCCATATTTTCCCAGTAGACCAGTGAACATCCTATTGCAAAAATGAGAACCTCCATCGCTTATAATTGCACGCGGTGTTCCAAAACGTGTGAAAATATTTTTCTGCAAAAATGTCAGAACACTCTTCCCTTCATTATTTGGAAGTGCCGCTGCTTCAACCCATTTAGATACGTAATCCACCGCCAATAAAATGTATTGATTTCCAAAAGATGGTGGAAAAGGTCCCATGAAGTCTATACCCCATACGTCGAATACTTCCACTTCCAAAATATTTGTAAGTGGCAGCTCGTGTTTTCTTGAGATGTTCCCTGTTCTTTGACACCTGTCACATTTTTGAACAAACTCATTAGCATCCTTAAAAAGGGAGGGCCAGTACAAACCTGACTGTAGAACTTTGGCAGCTGTTCTAGTTCCTCCATAATGACCGCCATATGATGCTGCATGGCATTGCTGCAGCACTGATTGTATTTCTTCTTCCGGAATACATCTTCTTAACAATTGGTCAGCACACTGTTTGAAAAGAAATGGCTCGTCCCAGAAATAATACTTCACCTCTTTCATGAACTTCCTTCTCTGCTGATAATCCAAATCAAACGGTATTATATTACTTACAATGTAATTCACAAAATCAGCATACCAAGGAGCTGAAGACGTTTCCAGTTTCAGTATTTGCTCATCAGGGAAAGACTCTTTTATAATCCCTTCATCTTGCTGATTACCCATATTCTCCAGACGAGATAAATGATCGGCTACTTGGTTTTCGCACCCTTTTCTGTCACGAATCTCCACATCAAACTCTTGAAGTAAAAGAACCCAGCGTATAAGTCTAGGTTTAGCATCTTTCTTTGCAAACAGGTATTTGATTGCTGCATGGTCAGTGTACACAATAACTCTTGTGCCAATTAAATACGCTCTGAATTTGTCGGATGCAAATACCACGGCTAACAGTTCTTTCTCCGTGGTGGTGTAATTCTTTTGGGCTTCATTCAAGGTTCTGCTAGCGTAGTAAATAGAGTGAAAAATTTTCTCCTTTTTCTGCCCAAGCACTACTCCCACTGCATAATCACTCGCATCACACATTAGAATAAAAGGTGAGTTCCAGTCTGGTGCAGCTATCACAGGTGCCGTGATCAGCTTCTGTTTCAGCAGGTTAAAAGCTTCCAGGCAGCTTTTGTCGAAATTGAATGGTATATTCTGTTCCAGTAGACTGCATAAAGGCTTCGATATTCTAGAAAAATCTTTGATGAAACGTCTGTAAAATCCTGCATGCCCCAGGAAACTTCTAATTCCTTTCACTGTTTTTGGTGGAGGTAACTTCTCGATAATCTCTATCTTCGCTTTATCCACTTCTAATCCTTTGTCTGAAACCTTATGTCCGAGAACTATGCCCTCTGGGACCATAAAATGACACTTTTCCCAGTTTAAAACTAGGTTAGTTTCCATGCACCTCTTCAACACTTTCTCTAGATTTTCCAGACACTTTTCGAAAGAATCTCCAACAATGGAAAAATCATCCATAAAGACTTCCAAACTTTCTTCAATCATGTCCGAGAAAATGGCCATCATACAACGCTGGAATGTAGCAGGAGCATTACATAACCCAAAGGGCATTCTCCTGAAGGCAAACGTTCCATATGGGCAGGTGAAAGTTGTCTTCTCCTGATCTTCTGGTGCTATAGTAATTTGATTATACCCTGAATATCCGTCCAAGAAACAGTAAAATTTCTTTCCTGCTAATCTGTCCAGCATTTGATCTATAAAGGGAAGAGGGAAATGGTCTTTTCGAGTTGCTTTGTTCAGTTTCCTGTAGTCCATACAAATCCTCCAACCAGTTACGGTTCTCGTTGGAATTAATTCACTTTTCTCATTAGTCACAACAGTTGTTCCTCCTTTCTTTGGAACACAATGAATCGGGCTAATCCACGAGCTGTCAGAAATGGGGTAGATAATGCCTGCGTCCAACCACTTAAGTATTTCTTTCTTCACCACTTCCTTTATAATCGGGTTTAGTCTTCTCTGTTGATCTATGGTTGGAGTGACTCCTTCTTCCAATCTGATTTTATGCATACAAATGCTTGGGCTTATCCCTTTGATATCCTTCACTGTCCATGCCAAAGCTAGTTTATATTTCTTTAGAACCTCCACTAATTCTTGCTCTTGCAGGTTAGACAAAGTGGTAGATATAATAGCAGGAAGTGTTTCGTTGAGTCCAAGAAATACGTACTTCAAATGTGGGGGCAACTGTTTGAGTTCCACTGTGGCTGCCTCTTTACTGGAATCCTCCCCCTTTTCTTTACCATCTTCTGTTCGAATTAATGCCTCGAACTCCCTTCTATACCCTCTTGATACTTGTTTTATTTTTGCTGCTTTATTTTCCTTGGAAATATTGAAGCATTCTTCTTCGTCATAAGGATATTTCATGGCCTTTAAAACATTGAAAGTAACTTGTTGATCATTGACTCTCATCGCCAGTTCTCCTCTCTGGACATCTATCAGAGTTCGGCCAGTAGCCAAAAATGGCCTTCCCAAAATTATTGGCACCTCTCGATCTGCTTCATAGTCGAGAATTATGAAGTCTGCTGGAAAGATAAATTTATCTACCTTTACCAGCACATCTTCAATCTTTCCTTGAGGGTGGGTGAGTGATCGGTCAGCAAGTTGCAGAGTTACTGTTGTTGGCCGAGCTTCTCCAATTCCCAGCTTCTTAAAGATCGACATGGGCATCAGATTTATGCTAGCTCCCAGATCACAGAGAGCTTTTCCGAAATAATTGTTGCCGATTGTACACGGAATAGTGAAGCTGCCAGGATCCTTCAATTTTGGTGGGATCTTATTCTGCAGAATGTAACTGGTTTCCTCAGTCATGGCCACCATCTCATATTCTCCCAACCTCCTCTTTTTGGATAAGATATCCTTCATAAATTTAGTATAATTTGGCATTTGTTCAAGAGCTTCCACAAGAGGTACATTTATATGGAGTTGCTTCAAAACATCCAAGAATTTTTTAAACTGTTTTTCCTGGTTGTGTTTTTGTAGCCTCTGTGGAAATGGTGGAGGTGGTCTCTGGAGTTGTTCTTCTGCATGTTGCTGCTGTGGCGATGCTGCGGGCGAAACTGCAGCATTTGTATTAATTTCTCCAGAATTGGAATTATTCTCTTCGGCCTCTTGAGGTCTTTCTTTCTCAATCCCCACTTCTCTTTCCTGTAAACCCTCAGTACTGGGTTGTTGTTCTGCCTCTCTTTCTTGGTCATTCTTCTTTGATTTCTCTGCCTTCTGTGGTTTCTCTTGAATCTCCACTTCTCTACCATTTCTTAATATTATTGCTTTACAGTGTTCTTTGCCTGATCTTTGTGGAATTTCTGTATCGCTGGGTAATTGTCCACTGCTTCTTGAATTTGCAGATTGTGCTAATTGCCCCAGTTGGGTTTCAATATTCTTTATCGAAGCTGATAAATTTTGCAAAATTATATCTGTCCTTGCAGCATACTCCCTTGCAAAGTTGTCTGTTTTTTCTTGAGCTGCAGGTTTTTGTACTTGCTGGTTGTAATTCTGAGCATAGTTATCAGCAGATCTTGTAGGCATTGCATTGTTCTGTTGCTGAGAGTTCCATTGGAAGTTCGGATGCTGTCTCCACCCAGGGTTATACGTCTGTGAATATGGATTATTGTTTCTGTTAAAGCCCACATAGTTTGCCGACTCAGGATTTGTCGGGCATGAACTGTCATCATGGTTCTCCCCACAGAAAATACAAGAGATCTCTCTGGTTACTGGTTGTTGCTGTTTATTCATAGCTTTCATGGCATTCTCGAGTGAAGCTATCTTTGCATTAAGAGCTGCTACTTCATCTATATCATAACTTCCGGGTGCTCTCCTTGCATGTGTATTTCTCTATGAAGGCCACTGATAACTGTTTACTGCCATTCTCTCCAGCAGATCGTAAGCTTCGTTAAATGATTTAGAAAGCAATGTTCCATTAGCTGCTGCGTCGATGATTGATCGGGTTTGTCCATTCAACCCGTTGTAAAATGTTTCCAGTTGAATCCAGTGAGGGATCCCGTGATTTGGACACTGTCTCAGCAAATCTTTAAATCTGTCCCAGGCTTCATATAATGATTCTCCATCCCTCTGTAGAAAACTGGTGATCTCGTTTCTCATCCGTGCATTCCTCACTGGTGGGTGATACTTCATAATAAATTTCTTCGCTAAATCCCCCCAAGTGGTGATTGTATCCGAAGGAATGCTGTTTAACCAATCTCTGGCGCGGTCTCTCAAGGAATATGGAAAGAGTTTCAATCTCAGGGCTTCTGCAGATACACCAGGGAAGTTAAATGAATCACTGACTTCTCCAAAAACCTTCAAATGGCGATGAGGGTTATCTGTGATTGCTCCAGTAAATTGTCCAACTGTTTGGAGCATTTGAAACATCACAGGTTTCAGCTCAAATCTTATGGCTCGGAGATCAGGTCTGACTATTCCAGGATTGAGATCATTAAGTGTAGGAATTGCAAAATCCTGAATAGGTATATCTCTTTCGTCAATAATTCTTTCAGCATTTTCCCTTTCATTTGCTGCATGCGCCATATTTTCTCCATCAATTTGTTGTTGTTGTTGTTGTTGTCTTCTCCTTTCTCTAAAAGTCCTTTCAATTTCTGAATCTAAGGGTACAAGATCCTGTGCGTCTTCGTCGTCCGGCATAAATCAATAATATCTGAAAATAGGAAAACAAAACAAAATAAAATAACGTAAAATAAATTAAAATAATTATAGCAAAATAATAACAACTAAACAATATCCCCGGCAACGGCGCCAAAAACTTGTTAGTGTTTTTGGACACTTACACGCAAGTGCACGTGTCGCTAACGAAGTAATAGAGTAAGTAAAGTATCGATCCCACGAGGATATTGTTAATTGAATTAATCGCTATAAAAATCTTATAAAAATATTAAATTGCTGGATAATAATTAGAAATAAAATATGAATAATGATGCAATAAAATAAAGCAAGATTAAACGAGGTAAAAACGATAAAAGAAGGCCTTGGCTAGGATCGATTTCTTCGTTACGAGAATTTTACACTGATGCTCTGATAATGCTCTGCAGCATTGTATAAGAACAGCAAGAATTAAATAATTCTAGGATTCTTTCGAATTGCCTAGATAAATTCAAATTAGAATTTCCTTCGACTTTGAATGAATGTAACTAATATTGAATTTCCTATATGCTCTATTCTTATCGCCAATCGAATTAACGTTAACTACCTTGTAACGTATTAATCCAATTAATCAATCGTGCATCTTAACATTTATATTTACCTGTCGATAAAATATAAACATGAAACATCAAACTATCTGTCGATATGAATTGAATTAGACGAGGAATATCACGAAAGATTGTTCCAAACAAAAATGCATTAGCAATGCTACAGTATTAATCACAAAACAGTAAGAATTCTTATTTTTCTAGGGTTCCGTCGAATTGCCTAGATAAATTCGTTTTAGAATTTTCTTTTCGATTTTGAAA
This sequence comes from Begonia masoniana, assembly GCA_022432975.1. Classification (NCBI taxonomy): domain Eukaryota; kingdom Viridiplantae; phylum Streptophyta; class Magnoliopsida; order Cucurbitales; family Begoniaceae; genus Begonia; species Begonia masoniana. The sequence goes on along the minus strand of CM039507.1, from coordinate 50,143,038 downwards.
AGACAAAAACTTAATATGAATTTTCTTGTGAACCTATTCTTAAATACCAAATAGATTAATGTTAGCTATTTTGCAACACTTTTAATCTATTCAATTTCTCATGCATCTTTAATTCCTATTTACCTATCGATACAATAGGAATATGTGAAATCAAAATTGTCTATCGACATAAATTGAATTAAGCAGTTCAAATCATGAGAAATCATTCAATGAAAAATGTGTAGCATTCATAGATCAATCAAAAAACTGTAACGAATACTATCGTCCTAACCAAGAAATATAAATTAGCTACTAAACATAATTAAAATAAAAAAAAGAAAAAATATTCATAAAAAGATAAAAAGAAGAGGAGAAGAAGAATCCCCTCTGGAGCTCTCTGCCGCAGCCAAGAATGTAGTCACCCCCCGAATTCTTTTTCCTTTGAAACAAATATATCTTTTTAATTCTGCATGCCATCTTTTTTCTCTCTCCAATCTCTATTTCATTTAAATGTTTCCCCTTTTTTAGCTTCCTTCCAGATTGCTTTTTCTCTCTCCAATTTGTTTCTCTTTCCACGTATTTCCATCCTTCCAAATCTTCCTTTCAATTTGCTTTTCCCTCCTTTTTGTCCTTTTTCACATGCCACATGTCATCTCCTCTTTTCCACAAAATCTTCATAGTGTTTGATTTTCCTTGATAGTAGTAATTTCTTCTCTCTCTTCTTATATTCTGCACCAATTTATAATCAAAATAAATCCTCAAATTTTGGCAACCATAATTTTCATTTATTGAACTAGATTTTTCCCGCTATTTTCTTTGCATTCAAATATAAAAATATAAAGTTTAAACTTAAACAGAAAAATCTACTTTTGATAGAAAATTAGCATTAAATATATTAAATTCAATCAAAGCCCTAATGATGCAGCATTACATAGCAATTATAGTAATTCATATCAAATTATTATTGCAATCACTCAATTCATATAAGTTTTCTTATATAAAGTTAGTATAAAATGACTCTAAAATAAGAGTCATCAATAGCTGCAAAGAAGGTTATGAAATACCTTCAAGGGACAAAGGATTACATGTTTATATACAGACAGACTGATGATTTGGAAGTGATTGGGTATTCCGATTTAGACTTCGCTGGCTGTGTTGATTCTTGTAAATCAACTTCCGGATACATTTTTATGTTAGCTGATGGAGCTGTGTCATGAAGGAGTGGAAAACAATCACTAACTGCTACTTCTACTATAGAAGTATAGTTCTTTTCTTGTTTTGAGGCTACACTGCATGGTATATGGATGCGGAGTTTTATTGCTAGGCTTAAAATTGTGGATTCAATTCCTAAGTCATTGAGATTGTATTGTGACAATTCAACTGCTGTTTTTATGGCTAAGAATAATAAAAGTAGTAGTCGAAGCAAGCACATCGACATAAAGTACTTAGCCATAGGAGAACGTATTAAGGATAAATTAGTGGTCATTGAGCACGTTAGCATTGAGTTGATGTTAGCTAATCATTTGACAAAAGGCATGCCATCGTCAAAATTTAAGGATCATGTACAATGCATGAGACTTGGATCTCTTATGTAATTTCGTTGTAAAAACAAATATTTTAATAAAACTCTGTGATGTTTTCTCATGTTTGTTTTATTATATGTGCTTATTTAATTTTGAGAAATATCAATAAAGTATGGACGTAGAATAAACATAGGGTTTATTCATAAAGTTAATGGACAATTAAAAAAGTAACATAATGTATTGTGATGCATTTAAGATAATACTCGATTTAATTAAGAAGACATATCGTCATGATTCATGTATTGTGTTTACTTACTAAAGAAATACGAAAAACACGGAACAAGTAGGAGAATGTTAGTGATTATTTTAATTACTATATGGTTTTGTCCAGTTTTTCAAAAGATAACATCAAAGACAACCGTCTATGTTGCACCCTGTCAATGAAACTCTTTGATGGAAATAGTTTAGTTTATGATTGAGGGGTCATTAGTTTAAGATCCTCTAAGCTTATTTTTTTTCATTTTTACGGAATACATCATTGATAGTGAGAGACAAAGATTTAAAAGAAATTTTTCACGGAAGAAAAACAGTTGTCCCCAATTTATCGCGAATGGTTATTTTTGGCACTTGATCTAAATGGTTTTTTTTTTTTTTTTGTTACAAAAGACAGTGAGATAAAGATTAAATTCAAACGCTGAGTACTGTCGGGGATAGAATTACGAAGCAGATAGATATGAGCAAAGCACTGGCGTATTCAAACAGTATGAAGAAAATTGGTGGAAGAAAGGGAAAGGCTGAGGAGCAGCCACGACGTTGGAGAAGGATGTAAATTGTAAAGGGAGACAAGAGTCAGTTGACAACTGCGTAATGAGGCCAGAAGGGAGCAGCCATGGCAGAAAATAAAAAACTGCGAGTAGAGGCAGCACCATTAGACAAAAGGGTTGATAATCCTTCTCTCATTTCCCCTCCATTAATGTCGATTGTGAACGCTGGTTCTAATCTTTGAAAGTTTATTTCCCAACTTCTTGCACGGAGAAGGGCGATGTGACAGTGGACTGGGAAGAGAACAACTGCACACGTGTTTTCTGGTGTAAGCGTAAGGGAAAAAGACGAAAGCTTTTAGCTGTCCCTGATTCAAAAAACCCTAGCACACGACTGCATTTTCAGTACTGAGATTACATCCTCTCTCTCTCTCTCTCTCTCTCTCTCTCTCTCTCTCCTGCTTTCTCTTTCCCTGCGTTGCTTTCGGATAAGGCCGTTTGACTGTTTCTCCCAAAGGGAAAGCGAGAGGACTCTGCGCCATGTCCCATCCTGCTTCCTCGCCTTCAAGAACTACAAAACCCTCTCTCTCTCTCTCTCTTCGCTTGCAAAATTGACAAAAGAAATTGAATGGGGGAGCAGCTTTTCCATCTGAAGAATAGACCCGTTTGGTTACAGACAGTTGTGCATAATCGACGGGGGAGACAGAAGACGACGTTTGAAGGGATATGTCGAGGCAGGAAGGATGCTCTTATGGAGGGGAGGCTAACTTTTAGAAAGGTTAAAAGCAATATAAACCAATAAAGATTATTTGAACTCCTTACTATACTTTCTAACAATTAAAACTTCAAATATCAAAAACCTACTCAATCAGAACCTGATAAAGATCAATCCCGGAGATCGACCAACTCACTGGGTGCTAGGATTGGAGGACGGGTCTTGGAGAATGAACCTCCGTTCATTCTTTACTTTATAAATTAAATTTTTAAAAAAAATATTAAATAATATTTGATTTACTTAAAATTTTTAATACATGTTACCATTATTAAAATTTGGTCAATTTATTATAATTTGAATGAATTATTTTATAACATATACGTAAAATAATTATAAAAAATAGATCACTCATACGATGGGCCTGGTATAATCAAAGCCTCTCCCTCTCTTTGGATCACATTTCCATAGGTGGGTTTGTTTCTTCAAGCCCTACATGCCCATAGCTTCTTACTTCTTAATTGGGCTATCCCACAACAGTTTTAACCGGAACCATAGGTTGGATCTTGGTTTGTTCTTGTGCGAGCCGTAATTGGTTCTTAATACAGGAGAAACGCTGCGTTTCGTTGAAATTGGTTTTACAGTGTATAAAATGGTTAGAAACGATCTGAACCACTTAACTAGGCCAAAGCCATGATTAACCAGTATTTCGATCTGGGATTACTGATTTGCAGGGAGGGAAGCTCATGCGATGACATTTGAGATCGGAGCTGTGCTCGAAGACCTGAAATGGCAGGCACCTGTTTACTGTTTTGACAAGAATGAACGTTTTACCTTATGATGATAGGTTAAATGTTATGGTCCGTTGATTCTGTTGACCTTTACTTTTAGTCAAAATTTATTATCAATCAATGGTACGCGTGAAATTATCTAAATGCCCTTATCTTTTTAGTTAAAATAGTTGATAATTGGATCTGGGGATTTGACGAACCCAGCTGAGGAAGGACTCGTTCTCGATTGGGCGGCGAGACTGGGATCGCGATTCGGTGAGCGACGATACTCGCCTTCTGTTTTGAATTGGCCGTGTCGTGTTTCATTGCTTTTGTAGTCGTTTATGTTTTTTTTTTTTGAGTTTTCTGGCCAAGTTTTTCATTTTTGTTTTAGGTTCTTCTTCACCTTAGGGGCTGGTTGCGGTCAGAGATGGAAAGGAGAAAGGAGACGGACAATTTGTACGCTTGTCGAGGTTTTAACGCTTCTTCTCTTTGTCGGTTGCGTTCCCTCTCAGATCCACGCTTCTGATGCCGATTTGGTAATCTACAGTTTCGAATTCGTTTATCATGCATTTTGCTTCGTTTTAGGGTTTATATTTGACTTTTAAACGAGGATTAATTTTAAATCTCCTGGATCTTTTTTACCAGATCTTCTACGAGCCATTCGATGATTCATTTGAAGATCGTTGGGTAGTTTCTGAGAAGGATGACTACAAAGGTTAATCTAAATGCTTTTCACCATTGTTGTGGTAGCGATTTTCTGTTCTTTGTTCTTTGGCCGTGTCGTGTTTCATTGCTTTTGTAGTCGTTTGTGGTTTTTTTTTTTTGAGTTTTCTGGCCAAGTTTTTCATTTTTGTTTTAGGTTTTTCTTCACCTTAGAGGCTGGTTGCGGTCAGAGATGGAAAGGAGACGGACAATTTGTACGCTTGTCGAGGTTTTAACGCTTCTCCTCTTTGTCGGTTGCGTTCCCTCTCAGATCCACGCTTCTGATGCCGATTTGGTAATCTACAGTTTCGAATTCGTTTATCATGCATTTTGCTTCGTTTTAGGGTTTATATTTGACTTTTAAACGAGGATTAATTTTAAATCTCCTGGATCTTTTTTACCAGATCTTCTACGAGCCATTCGATGATTCATTTGAAGATCGTTGGGTAGTTTCTGAGAAGGATGACTACAAAGGTTAATCTAAATGCTTTTCACCATTGTTGTGGTAGCGATTTTCTGTTCTTTGTTCTTTTGTCTTCTCTTTTGTATTCGTATGTGTTTTTTGTGGCTTGCGTCTGGTATGTTCCAATACGCTAATGTTATAACATCTACATTCTGAAATTCATTGCACCATCTTCTATTTTTACGTGTAATTATAATCTAAATTTATTAAGTAAAGTTCATTTTACATCTTAACATTAGATTTCATTTATAAATTATATCCTAAACTAATTTTTTGGATAAAATGAATCTCTACTTTTTCAACTAACCTTGCAATTTATTTGTTGAATTCAGCAAGTGAATATCATGTTTTTCATTTAATAACGAATTTTTAACTCTTTTGGCGATCTTTAACTCAAATTCAAACATTTTGAGTGATTGACAGAGTTTCAAATCGCCAAATAGAAGATCGTTAGAGTTCGATATAAGGTTTGAAATCACCATAAGAGTTAAAAATCAAGTTAAAATATCTTATTGAGTGAAAAATATGGTATACATGTGTTACACTTAATAGATTAAATTGATTGCAAAGTCTAAATTGTTGATAGTTGAGAGGTTGAAGTTTGATTTGTCTGAAAAAAATAGTTAAAGGTCTAATGTGTAAATAATCTTAAACATCAGGTTTTCAATTGTACTTGATTCTTTTATTTATCATATTTATTTCACTAAAGTTTCCTAGTAGGGAAAGTCGAAGGAACTATAACTTGATTGTTATTATTAGCTTGTTTTTCCTTGTCAATCTGTAGCAACCATTTTAAGTTTATTCCCTCTAAAGTAAATTGTGTATTCCTTTTCTTTCTTCACTTTATCCAAATTTGATACTTAATCTTCTTAAGGTTTGAAATTTGAAGGAAAATGTACTTTATGCTAATGGATAAAGAAAAACACTGGAATATATAGAAATAGATTTCAATAAATTTTGACTTTATTGAAGGGATTTTCTTTCAGCTTTCTTTTTTTTTTTTCGAAAAACCTAACTTATTATACGAAACTTTGTACGCATCAGAGTCCAGAATGGTCTTCCTTTACCTAATAGTTTCTGTCAATCAGCCATCTATCAAGTTTTTTAGTTTATATTTATATTAAATGTTGACTTTGTTGAAGGGATTTTCTTTCAGCTTTCTTTTTTTTTCTTCCAATGAAGACACTTTGTACTCTCCCGAGTCTAGATAGGTCTACCTTTATCTAATAATTTCTATCAATCAACCATCTATTAAGTTTTTTAGTTTATTATTATTCCTCAATAGTACCATGTGGCAAATTGTAGTTTTAGATGTCATGTATGATGGGATGGCTATTATTTTCCATATAAATTGCTTTTTGGTTTGACAAAAATTTTAAATGTAGGCACATGGAAGCACTCAAAGAGTGAGGGACATGATGACTATGGACTTTTGATCAGTGAGAAGGCCAACAAGTATGCGATAGTGAAAGAATTGGACGAGAGTTTGACTCTCACAGATGGAACAGTCGTTCTCCAATACGAAGTTAGGCTCCAGAATGGGCTTGAATGTGGAGGTGCTTACTTGAAATACCTTCGTCCTCAGGAAGCTGGATGGAAGGCCAAGGAATTTGATAATGAGTCACCTTACTCTATCATGTTTGGACCCGACAAATGTGGCTCCACAAACAAAGTTCATTTCATCTTCAAGCATAAGAACCCAAAGAGTGGGGAATATGTAGAGCATCATCTCAAATTTCCTCCTTCTGTACCTTCTGACAAACTCTCACATGTATATACCGCGATACTTAATTCCAAAAATGAACTGAAGATTTTGATAGATGGTGAGGAGAAAAAGAAAGCAAATTTCCTCTCGGCTGAAGACTTTGAGCCTCCTCTTATTCCAGCAAAAACAATTCCAGATCCAGATGACAAGAAACCAGAAGATTGGGACGAGGTGGCAAAGATTCCTGATCCTAATGCTGAAAAGCCAGATGATTGGGATGAAGATGCGCCCATGGAGATCGAAGATGCAGAAGCCGTGAAGCCAGAAGGATGGCTAGACGATGAACCAGAGGAAATCGATGACCCCGAGTCTACGAAGCCCGAAGATTGGGATGACGAAGAAGACGGTGAGTGGGAGCCACCAAAAATTGATAACCCCAAGTGTGAGGCTGGCCCAGGTTGTGGTGAATGGAAAAGACCAATGAAGAGAAATCCTGCTTATAAAGGCAAATGGCATGCTCCTCTTATTGACAACCCAAATTACAAGGGTATTTGGAAACCTCAAGAGATTCCAAATCCTGACTACTTTGAGGTCGAGCAACCCAACTTGGAGCCCATAGCCGCCATTGGTATTGAAATTTGGACCATGCAGGATGGAATTTTGTTTGACAATATTTTGGTTGCTGGAGATGAGAAAGTTGCTGAATCTTACTTGAAGACGACATGGAAGCCAAAGTTTGAAATCGAGAAAGAGAAACAGAAGGCGGAGGATGCTGCGGCTATTTCTAAAGACGGCCTTTCTGGGTTACAGGTAATTCCCTGATTCTTTTGTGTTATTTTTCCTCTGGACAAACTGCTAAGAATACTGATTTGGATGGTATCTCTTTCTGATGGGTGCAGAAGAAGGTGTTCGACACACTCTACAAGATAGTGGATGTTCCTTTCTTGGCCGAATACAAACCTAAGATCATTGTAAGTTTTTGACTTGTCATGCATGTTCACACCCGTAAATTTGTTCATGCACCATAAGTCAAAGGAATCTGAGATGACAATTAGTTCTTTGTGCTACTTGGCCGTGATATATTATTCTTGGTGTTTTTGCAGGACCTCATTGAAAAGGGAGAAAAACAACCCAACTTAACTATCGGGGTTATTGTTTCAGTTTTGGTCATAATTCTCACAATTTTCTTTAAAATCCTTTTTGGTGGCAAAAAACGAGAGGTACGTAGTTATATTTTTTGACATGTCAAGAGTGAAGACACGGAAATGTCCGTGATTTGCATTCACGATGTGATCTTCATATTTATTTTGTAGGTGACTCCCCCTGCAACAAACAGACCGGACGCAACAGAGGCTTCCAATGAGGCTTCCAATGATCAAGTAAGCAGCGAGGAGAAGGAAGAGGAGAATGGGAAAGAGGAAACTGTTGCCCCTGCGAGGAGGAGGTCTACTAGAAGGGAAACTTGAAGTAAATTTCATTAACAAACTTTCTAGTGTTTTTGGTTTAAATTTTTACGAGGGAAACTGGTAGGGTAGTTTATTGAAAGAATGCTACTTACAATGAGCTTGGATGCATGGAATTTCGGGGTTGATTTGCCTTTGCGTTTAGTTTATGCGTAGAACTGGTTCTGTTTTGTTCTGTTATTTAAAATGAACCCATTGCGTCCTTTTTTATTCTTTGAGATTTTGCTTTTATTCCTTTCTATATATCTTGGCATTTGTTTTGGACCAAAATGGGTGGGCGAAATTAGCTCCGAGTAAATGAAACATTTAAGGTGATGTCTGTTTTGTTAGATAGAAGTGGATCGATCTATTTGTGTCTAGGCACAGCGCATTATTATTCAGATTTTCATTTCTTGTAGCTTTTGTTTTTCAGATCTTATGAGAAAAATCAAGTAGTTGATGTCTTGGCTGAACGTAGTGGGCATACTTGGAATGGTGGGGTATTTAAGAAAAGTGTAAGACTGCCATAAAGGTTTATTGTGACCTAAATTTGGACCATTATTCTGGTGGAGCTTTCAGTCGCATCTAAAATCGTTGTTTCTTTTTACTATATAAGTCTATTTACTGTTTTGTTTTTTATTTATAGAAAATTAATATGGTAAAATTGATGCAGTAAACCAACGTTTCCTATTTTATTTGTTTCTTACTCTATTAAATTTCTATTTTATTAATTTTTTATGTTAAGATTTCTGTTAGTTTTTTAATTAATTATTACTTTGTACCAAATTGGTATCAAAGCAAAGTTTTTATTTCTATTTGATGGTTAATGATGGTTTTTATTGGGAAATGAATCACCAATAACGGACAAAGATTTGTCGTAGTCGTTGAGCAACGACTTGATGATAACTTGACTTTTTAAGAGCTAGCTATTTGTCATGGATTGAACTGGGTACTGTACCGACTAAGACAGCGATTAGCTTTCAAAGGTGGGTTCATTGCTCATATTATTGGCTTAATTGATTATCTGCTTAAGGGGTGAAAAGAGGATAAATATGATCAATCTCCAGTCCATCCTCTTCTTCGGACATTGTCACAGCCTCTAGGTAAATTTTCTACCGTCCTGGATCCATCAAGCAGTGCTCTTTCGAGTGCCGGTCGCGTATTGATTTTCTCTCCTGCGATGAAAATCCTTGCCTCGTCCGTGAGTCCTGCATGACCTAGAAGAGCAACTCTCTGAGACAAAGTGTGTCACAGTTGGTGAGGTAATATAGTTGAAGTAGGACCTTTCCTACTTGCAGGCTTTCAATTTGTGTCCAAGCAGTGAGATCCTTAGATGGACTCCGGTCGAAAATTTTGCACTCATCTTTCATGCTGCCACGGTCATATACGTTTTCGATAATGAATTGCTAGCCAACACATCAAACTCCAATCCGAATTCCTGTCTAATACGGTGGATGTTTCTTCCATCTGGCAACGAAGTACAGGCATTTGTAGTCATCGTGAATGCCACCAAATCAATGTCGACTCTCGATTCCACCATTCCACGAAACAAATCAACAGCCTGTCTCAAGGGGAGGACTTGAAGAGCCATTTTGCAGCCTCCACACTGTGATGCGGCGGTAAATATCAATCAAAGCAGTAATTACATATAAGTTGGAAGAGAATCCGAGAATGAAAGAATGAGCATGAAGTTGTCCCATGCCTAAGTGCCCATTTAAGAATTTCGTCGAGCATTTGGTGGGCATCAGATAAATCACTGGATCTGCAAGAAAGATGATGTGAATATTTGAAATTGCCAAATCTATAGATGGGCGTCTGAATTGTGGGGAGACGCAGAAACTGAAAGGGTGCGTACGAAAGGATATCCATTGTCGTTCTCGAAGCTTATCAGATCAATAAATTTTCAATTTTCAATGTTTTGCCCGGTCGGTTGTAGATTCGAACATTTGAATCATCTTATCCAAATTAACAATTTTTGAAAATTGGGTTGTTCACGGGTGGGGTAGACAAGACGCACGCGTTGAAATAAGAACAAACTGTTTAATATTATTTGTGGGTAAACACACGCAACTCATGTGATGTGATGCTTGGGAGCTGTGCTTCTTTGACTCTTATTTTGTCCATTTCGATCAATGGTTATCGCAGTGGCAATAAACAACAACAGAGACAGCCATTGCTGGCCACACTCGACCAATTTCCAACTAATAATAAGCCAGATTCAGATATTGTATTGTTTATACGCAGGACTTCAACAGTGCTAACCTCGATTCCTCCAAACCCAGTTGGAAGAACTGCCGGGCTGCGCTTCTAATCAAGTCTGCAGAAAATTTACTTGTTCACAACTCTAAGAAGATGAGATTTTTCAAGACATTAAACTATAAAACTTGGCTCCATCTTGCAACTGTAATTTTCTTGGGTACTTTGATAGAGATGGTGTTATTATTTCTGACTATACTTCAAAATCCCAGAACATTCTGGTTGATACATACAGCTCTGAAATATGGACCAAAAAAGAAAGTAAAAATCATATTTTTAATCCTCATCTGTAGATTGCCTTGAAGGTCGGATTGAGATTTTTGAACGAGGAATGCTTCTTGTTATCCTTCTCTTTTATGGTCTCCAGCTTTGGCTTCCATTGCCGAGATCTCACGAGCTGTGCGTACTCCTTGAGTAAATGCGGCGTCGTGCAGAGCGAACTGCTCATTTTCTCCTCCTCCGCAGCCTGGGCGCTCCCTTCTTCCAATAACTGGGAGATGAACTCGTCCGACACGCGAATACTCAGACACCCAGATGAAGATTTGTGGACGTGGAACGGCTGCTGGCAGGCGGCGGCCTTTTTGAGAAGGACGTTCTTCTGCTGCTGCTGCTGCTGTTGAGAGCAGGTGGCGAAGAAGGAGGCGACGGTGACGAAAGAGAGGACGGAGTGGAAGAGGTGCTGAGGGAGAAGGAAGTACTTGTGGCCGAGCTGGAGCTGATCGTGCTCGGAGAGAGAAGGGATTTTCTGGCCGAGGTAGAAGGAGTCGGAGCGGCAGACGAGATGCTTGGGATGGTCGAGCATCAGCTCGGAGACATGGATAGGGCGGTCGTAGATCTTGACGGAGCCGTCCCATCGGATGAGCTTGACGGTTCCGATGGGGCGCGGGTCTTCCCTGAGCTGCGCGCAGGAAATGTGGGCTCCCAGCAAATGGAAACAGGAAAAGGGGATGGAGTGCAGATTAAACAACTTGATGCCCATGCCTCTCGAATCTCAGAGCTTGAATCTCAGAAAAAGTAGAACCAGCATTTACGAGGATGACGGTTCAGAGAGAGAGAAAGAGAGAGAGAGATTGCAGAGAGTGCTGTTGTTCTCTCCTCTGGCAAGAAAGAAGAGGGAAAAAGAAGGGGTTGTTTTTTTTTTCCAGTCGCCCAGAAAAATAGTTGTTGATTGCCAAGTTTGACGGTTTGACTCCATTGTTTGACTGAGACTTGTTTTTGCTTTTCGGGGACGCCATTTGAGGCCTATTTTAGCCTTACTCTATTTTTGAACATCAACCCCGCCCTCCTCCCGGTTCAACCATTTTCAACCTCTCTCTCTCTCTCTCTCTCTCTCTCTCTCTCTCTCTCTCTCTCTCTACTTGCTTTCTCTCACCAAAATCATTTTTTTTATAGCCTTGTTATTTAATAATAATGCTATGATTTATTACATCGTCACAAATATTGATAAATATAATTATTATAATAAATTATAAATAATTAATTATAACAATCAATATTTATCACGTCAGAACGTAGAATTAGAGACTAAATGTAACACTAAACTATATTTAATTATGTTAACCTGATCATCTTGTCCAGTATTAGCATGCTCTGTCCACCTTTGAATTAAATTTTTATTATTTTAATAACGTTTAGAATTGATTTTGTGTAACCTTTAATCAAATTTAAATATTATTTTAAATGGAGGGTCGACTTGCAAAATTTAATTTTACGGGTAGATCTAAGATCATTTAGCACATAATTATCAGCGCGATTGTAGTCTTTCCATGTCACATACCTAAGATAATTGTAAAATCTTTATGTTTTCAATATCTCGAATTGTGATTGTTTAGTGTCACACTATGTTGCGTGACATGAAAATTATTTATTTTAAAGTGTTTTTGGGTCAATTAGATAGTATAAGGTCTAATAACAAGAACTTAGATCATCAACACTTTAAACTATCATCATCTAAAGAAGAGGAATTGGGCTTGGCTTTTGGTTTCTCCGAGGATTCAAAGTTCATACAATTGTCTTACTTTTACTAAACTAGAGAGAGAGAGAGAGAGAGAATGCTTTCTAACTAAAGTAAGCCTTCTTTGACTGAAAACCACCACGTGTTCAACACTTTTCAGTCCATTCGAATTGAAGCTTTTATTTTTATTTTTATTTATTTAAATAATATTACATTTATTTTCTTATTTTAATTTCTTAAAATATTTATAAAATAATAATTAATGTAATTAATATAATAAATTATACATAATTAATTTATTATATAAAACAGGTCAGTAAATATTTTAATATAGTTAAATAAGAAAATAAAACAAATATTTTAATATAGTCAAATAAAAAAATAAATGTAATATTATTTTATTTTTATAAATTTAAATATAAAAAATAGGTCTTAAAGGCTGGCCCATGTTATAGTCCACAGCCAAACTGGCCGAACCAGTTTCTGCCGGACCAGGACTAGACATTTGATCAGTTTCTGTCGGGCCGGTTCGATCCGGCCCAATGACGAGGCTGAGATGATATTCTAGACCAGGGCTTTAGCCGTCTGAATGCTGGACGACTGTCTGAAATTGGAATCAGATCACAGGAAACAAAAAAAATGCAAGTGAGGTGGGGAAGATGGTGGAAAATAGCCGCAGTTGTGGGAATACTTGGGGTTTTGAGGGAACTGGGTAAGCGTTATGGGTGGGAGGTGGATAGGGAATCCGGTCTGAAGCTCCTTGGAGAATGGTCGGATCGTCTGGGAGTATGGGCGATGCCGGTTTATGTTGCCATCCATACCCTCACAATCGCTCTCTGTTTGCCTTATGCCGTCTTTTTCGAGGCTGCGGCCTCTTTGCTTTTTGGGTTCTTCCCTGCTGTGCTCTGCGTTTTCTCTGCTAAGGTCCTTGGTGCTTCCCTCTCTTTTTGGATCGGCAGGTCTTCATTTTTCCTCACTCCTCGTTATTTTCATTAATCGGATCGTCATTTCTGTCTTGATTTTCATAATTTAGGAGGACGAAGAACAGCTACTTTCAGTGGGAAAGTTGAATTTTCTCTTAAACCTTCGTATTCGTAATACAGAAGTTTTTGAAGTAGATGGATAATAAGTAGTGGAACATAATTCACTAACTCTACTCAGATGAAAAATGATTCGACATTATGCTTGATGAGTTAATAACTCAATGTCATAAGATTTGAATTTGTTTTTGATACCTCTGAAGTAGTCATACAGAGTTCTTCCAACGTTGCCAATCTTATCCTTCCACTGAATAGATTTAGAATGATACCAGTAGAAATGGATTCAAAATTGTTTATTTACTCGTTCCTTCCTATTTTAGTTATTTTATTAGTTTCTTATTTTATTTGATTTTCATATTTACCTTATTAGTTTCTTACTTTGTTAGTTTCTTATCATTATTATTTCCTTTTATATTATCATTAAAAAAAAACTCTATAAAAATGTTTATTGGGATAGTTAGAAGGGATCAAGGGAATGACGATTGACAGTTAATACAACTATCCTTATTTTAAGAATTATTCTCTGTTGTGATGACTTGATGGAACGGATGAAATTATTCGTGAGATTAGGTAGATGGTAACTACTTTGACTATCGAGGTACGACGAAAAAGTATGAAGCACAGATTCGAAAATAGCAATTTTTATGAAGATGAAGATATTTTTTATCAATGGAAAACATATTATGTTGCTTAAAACCCTAATGTGGAAGCAACCACAAACTCTCGTCCTAAGGGTCAGCTAGCCATACCACAGTCATTATGTTAGGGTGTTGGACGAGACAACTAGTATTTTCTACAAACACGATAAGTTTTTCCCATCTCAAAAACATGTTTTTTCAACACCAAAACATGGTCGATAACGAACGTAGTGAAATAGAATTAGAATCTTTTGAGCAATTTAAATAGTTAAACTTTATTATCATGTTTGTGGTTTACTATCAATTTGAAGCAACTTTTGGGGTCTTTACTAAGGTTTAAAAATGTACGGTATGGTACTCATCAAACTTGATTTTTGAAGAAGTAGCAAATACCAAATTCTTATTCGAGCTATGAAGAGTTCTTTTACATCCAAAAAACTTGGAAGACGAGTTTTCTTCAAGCGGAGGAGATTGATGCATAACAATCCATGATTCCATTAAGTTTTCTATTTTATTATTTCATAATTTATTAGTTTCTTATTTTATTTAAGTTTCATATTTGCTGTACTTTCTTAATTTGTTAGTTTCCTCTCATTATTACTATGTTTTATGTTATCATTGAAAAAACTCTATAAAAGAGTTAGTGCATGCACGGGCTCGAAGAGAATGACTTTTGACAATTAACAATTATTCATATTTTGATAATTATTTTATGTTGATTCAAATTTTTTCCGATTTTATTTCGAAACAAATCTTCCGCTGCACTATTTATTCGTTTTATTTGGAATTTTTTCCGCTGCACTATTTATTCGTTTTATTTGGAATTTTAGTTTTCCCAAATTTGGATCTGGTGCTATATAGTCTTGGGCTGCCTAAAATTTATTGAAATCTTTACGACCTTAATTTGTTGCATGAGTAGGTAATATTATCGTATGTTCCTGCACTTAATTCCCAACTATGATTGTTCGCGCATATTGTTTACTAGCTATCATGAATATGGATTGTATATGTATGATATATTTCTGTAACATCCTTTTTATCCTGGGTCTATGGCTGGATATTTAATCTTCTTTTCATGCATGAGATACAAGATATTGGCATATGTTGTTTTAATCTCTTGGATTTCATATTTATTATATACATGTTTACAGGATGATATTCAGGAGTTCAAGATCAGCCATGGAATGGGCCCAAAGGAATAAATACTTCCATCTCCTTTCTAGTGGAGTTGAGAAAGATGGGTGGAAATTCGTTCTCCTCGCTCGATTTTCTCCAATGCCATCCTATGTCATAAATTATGCACTAGCCGCTACACGAGTTGGCTATGTAGTAGATTTTCTGCTTCCAACTCTCATCGGAGGTCTGCCGATGATACTACAGAACATCTCAATCGGCAGCCTCGCCAGCGCTGCTGTTGCTTCATCCTCTAGCTCGAGCAAGTCTCATATTTGGTCGTACCTTTTTCCGTTACTTGGTATTTCATCGAGCATTCTGATATCCTGGAGGATCAAAAAGTACTCTAGCGGGATCTCCGCCGCCGATGACTGCACTAACTCTACTACCACTTCTCAAAATGAGAGCATGAAAAAGGTTCAATGAAGCTAACTTTTGTCGATTCTTGTATTTCAGATGTTTCGAACGCACCACAATGATGTGTATAATTCTCTTATGCGGTCTCCCGGGCATAGCTTACTTTTAATGTCTTGCTCAGTTGGTATAAAATAAACATACAGACTGTTAGCTTAGGAGGTAATTTTATTGGCTAATCAGAAGATTAGCAAATGGGAAGTGAGTGGCCTATGATTTGTGTATTGTGCTGCCCATTTTAAAGGCTGAAGTATCCCTCATTTTTCCCTGATAGCCGGGGTTGAAAAATCGCAGCTTTTTCAATTGCAGGCTTTGCAATGTCTGTGTAACATCATCGTCATTGGCTGGGCCGCACTACCTCTTATGGGTTTAGCGGCCCCATATGTATGAGGTTGGAGACTTTGTTGGTGGTGCTACTGTGGTTGGTCTGTTTTTGTTGCTTCTCCACTAACTTTATATGGTCCCAACTTTAGCAGCCAAGAAAGGTT
The DNA here is from genome assembly GCA_022432975.1 of Begonia masoniana. NCBI lineage: Eukaryota > Viridiplantae > Streptophyta > Magnoliopsida > Cucurbitales > Begoniaceae > Begonia > Begonia masoniana. The sequence continues at coordinate 50,127,015 of CM039507.1, read as the reverse complement.
TTAGTGATTAGATTGGACTCAAATTGGAGGGGCTGTACACGTGCAACAATTTCTTTCCAATTGAAGAGGATTAAAATGAAAGTATAGCTCTTAAAATGCACAAAGTCGTGATTTTTTTATAACTGTTCAATGATTTGTTCTCGTAGATCATTTGTTTGAAATGAAGTCAAGTAATTCAAAAGATTAAACTCTGGCTGCTCATATCTTTACGATGATGATATCCGGACTTTGAAGAATCAAACTGAGTGTTAATGGTGCGGGTATGATCAAAATGTAGGAGGTGATTGTGGATTCACACTTGATATTTCACTTTGGAGGAGGAAATGATAGTTGAAAAGATAAAACTCCATTGGAATGATTGTTCATGATCCCATTATTAAGTAATGTTTGATGCTTTGTCTTTTGCAGGTCTTTCAGTCTTCGAAAATTGAAATCATTTAAGTTGAAAACTATAGTGCTGATTAAACAAGTGAACCTCATCGGAATTAGTTTTGGCTCTAGCATCCGCCGGAGAGAGTGGCGGCAGAGAGCAGGTGATAAAAGGAAGTGGGTGTGGGGTGGCTACCTAACTCATTATTCTCACATTTTAACTCTTTCAACATGCAGTTTATAACTCTTTGACACGATCAAGCGATCAAGTGTGCTGAAATTGACCGTCATCTCCCCAGAAAAAATGTTCATTGTTATGACTTTAATAACTTCATTTCAAACTTCAAGGTTTAGAGTAGGATTTTGTTTCGGGTTGACTCCGGCGGGCAATCCGGTTGTGTAGAAAAAAGACGGGAACGACCGACTGACTTGGCCTTAATCGATTTGAATTCTAACTTCAACTACCCTTGGATGCTACGTAAAGATTTCAACAATGTAACGCTTTGAATGCTTTATTGCATGGAAATATTAATTGCGTTCGGATGTTGGCCATCCAAGACTTTCCCCATTTGAATTTTCTAAGCGCAGACTCAGTGCTGTTTTTATGTCATCTCCATGTTTGACCTTCAAATTATGCTTTGATTTCAGGAAAAATAACCATATTTTATGTGAAATTTGAGCATGCCTAAAAAAAAAAATTATATCGAAATTTAATGTCAAAAATAGTTACCAATAAATAAAAACTGCACACAAATGAGAAAAATGCATTTCTTGCAACTCAAACATAGTGTCAGAATTCAGGGTTTTTGAATTCATCTTGATTGAAGCTTATTCTTTCGTAGAATTCGTGTCAATGTGGAGATTGTTAGAGTTTAATATGACCCGAATTCTATTAGTTTCATTTAGGGTTTTTCTCTTAAAATTCGCGTACATAAAGTCTCGTTTGTATTTCACTCTTCAAATAGAAATATTATCTTCTGTTTTTTTTTTTTTTTGGTGAAAGAGTTTTTCCACGTAAATCTAGTGTCCCACTTTCGTACTTTCTTTTTCCAATTATTGTTTGATTTCTAACCCAATGCATACCCAATGAGGGAGTTTGCGTCGAGCAGTATCGGCTCGATCTCTTCGCTACTACCACAAACTCCTGTAAAAATATTCGTAATTTTATTTTCAAACCCTTATCGTATTGCAGACTGTTCCAGGTCGGCCCAAATAGAATTAAGATAAACGATCATATCATCTAAATGATCAAGTTTGATCCCAACCAATCAACTAAACGCGTTGAAAAAAAAAACAAAGGATCTCAATGATGAGTTGTTAAAGATTCATAAAGATAGTGGAATGGAGAATGAAGCCATTTCTATATTATATTAAGAAAAATTACAATCTCTAGTTTTGAAAAAAGAAATATAAAATTATATTATTTGTGGGAGAGTGGGCTACTAGCACGCCATATTTACTAACAAATGTGATGAAAAGAGAGAGGAAAATGGACAAAAAGAATAGAAAATGGGAGTGGCAGTCCATTTGATCATCATCATAATCCACACTAGCTGTTGGGTGGATTGGAGTTTTGATGGTGCCTCCACCCATTTGGTTAGCTTCCCATCCTTTTCGATTGGGCGGGGCCCCTCCTCGGTCTCGGTTTAGAAGTTCTCTTTGTGAAAATCGAACTTGGTCGAGGTCTTGTGCGAGAAGTCGGAGGCTAACTGCCTCAGCTCCTGCGTCAGCGCCGGTGCACCGCAGTAGAACACGCCTGTCGAAAATCAATCACCCGTCACAAATGTCGTTGTAATCGATGGGAGAAATTAAGCTTAAATTTTCATGAGTTGATAATAGTTTAATCATTTATATGTTTCTTGACAAAAATGAAGCGTCAACTCACCGATTCTCGAGTTGGGGTGCTGAAGAGTGATCTTTTTGTAAACTTGGCGCCAATTGGGCTTGGCGAAGTGTGATTTAACTCTAGTCCCGGAAACCACGTCGACTCCGTTTTTCGCATGGTGCAGTGACTGAAGCATCGCGATGAGAGCCGACCTGGCGTCTCCTTCCTCGTACACACTCGTGCAATAATTGTGCAGCTCTATCGTACCCTTGTCGTCCATCTCGGCCACCTCGTTCATTATTCCTTTGAACCACTCGAACGATCCCTGCTCTCGGGTCACCCAGTAGAAGTAGGCTTTCCTCGTCCTAAACCCCTTCCCGTTCCGGTTGTTTTTCTGTACTCCTCCCGTCGGTGACGAGGCAGCCATCCCGTTCTCGACCGCCTCTGCCTCCTCCTGTTCTCGGTACTGCATGTTGTCGATGATGTCTTTAACGATGCTCACCATTGGAGTTGCCCCTATTCCAAGACCCACCAGCAAGACCACATCGTATTTTTTGTAGTCTTGTGCCGGGGCTCCGTATGGGCCGTCGATTAGTATCTTCGGGAACCTGCAAATGATGCCATCGATCAGTTTGGTTTAATGCATATTGTTGACAAATCTCACAACTTCTGAGTGAAACCAATAAATCATCGTTCATCACCACAGGCACTTTTCTCGGAATTTTCCTCGAAAGAAAATTCGAATTTTAGCTAAGATAAACCATGATCAAAATAGCATGAGGCATATTCGACCAAAAAGAAGAAATTCTGAAAATGTAGCTTACTTAGGACCAGCATTTCCTCCTTGTCCGAATTCGGCTCGGAGTAGTCCACTCTTCCCAGCAGGCGGAGGCTGACACACCTGACCAAAACAAATTGTTCAGATAAAAACAAACTCTTGATGGATAGGAACAAAGAATGTGGATCGAACTGAACCAACACAAACCTCGGAGAAAACAGTTTTCAGCTGCCGGGTCCAGTCACCAAGCGTTCGAATGTGAACACTCAGGTAGTCATCTCCCGGAGCCGACGTTATCGAAAAAGGGTGCCTGTTCATACCAATACTCAGTTTACAATCGATTCGGATAACAATGCAGCATAGAAGAACAGAAAATCGAGCTTGAATTTTACCATTCAAACGGTGAAACCGCCGCACAGTTGACAAACATGTATTGCCCACTCTTGTACTTGAAGCCTTGCGGCTTTGACATGTGCAATGCAAGAACATTTCCAGGATAGACAGCAACCTTAAATAGCACAAAACAGTAGCGATGTTAGCGTGTTTTAAAATCACGAAACGATATGACCAGTAAACGGACCAAAGGCAGAAATCGATCACCTTAAGCATCTTGACTGGTTTGATACTCGATCGAAAAGCTCTAACCAACCTTTCACACGAGTATAGAAGAATAGGAACTGCCAAATACATCCAAGTCTGCAATTATAAAAAAACAAGAGTTAAAAACGATCGTTCTATCCATTCGTCTCATCGGAAACATAGTCGAGGGGAAGGGTCTGACCGTTTTCTGATACCATATCTTTGTGAGGTAAAGTTTAATCCCATGAACGATTAGCAGAGTATAGACGATGATGAACAAGTGGTGCGAGTACCAAAAGGCGTTAAAGCCGGTCAGCTTTTGAAGGGGCTTGGGGAGATTGAGCTTGTTTCTCCTAAACCAAGGAGTGGCTAGTGTAAATGCTATGGCCATCAGCACCACCATAATAATGCCTGTTACCCCTTCTACTCCTTTCACAAACCACCAATAACTGGTTGGTTGTTCGCCAAAATACGGTATCATCGGCTCGTACTCGTCTTCGCTCGCACTGAGAAGTCTTGGGAAATCACACGTTAAGTGAGCCAATGCATGTAGTCCGGTCCCGACCACAATTCCAGCAGCAATAACCTATCAAAATATTGCCCATGTAGTCAAAAAAAGGAACCAAACTTCTCTAACACCGCCCTAAAAACATTACAAGCAACATTCCATCTCCAACTAAAACAAAGCCTTTTGGGGTAAAAACTAAAAACAAAATTGTGCGGTCATAACCCAAAGTAAACAATATAGATTGATATGTTACATAAACAGATCGTGTGTTCATACCTTGTGGAAATTGAGGTTGTCGTCGAACGGGACAACGGTGCCTAATTTGGTTTTGTTTCTGAGCCAAGTAATTGTATTCCGACAGACAGGTAGCAAAATCAGGGCCATGTTGAACTTAAGCGTCTCCGCCCCGCCTTTAGCGATCGAAACACAATAGCCCATCACCTCAAAAGCAGCTTTGTTACGATACTGCACGAACTTGTAAGCGAAAAGACCACCCACAATACCGAGCCACAGCAAAATGACCCACACCCTCTGCCAATTATCGAGAACGAAGTATTTAACCTTCTCGTACCACTTTGAAATCGGGTTGCTCTCCTGGGTTGGGCGGAGCTTTTGGCTCAGTAACTGACTCAGGACCCGGCTATCGCTCACCCTCACTGACTGGTTCGGAGCTTGAAGCAAGAGGGTTTCCAAATTGTAGACCTGTTTTAGAAGAATGCAGAATTTTAGGGATGAATGGAGTCGATTAAAAATCAAACAGGAGAATGTTTTGAGACAAACCATGATGTACCCATGATTGCCTGGGTCTAGTTCTTCCATGATCAACGCAGCATACTCCTTTGCCTGCTTTTGAATGTTGGAAAGCTTGTTGGCCGAAGCACTTAGACTTATAATCTGCAAAATTTAAGATTTCTAAACGTATTATTAAAAATTGTTTCCTTAATTATGTAATTTCATTAGATATGGAGTTACCTCTTCCACTTCTTCTTCTGTAATTCTTCCATCAGCGTCTCTATCCACCCTGCAAGTTCAGAGAGAACAGCTGAATTACAATTGGGTAACAATGTAAGACGCCATGAAACTGAAAAATCAAAAATGTGCTTTCAAACTTTGCGGCATTTATACGTACATGTCGAAAAAGGTCTGCAGCCTCGAGTCGAAGCTGTCGTCGGCGATCTGCTCCCAGAATTCTCTGAGCTGCGACTTGTTTATCGAATTTCCCGTTATGTGGCGTCGTTGAGCAAGCGCGCGAAAAAGTTCGACGGCAAATTCCTTGGAATCTTTGTTCATCCCTATATAACCCGAATAGATTCGTTAGAATTTTAATATAATTGGGCTGTAAATTAGATTGAATTGGATTTGTATTACCAATACACTCGCCGAACAAGGAAGAGGGAAGAAGGCCGTTGGTAGAAGCAGTGAGGTCATCAAAGCGCTTCTCAACCGACGGCCAACCGGCGGCTGCAGCCGCTCCGCCAGTTTTACCGGCGATGAATTTAAGCCCCTTCAAGGCATGCGTGGCTGCCGATTTGTTTCTGTCGAAGCGCCGGGTAGACTGTCTTTTAGAGAGAGAGGTGAAGCGTTTAAGTTCCTGAGAGACCTGCTTGATGTGAGAAGAAGTAGTCTGAAGCAAAGATGACCGGAAAGAGGAGGATTTCTTTTCCAGAGTCCTCCTGGCCAAAAGCGCCAGCTCGGGGTCCTCGTGGGTAGGTCCGTCGCCACCGGTGGCGGTCTGAACACTATGGACGGCGACAGAATCGTCGCGGATGTCGAGCGTTATCTCCACATAGGCGGAGTCGTCGTCAGTGGATTTGCCAGAAGGAGAGAGGTTAAATTTGGCGTTCTTCTTGGTGGAAGGCCTGTTGCGGGTGTTGAGAATGGAAGAGGAGGTTGGTGAAATCAGAGGTCCGCTAAAAGCCTTCCTGTCGCCCCTAACACCCATTTCCGCCTCCGACCTGTCGGATAATCAAACGGTTTGCCGGCGTCGGCGTTTCTCATATCTCAAAATTCCTTCTGCAACAGAAAACTTTATCCTCAACCAGAATGGCTTCTCGCTAACTCGTTCGTACCAGACAGCAGAAGAAAATAAATGGGTTTTTGTAGAAAGTGAGACCTCTCAAGGGCCGGTGTTTGAGGAACAGAGAACACTGAATCTCATATATAAGAAACACAAATGGCGGACCTTCTGCAAACAAAAAGAAGAAAAAAACCAGATTCAATCAACTGTGCGACGACGATTGAAAAGTCAAAACAATACAGAAACGAGAGAGAGTGGAAACCAGGAAGATGAAGTTTCTAAGCAGGATTCCAATATCTAAACACGACAATATACATAAAATAAGAGACGACCACTGGTTTCCACTGGAGATAAAAATCGAAAGGTGATGAAGATGGAGACGCAATTTTAGAAAGTTGGTGTGGATTATATAATCAGTATAGCCCGTCAAAGGGGACTTTGACAGACCCGTAGATCAAACAAATTAGTCCTCTTTTTCTTCCCTCCACCCCACCTAACCTCTCTCACCCTGTTTTCATCATTGTCGTCGTCTTTTTCGTCTCCTTAACGTCTGTTCAGACTTCCAGATGGTTTACAGTGAATCCCTCCTTCCATTAAAACAGTTTCTTCTGCTTCTAACGCTTCAGTCTTACTGATCACGTAGCCCCAAACATTGTTTCACTATCAAACAACTTAAAAATGGGTTTCAGTGAAGAATCTGAAAAAAGAACAGAAAGGTTGACGTTGACTATTGAATAGAAAAATATTGAGAATACGCGTGTGGATTTGGAAAACATAAATATACACCGCTAGCCTCGGCGCTAACTGGTTAAGAGTAGACCAGGTTCAAGCTTCCACCAACTCTCACTCTAGTCTCTCTCCTCAATATTATTTATTTTTAATAATTAAAAATAAATAAATAAATACTAATTTTTTTCTTAATCATTTCTATTTTTGAATATATTTTAATTATTTATTATTTTATTATTATACTCTCTGACGGTCAATTAGGCGAAGGCCTCAATACTCATGCAAAAAAGTTGGCTAAAAACTAACGTTCTGAATTGTTCTATGGAGGGATACTTTTCAATGTTACTTCTTCTTTTATATTAAATGTTGTTTGTTTTTATTTTGAAACGTAGAGACCTCGTGCATGCAAAAGAACATGGGTGGGACCGGCCTAGTAAGGGTCCCATTTCGTTCCGAATATGAATTGGTCGAGTCAGTTTTGGTTTTTAAATTCTATACAAGAAAACGAGTTGAGCATGATGAACCTAATTTTATATTTTTTTTGGTTTCGTTTTTTGGGTTTGCTTGGTTTTAGCTGATGATTGAAACAAAATTAAAAAAAAAAAAATCATAACACTACTGTAGTTTTCACGACAGAAGACGAGCCCGATAGAAACTGAGTCAAATCAATTCATATCTGTCACGATTCGAGAGCGGACATATCACCACCCAAAACAACAGGAAGTATGTTCGGGATAGATGTTAATAGAAATAAAGTACCATGTAAAACTTGTGCGAACAGTTATATTTAGATCTGTGTTTTTTTAAAGGAAACTCAAAACGAAAGAAGAAAATTCTATTTTTTTGAAATTTAAAACCAATTCAAAGGGGTCCCATTTCTAAAAAAGCCAAAAAAGCAATAGAATATCTTGAAGATTAAGAGATTACTAAATGCCCACGTTCCGAAATTCGTAAAATAAAAAAAATATATAAAAAAAAAAAGAAAAAGAAGCTATACATTTGATTGAAACCAGGAGCAGCCAATGGTATGAGAAAGTGAAGGACAAAAGATCATAATCTAAGAGATTAGACAATAGCAGCCAATTTTGAAATTATTTCAAGAATTATTGGAGTATCACCCACCAAAAATCATCTTAGGCCATCACCCACCCGACCACCCCCCCGCCCCAGCGTCTTGTAACGCTGTAACTTTATATTTTTAAATTTATTTTCACACGTTGTTCGTTTGTTATTACTGTATATCACTCGGTCACTTACGATGAATTGAATTGTATATGTGTCCTCGATGATTTTTTAGAAGGTGATTAGCGTGGGTCGGATCTTTCGTGTAAGAATAGTGGTGGGCTTCAAAGATGCTAACCCACTTTAAAATGGGCCTAAACAAACGAGCCCAAACAATTTCAATGACGGATCATGGAGTTATCAACGAAAAGACGTTGTCACACGTCATTCTCGTACTAGATATTGACGCGTGTCTTTATTATATTGGATAAGTGTAGTCTTTTAAATTATTGATAATTATGGAATCATTTGTGGTCCGTAATTTGTCATTTGCTCGTAAATAGTTACGTAATAAGAAAAGTCATGAAAATCGTCTCTTAGTTATGGTCGTGTCACCGCTGTCACATAATCTCCCGATTACTTATTTGAATATCTTTTATAAGGTGTTTATTAACGACAAGTATGCTTTAAGATTGTGTCAAGAAATTACGTAAATTTATTAACGACGTTGTCGTACACTTAATGTGGTTGCTGTTTTGTTTTGACTCGTTTAACTTGTCTGACTCGTTTGATCAACTTGCAGCTCACAAGTCGAGTCGTAATCACTATTTTTTTTTTTGCTACTGGGTCGTTAGGCTTTGTGATTCGGAATTTTTTCATATGCAGTATAGCAGAACTTGTTCGATTCGGCAGTCCGTCTTGGGAGCTCAAAATATGGGCAAAGCAGAAGCAGCCGCAGCCACCTCCTCCTGCGTTCTAGCCAAAAACAAAAACAACTCTTGGCTGGATTCTGACCGTTGGATCCATCCTGGAGAACATTAATTAACATAATATGATGTTATTTTCGTATTAACTCCACCACAAGAGTCAATTAGTAATTGGATTTTATTAAAGATCGGCCAATAGTAAAATGACACGTAAGAAACGACATCTTCTACGTGGTTAGATCGACCGTGTCAAGTTCAACGAGTCGGGTCGACTTCTATGATCGATCGGTTTTACCTAAAGCTTGTTAGGCTTGCTAGTTTAAATCCTCAGCTTGACTCTGCTCGTTCATTGTAAACGATAAACAAACCGATTCGTTTAACAAAACTAAGAAACGGAATTAACTCGCAAGCTCAAGTAAATGAACGAAACCCAAACAAAACTAAGTGCCCGACCGAAAAGATGTTCCAAACACAGCGATTGAAATAAGTACACGCATAGACAACTCAAGCAGAAAACATTGATTTTCATGTAAACTTTAGCTGAATAATTAATAGTCGAGATCTTAGAGCATTATAAATTATTACTCAACATAATTAGATCAAGAAACATAGTTAATAGATGTGGATTTGAAATTCTACAGACAAGATCGAACAATAGAATCTAGATTTTTCTCTTTTAACCTTGACAAGTTACTGGGTCCATATATCTCCAACGTGACACCGCAGGAGAATAATTGAAACCCTCCCACAACCGACCACCGCCATCAACACAGCTGTACTGTCACTGTATAAACACCACCCCCTTGTCAGTACACAAATTCCTTGTCAGTACACAAATTGGTTATTCTTTGTCCGGGCTATGAATTTAATTCCAACCCTAAAATTAAAAATTTTATCAACTAAAATTTTTAACAATAAAAAAATATAATAAATCAAATTTTAACGGATGGTCGATCACCTTCTGTTCTGACTTTAAGTCGAGAACAAAGGACTTATTATTTCATATTCTCTAATCACGTGTGGTGCACGTTAGACAAGGTCTCTTCTCCTACATCGACCTCCCGACCAAATACGTCCAGTGTCACGTCAGCACTTGACACAATAGAGTATGATCGGCCCCTTAAACTAAACATAAATTCATAACAGAGAATGATCAGTCACCCGTCAAGGTTTGAACTGTTACATTTTTTATAGTGTAAAGTTTTAATTGTTAGAGTATTTAGTTTAAATGATGTTTCAAATTAAACTCACAGTTGGTTCGATTCTAACCCTACTTAAATATGTTATTTATTCTTATTCCTCTATCAACCATCTAACTAATCTATTTTCTACTTGAGAAAACTTGCCCAAAATCAACTTCCATATTAAAATATCAACAGCACAGAGTAAAGATCCCAGTTAAGTTCTTAAATACTCCGTCTCTACTGATTAATGAAGAGCCAAGAGACAAAATTAGAAACTGACTTATCAAATAGGAGACAAGAAGAAAGAACACATGGTTGCGTGGCAATGCAATGTTTAGTTTAAGGTCACCCCCAAAGAACAACAATTATATACAATCCTTAAACCTTGTCTGTGTTCGATCACATAATCAATCAATACTAAAAAAAAAAAATCCACTTATCCCGCTAACGTCACGAATGTTTCCCGGATCTATTCAATTATAAAAACCGATAAAGTTTATACTCGAAATGGACAAATATCGAACGACTATTTCTCGATATAAAAACAAATTCGAAGTCATTGCTCTCTCTTTGGCTTATAAACAACTCTTATTAAAATAGATTATTACAAGGGAGAATGTAATCAAGAAATATGGCGCAGAAACTCTCCAACAGAGACACTGCAATTTCTAGCACCCAAAAAAATGGATGCGTTCAATCAATTCAGCTAAAGCTTGAATCTTTGTGCTATCTGGACTTGCGTGCGTGTAAGAGAGACTAGCATTTCTCTACCCAACTAATCTATTTACAAAAAAAAAAAAAAACAATATACTAATACCAAAATCCCCCCTTTCGACTAGCAGTAAGCAGCCGGGCAGCCGGGACGGGGGAGGAGCACTGGTAGCAGCTGCACTAACCGGGATGATTCAGGTGCTGTAGGCGGGAATCCTCACTTCCCAATTCCGATTATCCGTAGCTGCACAGACACGAAGCTTTATTTTTAGTCGGGCTACACTTGTATATGTCGTGTAAATTTACGAAAATAATGAGGTTACAATGTTGTTTTGCGGTTGCTTCCAGTAAAATCCTTGGACGGCGACTGGCACGATATTGCACGTCGCTATAATGTATATCAGCAATGCGTGCTTCCCCATCCACTCCATCACCATCGTAGGATGCCTCCACCGGCAGACGTCAACCTGCGTATCGAGAAACTCATCACTAACCGTGTGGATTTCAACAAAAAAACAACGTTAGATTTATCTTGTAATTATATGTCCTAATGGATGCAACCAATGATTTATTTTAACAATTAATAACATAAAAATTAGAGGACAAACCTAGCATTAACCTTCCAATATATATCATATCGTTCATCAACAAATACCACACAAACATAAAGAAAGTTTGACTCTCGTGATCGTGTATTTTCATGCATATGAACAAATAAGTTTAAGATTCGGGTTCAATTTTCGAACAATTATTTAACGTACCATCAAGTAGATTCCCGCGAAGAGAATCCCGGCTGCTCCGGCAGTGAAGCACATGTAACTGAAGGAATAGAGAGCCTTGTTTATATGCATAGCTGCAAAAAAAGAGTTTTACATCAACCTCTGAAACAATTAACACTGAAAAAGACAAGTGCAATGAACTGACTCACAAAAGAAATCCAACAAAAGACCCAAGAGGACCAAGCAACAGGATGAGGACATCCAGTAGAGGATTCTGTCCTTGTGGTCCTGCAGGCAGAAGAATAAAGTTTCTCTTCTAAGTTTTTCAAGTAAAGATAGAAGAATAAGAGGGAGAAGCCGACACTGTTATCTATTGATTACCTCGAAATGGATTAGGATGTGCCCATACTGCAGGCCAATCAAACATGTAACGATAGCCATTACCGAACTACACAAAATCAGGGAAAAAGTGCATAATGTTAACCAAAAGAACCATGAAACCGATCTCATTGATCAAGCATTCCCTAGTCTGTGGCCATCGTCTAATCTCAGGTCCACTCAAATTTGGGGTCCGAGGTCGGGCCAATGTGCCTTGGACCCCAGACCAGCCCGTAATTTTTAGCTCAGAGCCGACACCTTAAAAAGCTAATCCTCTGAATAAAGCTCACCGGCCGGGCTACAACCGGGCCTAACCAGGAAAAAAATCGGGTCTGGACCGGCTTGCAGGCTGGTTGTTGACCCTTACTTTGAAATACGTTGCAATATTAGTGAAAGAAAATTGAAAGCATGAGTAGTGTAAACACCTTAGCAGCCCTTCGGGATCGAACGGAGCTTCACACCAAGAAGGAGCATCAGGAGATAGTGGGCCATAATCGGGGGAATTAATACTGCATTGCTGCCAATAGCCAATCAATAAACACAATTTTTGAGTAAAACCCAATCCTTAACACAAGAAACTAGTGCAATCCAACTGTTAACGAATTTTTAACAATTACTTTTGTCCGTCCATATACAGGCTTTCTATGGAGATGTTGGATACCCAGTATTTTACGATCAATCATTCCAGCAGCATTGCAACCAGGCCCTGTGTCCCCTCGTACTCCACATTTCACCTTCCAGATGGATACAAATGAAACCCGAAATTCAGTCCAGTTGTTTTATGGCTACATTGATACCATGAATTTAAATCTTGCATGAAATACCAAAAATGCTTACAGAAAATGTTTTCACAAAAGAGGAAGAGCTTTGACTTGGAAGCTGGTACTCCCAATCAGGAACGTATAACCCGTATAAGAGCGAAAGGTAAAGGGTAGTGAGGATGATAATCACAATCCTGCATTTTGATGGATCAGAGAAAGGGGTATCGAAAACATTACAACCTGAACTAATTAAAGTACAGGACTGGTAAAGGGTATTCATCAAAATCATAAATCATATCGAAAGAGAACCGGTAAAGGAAATATTCATCTAAATCCTATAGTAAACAAAATATATGAAGATCAAACATCAACAGTTAAAGACTTGGAAGCTGGAAGAATCGTATCGAAATAGTTAATGCATAAGTCCATTTGGAATATTAATGTTTTGGTATAGTCATTAAAATCATAAATCAAAAAACCTGAATATGTTGCTTTCACGAGAGAAAAAAAATTAAGAAGTCAAACCACCTTACCACTGAAATTGGTATTTAGTCAGCAGACACAATCTTGATTTAACACTCTGATTTCGCCTAAGCCAAATTTCACACAGAGCTCCAACCAAATATGCAACTGCAATTCTCTGTGAAGAATACGAAGTTATATATCATTCCAAAACTCAGTCATACTCAGCAAAAATGAAAAAGAAGTAGAATGACTCATTTTATATCAATATACTTATATGTAATTGGGCAACTAGTCAGTCCCTCAGACATAAATCTCAATTATAGGTACAGACAGGAGACATAGTGTAAGACCAACATATAGAGAAGTTTCAGAGGTTTTCTAGGTAGAATAACAGCAGTAATGATGCCTAGCTAATATGATTGTGGGCCAAACTAGCATATTAAAATACCTGTAGAACACCCATCAATCTCATCTGTTGAATATTCACTCCATAAGTTAGATCATTGAGACCATGGAGATAGCCTCCTGGATAGCAGATAGAAAAAATAATTAGTGTTAATCTCAAAGAGAATACATGGTATCTCAAGTTTTGATAGTTATTAACAAAACTAAGAAGAAAAAGGCTATAGATAGAGCATACTACCTTGAAGAAAAATGCCTAATAATAAAAGCTTGAATGCTCTTAAAATTGCCTTTTGAGTGGCAAAGATTCTGCCGGGCAATTTCTACACAAAAAGCAACAAAGTGATTCAGAGACAATAATACTAACATTTGGGCAATTATTGCTGTAATGAGAGAAGCATGACATAAAAGCCAAAAAACAATTCAGTCTTATACATGAGAAGTCAAATTAAAAAAAAAATGATCCGAAAATTTTGGACAATTTATGTAACCAACCGTACTGTTCATTCTAAGAGATGTTCTTCTACTCTTAAGCGTGATGAATGAAAATGTAAAGTTATATGCATTATGCATCAGGTGTCTCAAGCTTGTAGAGGAAATGAGTAGATAATAGCGAAAGGGGTACCTTATAAGTTAGTGCAAGCGAAACACCAACAATAAAGAGGAAAAATGGCATCACATAATCGGCAAGAGTTATATCATTCCACGGAGAATGATTTATTGCAGGCATTACGCCACCGGCATAGTCAACTAGTATCATTAGCTGCATGAAGAGTAGAAGGAAAGGGAGAAGAAAATACTTCAGCACACATTTATATTAATCAATGGATTGGACTTCATTCTTCGGATTACACTCGTATCTTCGTTCGAAATTTGGCATCAGACAATTAGAAAACAGAGCTATGTATTATTTAGAGTTGCTAAAATTTTGAAATGGCAATTAAATCGAGATGGGAAACTTAGGTACAACACATCGTCTTATCTAATAATAAGTTGTTTGTGTTAGCCAGGTCCTCCCATCATCCCATCCTACACAACATTCCACAATTCCACACTATATGAATGTCAAATGCCACAAAGAGAAAATCCGAGATCTCTCCGAGTTCTCTATGCACATATCGCGTAATAAAGACGAAAAAAAAGTTTTTTTTTTTGTTATGCAAAGACCCAATAACATCAAGAAAAGCACCAGAATAAATCATCGCACAAACATTCTCAGTAAGATTTTGCCACGTGACAGAGAGTTCATCATGACGTGTGATCTTGCCACGTGGCAAGATCATAATGGACAGCCTATGTCTTTGTTAGCCAAGAAACAAGCCTAACTATAACAAACTATTCATGGGAACCACAGCTTGGGCAGAAGAATAATCTGCAGCAGAACGGATGACCTTGACCCAAATTTGCTTGAAACCAGATAAAGGGTAAAGATCACATCAAACAAATGGGCCAATTTTGTGTGGGGAATCAAACTTTGCTTCTACGTGAGGCAAGTATTAATTCTTGGAGGCAACCTTAATCATGCTTCAAACGATGGAAAAGGGAAATTATTTATGCTAATAAATACATATTAATTCCAATTGTTTCCATAAAAGAATGCATTAGCATTCATTATTGACATTTAATTAGATTATTTGTCTTAACTGAAAAAGACAATTACCAAATATATTAAAGATAGTTAAAGGAGACGCAAAGACAGTCGATGTTTGTTGCTTTCTGCCTTTTTCTCACGGAATTGGAAGTTCTTTCGAAAAGTGTAGAAAACCCATCATCTTTAGTCTCTAGCGTAAGAAAAGATCGCTCATAAGCAGTTAATAGTAAGTTCTTTGGAGAAATCTGCAGTTAATTTGACACAGACCATGCAAAGGAAACAGAAAAACTTCATGTTGGAGGATATTTGAAACCATTTTTTTCTAAAATAAAGTGTTTTCTGAAAGAAAAATGGGGAAGAATGAGACTAGACGATCAAGAATGGGATTCATAAGAAAACTAATAAGAGAAAGAGATGTACCGCTACTGTGAGTCCTCGGAAAACGTCGAGCGAAGCCAGACGCTGCCGTTGCGTTGTTTGCTTATGCTTGATAGAGCCAGAACCGTCGCCGACGGCGCCGCCGGGGTTGGCAATAGCATTGGCCGGAAACTGTACAAGAATAGCAGGAATGGAATCGGAACTCCGCAGAGCCATCTCAACGTCTTCATCATCTACTCCGGGATTGTTACTTTTGACATTCGAATCAACCCGAAAATCAGTATTGCAGTCGTCGGAACCTTTGATAGGCTCGTACATTCCCATTCCTTTAAGCATTGCCATTACAGAATTCTTCCACCCTTTCTTACGTCTCCTCCAAAGGCGAGTTATTGATGAGAAGGGAAGAAGAACCTCCTCACCGAGAAATGCCTCTACAGTTCCGGTAAACAGTTTCTTTTTCCTTCTCCTTTTCCTTTTCCTATCCCAGTTTCGCCCTCACCACCATAGCCTTTCCATCTCGTGCTGCTTTGGTAAGCATTTATAGTAAAAACGAAAAAGACCCAAAATCAAAAAAATAAAAAAGATGATTTCTTTTCGTAATTGGTTAGGATTAGATTAGTGATAAGATAAGTTGATATTTATCGACCAGCCGCCCACATTTGCTATATGCCTATATCAGCATTTGTTCTTATTTTACTTGGTGTTTAGCAAACACCAACGTTGGCCATGTCCATTGTTTAATAACTTCCCATGATACCCAAGGGCCAAGTATTGCATCGTCAGCTTTTTAAAATTTAAATACATAATTAAACGAATGAAAATTTGGTTCGGGTTTTAGCATTCGATTTGGTTCAGATTTTGCAAAACCGAACTATTTCGTTTGGTTTTTTCGTATTTTTATCACAAAAACTATTTGAAACCGAACTAAATTGAACCGAACCAAATAACCTTAGTAACACCAAAACCAGCCCAAAAAAATCGAGCTACTTCAAAACCGACGGAACCAAACCAAAAGCTAGGACGTAACTGAATCCAAACAGAAAATCGAGTCCAAACCTACGTAAACCTCTAATCCTAAAAAAAAAAAATGGTTAGATTGGTTCGGTCTCATTGATTTATCTGCCAAACGAAAAACGGGAAACGAGCCGGACCAGATGGAGCTGTAGTCAACAATAAATATCGGTGATACAATTTGACTTTTTAAAAGCACAAAACTCTCGTCATTTTTCAACTTGGTGTGGATTCGTTAATTAAAAGAAAATCAAATGAGTCTTCCGTGTTGGAACGAGTTGCAAGTGGGTTCCACTCCACCCGCAGCAATCAACACACATTTGTTGCACCTAATTACACAATTAATTAAAGAGTACATGACCAATCTTTACGCGTCTAAACACCGTCAATCGAGACTCAATAACATCGCAAAATATTACAATATTTATAAATATCATACGCATATTCGGATACCAAAAGATTTGAAACTTTCGACGGGACCGACCAATTTCAACCATAGACACATAAACACTAACGTTGTTACCGATAATTCTGAATATTACGTAATAAATAGATGGAATGATGCAAATTGGCGCATGAAAGAAATGGGTATAATTAGATGCTGGGGAATAAAGAGAGTGGCCCATCATCATCACTTTTGTCTTCGTTTATTTATATAAAATAAAAAAAGAAAAAAAGGAGGAGAAAGATGGGGTGGAAGTGGAGCAGATGGGGAATGGATGGGCTTAAATGAATGGAAAAACTCAGCCATGGAGCTGTTGGATTGATGGAGTTAGAGCGCCTCTCCTTCTCTGGTCAATTCACACCATTAGCAAGAGAATCGAGCCGAAAGAGCCGAATTTCGATGTCCTCTACTTTTATTCTGGCGTAAAATAACGTGCAATTCGTAAAATATTGTAAACTTATGCGTGGTCTGTAGCTTATTAGATTCGGCTCGTTTAGCGATCAGATCAATTTGAATTCGTGGGTGAAGTCAGTTTAACTTGTTAGGTTTGATGAGCCGAACATTTTCAAACGTGTTAAGCTTGTTTGACGCATCTAATTGAGTGTCGTGTTGGGATGAGTGAGGAGGAGATTAGGGGTGGGGAGGGAGTAACGTGGAACTTAGGTTTTGTGGGGGGGACTTAGAATCTACTCCATCAGCATTTCACCTTCTCACCTAACCCTGCAACGCAGACTCAGACTTCACCTGTTTCTCTCAATTTCGTTGAAAAAGTGTTCTATAATTTGAGAAATGGTCCAAGTCCACAAAAAAAATGTAACTATGAATTTGTAGAATTTCGCTCCGTCACGTAAAATTCACGAATCAGTTATGAGAGAATGTATTATTTAAATTAGAAATAAATTGAATTAATTTGTCATTGTATCAATTTTGAATGCAATCATATTATTTTTGAGTAATTTTAATTGAATTATTTTAAATATGTGATCCTATAATATATTATTTTATGAATAATTATATGTTTACGTTATATTCCTACTGACACTGACAAACATTGATTGGTACAATTAATGTCTTATTTTTACTTATTTGTAATTTATTAAATTAATTACACCAATTGATATTTGTCATGTAAGCAATAATATGTCACTAAATTGCGTATCAACACGTAGGTAATCATGCAAATGCAGGTTACATCAAATTTATGTCATGAATACAAGCAAGCAAGAAAAAAAAGATACAATATTACATGGTCAATCTTCGATCAATACATATAACAGTTCATATCTTACCTTGCAAGGATTAGTATCCTCACTATCTTAAACAACATTGATTAAGTCACCACAACTTGACTCCACACCATGCTTCCTTCTCCAGCCATCCCATGTCTAGTCCAATCAAATACTATCCAAACCTTCAAAAAAAAAAAAAAAGAAGGCAACTTTTGCAAAATAATTGAAAAACAGCAGCAGTCGTAAATCACTTGCACTATGAATGAATGATATGAATCACAGGTCACTTTAACACATCAAGTTAAAGTTTAATCCTGCGAATAAACACACTTATCTTGTACAAAAGAAAAGGACTTAAAGCCAGCAACATGGGACACAAATTGGAACCAAAACATAAAGAAACTTTATCTAACAATCTTCCTCTTCACGTCATCGAGTCATAGTTCCAACAAGACTAAATACATAATAGGGCCTCATTTGGAATTTTAAAGAGTAAATTTCTACAAACCCATCTTATTGTACAATAGCCCCAGATTCATATTTATTTAGAGCAACCAATTCAATTTCAAATAGATAAAAGATTTCTTCTAGCGAGCATTTGGAACACACATCTTCAATTGAAAGGCTTTTACCCTCTTGCAGGAAAAGTTGGACAGCAACCGAGTCGCATCTAGTGGCAAAAACACTAAGGGCTACTGCTTTATCACACTTAGTCCAGCTTCACGTTTGAATAGAGGAGAGTGTCCTTCGTGAGTGGCATGCCCATAAGAAGGTAGATCTGCAGCGAGATAGAAAAGTAATGAATAAGTAGTATCTGTGATAAGCCTCCTTTGCGTTTCACTTATGCTAGGAGGTCAAAAAGAACGAAGAGTAAAAAACTGAGTGACTGTTTAAGGGCAGTTTGGTAGTTAAGGGGAGGGGGAAAGTGTAAGGAGAAGATATAACTCCTGGAAAGAGAGGGGGGAAGGGTATCAAAGACTTTAGTAAAGAAGTGGAGGTAAGAGCCCTCGAAGTCTGTGTGTGTGTACTACTGTGTCCCTATTGTATTGTTTTGTTGTTGGTGAATAAAGTTGAGGAATTCCATCTTTGAGGATATAGTTCCTATCAATATGCGGCAAAAGTTAGTTGATACCCACCAGCTCATTCAAAGACGTCTCTCCACAGTTCACATCTTTTTCTTCTATTTGGATGTGATAAAAAATTTGATAGAACGAAAAGAGGAACGCCAATATTGCAACTTCTCACTAACAATTCGAAATCTTATAGTAGCTTAAGGAAAACTTTTTTAGCATCGCAAACCTCAAATACTTTCCCTAAAACATAGATGGAGTATAGTACCATATGCAGGGTATTTTTCCTTACCTGGACTAAAAAATATTTAAATTTTAACTACCTATTTCTTAGCAACATTCTGATAAGCCCCCAATTTGGAAAATTTACTCGAGAAAGGAGGGTACAGCTGGCAGAGGGAAAGATTGTGGAGCAGCAAATACAGTCCCTGAGGATGCTGCAAAGGAATTGGAAGGCTGACGTGGCAGAAAAGAAGTAGGAATAAAGTCATGTTCGTGTGGGGGGCATTAGGGTAAGAAAAATATTGCAAGAGGAAAGGGAGGGGAGAACGAGCCTCCAGTAAGCTCGAGGAGTCTGTATGTGTCTGGATTGCTTTTCTTCTATGAAATTTTCCTTAAGTTTCTCTGTTAAAGATTAGGTCCTACCACATTCTATTTTAGTCCATTTTCTGCTAGCAATTAATATGAAAGGAGAAGGTGATGAGATGGTATGGGAAAAGCATGTAATATTACCGCCACAAGAGTCGCAATGAACAAAATAATTCCTGTAACCCAAGCAATAGTTCGCCTAACCAACACCACTTCTGCAAGAGTTGTCTGCTTTGCGCTTTCGGATTCCACCAACCAACGTGGTGTTGGTCGAGAATTGAAAATCACATTCACCACTTTGTCAAACTCTGACTGAGATGTTCCAGAAAAGATAATAACTCCAACAATTTCACCTGTCAAATTATACCAAGGTTTACCAAAATTTTATCAAGATTAAAAAATAATGGTTGCAATTTACGATTTACCAGAAACAAAACACATACAAACCAAAAAATTACTTTAATACTCTGTAAATTAAAAAGCCAAAAACCAAAATAGTTGACCTTTGTATGCTTTTTGCAGTAAATCAAATATCTTCGACAATGTTGCAAGGAAAAGTGTTGCTCCGTGTTGTGTAACTGCCTCAGATCCATATTTTTCTTGTAAATCCTGAAAATTCAAGGGCACGTAAGAAGTTACAAGCTGAAACAAAGGACAAGAATAAAAGTACAGCACAAACATTTCTTGATCTCCTCATCCCCAACCAAACGGCATGATAGTTTCTAGCAATCAAGCACGAATTAGGACACACTAATCTAAAAGGACAATTCATCGCCATTTTTGTTAGAATATAAGTTGACCAAACCTTCATTCAAGCAAGGCAACGGCAGAGGTGTGCCAAGTGCATAATACATACACATATTTACACATAGCACGAGCAATTCTCATCGAGTGTGAGATTGAAGAAACCATTATGTTGTTTTAGTGATCCTATAAATTGGCAAAGTAAGTCCCAAAATTCATTCCAAGATATTGCTCTTTGTGTGGAACTGTCCCTTGAGGCTTTTAAAAGCCATACAAACTCATTGCAGTGTTTTGATAAGAATTCACAATTCTGATGAATGAAATCAGCTCCTATAGGTACTGCCTTTATTTCTTCAGCAATTTCAATTACAAGTACAGCACCTTTTCCCCCAGAATCGAGAATCTGAACTTCTCCCTTTACAAACTCTAACTACAGAATTATCATAACCTCCCCCCTCCCAAACGGAGTCTTTTTAATTCCCCTTAGACTCACCTTACAATAACGGATACTAACTACTATTCTAACAAACAACAGTTATTTTCTCTAACTTTTTCCTCATACTATCCGTAAAACGAATAGGAGGTCTATCATGTTTCAGCAGAATTTTCCCTAATGAATCCTAAAACGTCTATGGCTCTCTATGTGTTCCTCTAAAACAAAGAAACTCTTAATATACACAATTCAGTTGATATCACCAGCGAATAAGTTGCATTATTTCAAATTTAGCTTTTGTAATGAAAAAAGATTAATCACCTTCACACCATCAAAATAGCCAGTAATTAACTCAGCAGGACTTCGTACACTCTTGGACATATCTTCATGAACGTTGATTGCCCTTCTCATGTTATAAACGAAACCCAAAATACTAGATACGAACTCTCTGTCTGCTTTCTGCAAAGAAATAGACCACTTTTATGAATGAATGCTGGATTTTTGCTTCAAAAGAATGGAAAATAATATTCCTCTCCAAGGATTAAAAAATAATAGAAGAATGTGGATTTGAATAATACTAAAAAAAAGAGACCTTTGCCATATGAAGATTTACACTGACACCGTTTGCCAAAGAAATTATCAACTCTCCATTTAAGGGTTTTAAGGCATCAGCGTTATATGATCCACCCATCCATGATGCCTAAACAGGAGATATTGGTAAAAAAAAAAAAAAAAAAAAAAAAAAAAAGAGGAAAAATATAGTAACACAAAATACAGTGAATCATTTCTTACAAATTCGCTGATATCCTTATCAGTATAATCTGCCAAAGGCTCATCAAGAGAAACAATTGAGACTTCATCTTCATCTGCAATCAACTCAAATTATAAACTTATGCTGAAATTCATTACGAAAAGTACTCTTTGAAAACAAAATTTTAGCTAATTTCACATGGATGAAAAACATGAAGAACCTGAAAATTGAATATTAGCTTTCTCTGAACCACAGTAAACTTTACGGGGATGGGCACCACTGAATATGGCATTATCTTGGTTGAAAAAGAGTTTAGGATCTACAAGCATAAAACTTTATTAACAAAATGAATAAAGACTATAACTAATTAAAAGAAAAAGAGACATTTTCAAGAGCAATAACCATCAATTCCGCTTATTTCAAGGGTGAAAACAGCGCGAGGTCTGAAAAATGGATTAGGCATTAAAACCTCATTTAACTGCAAAAGACGATAATAATATTACAGACGTAAGCTTGAATCGTAAAATCAAAGAGACAAGAAAACGTTACAATTATAATTCATTAATTATTCAACAACCTGAGATGAGCTAGCAACAGAAAGTGTAGAAGGTGGTGCCAAACCAAGCAAGATAGACACAGCAGCAGAAACTTCTGGGAGCAATATTGAACTAGCCTGCCGAGTAAATGGTGGAACAAAATATGAGAAAACAGAATAAGAGTTAATTTTTTCATCTAAAGACAGAAATTTCCTATCTTCCACGCTGTTCCATTACAGATCCCTTAAAGTTTTCTAAAACCAAACCAATAGCCATGAACTGTAATAACCTAAGCCAAAGATTGTCGTTCAAATTGAAAGATATCAAGCAGCCTGTCAAAAAGCTTTACATATAATTGATTCCTTGTCGACAAAGCAAATGATTCTCACTCGCAATATACAAATTAAAAAAAATAAATAAATAAAAGAAAGAGAACATGAAGCGTCATTGAGATAGCTCTCATCTTAGCTCTAATCGGCACATAATTACAAAAATCTCTTCCAATACCACTTGTTTCCGCTAAATATTAATTAAACATCAACAAGATCCCCATCATTTCCTAAGGGAATGAAGCCAATAGAAAGAAGAGAAAACATACTAAAAAATCTGCAACAATACCCCAAATTTCTTCGCCGAGAAAACCAAACAAAGAACAGAGTAAGTAGGACAGAAATAAAATCACCTCAACTACATCGTCGGACGGCGTCGTCCGAATATATCGATTAATCGAGCTATCAACGAAAAAGACCGTACCATCACCTTCAGCCTATTAAATCAAAACAAATCATACAAGATAATTATCAGATCCACTCCCAAATTCACACGAGTTGCAAAAGATTAACGTCGGTATGCAGTAAGAGAGAGTACGAACCCTAGCTCGGGCGAAGAAAACCAAGGAGACGATAATCAGGAGTGAAATGCGAAAATCCATATCAGAGATGCAGAGAAAGGATGGAGCCTGGAAGGTTGTGGCTGTTGGGAACGAGAAGGCGAAATGATTCACCTTTCTCGATCACTTAAACGATGTCGTTTTAACAGTGTATATGTTGGATTTTGGATTTTACAAATCTAGCCTCTCCCTAATCTTATTAGACCCAAAATTAATTCCGGTCCGGCCGGAAGCATGCGAGTTATAAAAATACGAGAATCGTAAAAGTGTCTCTCGTGATAAAATGTTCTAAGTGAGTGCTACGTTCTTACTCTTTCTAAAATAAAAATCAATGACAATATCATCTGTCATGTATATTAATTTTGATTTGTAATTCTATTGATGATTCCGAGACAAGCGTGAAGGAGAATCTGAGGCCCACAAATCAAACCTCCACGCAAGGCCGTAGTCTTTCCCTTGTAGGTTGGTACACGTTTTTTGTTCTTTCTTTTCAACTAATTTTTACACAATTTTAATGGTTTGGACAGTCGTAATGTTTTTTATTTTTTTTATGATATCTAGTCAGAAAAACCAAAAAAATGAAGAACAAAGTCTATTTACCTAAGAAAACGAGATAAGGGTTTCGAACCCTGTGTCATTTTTTACAATACATCAAATTTAAGCATATTTCCTTATGTATAACAAGATAAGTGACATATGCAATCATATATTTCTAACTAACAAGTCTTTAATATATGCGTTTCTAATCTACATTTTTTTTTTTTTGGCTAAATTGAGTATGAGTAGGCTACTATCGAGGTTTCTTTGGGTAAATAGACGACATAGATGAATCGAAGCCGTGCTAGCCGCAATCGTGGGAGAAATAGCTTGACCGACGAGCGATAAACTGTTACATGGTAGTTTCAATGACGTTTGTAAACTCTTCGTCTTTTAGTCATTGTTTTTTTTGTTGAATAATTTGTCATCGAAAGATAGAATAAATTTTGTGTGATAAGATCGATATGAATATAACCGTAGATTAAAGGTTTAACATATTCATAAACTTGTTACAATGATCAAAGGCAATTTTATTGGAATTAAGACTTAACTATGTAGAAAACTTCATAACATTTTTTTTAGTAAGTACTTAGTGGTCATTTGCTTCTGCATGGAGGCTTGAATTGTTCGTTGCATTTTAGCGGCCACGACCTCCGAATCCACCCCCTCCGCCGCTTCCACCGCCTAAGCCTGCTCCCTTTCCAAACCCTCCTCCAGAACCTCCACCTAGGCCTCCGACACCTCCTCCGCCTCCGAACACCACCACCGCCACTTAGGCCTCCTCCGGCTCCTCCACCAAAGCCTCCACCCGCTCCGCCTCCAAGACCCTCTAATCCGACTCCACCACCATAACCACCTCCACCACCTATACCCCCAAGGCCTCCACCACCACCATAACCACCCCCACCTCCAAGACCACCGCCACCTGGGCCCCCTACTCCACCAAAGCCTCCACCGCCACCTAGACCACTGCCACCCCCGAACCCTCCCCTGAGACCACCTCCAAACCACTTGTTGAACAACCATTTCCTGTTAACCCTACGTTCAAACCCTGGACCTTCTCCCTTGAAGAAATGTTGGCGAGGACGAGGAAACATGCCCTTACGCTCTTCAACTCCGCCGATAACATCGCCTTCGACGTAGCCATGGACAAGAAAAACACACGACAAAACAAGCAACGCAGAACCTAAACCGGACGCCATTCTTACAAACAATACAATCCTCTCTAGCTCAAGCACAAGATAGTATATATAGCAGAAATTACAGGTAAATTATCATCTACCCCTCTTGAGGTCGAGTAAATATGAGGCTCACACGTCAGCTATATAGGCAATTTATTTGTCCTACTGCCAAACAAGCTAAGAAAATAATAGGACTAGGGTTTTGAATTTGTGGGATCAGCTTCAAACTTTACACCTGTTCTTCCTAACCTGGAAAACCAGAGTGTCAGCTTGAACTAGGGTTCGAGTTAGCCATTTTTTTTGGAGATCAAGTTAAGGAGATCTTTTAAAGCTGTGCGTTATGGTTTTTTTATGCCATTAATGGAGAAACCAAACGATGTCCTTTTGCCAATTGCTTAGTTTGGATTACCTAATTCATTGTGCTTTATTTATTATGACATTTTGATTTGTAGAAGAATTCAATATATAAATATATATTTCTACATAGTTGGATCGGTTTCGGTTCTATTTTTTTTGGAACCGAAAACATACAGTTCGATTTGGTTCTACTCTAAAATTGAACCGAAATGTGCCCATCCCTTTTTTGGTCTAATTAAACCGGTTGAAGCTTGTTTTTTTTTTTCAAGAATAATGCACATATGTACTATACTTTTTACATTTTAATCTTACATTGTAACATTTTATTCGTGTCTTTCGTTCAATAATTTATTGTTCACTTGTTCAAAATACATCAGAGCTCGAATGCACAAATATTGTAAGATTTAGTAGAGATGTGAGCATGTGATAATTACGATGATAAATTTTAAAAGACCAAAGCTTAAGTTACTACATGCAATATGATGCTTGTAGCCTTGTACTACACTCATTGAAATTGATAATGTTGAGTGGAACAATGGATAAGTGACACCACACTTAAAAAAAGCTTGATTTTTAACCTGGTTCATCTGCGATGTTTATGTGCATAGGCGTAATTGGACGGTTCCCATCTTATTAGGAATCATAATTGGTTCGCAATGTAAGAAAATCATGGTCCTATGGTTCGGTTTATGGTTTTGAGGGCAGAAACCATTAGAACCGAACCAAACTGTGAGTCACAAATCTCAACCATATTCAGTTTAAATTCGACTTAAATCCGAAAATAACCTACCATACAATCCAAACCCTAGAGGGTCAAACTGTAATATACATTTTTATTTTAGAATCAAATTGCAAACAAGTTATCAAAACTAGTTCGATTCGGTTTAGTACATCCCAACACTAATTGTTTAATTTTACACTGGTTTACTAATTAGGAGCGTGTAAAACCAAACCAAATTAGTGGAATTGAACTGATGGCCACAGTTCGATATTAATGCATCCATGATCGATTCTTAGTTTGGGCTAGGAACGAACTGATGTAATAACCACACTTCGTGTTCTTGGTTTTTTATGCAAAAAAAAAAAAAAAAACCTATGAAACCGAACTTAATTGGCCAGAACTCAAACTTGAGCTCAAATACGAATCTAATTAGTGGTCTAGCCCAAACCCGATACAAGATTTTACATATTTTAATGAATACAAATATTAATTTTCTCGAGAATAACTAAAACCGAACCAAATATTACAGTTTGACCCCTCCTCGCACACAGTTCAGTCTCGGTTTAACGCAGTTAAACGGAGATAGCTCGATTCAATTCGGTTGAACTATAACTCAAAGCCTACTGCCATTATTACTCAATATTGCAAAAATTACAGGTTGTTTCGTTCAGCAAAAAGCAAAAATACACATAGAATATAGGAAAGAATTTCCTCATTTAATTAGGTTTCTCGATTTATTCTTTTCCTAATTATGTTATGTTTCCTATTTTAAAAATGTCTTTCTTCTCTGTTATCATTATTTCCTAATAATTAATCCAAACTAAATTAACTTTAAAATTAAATGAAAATAATTAAATTTTTATTGCTTTAAGAATAAATACTTCAATGTAATTTATTATATAATTATTTAAAATATTAGTTGGCATTTCTGCGCCAAACGTATCTCGCCACGTAATATATGGACCTCCCAGAATATACGTCCACGTCGGAAAGATATTATTCCAGAAAGTCTACGTGTACAATCGGACGGCTACAAATCCATCACGACTCTACAGTCTGATTTTAATCAGATGTCAGTACGTACTCGGCAACTAACTATACCGGATACAGTGCGACCCAGGCTAAAGGAGACCCGAACTCCGAACCTCAGGGACGGAGCCAGATCAAAGTATCCACCTCTGCTTCGTCTGCCCTTCAAATTCTCTTCGTTAAACTTTCAACTGGGAGTCTGCCGTCGTCCTCGCGTTTCTTCTCTGAATTGCGAATTCTCGTTTAGTGTTTAGAAGTTTCGGCACTCTGGTCGATTGAATTCGCAAAAGTTTCGTCTTCGGTCGGTGAAAATCTCTGGTTCAGATTGATTTTTTTGGACGCGTCGGTGATATTTCAAGAGCGAAGGTTGGGTCAACGAAGATCTTCATGACGAAAAATCCTTAATTGGGGATGAAAATTTGATCCATTTGTTTGATAAAATTGGAGGTTGGCTCGCAACATTTGATAAGTGGATCAATTTTGCGGTAAATAGGAAAACTTGAAATTTTATCATGTTCAATTTTCCAATTATTGTTTGCAATTGCGCGAATTAGTTTTTGTTTTCATGCAGTTGATCTTTCTTTGCGATTACAATGGCGCAGAGTAACTGGGAAGCAGATAAGATGTACGTACTCTGTTCAATTCTTTTGTTAATTTTGGTTTTTTTCAATTTTTTTATTCGGTCAGTAAATCAATTTTCGGTGATCGTTTTATAGGCTGGATGTTTACATTTACGATTATTTGGTGAAGAAAAAATGGCACGTCACTGCTAAGTCTCTCATGACGGAAGGGAAGGTCGCACCCGACCCCGTAGGTAATACTTCCATGAACAAAATCTTTACTCTTTTAAATTGCTCTTCGATGCAAGTTGTTGACTAGATGCCAAATATCCTTCTTTTATCTCCACTGAAGTCACTTAATTTATAGTGCTTTAGATCTGCAAGATTAAATGGTGATGAATTGATAGTATAATTGATTATATACCATATTGTACAGCAATTGATGCTCCTGGGGGTTTTCTATACGAATGGTGGTCTGTTTTCTGGGACATATTTATTGCTAGAACAAATGACAAGCATTCAGAGGCTGCGGCCGCATATATTGAGGTAGTTCCTTTAACTTTAATTGCTAGCACTATTACCAAGTTTACATCAAGCAATTGCCTTGTTTTCACAATCTTGCTCCATTTGTGTCGATTTCCAGGCACAACAAATTAAAGCTAAGGATCTACAGCAGCTGCAAATGCAACAATTACTCATGCGTCAGGCTCAGTTGCAACGAAGGGATCCAAATAATTCCCCTCTTGGTGGACCCTTAAATGGGCTTAATTCTGAAGGAATGTTAGGGCAATCAACAGCAAGTGCATTGGCAGCAAAAATGTACAAAGAGCGCATGAGACATCCTAATCAAATGGATACTGAGGCATCCCAACCACTTCTTGATGCCAGAATGGCCCTCATGAAATCGACAACAAATCATCCCGGGTAGGTACAAATGATTTAGTAGCATCTATATGAACATTATAACATATCGTTCTCGATTCCTTAATTAACTGAGTGAAACAGTCAGCTTGTCCAAGGAAACTCTGGAAGTATGACTGCAGCATTGCAGCAAATCCAGGTGCGAAAATAGCAGAGACCTTTAACTGCTCTGTAAAAATTATTTGCCCCTTTTCTCTTTATGATGTGGATGGTGATAAATTTGAAATTTTTTCTTTGTAGGACGTTAAAGGTGAAGTTAACCTAGGTTCCGCTGCAAATGTCACCCATAGGTCATTACCTGCAGATTCACCTTCAATATATGGGCAAGGGATCATGCCGTTAAAGCCTGGAATAGGAAATACAGGTATAGTTCTTAAATTTTTCATTTTCATGTATTAGACTTTCCAAGTTTTACAACACTAGAAATATGATTCAAAACAATGCCTATTGAAATTTGCTTCTTTATCCAAGAACCGAGGTTTCTGATAGAAATGAAAAAGTAGACATAAATAAAAGTGTTTGTGTTGTATTTGTTTTAACTATAAATAACTGTGGCCTTTGTTTCTCACAAGAAGCAGAATCATTGAGGGTTAAATGAGTGAGAGTTATGAGTGAATGTTCTAATTTGTATTCATCACTCAAAGAGAGAAATAGAAAAAATTAGATTCTGTTACTCGTTGCTGTGGGGGACCATTGGAAATTGTGAAAATTTTTATAAGAACGGAATTTCAAGCTATCTTCAGCGGGTCTCATTAATTTGTAAAAATATTGCAGAGTTTAATATTCTAAACTGGAATGACAAGGAAAAAGTCTAGGCGCTTTTATAAATTCCTCTTACTGGACTTATGTATATGTTGATACTATATCTGAAGCCAAATCCTCTGGCCACATGACATCCATGTGCAAATTTCCTGTTGTACGCTAGCTGATTTGCATAACAATGTTATACACGACTAGTTAAGGCATGGCCCCAAATTTTCCAGCTAAATGTCCTGCTATTACACGGTGATTACGTCATTCTGCTCTCTAACTACTAAAGTAAACAGTTTGGGGTTCATCCTGAAAGAAGATTGCTTGTCTTGAATCTTGATTATTTTACTCTGGTCTTTAATTGTAGGAGACTTAACCAAAAATATTTTACAAATAACATTCTCTTTCATAAATAATTTTGTTCTTCGAATGTTGAATTTTTTCTTTTTGTTTATTAGAATTAAATTCTGGTGTAGGTGGACTTCCATTGAAGGGATGGCCTTTGACTGTAAGTTGTATTAAGTTTTTGCATTATACGAGACTTAAATGTTTTGTGACCGAAGTAGTTCTTAACTTAAGCATGCACATAATCTAGGGCCTTGACCAAATGCAAACAAGTTTGGGTGCTCAGGTCCAAAAGCCTTTGCTTCACAGTGCAAATCAGTTCCAGCTTTTGCCTCAGCAACAACAGCAGCTCTTAGCACAGGCTCAAGCACAAGGAAATTTTACTACTTCACCTACATATGGTGATATGGACGCTCAAAGATTTAGGACATTGCCGAGAAACAATTTGAATGGAAAAGATGGTCAATCAATCGCCAATGATGGATCTGTAGGATCTCCAATGCAGTTGACTTCATCAAAGGTATATTTTCCTTCTGGAATCTTGTAGTTGTTGGTCTTAATGATACTATTACTGGCCATGCTACTACACTCTGCCTTCAGACTGTAGATCGTAATTTTCGTGTTGGTATTTTATATGAACGTATTCTTTCATGCTGCAGCCATCTCTAATGGTGTTTTTTCACCGCAGTTCAATTAAGGAGTTGAACTTACTAAGTATAAATGAGTATGTAATTATTGCCAGTGCGCTAGTTTATTTATTGCCAGAGTCCTATTGCTATGTAGTCTTATTTAACTTTGTAAGAGCATTTTCATTTTGTAATGTCATTTTATGGTCCTCAACATTTTCTGTGTTTTTCAGTTAATCCTGGCTTATTTTTGGCAAATGTTGATTTTCTTAGCAGATAAATATTCCACAGGTACCACAATCTTCATCCCAACAGCAGGATCAATTGCATACCCAGCAAGGACAACAGGTTCTGCTTATTTTTGTTGGCTTTACAGTGCTTACTATTTCTTTTTGATTTTTTACCTTTGACGGTTGGGGGAAAAACGAGTTCTTTGCATTAGAGACTTGGATGTATTTTAGAACCTTTGCTTGGTTCATTCCTGTATACTTGTTGCGCGAATGACTGAAAAAATAATTTCATTTTTTGTAATGTCTTGGAAAAATAACTTCATTTAATTGATTAATGATAGATTAATCGAAAAAGGAAAGGGCCAGGATCTTCTGGAGCTGCTAACAGTACAGGAACAGGCAATACAATTGGTCCTTCACCAAATTCTCAACCATCAACGCCATCCACTCACACCCCTGGTGACGGAGTTCCTATAGCTGCTAATTTGCAGAATGTTGGTAGCATGTCTAAGAATTTGATGATGTATGGTGCTGATGCAGCTGGTGGTCTTGCATCATCTACAAATCAGCTGGTACATGGACATAAGAAATGTGATTTTATTTCTTCATTTATGGATGGTCAAACAGCACTTTTGGCTCACTCTTAGCAACCTCATTTTAAAACGTAGGATGAAATGGAACACCTTGGAGATATTGGTTCTTTAGATGATCACGTGGAATCTTTTCTCTCACATGATGACAACGATGGGAGGGATTTATTTGGCGCTCTAAAAAAAAATCCTTCTGAACATGCAACAGAAAATTCAAATGGTAATATATGATCTTGTGCTCCTAGCAAGTAGCAATAGTTTATATTAACATCTCTATTTCATATATTCAGGCTTTTCCTTTAAAGAAGTTGGCTGCATGCGTAAAAGCAATAGCAAAGTTGTTTGTTGTCATTTCTCTTCAGATGGAAAGTTATTGGCCAGTGCTGGGCATGACAAGAAGGTAATGTGCTTTCTCATTCAATGATTGAATCATGCTTGAACAATATTCCCCATTTATTCAAATATATGATTGTTTGAAGTCAGGATTTCTTATCAATAGATCTGATAGAAGACATAAAGAGCTCATTAAGCTATTTATTGTTTTTGTTTCTTACCCCGTTTTTTATAGGAAACTATGCTATTAATTTCACTTTGTGGTAAAAACATTTGCTAGGAGTTAAAGGATTTTTGGTGAAACGTAGAATTAGGTTTCTTGTTGAATGGTCATCCACCTCTAAAGCTATTCAGGTTTTAGCCTTTTTTTTTTTTTTTTTCCTGATTGGCGGTCCTTCTAAGGATCAATTTCACTTTCTTGTTTAAGGGGTTTTCTGTCATTTTTGAATTTTCTCCATAAACAAGATATCTAGTTCTTTATAAAAGAAAAACAGAGAGGAAAAACTTACCTATATAGTTTCATTGGATAACGATCTATTGTCTTGATTTGACATTTATTTTTCACGTTGGTTTACGGCTACCTGGTTGAATGCCCTGACATTGTCATCAATGTTTTTGAGATCCTCACGTTGCATCTTCTTCATGTTTTTTATATGCTTTGAATGAATTAGGAAATGCCTGTTAAATAATGCGTGCTTGAGTTCTCAACCATATAAAAATGATATAAAAAAATTTGTTATGATGGCGCTTGAAAAGTATCTGAGAGCAAGTCTCCCCTCTCTCTTTCTCTGTAATGTGTGGATACATGTTTTTTTGTGTCAAATTATGAATACTCATATTTTTTTGAGTCCTTAGGTTGTTTTATGGAACATGGAGACACTGCAAACTGAAAGCACTTCAGAGGAGCATACAATGATAATAACGGATGTTCGCTTCAGACCAAATTCAACACAATTGGCAACATCTTCATTTGATACAACTGTTCGGCTTTGGGATGCTGCACAAGTAAAATTCTCTGCTAAGTGTTCATTTAAATTATTTACCTGGCAGTGCTTTGTCTAAATATTGGTCCATTTTCTATTGGTAAATTCTAGATGAAAATATGATCGACTATTACACCACCATCTGGCTGCCTCACTTGATTGTTTTCCAGCTAGTAGGTTCTTTCATGAATTTGACTTTGAAAGTCATATTTAGTTAACTTATGGAAAGGGTTAGACTTTTCTCCATATCATCCCTGTCTGAGACTTGTTCATGCGGTTGCCTTGAGTTTATAATGGACCAATCAGTTATTATTTTTAAAAGTTATTTGTTGCTTATTTTCCTTTCTCACGTCTGTTTATCATTTAAGTTTTTTGATTAATGCTTAGGTACTTGTATGATCTACTCTTGCAGCCAAACTATTGTTTGCAGACATATTCTGGGCATAGCTCACACGTGACTTCTCTTGATTTCCACCCTACAAAGAGTGAACTGTTTTGCTCTTGTGATGCTAACAATGAGATTCGCCTTTGGAATATCAATCAGTATTCTCCTACCCTTGTTTTTAAGGTTAGTCTCAGCACTTTTTTCATCATTTCATTTTTCATAGTTCTTCAAGTTATGCCAGATGTACACTCGCTCTCTCTTTTTACCTGACTTTCCTTGGTGCAGGGAGGATCAACAAAGGTCAGATTTCAGCCTCGCACTGGACATCTTCTTGCTGCAGCTTCAGAGAATCTTGTTTCCATCTTTGATGTTGAGTCGGACCGAGTAACCCACTCATTAAAGGTACAAATTTCTCCAGTGTTTCAGCTTCTTTGCAGTCATGATGTGCTTTATCTTATATTTGTGTGGAAGATGGAGGAAAAGCCAAGTATCTTATTTCAAACAAATTATTATGGCATTATGAATTTATCTGTAGAATTAAAAGAAAGTGTATTAACCCATTTTAAAGTTCTTTAAGTCATATTAGTCCTAGGCTTAAATAATTTCTTGATGATTACAATTAAATAAAATTTTTAAATAAGAAGTTTTCAAATAATAAAAGGCATTACGGAATTTTGTTATCTTAATGTTTTATTTTTCAAATATCCGAAATTGACTAAACGTTCAATGTGTGTTTGAAAAAATTGATGATTCTGTTTTTTATATCGGTTTATCATTTTACTATCAATACATACAAACGATCAAGTTTTGTAAGGCACGATGTAATTAGTTGAATATATATTATAATTATATAGGATCATTCATGTTAAATTGATGTGTGTAAGCCCCATGCATAGGTATATTGTGCATTCCATTAATTATAAAAACTCAACGTAGGATATTATGTTAGCAATGAATAATTCTTTTGGAAATAGATAAATTATTGTACAATCCATCTCAAGCATGGTTACTACACTAGTTCTTAAATATAGTCAATAATTTGTTACTAATCAGAGTAAGTTCACTTTGTTTTAGGGTCACTCAACTGTTGTACACTCGGTTTGTTGGGATAAAAATGGAGACTACCTGGCATCCATCAGCCAAGAATCCGTCAGAATATGGTCGTTAGCCACCGGAGAATGCATTCATGAGCTGAGTTCAAGTGGAAATATTCACCACTCTTGTGTCTTTCATCCAAACTACCCTTCTTTGCTGGTTATTGGGGGCTATCAGGTTAATGATTTTGCTATTAACTTTTTCCGGTTTCCATTTCATCTGCTGTAGAACTACAGGCAGATTGTTCTGGATAATTGATTTTATGGGTTCCTCAAAATATTTCTGATCTTTTCCAACAGGAAGGATTATTGTGTTTCATTAGATTTTTCTTGTTCGGATGGAGTTCCCTCCCCCGACTTCTTCTAACTTTTCGTTTTTAATATAAAATTTCTCATTAGAGAAAATGATATATTACTGATCAAAACTTTAAAATATGATTACTTGCAGTCTTTAGAGTTTTGGCACATGGCCGAAAACAAGTGTATGACAGTTTCGGCTCACGAAGGGGTGATATCGTCTCTGGCTCAGTCGGCCATCACTGGGATGATTGCCTCAGCCAGTCACGATAAATCTGTAAAGATCTGGAAGTGAGTTTTCTTGGAACCCCTTTCATAATTTTCTTTTATTAGGTGCAGGCTGCTGCTAGAAGTCTAAAATAGAAGAAGAAATGGATATCCTCTTTATTGTTGATTTGATTTTTCATTTGGGTTTTCATTGTTTCGAGTCTTTTTTTTTTTATTTTTTATTATGAGTAGGAAGTTCAGTGTCTTTAAAGTTTGCTCTGCTCTGTTTATTCCCTCTGAATTTATTATTATTCAATAATAATATAAAACCTTTTGATTTACAACTCCATTTCTATGTGGAAATGATGATCATTTGCTTTCTTTGATTGAAAACTCGAAAAGAAAAGGGTTGATTTTGGTCTGGTCTGGTCTGGTTTTTTATTGGTTACAGCTACATTCAGAGAGGGGGATGCTAAAATTAAATTAAATTAAATTGGATTAACTAGGTTGTGAATGTGCTGCCCATTCCCGAGATCCTGTTGCAAGGGCTTCTGGCTCGGTTTAGGTTGGTGGGCCGAGCCAAGCCCATTTCTTGTCTGGCCCGATCTAGGAAGGGCTCGGGAGGGACTTTATCATTTATAATTCACGTTGACATGTCAAACAATGATAGGTGTAATTAATGTAATAAATTATATATAGTTAATTTATTTTTTTTAAATTATTTGATATGTTATTAATATTTTAAGAAATTAAACTAATATTATTAGTTAAATATAATAAGAATGTCAGGAAGAGTTAGAAAATCAGCGCGTGTAAATAAACTACAGGAGTGCGGGTGGGCAGGTCCTATCTCGTGCAGCAAAATTATTAGTGGGTAATTTTGGAAATACAGATAAGTATAAAATATGCACTTTTCACGTGGCCACTGAGAAAGGGTATCCAATGACTTGGCACTATTCTCTCTCCGGCCTTAATTATACAATATAATTTTATTATAAAATTGATAAGGGCATAAGCGTCCATAAAATATTATGTAACGTCAGTCACGGTTCTAATTTCGCATCATAACTTAATTTTTGCGTGTCATTTACTCATTGATAAAAGTATTAACTATACAAAAAAAATAAATTATATGAACCAACAAAATAACGACACGCAATCATCACGCCGTGACCAGATTAATGTAATGAATGTAATTTGAATAATATGATTTTTGCCATTGCACTAATATTTTAAAGTAATGCTTGATTGAATATTTTAGAGTAAGGCTATATCTTTCTATGTCCAAATGGGTAATTTACATTTTAAAAAGTTATTTAGTAAATTTCAAATATTGAACAAATTTTTTAGGAAGTTGAAAATCAAACACGGAATAATAAGTCTTGTTTGTCCCGTGCTACTTGACATATATACGATGGTTTAGCAAGAAATGTAAAACTTCGAGTCAAATGATCTATTGTAAATTTTATTCCACAAAAATTTTTGCTTAAGCGTACGCTACATCTTCACAAAAACATATTTGTTTCCGAAGCGTATTTGTCACATATGTGGCACATGCCCAACAATCACTAGTAAAAAAAAAAAAGTATAATTTTGAGAGATAAATTTTGTAAAAAGTAAATTTGTCTAAATCGCGTATTTATAAGATAAGATGTCACGTATTTGTCACGTGCCAATCGTGTAAAAAAATGATCGAACGAAAGTAGAATTGTCACGTTCAACCGAAAACTTTATTGTAGAATTTTATTTCCCAAAAAAATTTGACTTACACGTACGTTACATCTTCCCTAATATGTTTGTATGTGTCACGTACATTGTAAAAAAGAAGGAAAAGAATCATAGGAGAGCATAAGAGTACAGCCATGGGAGAAATAGGAAGTACAGCGCGAAACCCTACTTCTTAACTTCTTCTATCACCACTACATAATCTATCCCCCTCCATTCCCTCTCTCTCTCTCCTCTGCAAATCCACTACTCTCTGTCTAGTTTCTCTTTCTCTCTCTTACGAACAACCTCTACATTTTCTGTCCACTCTGTTTCTGTCTGTCTCTATGAGAGCTTGCTTAGCTGAGCACAGATGGGGAAGTATATCAGGAAAGCTAAACAACCAGGCGAAGTCGCAGTCATGGAGGTCACACAATCTAACTTCGGGGTTCGGACCAGAGCCAAAACCCTAGCTCTACAGAGGCTACTGAAATCTTCTTCTTCCAAAGGGTCTACTTCGCCGGCGAGTTCTGGCTCTTACCTTCAGCTTCGGAGCCGGAGGCTGGAAAAGCCATCAATTGTCCTCCCAATTAGTGAGTCGAGAAGGCAAAAACAGATTCAGAGAGACGGGTACGGGAGGAACCCTAAAACGAAACAGAACTCCAGGGCGACCTCGAGATTAAGGCTCGATTCCGTCACTGCTGAGTCTCGTGGGTCGGCTTCGATTCAGCGCGTGAAGGATGAAGAACGAACGATTGAGGCTGCTGAGGTCAATGTGGAAATGGTGGGCAAAGGGATCGAAACTCGCGGCGTCAAAAATGATGAAAATTATCTTGATTTGGGAGCTAAAGAAGCTTCATTTGGGGAAAATGATTTTGATTTTGATGGCAGAGAAAGGTGGGGATTTTTACTTTCCTTCTTCCTTTTTGTTTGCATAAATTCTCCTTTTTTAGGGTTTTTTCTTTTGCTAGGAAAGGGGTAAATTGAAATTTTGGGATTTTCAATTCTTGTTTTGGATGCTCAGTTTGTGTTCTTGTATTTCAAACTCAAGGGAGATGGAGCAGAGTGAATGCAAGTTTCATTTTTCTTTTGTTTCTATTACTGCATTTTTTCTTGGATAGCTGGTTGAGTTCTTTCTTCTTCTTCTTCTTCTGCTTCTTCTTGTTACTGTTAATTCTGTGCCAAACTGAATTTTCTTCATGCACCGTTTAGCAGCTCTGAAAATGAAAGAAATTAGAGGCTTTTTCTTTTTTGGCTAA
This sequence comes from Begonia masoniana, assembly GCA_022432975.1. Classification (NCBI taxonomy): domain Eukaryota; kingdom Viridiplantae; phylum Streptophyta; class Magnoliopsida; order Cucurbitales; family Begoniaceae; genus Begonia; species Begonia masoniana. Next base: position 50,089,888 of record CM039507.1, on the reverse strand, counting down.
AACTAGATTGTTGGCTAAAAGTTATCCATCTCCTCTTCATTCCTAATCAGGCTTCTTCTTGGTTTTCTCTTTCTATTATTGTTAATGTTTTGTTCTTGTGGAGTATGCGTTGCATTAAGAGACCTGTTTATGGTTTTTTTCCCATCAACTTCTTAGTTGAGTCCATGGCTTATACTGTTTATACTCTCCCTGTCTCAGTTGAAAATATCACTCCAGAGCCTTTGAAATTGTTTGAAAACCATTTTTTTGTGGTCTAGATCTTTAGTTCTGTAATTTTCTACCATTTTTTGGTCGTCCAGATCTTTAGTTCCTTAGTTCTGTAATTTTATTTGACTATCTTCAATTGCATGGTTTGATTATACTAAGGAGGCTTCGATTCTCTTAAGAATAATCCACTTCTGATATGAATATTCAGCATGTTTTTTACCCAGATTGATTATTCCTTGAGCAAATTCTCAAACTTTGATGTTCTAACTTAGCTTTAAAGTTGCATGTCAATATTTTTATCTTGGGTGGCTTCTTCTGAAATGCTGGTTTGAAGAACATAGTCATCATGAAGTTAATGTTATCCCCAAACAACCAGAAAAAGTTTATCTTTTTCTGCTAGCGAAGAACAACACTAACTACTATTTATAGTTCATTAATGTCATGTTCTACTGTCTTTTTTTTTTTTTTTTAAAAGTTGGGTTGTTGCTTATTTGTTGTTAACTTCTGCAGAAACATGAGAGAATCGACTCCTTGCAGTTTGATCCGCGATCCAGATACAATCCGAACGCCTGGTTCCACTACCCGGCCGACCACTTTGTCAGAAACTAACCAGAGATTACGAAACTCATCTCGAAGACCTATACCCACCGCTAACGAAATGGACAAGTTCTTTACTGGTGCAGAAGAAGGAGCAGCAAAGACAATTCATTGAAAAGTACATATTTTCCATCTCCTCCCACCTTATCTATTCTCCTCTCTCTGGCCACTTTGCTTCTCCATGGCTCCACATTATGAATCTGAATCGTCTGTATTGTTTGGCTGCAGGTACAACTTCGATCCTGTCAAGGACAAGCCACTCCCTGGACGTTATGAATGGGAGAAATTGGGTCCATAGACCAAAAAAAAAAAACCCAGAAAAAAGGGTGCTCCATTACATCATCTTTTCCTGCATATTCCTCAGTTGTTCTCTGGTTTAGAATATTTAACTCGAAGGATTTAGCTTAGCTTAGCTTAGCTTTCGTTTTTTACATGGTGAGGTGATGGTGTTATTTCCATTTTCCTTCACCCTTGTGAACAAGTAGCTAGTACAGGTTGGGTTGGAGTCGGGTCTGCAAACTCCATGGATCTATTGAGATTACAGCTCAAACCAAGGTCTGTCTAATTGATCTTCTGATATGGATGAGCAGGAGAGGGAAAGAGGAGAGGAGGGTTACGAATTGTAGGGTTACATGGTTAAGTAGATCAGTCTTTCTGAATACAGAAATTCAGCTTAGATTTTCATCGTCTTCTTCTTTCTTTTTTCTCTGTACTGTATTCTCCCTCCCCTCCCTTCTTCTGCTGTCTATTCTTGTACTGATGGATCTATGAAAAGGCAATTCCCCCCCTTGTGGAATAAACTCATTCTTTCACTTTTCTATTTTGTTATGTTTTTTATGCTAAGCTTTGTGCCGGTTCGGCAAGTCTAGCCTGCATAGTCGACCAGCAATCCCGGTCTCAAGAGGGTTTGCGCGTTCGGCTCGGTCCGCTACAACAGCTGGACGATAACTATATTAGAAACATTAGGCAAGTTCACTTATGATTAATGAAACCGCCATGAATATGAAGTTGCTTGAAACCAATATTAGTTCTGTCAAAACTTAGTTCCAAAATGGTGGTTGAAAGTGATAATGTATTACTCTGGGAAGTTGTGTTTACCTTCTGAGTTCATAGCCCTGAATCTATGATCTGAGCTAGGTTCTTATGATTGAAATCCATTAAATGGTGAATTAATTATCATGATACGAAAATGAGCCACCCTTGTCAAAAAACACCATTACCGACACAATTTTAAAAAGGGTAAAGTGCAATTCGATCCCTATAATTAGGTGAAATGAGTAATTTACACTGTAAACTTGAATAATAGTCAAGAACAACCTTAATTTATTAATAAAGGGCAATATGGCCCCTACCGTCATATTTTTCATAAAAAATTAACATTTTTTCACTTGTTCATTTTTTTTCCAAAATGCCCCTCACTAGACCGGACTGAACCGAACCAGACTGGTTCGGCTAATTCCACTCTGTTTTTTTTTTTAAATCCTATTTCTCGGAAAAGAGAAGACAAAGGAATATAATTAAAAAAAAAAAAAAACCAGAGTGCAATTAGCCAAACAGGTCCAGTCCGGTTCGGTCCAGTGAGGGGCATTTTGGGAAAAAAAAAATGAACAAGTGAAAAAATATTATTTTTTGACGGAAATTATGACGGTAGGAGCCATATTACCCAATTATCAATACATTAATGTTGTTATTGCCTATTATACAAGTTTACGGTATAAATTGTCAATTTCACCTAGTTGTAGGAACCAAATTGCACTTTACCCTTTTAAAAAATCATCAGAAAACTCGATCGAATATTCCGATGAACTCTAACGAAACACGCTTTAAATCATTACCCATTTCGGAAAATGAGTTGCTCCGACAGAGACGGTGTTACTGACGGCAGTGTTTTGTTTTGTCTAACTTGAATTCCTTTTCTGACATCCTCTTCAAAAACTTGACCCCCAGTTTCACGCTTTTTTATTTCCTCTCTCTCCCTCCATTTTCAAATTCTTAACTTTGGTGTTTGGTCTGCAGATCATCGGAGGCTTCTATCGTCGGGATTTTGGCTGGTCAAGAGATAACATTTAATAGCACAGGTTTAATGTTTGGTCCCTTTTTTGGACCAGGCCCTGCCCGGTCAAGAGAAATGATGGGCTGAGTTTGGGATGGTTACGCAACAAAACCGACTGTCCACAAGGATGAATTTAGCAGCGTCTTGGCTAAACTGATGGAGCCATCGCCGCCATTCCATAGTCTCGATGACTTCGCAGCCACTTCCACCCTCATCACGTTCGATCGCCCCCTCCCTCTGCTACGCGGTCCCCTCAGAGCTAATTTTCCCGACGAATTATCTCCCGGTCCCTTCGTGCTCGCTTTCAGAGACTTCCGAGCCTGGCAATCCGGCTACAAAGCCTGCCACTCTAAAATTGTCCGACAATGTGAGGAAGGAGCCAGATTTGGTTGCGCCATAAGTGCATCGAACAAGTGCAAATCGCCGTGTTGGTGGGCCTTGATTGGTCGGAAGAGGGGGCCTGATTTGACGGAAAGAGCGCGATGCGAAGAGCTGGAAATGGATGCTTGTTTGGCAGCGGCCGAAGGCGAAATGCGTTGGATTTGCTGATGAAAAGTGTTTAAAACCGTTTAGGGATGCTAGGATTGCCATTAGCGAGAGAAAGACGATGGAGAAGAAGGCCAGAAAGTGGGTACATTGGGCATCGATGTCTAACTTTGGTTTCTTACCCAACATGATCGAATTGGATAGAAATTCATTCACAAATTGCGTTTCGGCTTCTCTCATTTTCGGGCCGGCGAATTGTGGACGTCTGAGAAGGGTCTCGAAAATCTATTAAGCGAAGGTATCACCATCAAAGAATCCAATTTTTCTGTGAATATGAGTTCTTGATCTTGAAAGTTCAGTAAATTCTTACTCGTTGATTATAATCTGTGGGCGATTGAGCAAGAAATAATTCTCAGTTTCAATTTCATCAGCTCAGTTTGAGAGCTATCTCCATCTTGACATGATATGTCCAACTGCTTATCTCCTTCCTGATCCACCTCAGCCTGCACGGTCTCCACCGTATCAGCAGGTTTCTTGTCCTCATCCTTAAACGGGAAATTTGTTTCATTAAAAACGACATCCCATAAGCGATAGCCTCTGACACTATATGGATATCCAAGCATAATGCACTTAATCGCACGAGGCTGAAGTTTTCCTTGCTTTATATGTGCATTTACCGCACAACCAAACAACCTCAACCTGCTATAATCGACCAGATATCCATGACAAACCTCAAATGGAGTCTTAAACTCAAGAGCCGTTGAGGGACTAAGATATATCAAGAAACATGCCGTTTTCTCAGCTTCTACCCAAAATGACCTAGGAAAACCCGAAGTAAGAAGCATACACCGAAGCCTTTCAAGAATCGTCCTATTCATCCGCTCAACAAGTTACTTACCGAATGATGTCTAAGATTTTCCTCTTCTTTACAATTACATTATTTATCAAACTTGTCAGAACAAAATTTCATGTCGTTGTCAGTTCAAAGCTTCTTGATCTTCCTACCAAGTTGATTCTCCACCATCTTTTTTCACGTCACAAAAGTCTCAAATATTTGATCATTTGTACGCAATCAGAATATCCAAATTCTTCTAGAGAAGTCACCTATGAACGTCACAAAACAGTGCGCTTTCAAACAGAAACATGAATCAAGCTTGACGTTATTGATTAAAGTTATGAGGAGTTCGCTCAAGGTTGCTGGTCTAACACCTTCACTTTAGAACCTCATCCTCATGATGATCCACTCCTCCCTCATCCTCTGATGTCGACCCTCCTATAGATGCTTAGGAGTAGTTTGTCGTCCCATAAGTTCTTATATTCCGTTCTTAGCTTCGTAGTTGTTTTTTAATTTGGTTTGAAAATTTAATTATCATATTTGAACTAAGTTTATCATATTTGCTGTGGAACTTGGTTTATTATTTTGATGTCTGATGTTTTACATTTTTTTTTTAACAATGTAAGATTTTTAATAAGAAGGAATTTATAAAAAGAGGAGTGCAATTTTTCAAAATTAAATTGAATAATATACATATATTAATATGCATGTACTAAGAATCCAGTGCCTAGCGATGCGTATAATAGAGATGATCACGGACGCCCGGTCTAAATAACCTATTCGGACGCGGTTACCCGCTGCGATTAGCCCTGACATAGCTGCAGAAGCCCAAACCGAGACAATTGACAATGTTATTCGAAGCATAACTTGTGGATGCCTAGACACGATGTGTGGTCACCCCGGTAGATATCGAGAGAACTTCGAGGCACTCCAGCCTAGAGACAATAATTCAAATTAAAGTTCGCCCAGATATCTAGTAAATAACCACGGACATATCGTAGAAGACTAACACTTTATTCGCAGAATCCCATCAACCACATCGATGCGTCTAGCGAACATATCGCAGACTCCTACGTTTTTAAGCACCTAACCATCGCTACTCATACACTTGATTTTCTACGTTTTGAGAGAGTTAGATTATTGTTCTTAAACGTTCAAATTTCACTATTTGTAGATTGTGAAAACGAAAAATGTAGGATAAGTTTGATGTTTCACATTATTCAAGTTCAAATTATTTTAAGAGTTACTGCGTAGTAAAAATTTTAAACAAATAATGTTTGGTAAATTAAAATTTTCCCACGAAGAGTTCTAGATAACGTTTGGATTTATGTCGGATAAGAATTTAAGGATTTTATTTAACCTATAATATAATGTTTTATATTATATTTTAAGCAAAATAATAATATAAATTTTTATTTATTTTATTAAAAGGGGGAAAGAAAGTAAACCACCCCTTCTTCGGCAGACTGCGGTCGAGAGACGGAGAGAAGGCATAGATCGATTCTTGCATTCGGCGTCCGATTCGTCCAACCTTGGAGTAGATTTTCGAGTTTCAACAACGATCTTCACGGGTAAGTCAAAGTCTAAGCCTGTTATCATTAGTTTTCTCATTAAGGTTCTTCGTTGTAGTAAGATTTGAATGTCGAGTTTGAAAATTGGAAATCTTTGGTTGTTTCTGTGTTATTTGAATAGCCAAAACTCATCCAATCATTTCTACTGGTTCCAAGTTTGAATTCATAAAGCACTACGATCTGGAAATGAACAGATCGGATGCTAAGAAGAAGTCAGAAATCAAAGACCTAAACAAGATGTGGTTTATACCACTGGTTGCTTCTAGTGATTGTGCTAGCCAGTTACGTGCACGATGTTTTCTAAACTTAAATTCATATATTGAACTATAAACAGATTTGCAGTTATACACATGCTTGGTTCTTTTGCGCATTTGTTTTGACTTTTGATCATTAATTTTATTTTCAGGTGGTGCTGATAGTAAGAACTTCTGCAGATTGCTTTAGAATCTAATGGCTCGCATTAAACCTCAGACGCTTTTACTTCAAAGTAAAAAGAAAAAAGGGCCAACTCGAATCAGTGTGGCTACAATAGTTTTGTGGAACTTAACAGTCGTGTTGATTGTATTATCAGTAGTCGCAACATATAGACATTTGTCTAAGAGGTACGCCATTTTTTTTTTGGTACATTGTATATGCACTTAAATCTTAGTTGCTTTTCATAAAATTATTGCGCACTCACAAAAGTTGGCTCTTATTTTTATTTTTTGCAGGACAAAGGACCAAATGTTGGAGGAATCATCATCTCTTGGGGTATTGATTAGTGAAATAAATACTCATCCCTTGAGCTCCGATGCTTATTGATTTAACTTAAAAGTTTTTTCATGGTATTTAGGATTCAGATGCGCATCGAGATTCAAAGCACTACGATCTTCCTAGATTTGCTGTAAGTTTTTTTTTTTTTTTTGTTGCATGTAGTATTTGCTGTTTTTAACTTATCCAAAATTTTAAATTATCTCCATGAGCTTGGACGCTGTCTGTTAATTTGACATTTTTGTTGGTTTGCGTAGCATTACAAACAAGTGTCTTAAATTTCAGTTATCAGTATAATTTTTTGAGCACAATAAAATTTGTTATTTTTCCTATTGAGTGCATTAGAATGGATCATTTATTGCGGCGAAGCAAAGTGTTATAGATGAGAATGCAAGAAAAATACAGAAGCAATGCCAAAATTTAATTAGCCAGACAATATTAAGTTACAAATCTTACAATTTGTCATGCCAAGTTTTCTTGGTTGACTTTTGTCTCCCATCTTCACTTCTTTAAATTTAATTTTAGACATGCCCAAAGTGTGTTCCATCCACCCTCTGGCCCAACAGTCGAGCCTTGTACGCCCAAATATATTGTTCGGACAGTGAAAGATAAGGGGTATGAGTTGTGGATAGAAATGAGAAGTATGTTGTCAGAAGAGAATAGGATCTAAACAGAATTGCATCCAATGATGAAAAGGGTCTTAAGCAAATTTGGAGTGCTTAAGCACGATAGTGAATTGAAGCAGAATCTAAAAGAAGGGAAACCTGTTAAACATGGGCTTACAGAGAAAAATGGAGTTCTGGTTTTCAAGGATAAATTTACTTATTTTATTAAAGATTGCAAATCATAAACAATAAGTTGAGGTGAATATTAGAAGGAAACTTTTAGAATTTTGACAATTAATGCTAATGATCTTTAGTTGGAGATCTATTTTTCTATTATTATTTTACTTTTCCTTGTCGATTTTGAAACAAATCTTTTGTTGTACTAGAGATTATGTTATGGTTCCCCACCTCACACTTTACTCGGCCTTCTCGTCAGTCAGAAACTTTTATGTTATAGTCCCCCCTCGCACTTCACTCGATGACACTTCACTCGGCCTTCTCATTGGTCAGAACCCTCGACCATGACACATTTGGTTAAAGGATTCTTCTCACAAAGAAGAGATGCAGAACTCAAATTCTCCATGGTGAAATTATTGAGAATTGAACATTGTTGCTAGTGGGGTATAGGATTCACCGTGTTATGGTTTCCCAGTTGAGAGTTCTGACCAGTCGAGTTGAGGAACCATAACAGAGTATTGCTCGAAAGAGAGTATTGATTGAATTCCTTCTCTAGAACAAAACACGAGTGTTGGAAGTACATGGTCATAAGCTCTGCCACTTTTCATCCAATTTATTGGGACAACGGGGAATAGAGGCTGATAGACTATTCAACCGTAGCCACACCTAATGGCTGAGGAGAACGATGGTTTCTTTGATAATTTAATTAAATTAACCTTGATAATTTCATAATTTTATGAAATTTAAGGACGAAAAGTAAATTTATTAAGAAAAATTAGACAAGATGATAATTTATCATTAAATTTATTTAAATTATTAAAATAAGAATGAAATTCTATTGAGTAGTATAGGTGACCAACAAGTCGGCCAAGAAGAGTTGAGCCTGAAAAAGTTCGGCTCGCTGAGCCTTACGAGCTTAACGAATCGAAACAGGCTAACTCAAAAAAAAATTAACCTAAGCTCGCTCACTAGCCTAACAAGCCGAGCATACATAAATAATGTTATTTTTTATCAATATATTATAAATTTTTGAAAATTTAATTATTGAAATTATAATAAATATTTATTATTGTAATGTTAAAATATGATAGTTAGTCGTCTAAATAATAAAATTAATTTATTAGTATAAAAATGACATGTAATTACACATCGTTATCCTTTTCTTCGCTTTTGAAAAAGTATTACTTTAGAACTCCCAACTTTATTTTCTCATTGTCAATTTTTTAACCCTTACTGATTTTTTTTACCTTTTTTCCTAGATTTTGAATACATCTAAAGGTTATATAACGGTGGAACTTTACAAGGAAGGTACTCCCGAAGTTGTGGACAGATTCCTTGACCTTTGGTGAGTAAGACATTTTTTCTTATGTTTTCTTTGATCTTTTACGGTATATCATGGGTGATTGATCTAGAATTTTGTTGTTATGTGATGTTAACTCGTTTTTCTTCCCTTTATTCTCTTTCTATATGAACAAGAACACAGTGAATGTTCTACTGTTAACATTCGTGTACTTCAGTAATATTTTGTCATTTTCCCATGATTTCTTTACAGGTTTTCTGATTTTGATTTTGTTTTATTCAAACTTTGATGATGAAAAAGACACTCTTAATTTTAGATCAAATATAGTATTTTCCTGCAGCTTCTGGTGGTTTTTCTTCTTTGCATGAGTCCTGATTTACGTGGTTATAATACCACCACTATTATGTCTGTCATCCAGAAACTATGTCGGCTCTCTAGCATGGCTTGTGATTATTTTAAATTTTCTATAGATTTGTCTTTTCTATCTAATGATAGATTATAAATTAGCATGAGCATTACTTTGTATATGATATGATTCATTGGTTTTGCAGTCAAAAAGGGCATTTTAAAGGAATGCCTTTTCATCATGTTATTAAACACTATGTGATTCAAGGAGGAGAATCTGAAGATCTGGGAGGAGCTGCTGAAAATTGGATTGCAAAAGCGAAGCTTGACCCACTTGCCACCAGGTTTTGTTTCTCACACTTTTCATAATTGATATTTGATCTTCCTTTTATTGTAGTACGCCCGCTGATATTGGGTTTCTCTACCCATCATGCGTAGTCCCAAGCACGAGGCATTCATGCTTGGAACGTCAAAAAATAAAGATGGGAAAGGATTTGATCTGTTTATTACAACGGCCCCCATTCCTGATTTGAACGATAAGATCAGTGTGTTTGGACGAGTTATCAAAGGAGAGGATGTGGTGCAGGTAACTAAAGCTCAAGGTTTTCAGTCATATAAACTTTGCAGTGTTGATGTGTTTATTTTTTCCTCAGGAAATCGAAGAGGTGGATACAGATGAACATTATCGCCCGAAATCACCCATCGGAATTATAAATGTCACATTGAAACAGGAATCTTGAGGCAATTTCCTTTTGGGTGAGAGCGATCGCATCATTTTTTTCTCTTAATCTTTGTTTACAAGTTTGTTTTTCTGCTTTGTCCAAATATTTTATGGCAAGAGTAGTGACATCTCTCATAAGAAATTAGTTGTGATGTAATATTTTTTCCCAACCCTTTAGTTTGAATCATGAGATCTACTTCACCATCCTTTGACAGAGTGCATTTGATTCATTTTCCTTGGGTTTTTTTCGTTACTTAAGTTATCGCAAGCCGGCATAATGTATGACCAATATATGCTATTGAATTTTGAGCATTTATAAGAATCATTAGAAAATCGAACAGTGACGATGGAATTCATCAATTAGGCCGCGAGAAATCTAGTTCTGCCATATCAACAAAATGCGTGGGACGTCATTGATTTCAGAATAAAACCTGGTTGGGAGCCATTAAAATTGAAATGAGAACTCTCCTCAATGGTGAGAGAGTTCTCTGCGATCACATCTTTGCAGCGTTGGAATCCATTAGAGAATCAATTGTCATTGATATTTCCAAAGAAGGTCCTTTTTTTCTGTCTAAATTCCAAGAACTTTATGAAAACAGCAAGAAATCTTTAGAAATGGTTTTTCGTTTGCTCGACATGTACACAACCATCGCCGAAAACTGGGCCACAAGGACCTATCACTAGGTCACAACCATGGGGGCTAACCATCTATTTTACTTCTTTTTATTTTGTAGGTAAAAGCTTGATGAGGAGACAGTTCAATCAAATTGTGGTGGACACTTTCGTTGTTGTTCAAGCTGTTCATCATCAAAGAAGAAAAGAGATTGTCGAGCAAAGGAGTTTAGAGGAATCGCCAAAGCCAAGAAATGGAGTTGAAAAAACATTTGGAGGAGCTCGCTCAACCGAAGGACAAACATTTGCCAAAACACATGGTCTAGTGGGGAACCGAGCATACCTTTTGGAGATGGAAGACAATCAATTTGAAGTGATATGCTTTATAATTTCATTATTGGTTGTTTCTAGCTTATTTTAAGTTGTGTTTTTACGTTTTGTGCTAAATCTTAATATACGTGACATTTTAGTTATTCGGGCTAGGGATGTCTAGTTGAGTACATGTGCCCTTGCATGTGGCCCCACGAACGGCTTGTATCTCTACAGGCATAACTTCCATTTTCCGTGGAGTTTGCCCACGAAATTTTGAGAGTTTCCTTCTCACATATCATTGGTGTTGTTGTTCAAATTTCATGCCAAGATTCGTCCAATTGATTGGCCTTCTTGCTTGAAGTTAGCTACCCAAATAGAGAAGGTTAATCTACCCATATGCATTTTGATGTCTTTAAAGGAGTCCATATTTCTATCACATCAAAACCATTTTTTCTCTCAAATCCACCTTCGTCGTCATATTTCAGGCCGCCACCTAGCTTGCCAAACTCAATGAGTTAGTACACTAATATGCTCACCCTTTGTTTGTGTCCTTCACCGATCGTCTTTTATAAGCCCAAAAACAAGTAAACTTGTTTATCTTGGACACATACATTACACGTATTTAATTTAACATAAAATTTACTGGTAATGGTGAGAGCATAATTTGAAGCTATTATTATTACCAAAAATAGTTCAAGGGTTTTATTGTCAAGATCTTCGCAGTTTATGAGTTATCGTGTACTTTACTTACAATGAATATAACTCAACAATTGAACTATGATTATTTTCTAAACCTTATAGTGAGAATATAAAAATGAAGCTAATAAGCTCCATACAACAACTCACTACTAATTTTGTACCTCGACAAGTCATATTAGGTGCGGAAATCTGTTCGATTAAAATAAAAAATCAAACCAAACCGAACCAAAAATCTTTGGTTCGGTTTCAATTTTGGGAAACCCGATTTTATTGTTTGATCTGATTCTCAATTTTCTTACTTCTATGAGTAATTAGTTTCTGCTAATCATGTAAGGTTAAAAATGTAAAACTACCCCATTCAAGGTTGCTATATAAATTAATCAGTGTAATGATCGTTTTGCACTTCGACCTCCAAATCCTCCCGCCAAATTGAGAGAAATGAGAGAGCCGCGGACACCGTCAGAGCTAGCAGCCTGTCGTAAATCGAACTTGCCTCAGAAGGTGAAATTTCTGTCTCTTTAATCTTTACGAACTCGATTCTGAAGGATCCTTTTATGTCGTCGCTATTAAGATCTTCAAGAAGAGTTTGAGTTCCGTTTTCGAGGACACGCGAATCTCCAAAGAATCGGCGGATTCTCCTATTAATAAAGTCGTAGATGAACAATCGGCTGATTTCTCTCCTATTACTGAAGTCGTAGATGAAAATGAAAATGACTTTGGCGCGGTAGATGTTTATTGAAATTCAAATTTTAGTTAAATTTTAATAGTTTAGTTTCTCACTCTACTCTTTCCGTTTCAGAATTGTTTGCCAAATCTAGCTTCCTCGCCTTACTCAGATGCCTCGATTCTTTCTGATATTTCTCATTCCTCTGTTATCACCACCGAAAATAACGAGCTAGACAACGTCTCAGTGAGTTGTAATGGATTGAACACATTGGAGGGAATTATGACTGGTTCGGTCGAGTCAGAGATTGCAGTAAATTTCCTAAAGAAAGCTCGTTTTCAAGTACTTAACTCCGTTTCTGTGAATCGTCAATCCAAGAAGCTTGTGGAGTTTTTGATTGAGACTACCGTTGCTAACCTTCTTAATGATTATAAAGAGAGAGACCAGACTACTGAGCTTGTTCATGCCAAAATTGCCTTAGTGCTGCTATTTCTTTTCTTCTGGATCCTTGCTTTGGTGCTTTACTTTAGAAATTTGGGAGGGACAAGCTCTTTTAACGGACCGTTGCCAACTTGAGAAGAAATCTGCATTTTCCTTTCCATGTTCAACGTCACATGTAAATCTTTTTCTTTTCTCTCACTTGGCTCCATATATCATTTATCTCTTAAAGGCATAGCATTGAACTGATGCTCTTTGGATATTCATTCTTCGAAATAATGATGTTCTATTCAAATTTTGCATCGTTGAGCATTAAATACCCCGTATGAATAATATACGATTGACTCCTAATAATGTGTCAATCAACCACTAAAAACTCCTGATAATATTTTCTCTGCTTGATTTTCCAATCTATGCATGGTCGCAATTATTCTTGTATGAAGAAAAAAAAATGTCAGACTATGCCATTATCTATAGGTGAAATTGACTGGCTTAAGGTTTTGCATTTGCTCCCAAAGAACGAACTCTAAATCTTTCCTCTCTTATTAAGAGCCTTAAAAATAGTCAAGTTGGTCAATGAATAAACAAAAAGAAAAAGCAATGAAGTTGATATCCATAGAAGAAAATATGTATCAATTGAACCATAAAAGAAGTTCAAATAAATGTAAAAACGAAAAAGTAATAAATCATTCAAGATAAATTGGCAAATTACAATCTTATTTAGAACAACGAAGACACATAAAAGGAAATAAACTTAGAAAACCATCCTAACGAATCAAATAGAATCTTTATTGCAAAATCACATCGGAAAATCACGTGAGTGCTGTTTTTCAAATGTACACTTTTGATTTTATACAACAAGTTAAGCAGCAACGAAATTTTTCTATGTTAATCGAGGAAAAATGTTGGGGATAGTAGTTACCGTAATTTCATAATGAAATTACAAATCACCAGATCAAGCAGACCCAAAACTAAATACATACCCATAAAAGGAAAAACATTAGGCAGCTCTAGAAAAATTAGTAGATAAGTGATCTCTTACAATCGGAATACATTCAATGGAAATAATGAAAAAACATAATTCCATTCGAAACCGAGAGAGAGAGATAGAGAGAGCGAGAAAAATGAAAGATAGAAAACTGGAGGAAATGGCACCTAAAACTCAGAGGAATGGGTTGAAAATCGGAGAAGAAAAGTTGAGTTGAAGCGAAAAAGATGAGTTTTTTAGTTCGAGGCTGAAGATCGCCTTCGGGTGCTTCAAAATCGGAGAATCTCCTCGCCTTCCTCTTCGAACCCCAAACTGAAGTTCCAGCACAATTTTCCGTCATAGTGCAGACCACCGTTTGTTTCTCTGAAAAATTTCTATGCTTTTACTTCGAATTGATGATCGGGTGATTTGGGTTTGAGCCCGTTGAATTGCTTCGGGAGAGAAGAGAGATTGAGCAGAGAAGATTACTAAGGGAATGAGAAAATGAGGTTTTTGAGTTTTCAGAGATTTGGATTCTGTGCACTTAACATAGGGTTTTAACGGAAATCTTAAAAATATCAAAACCGATAAAAGAATCACAGTACGATTTGGTTTGTCAATTTTTTTAGGACATTTGATTTGTCAATTTTTTTAGGACATGATTAAAATCGATAATTAAAAAAAAAAAAAAGGACAAAGTTAAACAGATTTTAGTTGAATTTCAAAGTGAAAACAGAAGGAAAAAAAAAAAAAGATTCTTACAAGTGAGGAACAATTAAGGAGACGGAGAATTGACGTAGTTAACGGAGGTACATTTTATACTTTTACAGTTTAGGATGATTATCGATTTGAACCTTGTACTATACACGTTTTTTCAATTCGGCCCCCGTATTAAAAAAATCGGCAAACCGAACCCTGTACTTTGATTCTGTTATCAGTTTTGACTTTCTATCAACAATTTCATTAAACACTTATTGAAAAAACTAACAAACGATCTTGGATTCAGTTGAAATTTTTACCACATGTTCACTACTTAATGAGAAGATAATCTGAAAATGTTCGTGATTTTTTAACACATGTACGATTCATTGAAATTTTATTTTAGTATTTTATAAAAATATTATGATAAATCATATAAATTTTAAAAAATCACGAAATTTTTTCTATTATCTACCCATGATATGTTGAACATGTGAAAATTTTTTCAAATAAATCAAATATTGTTTGGTATTTTTTTAAAAATTAATTTATAAAGTAAAGAAGAAACTGAGATTAATTTAAAAAAATACCAAAAGATATTGGATTTATTTGAAACTTTTTTCAGATGTTCACCATATTATGGGTAGATAATAGAAAAATTTGCGTAATTTGTTAAAACTTGTATGATTTATTATAACATTTTTAAAAAATACTAAAATAAAATTACAATAAATCGTAGATGTGTTAAAAAATCACGAAAATTTCCAGATTATCTTCTTATTAAATAATGAACATGTGGTAAAACTTTCAACTGAATCTACGATCGTTTGGTAGTTTTTTCAATGAGGATTTAATGAAATTGTTGATAAAAAGTCAAAAATAATAACAGAATCAAAGTACAGGGTTCGGTTTGTCGATTTTTTTAATACAAGGGCCGAATTAAAAAAATGTGTACAGTATAGAGTTCAAAATCAATAATTTCCCTACCGTCTATAATAAGCCCTAACAAATGTCAAATTGCTCAACACGCCGTTTCCTCGCCTTAACTTCTTCGCCACCCCCGCATTTAAAGTTGCCAAGTCCATTCCATGAATTTTCTGGTCTTCTTCACTTTCGGCTCTCCTACAGTAACCCGACGGATCATTAGGTATTGAGGAAGGTAAATTGTGTGTTTATTCTCTCCTCTTGTTCTTTGTATGACTTGAAATTCATTCACTACAGTTAATCCATTCACTTTTCTTTTTTATGTTTTCGTAACTAAGATTACGGTTTTTGCAAGACTCTCGACGATGTATTTGAATTTTTTAAAAGAGGCTTTGTTCCAGAAACTTGATTTTGAGTATTTTATTTTTATTTTTTTGCTTATGAAAGTATTTGAGTATTATTCACAATCTGGGTTCAGTCTCGCTTTGTGAGACAATCTTCTTTGTTTGGTGTCATATTAGTTGATTCACAATAACTGGAAAATTTTCAAGCTGTTTGTAAATAGTTATCACATTGTGGGAATGAAAATGGACGATGGATGTACATTGTAGCCTAGGAAATGTATGCACTACAGTATGGTTTTGGTTTGTTGAAACATAAAGACACTTATGTTGATTTTATCTTAATTTTGGTTCTGATGTTCAATTTATCGTTATTTTGTTTTGAGCTACTGAGATATATCTGGAGCATGTACTATTTATTCTAAATAAGGTACATTTTATTATTATGATGTAATGTTGTATACATTGTATATGATTTTGTTGCTATATACTTAGAAATTAAGTATCTGAATTTCTTGCTGACAATACTGGTCAACACATTTTTACAGATAGAATATTTTGTGTACCATATTGTAGTTGCCTAAGACCACTCATTTTCATCATCTGGACTTAACGAACTAGTATCTCAAAACTCAACTCACAAAGAACATAGATTGTCATTGCATCATTGCCGTCTGCGTGAGGAAATCTTTGTATTTATTAAAACCCATTACGTTTTTACACTCATAGAAGAGATAGGAATTTTGCTTTTAGTTTTTCAATTTTTTTGAACGCTGCAATTTTCTTTGTTTGGATGTTTAGGTTAAAATGAAGTTTCGAGATTGGTACTTGAAGATCGGAATAGTTTCAGCTCTGATTGGAGCTTCCATGGAAATGTTCATGATCAAAACTGGCTTCTGTGTGAGAAATCTCCTTTTCCTTTCCCTCTTTCATTCCCAATTTTATGTTCTCTTTTTTTCAGACAAATGTCACCGCTCGGCGCTGCTAAATCTATCTTTTTCTCTTGATATTGCTAATTTATGGTTCTCAAATCATCAATACATCCACTAACATGTCACAGTCAAAAACCTATAACCTAACATATTTTTTAGTCAGATCATCTTCTATATAACAATAAGACATAACGAGTTATATTGCGTAACATATCCTCTAATAAAATATTATCAATCGTCAAATCCTCGAATAACAATAAGACATGACAAGTTAACATGTCCTCGAAAAACACATCATCAATCATCAAATCCTCGAGTAACAATAAGATGTAAAGAGTTACCCTAACATATGCCGAAAGGCCAAAGACATGCATACATCATTTTAATGAGTCTTAGCATGATAACGGTCGCTTATGACCATTAACCTTCGCTTTAGATCGGCCGAACCAACAAAATTCTCACATATTTGTATGTCGTATGAGACAAAATTGAAAACCCTTATCGATCCTCTCTTACTCCTATATTCATGCTCATAACCAATTAAGGACCGTTGCCTATTCAATATCAACATGAAATAGACTTATCTTTCGAGAACTTGAGAGAGAATGTGAGGCGGCTAACGAGTTCGGAGTGAAATGATATGTTTTGGGGTTTAAGGTTTCTCTTATACATATGCAGTTTTCCGTGGTACCAGTCGACCGTTTCATTAAGTTCGGTCGACCGTAAGTCAACACAGGACGTGCGAACGTTGTCTTCTTCTTCCTCTGGTCGACCACTTACTGTTCTCGGTCATCACCTCGTGCAATTTGTCAAATTTTCTAGTGCACAGGTCGACCCTTAATGTACATGGGTCGACACCTTGACCAGTCGGTTTGAATTTTCGATGAACAGTCTTAGTGTTCATCAAGTTGACCCTTCAACACCTAAGTCCAAAAATTCCTCCATCAAACATTATTAATTTTTAAAACACACCAATCCTTCATCATTCAACAATCCATCACTCACGAGATATACTCAATGATTAACAAATCCATATTAATCGAAATATAGGATGTCACATAACATGGAACGATACGTTTAAATTTTCAGGTGTTTCAAAACACTTCGTTTGCAGCAAAATAACAATACAACACATAAATATGTCTATATATATAAGACTATATCTTTCTAAAATTCTTGGGTGCGACACAATCAATTTAATTGTATGACGGGGAACAAGTCTCAGATTATGTTTGGGGGATGTTGACACCTGATTTTTAGAAGTCAGAAAAATGGAAACGTTCATTAATTTTAATCTTCTTCGTTGTTTTTTAATCTTTAAAAATGTAAAACTGTTGTAGAAAACAACAGTGAGATAGGCTATTGAGCCTTGAACTTGAAATTTTGGTGTGCAGATGATAAAGTAACTGTTTTGGAGTCCGAGAAGAGAGCTTGGGAGACTTCTTCTGAGGCTCAGATGATTAAAGAAGCTCTTAATCCATGGAAGAACCGCGACTCTGATGCAAGTAAAACTACTTAATTTGGAAAGGAAAGAAAAAAAGCTTCCAATCTTTAAAATTATTCTCGAATGTTAACTCTGTTTCTTTGATTTGGCCTAGAGTTCAATTTTTTTTGGTAGATTAATTAGTTATTTTTGCAAGTCGATTAAAAGAATTGAACTTGTTTGAATCATAAAGATGAGATTATCTTTATAAGAACACTTCCTCAGTTCCTTTTCTTCTGAAAAAATAATTCGTGCCATGATTTTTCAAAATTTCATTTTATAATAAACATTACCACTCTTGGTTACTAGGGTAAAATTCTCTTTGATCCCTCGAGCTCGAGCAAAAACTCTGGTTTTAGGGTTCGTGCAAGCTTACAAAACTAGAAATTCTGTATCATGGAGGATAAATTTCTTGCATCTGCTTGTAGTAAGAAAGAGCTCAAGTGCGAAGAAGGATCCAAAAAAATTTAGCTTATTTTGCAGAAACAGCTTTGCATGCCTAGACATTCCAAAGGAAGATCTATAAGAAATAGTTTAAAAGCACAGTCAAAGTTAAACTTACCCACTAATTTATAAGTTTGAATCCGACATAGCAAGGAAGCAAGAAAGATGATTCATGTTTATAAATCGTCCGGAAAAGATGAACTCGGAAGGGCAATGATGACACAGTCGAGAGAAACAATGGAAGTAGCAGTGTACAAAAGACATCAAAGACCAAACAGGCGTCATAAATGTAAAAGCTATCAATACTGAAGCCAGAAAATCAGCTTGATTTCGTGTAGAAGCGAATTCCGACGGCCAAACCCAATATAGCGAGCGGGACGAGGAATTGGAGGAGCTTAACAATGAACTCTGATGTCTTGTCCTGATTGTAATAGGGCTGTTTTGGAGGCACATAAGTTGTTTTTTTCGGAATTGTCGAGGAATCAATCTCACCGACATAGTATTTGTTCATCATGTCTCTTGCACTGTCACTGTGACCCACATCTTCAAAATCATCAGTTGCATCCTTTCCTGCACGAATGAAAATCAAAACGGAATGCTTAAAATTTCACGTCTAGTTCTCAAAATTTTGTTTCCGAAAGAACTAGTACCGGTAGCGGATAACAGAACGTCATCGCCACCAGGATGGTCTTCCAAGAACTTGGTCACATCATACACCTGCAGATGTTGAAGGTCATTTTTCTAAGCTTAGTGACGTAGTTTGTAGAAATTAGTAATAATCACAGTTTATATCATCTGATTACATGCAATTAGCAGAAAAAAGTGTAGAGGTTTTACGTTTGAAGACACATTTTCTGAAATTCTTTAGATTTTCTGAATGCTCATAAAACACTGTTAATAGTGGAAAATGCAGAAATCAACCAAAGAAGATTGTTTTAGTATCAAATTATGAGTTACAATCAAACATGCGACAAACAGGTGTTGTCTGGTCTCTTAATTGTTCGATTTCTCCAGCTAAATTGGTTAAAATCCTATCCCAAATAACAAAATCAACCACTTGAAGTATAACGATTGGAACCAATTTACAACTTGTTTAGAACAAGACATTCCACAAGAAAGCTATACATAAAAAGCAACTTCCATCATTTTCTTGCTGAAAAACCAAAAACTAGGAGATGTTTCCTCGTGATTTGTTGTCAGCAAGAGGCTAGAAAAAAAAAGTTTCAATGATATTTCCAGTTGATTTGGAATCAGAAGAAAGCTAGAAAAGAAAACAACGTCATGACAGTAACAATAGAACAAATGTTTATCAGCTCAAAATATAATTAGAATTTACAATTCAGATGCAAAGGACAAACAGCTAAAGCCGTTTTCGGTTACCCTCTATGATGATCTTCTCTCAGTTCTCTCGTTTGAATGATACGTGTATATACGTTGATAACAATTTCAATACGCAATAAAAAAAAAAAAAAGCTATTTCATAAACACTAGCAATATTATAAGAAACATATGCAAATACTGCTTATTAGAACTCTTTGAATTCTTGCAGAAAATAATTTTAATCATGAGATAAATACAGTTTACATAACATGACACTTGACAGTAGAGCAAAGTCCTTGTTTCAGAGGCGAAAAAATCAACTGTTCCATTGGATCAAAAATTTAGTTGTAGTGATAAAAGTATAATTCTTACATAGAACTCAGAAAAGCAAATGTATTCATATCAATTTCCGTTCAAAATATAATAGAGGAAATTTCAAGTGATGGTATTGAAAGGTTGAGTTGAATAAACGAAAAACAAATTTTCATTTTAGAGATTCATTTTTTTCAAACATTATATGTTTTAGATAACATTCTTGTACTTGTACACTCAGAAACTCCTAAATGTTTTTCATGGATTTCTTTGCTCTTCAAAAATAATGCCAGGATTATGATTAGCCATGTTAGAACAAACACAATCTGAGAATCAAGCTTTCCTATCCCTTTAAATCAAAAAGAGATCTAGCTAGATGACACTTCACGGAACAAATCAGTCGAATCAACATATCTAACGCTACACAGCAAGCCAAAGTATAATTTGATAGGGCAAAATCACGAGCAGATTGGAGATCCGAAAACAAAAACAGATTCCATGATTTCATCGGACATAACAAGAACCAAAACATCAATCAACAAAAAGTATCAAATCACCATAGGAGCAAAACCGATCCTAAACAGAAAAGAAAATTTACTTTGCCATTGATGATTAGCCAACAGTCCTTGGGCGTGTTGTGCTCCGAAACTTGTTTCAAAGTCAAGACGTTTCCTTCACCACCCATTTGATTTTCCAGCTTTCCTAGCTTTGTTGAGCGTTTTTTATATCAGACCAGTGAAGATGGCAGGCTACAGAAACAATGAAGAAGGTACCCAAAAAGTACAACACAGAGAAGAGAGAGAGAGACGATTATGTAGTAATTGAAAGGAAATTTGGGGTTAGGTAGGTGGGATAGGTGGTGTTTTACTTTTCGGTAGGCAATCAAGATCCAGAAATGGAGGTTGGTGAACACAAGCGTCAAGCAAGATCGATTGGCCAATTGACCCACCATAAACGAATTACTTCCGTCGAAGAGAACACAATATGCATAAAATATAGTGCCTTTTTTATAAATATAATAAGAATTCGTACTAATTTGCAAACTTTACTTAACACTAACACTAGTTTAGTTACGCTTTTATAAATAGCAAAATAATACAAGATGTTCATTATAGTTTACATTTTTTTTAACATTATTTACGTGAGATTTATTAATTACTATAAATAATTTATTATTTTAAATATTTATAATGTATCATATTTTTATTGATAAATAAATAAAAGTTATCATTTAAAATTAAAGTAGATTAAAAGTGATGATAGTGGATATACAACCATTATCATGCGAAAGAGTTATGGGTGGGCATAATCCGATTCTGAGCAGGGACTTGACCGAAGGATTTGAGAATTTTTTCTTGAATCCCAGAACCGGTCCAGTCCCATTTTCTCCTACAAAAAATTTGATTTTTTTTTTTAAAACATGAATTTTTTTTAACCCAAATCAACTACCCAAATTAGCACGAAAAAACAACAAATTAAATTGAGCATTCACAATCAACTAGATAATTAAATTGAGTATTCACAATGAACTAATCCCAAATTAGCACAGCACAATAGCAAAATACAGACCCTAAAAGGCTAAAACAGAAAGAGATAACACAAAACACCAATTAATGCCCTCCAATTGATAACAACATCAAACATAAAATTGAACACTAAACAAAGCTAAACATGCAAGCTAACAAACTTTAAATTAGAGTTTAAAACATGAAGCCAAAACAACGCAAACTAACAACAATAGTGCTCCTCGGATTTACACTAATTGCTTGGTCGAAGGAGACTCAAAATTCAGCAACAAACGAACACAGACTTCACAATTAAACAGTAAAAGATACAATTTAGATTGGACTAAATAGTACTAAACAATAAACGCACCTATTGCCTCTTACCGTGGGCTGTCAAGCATTGGCCGAAGGTGAAATTGAGACTTGAGTTGCTTGCTGCCGAGTGCGTGAGCCGTGAGGGCTGAAGAGTGAAGAAAGACCGGCGACAACGAGGGAGAATTGAGTGACCGTCGCGAGTCGAGCCTTAACTTTTGATAGAGTGACTCGTGAAGATTGAGGAGTGACTGAGTGAGGCGTGAACTGACCTAACCCTACGGGCTGCGAGTCTACGACTACGTGATGAAGATTGAAGCTGTGAAACTGCGGATTGCAGAATAACCAAAGAAGCCTAACTGGCTAACTAGCAACCAGTTAACTTGAAGGGTTCGATTCCACGATCCGGTTTTGGGATTTTAGTATCCGGATCGAAGACTGGACCGGAACCGATGGGATTTTAGTTGGGAGGACTGGTCCCAGACCGAATTACTTGGAGGATCGACTGGAACCGTCAGTTCAGTCTGGCTCTCGGGAGTCGGTCTGGTCTTGCCCACCCCTAAAAAGAGTATGGATATGCTTTTCTTTTGTATTTAGTTAGAGAATATCGTTTTTACTGTTTGTAGGGTATGTGCCGTTTTAATTTAATCACCGTTTTCTTTTCGGCCTCTAATTTTTACTCAGCTATTGGTCCATTTTGGCAGTGGAGGTCGGTTTTGGTCAATTTTGACAGTCAACTCTAAAGAATAACAAGGTGACTTAATATTGAATTGGTTCTCTTCGATTTCAATTTTTTTTTTCTCAAAAACGAAAATGAAAATAGTTTGTTATACTAAATTCAATTTTTCTAAGATCGGACCAAAACTAGTTGAAAACGTAGGTTCTAGCCGAATCTTTTTCAACCCTAGTTGGCATAGATAAAAAGATTGTCACGCAAAATTTCTTAATTAATTAATATAATTATTAAAATAAATTATAAATAATTAAAATAAAATATTAGTACTTGAAATTAAAATATAGGGTAAAGTGCAATTTGACCCCTATAACTAAGTGAAATGAGCAATTTACATCGTAAACTTAGATAATAGGCAAGAACAACCTTAATGTATTGATAATAAGCAATATGTCCCCTACCGTCATATTTTCTATCAAAAAATAACATTTTTTCACTTATTCATTTTTTTTTTCCGAAATGCCCCTCACTGGACCGAATCAGACCAGACCGGTTCTGCTAATTCCACTATTATTTATTTATTTTTTTTAAATCCTATTTCTCGGAAAAGAGAAGACAGATGAATAGAATTAAAAAAAAAACAAAGTGCAATTAGTCAAACCGGTCCGGTTCGATTTTATCTAGTGAGGGGCATTTCGGAAAAAAAAAAATAAACAAGTGAAAAAATATTACTTTTTAATGAAAAATATGACGGTATGGGCCATATTACCCATTATCAATACATTAAGGTTGTTCTTGCCTATTATTCAAGTTTACAGTGTAAATTGCTCATTTCACCTAGTTATAGAGCCAAATTACACTGTACCTAAGTTTACGGTATAAATTGCCCATTTCACTTAGTTGTAAGGGCCAACTTACGCTTTACCATAAAATATAACGATGGGCTTAAGAAAAGGCCAGCGGCTCTTCGAAGGGGCTCCGAGGGACTTGCATATATAACTGGATTGGCACTTAAGTACCCTAGTTCCTCTCGCGTGCTCATTAGCCTCATTTCTGGCAGACACACAGCGCAGTTGCTCAACAGTTGAAGAGCGAGGGAGATGGTGTCAGGTTCGGGGATCTGCGCGAAGCGCGTGGTGGTGGACGCAAGGCACCACATGCTTGGGAGGCTGGCTTCTATTGTGGCGAAGGAGCTGCTGAATGGTCAGAAGGTGATTGTGGTTAGATGCGAGGAGATCTGCATTTCGGGGGGTTTGGTTCGGCAGAAGATGAAATATTTGAGATTCTTGAGGAAGCGAATGAATACCAAGCCTTCTCATGGTCCCTTGCACTTCCGTGCTCCAGCAAAGATCCTTTGGCGCACTATTCGCGGGTAATCTATTTTTCCCTTACTTTATTTTTTCATATTTATTTGGTTTACGCGCTTTCTTGCTCTTGGATTTCTTTTATGTGTTGCAATTTTGGGATATCATTTTAATCCTTGGCGAATGGTCGCAAGGTACTTATCTTAGCTGGTTGGATATCTAATGTTGAGAGTATTCTCAACGCAAAACCGGTCAAAAGTAATGAAATTGCACAATAACAAATAGTTCAAAGGAAAACTATAGCCCTTTATTAATCTCCATTCATGGCAGAAGAACACTAAAAATTTAGTAAAGAGGGCCACGGAAATGATTCTAAAACAATGATTCCTTTTACAATGGATCACCCCCTCTGCTGTGCAGCCCTTTTCTGATTCAACTCACCCTCCGGATTGGAAACGTGAATAACAAAACAGGATAAAAATAATTTAAATCAAAACAATATAAAAGTGGTTGAAAGCAAAATGGTGTCTATCCCTTCTGCATAATTCCGTGTGGTGTCCATTTTTGTCTACGTGGTGAAATCTATTGAGTTCACATTTTGAGGTTCTTAGGATGATTCCGCACAAGACAAAGCGAGGAGCAGCAGCACTTGCTCGGTTGAAAGCGTATGAGGGAATTCCTCCTCCTTATGATAAAAAGAAGAGAATGGTCATTCCAGATGCTCTCAAGTAAGTTATGAGATTTAGTTTTTTGTTACTTTCTGTTATATCTTTCTCCATGATGTGTATTTAATGATCATTATTTTCATATGGAAAATCAGGGTTTTGAGGCTCCAAGCTGGACACAAGTACTGCTTATTGGGAAAACTTTCTTCGGAAGTTGGATGGAACCATTATGACACTATCAAGGTAATTAAGGATATTGAGCTTGTCAATATCTTGAAACTAGTTCTGATATTTTTGCATCCTGGTTGGTTTCTTATGCTATTGAAGGGCTGTACCATTGTCTAGTTTTCTATTCAAAATATTTTTCTTAAATGTTTGTACAATATAAATCATCGGACAATTGCTCATTTTATCCAACTTCCGATTAACACGATTCGTCCTTTTTTCAAATCCTAAACAAATCATAATTTGCTTTCTTTTTCCCCATAGGAGCTTGAAAGGAAGAGAAAGGACAAGGCACAGGCAGTGTACGAGGCGAAGAAGCAGTTAACCAAGCTTAGACTCAAAGCTGAGAAGGCTGCTGGGGAGAAGCTTGGTCCTCACCTTGAAGTCATTGCTCCAATTAAATACTAGTATGCTTTTTGTAGTTTTGATTGGAGTTAGAATTCTTGAAATTGGTCGGCACCTCCCCTTCGCAATAGATGTTGAAGCTCTCTTCATATAGTTCTCAATATGGTGGGTCGGATTGTAGATCCGTGGAAGTAGTTAAAATTTTGCGCATCAATTAAAATTCATTTGTTTCATCTGTGTAGCATATCATATTATTAGTTACCAACTCAAGCAATTACTATTACTTCTCTGCATTCGCCGGCAAAACCAGGAAAAGGTCAGGTTAGATTGGTGCTGCAAATTACAAGGTGGATCTATCATTAGCACAGAAGAAAAGCAACCTAGCAAGGGTAATTAATGTTACCCGCATACTTCAATTTTATACTTTAAATTGGCACAAGAGAAAAACATAAGGCATTAACGTGAAACTTCAGCTATGATCTTTGATAGAAAAAAATAAATTATTATTTTTAAATAAAAGTTATATGTCTCAATCTCAAACAACTGAGGAAGGGGCGATGAGGCATAGATCATCAAAATTGGAAAACTTAGGACCAAACAAAATGTTATAATCAAATACAAGAAACCACCAATCTTGCTCTTTAATATGTTGGCCTTGTCTCTATCTATCATACTCGTGGTTGCTTTTGAACACAAATTCTGCTTCTCCAGGCAACACATGTTAAGTCACTGAGTTCTCTCTCTGCCTCCATAATTACTGTCCATCTCTTTGTCAACCTCTGCAAATCTCCTAGAACCCAATCCTCGCAGCCAAAATAGAGCTCTGCAAGTAAAACAAAGGCATCTGGTTCTACTTGATGTTATGGGTCGGCACACTAAGATAAAACTTGGTATTCTTGAAGTCGTCTAGAAGCGGGTTGTATCCGTCCAGCGTTCTCGTCTTGGATGGCAATCCAAATTCTTCCATAAACGATGACGTGTCAAGCTATGTTCAACAGACAATTAAAGATTTGTCACGATTTCTCTCCTATGAAGATGATCTAATTTGTTCCTACAATTTGTAATGTACCGTTATTGTTCGCCTCTTCCTCCCCTGCTTGGACGTTTTATCTTCGCCCAATTTCAACCACCCGGAACAACAGTGATCGATCCGTTCCAGGAGCCAGAAGTCTGTAGGGAAAAATATGTCAGCGTCACCCTGCAAATCGAGCAAAACCATGAGTAACCAAGTTTCCCATAAAATTTTAAACCTTAGAAACTGAAACGAGACAGACCAATCCAAACAAGATTGATCTGTTTTAAACCTGAGAAACTAAAAGAGATATAGCAATGTCGAAGGCCCTGTTTATGACTGACAGGGAGTTGGGTACATAGTTTTTTGATTTATGGCTTGTAAGGATTTTTTATTTAGACGTCAATGATGAGCATCTTTTAAGTGATAATGTTTTCAGCCAACAATAGAAAAATTGGCATAAGAGCCAAAACTACTGATGGTTATAGTCCAGCGACTCCATTTTCCAAACTAACACTTAACAATTAACATATAGATATAATAAAAGAAAGCATAAATATAAAGTACACCTTCGCATCAAGATAACTTTCATAGTCCGAACTGGTTCCATCTCTCTGCAGAATGATACAAGAACCAATCATAATCATCAGTCACGCAAAATTCGAAGAGATTTAGCAAGCCAAGTAAAAAAAAACATTTGTGACAACGGTATCACATCATGTGAGTGTGTGTGTGTATATTCATTTGTGTTTAGCATGCCTCTTCTCATTTAGTAATATCAATCTATTTATAGTAATTTGTATTAAGTATGATTAAATGGGAGCTTCAAGCCCTTGGTCTTCTGCTGTCAACTTAAAATGATATGGATCATATATGGAACAAGGAAGCATTTGGAGTCTACATTCAAATCATGGACAACACAACAATCAAACCATCAACATTAGCAGTTGATAACATCTCACTTACAGGTAGTTGTTTACCTCACTTTTCAAGAATACTTACTTGATCAATAGAAATTAATGCCATACAATCACAAATAAACCTTGATGATGAAAAGGCAAAATCCATGCAGAATTTGTTCCCATATATGACAAAGCAATGAGGAAGCAAATGAAAAGAAAAAAAAATTCTTCATCGTCGCAGAAAAGAAAAAAAAAAAGTCACGGATGACGGAAAAAAGAATGTTTCAAGAGATTATGTTGGCACGATGACAGAAAGAATGAAAAAAGAAGATATACCTTGGTGGAGACTAATGGAGCTCTTGCACCGGGTATCCTCACATCAGGCAAGAAACTAAAGTCTGATGCAATTAAGGACATCTTTGGCAGCATACTGTGTAAAACTCCAAGTAATTTCTGTATTGTTTAATGTAAAAATTGTTGATGGAAGAAACTTAAGGAAAAGAAGTTTTAAGAAATTTACTCAATGGACTTGTTCTCACCAAGCATCCAGTTGGTAACCAACATCTTCTAGGCTTTGGAAAAACTTTAGACCAAATGCTTGTTGCTGTAGACGATATGATTGATCTATCTTTGTAGTCCAAGTCTATTATGTCGAGACACTGCTGAATTAGTGGGTCTTGCAATGGCTTATAAAGTTCACACAATTTTTCTTCATCACTGGACATGTGATAAATATTTTAAAACATGCAGCAGCAGACACAAGCTTCAGAAGTAAATTTACCAAAAATATGGAAAAGCATTCTCAAAGTGGTGTCTAATTACAGATGAATTGGCTTCAAAGTGGTTTTAATTACAGATGTTTTGTTTTACTGTTTTAAACAATGAAGAGAAGAAGAAAAAGAATATAATCAAATTAAAACAGGCTAATTTATTTCGCAGGCGAAAAAACCACTATATTTGACAAAGATAGCTAGAGAAAAAAGCATAAAAGAAAGGGATGGGTGCAGATCACTATTTGTTTTCTACCCAATCAAGTATTTACTATCATAAGAAATAAAGCAGAATCTGATAGCAATTTTGAAAGTGAATGTTATAGAGCACACCTCAATTACTTCACTTGTTTTGGTACAATTAATGGATAAATACCAAAAATTAAAGAAAATTAGGAGTAATACCAAAGGAATACCATTTTTTATATCCAAAAGTATGCAAGTTCCAAGAAACCAAATGAGAGGCATTGTGAATTTGTCACTTACTTATTTAACTGCTTTTCCACCCATGTTTCCATCCATGGGGAAGTTTGATTTTCTGAATAGATAAGATCATGAGGAAGATTATCAAGAACCTGCAGGAAGCAAATAACACTTGCATGATTTACAAATGATAAAACTAATAACAAACCCAAAAACAAAAATTTGAGTAGCGAACTCCATGCTTAATAATGTAACACATAAAATACTTGATTTATGCAGGAAGCAGTTTATCAGTAGATTCTGGCACACTTTTTCTAACCACAATTGATAATGAGAGAAATTATGTACCATGTTTCAGGGACAACGTTCAATCTTTCATCTCATTCAGAACCTTAGAATTTATTCAATACCTTCCCTGAATAGATAGTCTTGCTAGCTTGACTAGTAGTGCAAATGAGACTTAAATGCTAGCTTGACTAGAAGTAGAAAGCGGAGTTGAGCATTGACATATTCGGCAAAGCCACTAGTGGAAATCTCTAGTCCAACAATTTTGAATATCCAGAGCTTCCAAAGTTTCAAAAGAGATTTGATATGGGTGAAAGAATATGTATTTTTCTTAAAGAGGTTTGACTCAATCTGATAAACCATCTCTAATCAAAAAAACCTCAAAGGTGGCAGATATTCTAGACAAGAAAAGGAGTTGGCTCTGAGACGCTCATAAAGGAGTAAATTTTGTTTGCTTTGCTGCAAGGAGACTGACTCCAAGACTAAAGGAGTGTGATAAGAATTACCATAGATTCTTTACAAACTCACAAATACAGATTAAACGTTTGCACATATTACACTTTATTCATAAAACAGAAATTACGCATAGAGTAAGAAAAAATTCAAGGGTTTACCGTCCCTCTCCATTTTCAGACTTGAATTCTTAGATAGTAACCATAAGAATTCCTTTTTCCCCATCTACCATTATTCTTTAATTCAAACTAAAAACTACACAACATATTACTTAAATTACCCTTAATACAATAGATTATTTCCTCCCTTGCTTCTCTCATGAAAGAAAGTTGAGGTCTTCCCTTCCTAACAGAGTACCGAATATTGTTAACTTCCAGAATATACCTAGTATTCAAAAACGGTTATTTCTGATGGAGAAAAGCAACAGTGATAAAAAGTAAATGTGGCACTAGTGCATTTGGCTGGTCCACAAAAAATAACTTATGAATCCAATCCTTGAGAACATCTCTCATTGTCTCACATCTTTTGATGATTGCTGACACGATGGGAACTAGAATCTTGGTCTGTTTTAAGAAGAACCTGTTGTGGTCCCTGTTCAACACCAGAAACCACAATGTACAAAGAACAATTGCAGACAATGTTTCCAAAAGAAAATGCTAATCATATTCCAAGACCAGAGTCATATCCAAAATCAAGATAAAAAAAACAACGTATGGGAATTCTAGAGCTCCTACTCTCTCCTTTTCCCAGATTTTTTCTCCCCTCTCTCCCCATTCCTCTCCCCACTCTATTGCTCTCTCCTAACAGAATTTCAATGTAAACTTCCCTCTTTACCCTTCTAATTACAGCACATTTATTTAAAAATAAAACTATTACTTGTAACCACATATCTTTAGACCTTGGTCTCTTTCCTCCTCCTAGCATACGTGAAAATAACTGGTGGTTTCATAACATTACTTGCCGCCCAAACAGCAACCTTGTCCTCAAGGTTAAAATGAGGAAATTGATTCTGAACCAGATCCACCATCTCCCATGTAGCCTCCTCCATTGGCATATTCTCCCATCGAATGAGTACCTCCCTGGCAGCCGAAGTATCTCCTTGGAGTGGCCGCACTCCCAGCACCTCTGCTGGTTCTACCAACAGCTCCAAATCTTCAGACAAAGAGGATGGTAAGTCTGTGACTCTATCTTGGGTACCCAAAGCGCGTTTTAATAACGAAACATGAAAAACATTATGGATGCCGGCAGTATCGGGTAATTGTAATTTGTAAGCGACTTGCCCTATCTTGGAAATTATCTGATAAGGGCCATAGAAGCGGGGTCCAAGTTTGTCATTTCTTTTCCGAGCCAATGTCTGCTGCCTATATGGTTGCAGCTTGACGTACACCCAGTCGCCTACCATAAATTTGACATCCCTCCGCGACCCGTCAGCCACCGCTTTCATGCGGGCTTGTGCTCGAGACAAATGAGTTTGGAGTAAGTCAATAATAGCATCCCTTTCTTGCAACAAGTCCTCTACCGATTGAACAATTGCTTTTCCTACTCCCACACGAATTACTGGAGGAGGCTTACGGCCATAAACGGCCTTAAAAGGAGACATATTGGTAGATGTGTGAAATGAAGTGTTGTACCAGAATTCCGCCCAAGGTAACCACTGAATCCAAACACGTGGTTTGTCTGAAGTAAAACAACGCAAGTATGTCTCCAGAGAACGGTTCACAACCTCTGTCTGCCCGTCTGTTTGAGGATGGTACGCTGAGCTGTGCTTTAAAGTAGTGCCTTGTAACTTGAACAACTCTTTCCAAATCATACTCATAAAAATTTTATCTCTATCGCTGACAATTGATCGCGGAAAACCGTGTAGTCGAACCACCTCCTTAATGAACACTACGGCGATAGAATGAGCGGTGAAGGGATGTTTCAGTGCAATAAAGTGGGCATACTTACTGAGACGGTCCACCACAACCAAGATAGCCGTATACCCCTCAGATCTTGGGAGCCCCTCAATGAAATCCATGGATATGTCCTCCCAGATGGCCGTGGGAATCGGAAGGGGTTGTAAGAGTCCTGCTGGCGCTAATGCTTGATATTTACTCCTCTGACACACGTCACATTCTGCCACAAACTTCCTTACTTGCCTACTCATACCTTTCCAACAAAACTCAGCGGCTAAGCGTTGATATGTCTTAACTGTCCCTGAATGACCTCCCATTGCTGAGCCATGAAACTCTCGAAGCAAAGTTGGAATTAATGCAGAGGTGGCTGTTAATACCAAACGATTTTTGTAGTATAAACGGTTATTGTGCAGCCTATAATCCTTTGGTCCCTCACTGTGATGCTGAAGTTGATAAACAATTTGAGAGAGGTGTGGATCCTCCTGAATCTCCCTGTCAATTTCATTCCAAGGCAGAATTGTGGTAAAGGAAAGAGCAGCTAGGGTAGGGATAGAGGGTCTTCTCGAGAGAGCATCGGCTGCCTTGTTTTCCAACCCCGGTTTGTACTGAATGTCGAAATCATAGCCCATAATTTTTGTTAGCCATTTTTGATGTTCCACATTGATCATGCGTTGTTCAAGTAAATATTTAAGGCTCTGTTGATCCGTGCGAACTATAAAATGGTGGCCTAGCAAGTACGGTCTCCACTTTGTAATGGCCAATACGATAGCGCGCAACTCCCTTTCATACACTGATTCACATTGCGCTCTTGGAGATAATTGTTGACTAAAGAATGCAATCACCCGACCCTCTTGCATGAGAACGGCCCCAATACCGTTTCCTGATGCATCGGCCTCCAGCACAAATGTCTTAGAAAAATCAGGTAATGCCAACACCGGCACCGTCGTCATAGCTATCTTTAGGTGTTGGAATGCCGTCTCCGCCTCCTTCGACCATAGGAAGGCGTCCTTTTTCAGTAGGGCTGTCAAGGGAACAGCCAATTTACCATACCCTTTCACGAACCTGCGGTAATATCCAGTAAGCCCCAGAAACCCTCTGAGCTCCTTCAAATTTCGCGGTGTAGGCCAATGCAGCATAGCCTCTACCTTGGTGTTATCCACTGCCACTCCTTTGGATGAAATAATGTGTCCCAAATATTCCAATTGAGGTTGAGCAAAGAAACATTTGGATGGATTGACATATAACTGATTGTCCTTTAATACTGTAAGTACAACCCCCAAATGATGTAGATGCGCCGTTAAATCCACACTATAAATTAAGATGTCATCAAAGAATACCAATACAAAACGCCGCAAAAAGGGTTTGAAGATTTGATTCATAAGAGCTTGGAAAGTGGAGGGAGCGTTGGTAAGTCCGAATGGCATGACTAAAAATTCGTAGTGGCCCTCGTGTGTACTAAAGGCTGTTTTCGGTACGTCCTCGGGGCATACGCGAATCTGGTGATATCCTGATCGCAGATCTAACTTTGAAAAGATAGTGGCACCTACCAACTCATCCAGAAGTTCGTCAACCCGTGGAATCGGAAATTTATTAGGAATGGTGACCTTATTTAGGGCCCGGTAGTCAACACAAAAAACTTGCTTGTATAATCCCGGCCGCTAACATTTCTCCCACTAATTTTTCAATCTCATCCTTTTGAACGTGCGGGTATCGAGAAGGTCGTATCGACACCGGAGGGGCGCCTTGAGCTAGTTCGATATGGTGGTCCAAAACCCGTTGGGGTGGGAGTTCTTGGGGCACAGCAAAAAACTCTTGAAAGGAGTCTAATAAGGTAGCAACCTTTGGTGGAAGGAGGGATAAGTCTTCAGCAACAAGTCCATGTAATTCCACTAAAAGTCCTGTATCACCTTGCTCAAATTGCTTCACCAACGATTTAAGCGAGATAAGGGATTTTCCTAAGCTGGGGTCCCCCTGTAAAACTACTTGTTTACCCCGCATAGAAAACTGCATTGTGAGAGTATTCCACCGAACACACATTTCATCTTGAGCCTTTAGCCATTGAAATCCAAGAATAAGGTCAGCACTGCCCAAACTGAGAGGGAAAAAATTTGCAGTAACCACACAATCGGGAAATATGATTTGTAAAGCCTTACATATGCCAGCTCCCCTGACCAACATTCCTGTTCCTGTTCTCACCGCAAAGGAGTTGGATTGCTCGACTGGAATGTCCAATTTGTCAATGACTCGTAGCGATACAAAGTTGTGGGTTGCCCCACTATCAATAAGAACCACCACATCCTGCCCCTTTACTGTACCCCGGAGTTTGAAAGAATCAGGGGAAGAAAGTCCAACCATGGAGTTTAGAGATAGCTGCGCCAATTCAACCCCATCAGAACTGTCAACTTCCTTGAGTGTGTCGTTCTCCTCTGTCTTCTTCTCCTCTTCAGGTTCATCCTCGTCGTAACAGATGAGGACCTGAATTTCCTTTGCCCTACAGCGATGCCCGGGAAAGTAGCGCTCATCGCAGCGAAAACATAAGCCTTTATCTCTCTTAGCCATCATTTCTGCCTCCGACAGTCGCCGGAGAGGGCCAGCTGGTCGACTGGTGTGGGCGACGGTGGAGGACGATTTCGTTGTCTGACCGACGAGCGCCATTGGCGCTGAAGAAGAAGGAGATCGAACTGGGCTCGCTGGGGAGCTCCACCGGTTGGTATGGGTTGTGGACCCGAGGCCCGAATGGCTGATCCGGTTCGGCCCATTACTTCTCAAACCCGGCCCAGGCCCAGCTCTGCTAAGCAAAGTAAGCTTTTCCTCTGCTCGCTGAGCTGCTACCAGAATTGCATCCAAACCTGCCGGCCAGCTTCCCAACAACTCGGCACGAATGTCATCCCTCAAGCCAATCTTGAACTGTGCTTCAAGCAAATGGTCGGGGACGTCAAAAAAATGTGAAGCGGCGCGCTCAAATGCTTGACGATATTCCCGCACTGTTCCCATTTGTCTCATCTGTAAGAATCGTTCCGATAGAGTACCCTCTAACGACGATCGGAATCTTTCCAGGAGGCGACCCCGAAAATCCGCCCAACCCCGGAATGGCCGACGTCTTTCTTCCCATTGGAACCAGGCCAGGGCCTCTCCTTCCATATGTACTGCCACCCATTGAAATTTCTCTGACTCAGACAAAGAATGCAAGGTGAAGAAGCGCTCCACGCGAAAGAGCCAGTCATCTGGGTCTTCCCCGGAGAATACGGGCATCTCCATCCTCCGGCCCAGGTGCTCTTCTTTCCACCCTTGAACTCTTCTGTCATCCGGTGGCCCCTGACAACTCGATTGCCCCACCTGTTCCTCCGTCGTCTTCAGTTTTCCTTTATCCCATTGCCAAGGTCCTGCTGTCTGCACCGTATCAGCCATCGGTTTCATATTGGCAATGACTGTCGTCAAATTCGCAATGCTCTCCTTTATAGTCCCTATTTCCAGCCATAAGTCTCCCTGTGCTATTGGTTCATCCGTCACAATGGATTTCCCTGGTGCTTGAGATTGCTTCTTGCCGGCCATCGCCCAAGTAGTTTGCTTTGATACCAATGTTGTAGTCCCTGTTCAACACCAGAAACCACAATGTACAAAGAACAATTGCAGACAATGTTTCCAAAAGAAAATGCTAATCATATTCCAAGACCAGAGTCATATCCAAAATCAAGATAAAAAAAACAACGTAGGGGAATTCTAGAGCTACTACTCTCTCCTTTTCCCAGATTTTTTCTCCCCTCTCTCCCCATTCCTCTCCCCACTCTATTGCTCTCTCCTAACAGAATTTCAATGTAAACTTCCCTCTTTACCCTTCTAATTACAGCACATTTATTTAAAAATAAAACTATTACTTGTAACCACATATCTTTAGACCTTGGTCTCTTTCCTCCTCCTAGCATACGTGAAAATAACTGGTGGTTTCATAACAGAACCTTCATCGGTAAATGAGGTAATTGAAAGAAAGCTATAAAAATAGAGTGAGTATCAGAAAAGCTCAACCACCCTGAGAGATGAACAAGAAAAGGTGCGATTTTAGTCTCTCCCAACAGAAAAGAGATTTACACAAAAACACAAGGACTGTACATCAAGAAATTTTTTTGGAAGATAGATGGAGCAGTAAATCTCCTCTGTGTTTCCTAAATAAATTGTCACAATTGCATCTTTATCACACCTAACCAAACACAAATTACCGGTGGAATGTCGGAATATCTTTAACTTATTTAGAGTCAATTGCACAATCCAACCTCTATTACATCATTTCCTCTTTCTTGTTTGAGAAAAGGAACTCCCGACCACATATGGGCTCTCACTCGGCCATGTTTTCGTCAGTCATTCTCTAGCCTTGCACAAAAGAAACCCCTCAATGGCACTCTCATTGGCTCATTGTTTTTCATAGGAAAAAAGAAACCTATCAAAAATAAAGAACTAAAGAAAAATAATTTTCTCATTAATTTCTTCTAAACATCAAACTATTTAATAACAAAAAACTGAATCTCAAACCCATAATTTATAGGTGTTTAAATCTAATCTATCATAACTTCAACTTAAACTAACTTGATAAATATAAGGGTAAAGATCAAATAAAAAACTGAACTATGAGTTATTTTTCAATTCAAACACTGAATAATTTTTTTCGTCAATTCGAACATCGAAATATCCACCGTTGGCAAATTGATTCAGTCTGTTAAATGAACGTTAAAATTTTTTCAATGCAAATACTGAACTATGAAGTTTTTTCAATTCAAACATTGAACAATTTTTTTCGTCAATTCAAACATCAAATTATCTACAATTAGCAAATCAAACCAGTATGTTAGCCAATCAAACCAAGCAGACTCTGTTTTTTTTCCTCTTTTAATGTGATCGTTGCTTAATCATAGCGCTGTTGAGTTCGTTGATTTCTTATGATTTCTTGGGGTTGAAAAACAATGTTTTGGATTACAGAAGCTTGGAAATGAAATAACATTAAAAGACTGCAGCTTCAATTACGCAGAAAAATGGGGGAGATCTAAAATCACTAGTTTTTTTTGCTCCATCTCTTGTTCTTGTAATTTGTAAGTGCATAGTGGGATAGTATCAGTACAGTCGATGAATTAAAGTTAGTGTTGGTTATCATGTCTTCTGTTTCAGCAGAAAAAGCCCTCTTTTTTCAACATTGGTTTCTCTCGACAGAAAACATGGAAATCAGATCCAAAGGTGAAGCAGAAATCTTACTTTATTTGAGGTAGTTTAATCTAAAGAAAACTCCAAAGAGGAAATGTTTGAACTCTATCAGCTCTGTGACAAGAGACAAGAAAGAGCACCCAAACCATAAAAAATGGGCATAGATGGGATTTTCCTGAGGTATTTGCATATTGGTTCGATTTGCTAAGAGTATATAGTTTGATGTTTAATTTGACGAAAAAAATTGTTCATTGTTTGAATTGAAAAAACCTCATAGTTCAGTATTTGAATTAAAAAAATTTTAACGTTCATTTAACAGACAGCGTCGATTTGCTAACAGTGGATAGTTCGATATTTGAATTGACGAAAAAAATTGTTCAGTATTTGAATTGAAAAACACCTTGTAGTTCAGTGTCTTATTTGATCTTTACCCAAAATATAATCTAAACGTGATCCTAATTATTCAAATAAAACTAAATATAATAATAATTATTAAATATTAGTGTATATTTCAAAAACCAAGAGTCACACTATCATTCATCATGATTTTACAAGGGAAAATTGGTAACAACTTTTATTGAACCACATTTTGAAACAAATGAAAAATAAGATAATCAAGAGTCTTTTGGTAGCTATCCTCTTGTTGAACTACAGTGTCAAATGGGACACGTGACCTTTTCAGCTATTAAATTTTGTCGCAATTTATCCTACAAGGACTTAGCAGTAGAGGAAGATAATAGTGTCTTGTAGAACAATAGCTATACCTATTATGAAGTGTAAAATACTACTAAGATTTTACTTTCCTTCTACTCCTTTTCCAATTGGATGGACTCGGCAAACATTTCCTTTTTCTATTCTCAAGAGAATTTCTTATCCTATCCATTCTTTTACATTTGGATAAATTTTCTTTTTCTTTACTCAAGAGAATTTCTTATCCTATCCATTCTTTTACATTTCACACTTGTTAATACAAATTGTTTAACGGAAGAAAATTCGAATACGTAATCTTGGTGACGATACTGCCTCAAACTTTCCTTGGGATTTCTTGTTTGTCATCCATCAACCTTTCTGATAATTTTGGAAACCTTATTGCATAAATTTAATATAGTCACCAGAATAAAAATGTTAACACCTTAGTATTGATCAACAAAAACTAAAGTACCATGATCCAATCTAATTCTAAATAAAAAGGCAATCAGGGGCATGTCCTTGACAAAAATTGAGAGAATGGATAAGAAAAGAAAAACTTTATGTACCTCAAGCATAATCACCCAACATGGTTGTTGATCAACATTCCCTGTTAAGATTAGATTAAGTTAGCAAAATTTAAAATGAACAGTGATGATTCAGCTATGTTAATGTCAACAAGAATATTCAAGTTTTGATGCTGAGAAGCAGGATATTGCACATTCACAAATGTGATACCTTACCGGAACTAGATAATTAAAAGCAACTTTAATGAGTGACACAAAAACCACTAGAAAAGATATCAAATATAGGCCGAAAGAGGATGGGGTTTAGCTTCAAATTGCAAGTTTGAGAGAGGAATATGCAGGATTAAAGAAAAAGCCTATTATGATGCAAGCAACAGAGAAATTATGGAAAGTCTTTTTATTGAGAAAATCACTGTAAGCTAGAATAAATGATTGTATTTCTCTTTCTTCTAATATTTCCACCTTATCTTCTCTTTTCTTTTGAGCTCGAAAGCATGAGTAGTTGGATATTATATCGAAGCTAGGCAAGAATAAATGAACATAATTCCCACTTCAAATATTCCTCATTATACTCTTTTTCTCAAACTTCCATAAGACTTTTCTTTCGCCAAGATGCCAATCCTGAAAGGGAAAAGTTCTAATATTTTTTCACCTGAATTTAAGCTCCAGGAAAACATATTATATTGTAATGAAGAACTTAAATAATAAATTATTGCGTATATAAATACTCCAAGAAAACCCTCATTTTTCTCCCAAAGAGCATTTGCAAAAAAATAAAATCAATTCTACATCCCTTTTTATGTTCAGCTGTTCAATATATTAAACAACTTAAAGAAATACACCATAAGACATGTAGATCTCCTTTTAAACTGAAAGTCTAATATTCTGACACAACCATAACTTTCTAAAACCTTCCGTTTATATAAGATCAAATCTTCTTACAACAATAGAGAAACTATCAACACAACACACACTAAACAACAGAGTTACTACACTCCACACTCACACCCAAGGGAATTCGAGAGTCCTTCCTTCCTCTCCCAGACATTCAAAACCATCCTCTTTCCTTTTTCTCCCCTCTAATATTTTACGTCTCTTCATAGTATTATGATGCAGTACAAACTCAGACACACAATAACTATTTATTAGTCGTTTATTATTTAATCTTTTATGTTATTTCAATTATTTAATTTTCTCATATTTAATAGTTGTGTTAGACATTAAACAGTAGACTTATTATTGAATTTCTTAGAAATTATTTCCCTAATTCCATGTTTCTTTGCGAAACAAAACTTCCACTGCACCATATTAACTGTCCAATTACACTTATTGCACAACACAAAAACACTGATCTCATAAACACACTTATTATAACTACATTACACTCGCTTAGACCTTCTAACATATATATATAATGGAAAGCTACCATATATACATTAAGTTCAACCATAAATGATGATAAAAATTTACAATAAGTTCCAAGAACGCCATACCCCATCCACTTGGATCAGCAGCATCACGACATTCTACTTTAAATTTTGATAAATGAGTACGAACTTCCCCGACAGTTTCCCTTTGTCTTTCCGCTAATGAGGGACTAATTTCCACTGAGCTACAGAAATATATGAGACATACTTCAGTAAAAAGAAACAATTGTGGCTAAGATGATTGTGAGTTCAACAAAGCAAACTACCCATGTCGCACAGATTATAAAAATTACAATGTATTATATTATATAATATATATATATATAGATAGACGAAAAAATTTAAATAAGAATTACAAAGCATTTCAAAAACAACCAACGAAATGAAAAACAAACCATAAACATCTAACTATTGATAATTTTAGCTTGTAAAATGATAGAATAAATTAAATTAAATTAAATTCTAATTTGTATATAATTCAAGAAACTTCTTGGTCATCAACTAAAAGTACTCATCATGATCGATTAATGGTGAAAAGATTTTCAGCACATCTTAAATACTTTTAGGCATAAAAACATTAGAGCTAAAAAAGATGTCATCTATCTTCTAGATTGTGCAACATAATTAGTTAATTTAATAAATATTATTATTTAAACAGTTATAAATATTTATTAACATACCATTGACATTATATAGAATATTATGGTATGTCAAACTAAATGTTACCTATTACTGAAATGAAAATTTATTATGGAAAAAAGGGCATCACAAGATGTGAAGTGATGTGTCATGGGATGCCATCATCCGATCTCAAGCCAAAACCATGGCCGAACCTCCAACTAATATGTTTGCTCATTTTTTAAGTGATGATGTTGGAAGCCAAAGGGAGCTAAAACCAAGCATTAAGGGCATGGAAAAGTCAATCAACTTGTCAACATGGAAGCATTCATATGATTGAGCCAATCAAGAAGGAGGAGCACCACTCGGCCACAACAAGCTCAAAGGAGGAAACGACCCTGGCCACCCCGAGCTAGACTCAAGAGTTGTGACTCTTGTCCCTAAGCAATTGAGGACGAGGATTGAAACTCTAGGAATTGAGGAGCATGTCAATTACCAACCATAGGAGCATCTTCGGCCCTCTCATTGAAGAAAGGAATTTGTCTTCCTTTTAATCAATTTTTGTGTAATCGGTTAATTAGTTTTTGTGTTTAACTTTTAATTATCTTTGAACATTTATTGGCTGAACTTTGGGGGCATTTGAAATGGCCCTCATGGCTGGGTTTTGGGAGGGAAAAGCTTATGAGAGTGACATTTGGAGTGAGAGTGGAAACCTTGTCATAAATGGCAAGACACTCCTTGTACTCGATTAGGGTGAGGTGGCCGATTACACCTCTTTTGAGTGGCTCATCTTCAGCCATTTTGTAAACCCTAATGGCTAAAGGGTGGGGGTATAAAACTCATTCTTAACCATTGTCATCAGCAGTTGATTTTGAATGAAAAATCAGAGCATTTCGTGCCCCAAATCTTGAGCTCTCGGCCTCAAGTCTTTCCCCCCTCGCGGTGAGTAATATCCGTGAAAGGTTTGTACATTGTCTTCCATTTTGTGAGCATATTGGAAGCTTTTATGTATTGTGTTCTTCTCTACCTCTTTCTTAAAAGTAGGATACCCAACAAGGGTGCACAAAAATCACATTTAAGTTTGTTGGAGAGCTCACTTTAAAGAGAGAGACAAAACCTAAGAGGTGCAAATCTATCACCTTCTCGGACCAGCAACGAATCCTTCATCCATATCTTTTTCATCTCCACGATTCAACCTCTGAAATTTTTAGAGTCCATCCTCCACATTCTCAATAAGCTCCCTTTAAAATTTCAAGTCATCTGGATCTGTCTCATGGAAGTTATGCATTCTGGAAATTGAGTCATTCTCAGCCAACTAGCAGTTTCATCCGAGCAGTTTTCAGTGATTTGTTTTGTGCCTAACTTTTGATTCCTTACGAGTTTGTTTCTTAAATTTTAAGGACGTTTCAATTATATTTTTAGCGAGGTTCTGTTAAAATTTCAGCCCATTGATTCAGAAACGAAGAAGTTATTATGTTTGGAATTGGAATCTCCTTCGGACATTTTTTTTTGTATAAATCCGAGGAATATTTGTTGCTTTTGGTTGTGTTTATTTTTTAGTGTTTTCCATACCAACTCGAGACACGTCATCAAGCTTTCCCTTCAAGCTAATAAACGGTATGGAACTTGATGAGAAATACTATTGAAATAGTCAAATGAATTTCCAATCTATTACTTACGAAATAATAAACCATAAACAAACAAGCCAATTAAACTTTATGGAAAGAAAAAAACAAACAGGTATACATTACGAAAATGCTGAAGGGCAATGCAAATATAGCACTAAATTATACAGGAAATTCAAAGATCTATAATTTTTAAATGTGCTTGATTTCGTTCACTCCAATTTTTATGACTTTTTAAGCATTAGTTACAAACAACTTTTCTTACATAGATGTTTGTGTTAGGTGGCGCCTACCTCAAGCAATGCCACTAAACCCAATGGTTAACGACCAAATAAGCCTTTAGTGTACTTGAGTGGATTCAACTCGCAAATGAAAGGTAGTTACACTTAATTTATGAAACAATTTGTTTTTTAAATGACTTCAATACTAAGAAATAAGAACTTCCCTTTCAACACACTCGTCATAGAAAAATACGACTACACTTGCTTGGTTAAGACATGTTTCGTAATAGAAAGTTATATAGAAAATACATACGTGTAAGTCAAATTGTTGTACATTTTTGCAGGTGCATTCAACATTATGTAATCCATTATTCCCTTTGCACAAGTTCCTGATCCACCGCCTATTTCATAAATCTGAAAGAATGACATAAAACAACATTATACTTTTTCAGACTAGTATTTAAAAGGAGAGAGAACATAAAGTTATAGTAGGAGGAAAAGAGCCCAAGGACTATCACCAGCTTAAACAATTAAAATAAATTCCAAACTTAGATCTGACATGAACAAAAACAATAAATAGTAATACCTTAGAACATATAATGATGCTAATAGCCTTCACAAAAAGTGAAATTGTTTTTTTTTTTAAACATTCAAATAATTCTATTTCAAAAGGTTGAACATGAAAACTGGATTAAGGTAACATTAAATAAATGCAATAACTCTTTTCAAGTAAAAATATAGTTGAGTCTTATCGGCAAAAAAAATTCAAATTTATCTTTTCTTAGCAGAATAAAATTAGGCATTGGTTGTCATATCCCTCTTCCTGTTGCAAAATTATTTCTTGACAAGGCAACTAAAGGACAAAGCTTCACCAGCCTTCTGTAGGCAGGCAATAAGTAGAATTAGAACTATACGAGCTATTCAAACAAAATACTTCACCAGAAATATCAGATTACTTTGGAAATACAACTTTT
This sequence comes from Begonia masoniana, assembly GCA_022432975.1. NCBI lineage: Eukaryota > Viridiplantae > Streptophyta > Magnoliopsida > Cucurbitales > Begoniaceae > Begonia > Begonia masoniana. The sequence goes on along the minus strand of CM039507.1, from coordinate 50,048,059 downwards.
CCTTTGATGCTCTCGGTATATAAAGAAATTTTTCTTTTGACATGACAAATAGTAGTTTGATCCAAGCATCAATCACACTTTCGCCCTTCATGAGGACTTTCTTGAAAATACAAGAATTGTAAAGGCAACATTGAATGCTGCACCTTATTGAGAGCATTATACTTTTCTTTGTGTATATTTAAGTAGCATATTTGCATGACATTGCACAAAGGGGATATGTAAAATGAAAAGACAGCACTCCCGCTTACTTCATATGGGTTTTTATAATAAAAATAACTGTCAGATAGAATGTTAAATAGTATGTACAGTGGCATACCACAAAGAGTACATAATCTTACTTTTAGTGGAACTGAAAAGTTAGCTGTGCGCATTATAGCCTCAGCAATCCCATGAGCGTACCAAGGCTACAAGAAAAATTAAGCTTGAAACATCAAGGACTTGGAGAGGAGAGATTCACAAGAAGGATGGAAAAGGGCATATAATATCTTGAGTCTCGTATTGTGATGTAATTATATGCTCAAGTATATTTTACCTCATGAAAAATGGACAACTTAACTCTCATTTCCCATAATAAGATAAAATAATTTGTGTTTCCGTGTCCAAGTTATTTGCATGATTATGACAATGGTGAATGATAAGGAAACACTATAATCTGAAATAAATGCATGATTAAAGACAAGTATTTTCTTGTTGGGAGCAGAGAAAATAACAATAACTTTCCATTATAATTATCTTAACGATAATAGACTGGTGAAGGGCATAGATTACCTTAAACAGCTCGACCGGAGTAAACCATGCTATGTCATTTTGCTTGTAAATTTTATCCAAATATTTCATATAAGCTTTCCTGCCTAAAACATAAAAATAAACAAACAACCACCACAGATTCCAGTGAGTATGGAATTAATATGTTTGAAGAGAAAATCTAAGATAAATTTGCTATTATTTGAAGCAAACATTGATTGAAAAATGACACTGTTTGCTGATCAGGAAAAAAACAAAAAACAAAATATTTATATAGATGATACTGATTGGAAAACTATGAACTGATAATTTGAATTGAACACATGATCAGGTAAATAACGGCTTTAGGATGCTCATCGATATGTAACAAAGAAGCCAGATTAGGATTTGAATCTACCTCTAGGATAAAACGAAATTTTATTCAGAGAAGAAAAAATATACAAACAACTTTTTTTCCCACTCAAAACTGACATTAGTCTGCTTATTGCATCATTCATCATTTCCCATTCCCATAATTTTCTTCACTTAAGAATTGCGCTAAGGCTCAAAAACAACTAGAAGGAGAGAGTGGTGCCTTGAAGCTGATTGAACTTAATGCCACGTTCCAGCACTCCGACGGAACCTGATCGCTGTGGGAAGTAGCCATAGTTTGGATCATATAGTGCAGAATGTATGAAATCTCGAACCTGGCCATATAAATTTGCCGAAAAAAAATCGTTCATTTGACATTGCAGAAGTTGAGGTATAAGTCTCCCAAAAATGAAAAAGACAGTGAATTGCTTACAAGAACTGGATTTTCACCCACAATGCTCGTCGAAAGAAAGGCTTGAAATGAAAAGCCGCACAATTGCTCAAACGTATTAACTGCAAATGCATTTCAATATTTGAGACAGAAATGCGTGCGTGAGAGACAGAGACAGAGACAGAAAGAGAACCTTTAGCAGCGGAGAAGAGCAAAGGAACCCTTTTGATGGTTAGATTGCGAGAGGAGATGATTAAGCGAGCCATGGAAGGGTCTCCGCGATGACCCTTAAACCCTTTCCTACCACCTTTCCTTCCGCTGAAGCTTAGTAAATTAGGGTTTTAGTTTTGATGGTACATATAGTTAAAAGCAAAACAATTGCCCGCCGCTGCCGCTGCCGCCACGCCCCCATTCGATCGGCTTGCTCATTTTACTTCCTTCGTAAATCTTGATTCTCACTTCTTCCTTTCAGCAATACGAATAGACATTCTGAAAGTGATCGCTATAATCTTCTAGTTCCGACGTGACATTATAGCTTCCACGACATGTTGGGAGAAAATCTCTCTGTACTGTAAACGAGAAAAATAGACTACTCCCATTTATTATGAATTTCATTTTCATGATTTTAGTTTTTTCCTAATTTAACCATGTATGTCATGTAATTTTCATAGTGATATTTTTCTCGGCATGTTCTCGTAATTTTTTTCGATTTCAATTTCTACGTTGAAATACTCAATATTCTTTCAATATTATTTATCTTATTTTTCTCCGTTATATTATACGATAGATCATTTCTAACAACTTTCGATACTCGTCTAGTATTTTTTTTCAAACTGCTTATTTTTTCCAAACCAATTGAGGTATGATTCCTATAGCAACATGTAAGAGGCAAAATTCACTCAAAGAAGCTAATCATCAATAGCACACAATATACAATGCATCCAATTCCAAACACCCCTAATAACAAAGTAATTCTTACTGGGTATTGTCAAACTATAGCCAAAATCTCATCTTTTAGAACTTTTCTGTTGACCCGATTACGGTGCATGTGGCTTAGGTCAGTCTAGTTTTAGGGTCAACCTGAATCAAACCGATAATTTTCAATTTTAAAAAATCCAAATTGAAAATGAACCGGATGAAGAAATGACCCAAACTAAATATCATCTTTTAGCAGCCTCACGAGTCTGTTTCATCAATCACAAACAAAGAACCGTCTATGGTTTGTCTTAACACTAACAAACTACTTTGATTCGAGTAGAAAAAACACTGCAAGTGTGCGAAATGATGATGCGCAAACTGTAAGAGATGATTGAAATACGCATAAGTCGAATATACCACAAAAATACTGAAGAAGTTGGGGGAAAAAAAATAAAAGAAATGAGAAGGAAGAAGGTTCATTGGGAAGACTTGAGGGTCCATGAAATATGGGGAATGTACATGCAATTTACAGTTGAACTATGAAATTAAAGTAAACTGTTTAATTAATTCAGTTTAATCATTGACAATAATATCGCTTCTGCATACAACTAATCAATGCTTATTCATCCATCAAACCTCCATCAGTTCTCTCTCTTTCCCATAAAATAATTGCAAATTGTTACCAAGAACTCACTCTAGCAATACCCATTTGCGCGAGAAACTTAGTTTTTGTTCTATTGATACCATTTGAGACTCATGTTTACATGAACTCATAAAAGAAAACGAACTGTAAAATAGATTTGTAAGGTAGATCTGTTAACGCAACTTAAAAGAATTGAGATCACTAAATATTAACGAGACGATGACTTCAATGGAACTATTTCTCTTACTTGTGGACACATATCAAGTTTCACTCGAAAAAGAAACAACAAAATTCACTTCGAATTGATAAGTAGATATGTGTTATTGTTAATTAACGCATCTACTAAGCTGGGTTTGAATCAAAATGAGCTCATTTTGATGAATATATCCTGTGAAAATCTAGAAATTTTAGCCAAACAATCAAATCAAACTTCTTTTTTTTTGAGTGTTCATCGCCAACCAATCAGCACTTCATTTAATACAAGGTTACCTTTTGACAATTATTGAAAATTGGCTGGTCCTGTGAGTCAGAAACTATGTTTTTATTTAATCTTATGTAATGTAATAAATGCAAAAAGCAGAATAAAGTAGATCAAATGATTGAAACAAACAGCAGACTGTACGAGAAGATGATGAACATAAGTTGCTTGCATAGAATCAAACACAGCCCTTGGATTTAAGACCAGACCAAGTTTTTCGGAAAAATAAGGAACATGTACAGGCGAGAAAAGGCTTCGTCTGAAAGTTGTTTGTCAGCTTCTCATTGAAAAGATTGGTAAAAATGGTGGAGGGTCCAGCCAACTGCCCCTGTTTGGCTCAATTCCTATCCTTTGGACTGGTTTTGTCTTCCTTATCCATCTATTTTTGCTGTTTTTTTTTTGTTTTTTGAATATATGGGTGGTGATAATTGGTTCTGCCACAGACCCAGATTTGTTTTTTGATTTGAAATTGCATTAACACAATGGAAAAACATCATCGGTCGGGATTGGCGATGATCATCAGTGAAAAGAAACATGCTTTGAAACAGTTGCCTTGAAAAAGACATGTTTTTGGAGTATATTATGTTTTGGTTTATCTTAATCTTTATTTTAATGACACATTTGAACTGAATTTGTATAAATAAACTCTCTTGATAAGTCAATCCGACAATCTCAACCCAAAAGTTCCAATCTCGGTGATGTCTCTTTTAACTATAAAGTCTGGAAAAAAACAACTCAGTTTGGAAGATTTCTTAATATTTTCTTCACCTAAAGAATAAAAAAACAATACCAGTAAAGAAATAAAGAACTGGTAAGCTGCAACTGGACTACACGTTGTTGTTTGGCTGGTCAGTACCCTGTTCTTTGTCGCTCTCACAGAGCCACGCTGAGAGAGGAGAGAGAGAGAGAGAGAGACAACACAGGCATCGCTGTCCGAGCTCGCAGCAGAACTTAATTCAGTTGTTTGTTTTCTCTCTCACAAGACAAAGCAAGAGCCTCCATTGATATATCTTCTCTCTCGTCTTGGTTAACCCATTTCGGGACTCCATAGCCCCGAATCCTGGTAAACCCATCTTCTCCACCAACGAAGAAATCATCCGTTTTTTTGGGTTTTTTTTTTTTAATTTCTTCTCGTTACCTCTTGAGAAATGCTTTCTGGGTTCTCTCAGGAAAGTTCGAGAATGTATTCGGCCCTCCACTCTCTCCCGCTCGACGTCAAGATTCAGGGATCTTTGGAAGGAACCAACTTGCCCGGGGACGCTTGTTTGGTTCTTTCTTTCTGATCCTAAACCCGACTCCGGTGGAACTTGTCGTTCCCTAACCCTAAATCCTAATATGCATGCCTTATGAATAAAGTTTTTTAACAGAAGGCCAATGTTTGCCTCAAAATAAGTTTGAAATAAAAGGTTACAATTAATGCTCGGGAAGACAAATTCCCACTGTGAGCAAATTGGTCTCCTTGCTTGAATTTCCAGTGAATTACGTGTGTTGGTGGTCCACATCCGTAGCTTTGGATTCCCCCCTTCCAAGTCTCCCAAGGTGTTCTCCAGCCTCCACACAATCCATTCCTGCAAAAGAGACAAGAGTGTAGTGCATAATTAGATAAATTATGACCTGGGTTGAGACCCGTGTAATGGGCCTTGGGGCAATCAGTGAATCTGGTTATTGATAGTTAATAATGTTTTATGTTTTAGAACCTGTTTTATAAACTTCTTTAAGAAAGCTTTTTTATTGAAAATGCATTGAACTGTTGGTGATGTAAAACAGGCGATGTTGTTTAGTTTTTAAACTATCCCCGCAGTTGGATTTCGTTGAGTTTTATCTTGCGTTAATTGGGTTTTAAAGATACCGTGTGTAGTCGTTATTTTGGGTGATTGATGAAGTGAGAAATGACTGAGATTGTAACACCCCGGCTAGGACCGTCCGTCGTTCATATTCCTTTCATTAATCGTTTGCTTGACTTTTATACTACATATACATTCTCTTACTATCTCTCAACAACCTTTCAC